>JAYRBT010000178.1:32991613-33009679 GCA_036023395.1 Myiotriccus ornatus | reverse complement strand
CCAGGGATGGGGCAGCCACAGCTTCTCTGGACAACCTGTGCCAGGGCCTGCCCACCCTCACAGGGAAGAATTTCTTCGCAATATCCCATCCCCTTTATGCACTGGAGGGTGTCCAAGTACTTACCAATTTGCTAATGAATCTCCAATAAAACTTCTGTTTTCTTCCCAGGTCTATGAAAGCGAGCAGCATAAAGGTTTTCCACATAGATGCAAATACCCCCACACAAATCTGACAGAGAAATGTGTGTGTGAAACCACGGTGATTTTACACACCAAGAGAAAGCTGGGGGAAGACTCTCCTCAAAGCCAACACCTTTCAAGCTGATCCACGGACTGCTCAGAGGCAGAATCACGGGAAGAGCCAAGCAAAGCAATTCTGTTATCAAAAAGCTTAAAATAAACCTTGCAGCACCAAAAAAAGCCAAGTTTCAGTGTGATTCTAGTTAAGTTCAGTATAGTCTGAAGCATCTTCCCACTTACCAGGAAATCTTATCAGTTTGTTTATTTTACTCTGCTGCTACATTAAACAGTGACAGCTTCCCTTTAAATTTTAACTCAGGACATGTCAGAGGCACTGAAATGTCCCTGAGCAGTCAGGACATGTGAGACATGGACTCAAAACCTGCAGAGCCACGAATATGTCAAAATTAACGATGCTCACGTGTCTTTCTGTTAAGCAAAGAGGGGACTTTGAGGCTCCCATGGTGTCAATCCAAGCTAATTTCAGAAATATCTGGTGATGCTTCCTTTTGTAAGCATATGTGAGAGTTCTAACTCACTGAGTCTCTCCATATGGTACATTCCTGTTCTTCTACTGTAAACAATCAGAGGGGGAATCAAAGTAAATCTGGAAATAAACAGCAATTCCAGGTTTCTCAGAGCACTAAAACAAAAAATATTTCCCTGCACCAGAAAAACTCCAGGATCTGGAACTGAAGGGCACAGATGCCAGTTTTCAGTAGCTTTTCCTCAGTGCTGCCTCCCTGTCAGTGAGGGAACACGGCTGCAGGCCCTGCTGCTGGGCTTTGTGCTCCTGGGAACCACCAGGAGAGACCGTCCGTGAGTCAGACGTGGAAAACTGGTGTTTCACGGGTGTGAAGCTCCAGTTTAATGACCAAAGCTGCTCCCTGTCGCCTTCAGGCAGATCACAACCCGACATCGTTATATTTAGCAGGACTGTAATGAAAACTGCAACGGCCAGCCACGTGGACTATTGCCAGGATATTATCTGAATTTAAGAAAAAATACATATAAATAAAGCCATACCCCTTGCTCTTTCGAGTCAGCAGTTATGGTAAATGAAAATACCTGCAGATGGGCGCTGGCTAGAAGGCAGGATGACAAGTGTTCCACCACAGATCACCTACGTGTTGTATGTAAAACCAAGGCATTTTTTGGTATAAACCCCCAGAACTCAAGGCTCTTGTATCAACGTAGATGTGGCATACCCATGGCAAAGTGCTGCCTCCTCCCTCCAGTCCCCCAAACAGAGCAGCCTTAACAAACCCTCACTTTTGGGCTGCCACTTCTGTACCCCCCAGTGAGTTCTTTCACTAAGCTGGAACCTGACAAGTATTAAAACCTATGCTACAGGATTAAATAAGATTTTATTGTCACATTTAACTGCTTCGTCAGAGATGTACATTTTGCAGGTTTCTATACGGAATAAAAGACGGTGGTTGCCAACCTGTTGATCCCGATCCCAACACTGGCACGTTCGTACCTGGAGCCACAGGTATGAACTCCAGAGCCAGGTCTCCGTCCCGTGGACTGCAACGCTCCAAAGCAAAATCCAGCAAGTTAAGGCTAATGAAAATAATGTAAAATAGTTAAAACCAGAGCACTGGATGTTTAAAGGTGGAAACGCTCGGTAGAAGAGTGGCAATTTCAACACCTCCTTTTTTCCCAAAGTTATTTTGCTTCATTGAGTACAGGCCAGGAGAGGGCAATGAACTGACTTTTGCCTACAGATACGACCCAAAAGAGTAAAATTTCAGTGTGTAAATCTGACATATTTGAAATTTTTAAGCGACTGCTTTGCTGTTCTGGGTGTAAACCAAAGAAGTGGTTACTGACACCTCAAGTGATAAATGCTGCAGATAACCTCATCTTAAAATGTGTATTTTCTCATTTACACATCAGGGATAAAGTCCAATAATACAAACTTCTTAGTGGCACAATTTCACATATTTTGGGCAACGTTAGCATACAAGCAGTATTTAAATAAAAGTAAGTGCATCCAAACATGAAATTCTCTAAATATACCACACTTCATTTATCCCAAACGGCAGTTTTCTGACAAGAGCTGTAATTCAATTTAAAATAATCATTTACACGTTTCACCCAGAGGAAAAGAGGTAATAAACCCAGGGGACTCTCCAAACAATCTTCTCCTACCCTATCCCCCTACTTAATACATAAAAAACTCATCTAGAAGCGTAAATCCAATACTCAGATGCAAATAAAATGCAAGAAGCAGTCTCTGATGTTTGCAATTTGCAGACTCCAAAGTCCAATCATGGTGGAATTTACTACTTCTGTCGGTCATTTACTCCTGCATGTGCACTTTGTATTTATGCTAAAATAACCAATGAGACAATAAATGAGGCCAGTGTGGCGTAAAGTCATTGTAAACCCAGTGAGACCAGAATAATTATATTTATGACATTCATTTGGATGATTTACCAGGCATCCCAACCTCCCCCCCGCCCCAACCTTTACAGAAAAGAAGGCAACCATCAGTTGAAGTGAGACACATTCTGCTTGTAAAAAAAGGTCAAACCAGAGCCCTCCTCTGATAAGAGCATGCCCACAGAAGAAGGTTGACCACATCTTTTCCAATCAGGCTTCTCAGAATTATCAAAATTTCTCTGCTTGCAAAGGCCAATTTGGCTTACCATCGAAAGCTATTTTGAAGGCGGCTGATATATTTATTCCCTTTCAAAAATTAAAATTCAAGGCATGATAGTGCAAGAGGTAAGTTTTGATTTGAGAACATTATCTGTAGACTAACTGTGCTTAGTTACTACATCCCAATTTATTGTCTTAAAGAAAATATGGCAACAAAAGCTACAAGATCTCTATAAATTTCATTTTGCCTAAATTTACCAGTACATCCATGAACCTCATCAGTATTAGTACAACTTGATTATCCTAATGATTCCATTATAAAACTTGCAAAATGTATCACAAGGTGAATAAACCATCTAGTGCAAGTCTTCTACATTTTGTGTGCACAGTAATCCTGTGTAGTTCATCTCCTCCAGGTTAAATCCCCAAAATCTCTCGGTAACAATTATGAAAAAACAGTGTCATGTGGATTCTTTTGTTTTTTCCCCCCTATCAAATCTGAGAAGTTTGAGTGTTCCTGGAATCACCATCGGGATGTGCTGGAGGTCGTGAATCCCTTGTCTGTGAGTATTCACTGTCAGAGGACTCTGTGGGTTCAAGCAAATTCTCATAATCACTGTCTTCTGATTCGTCAACATTGTCACCAACCGCTCTTTGGGAAGATGGCATGGATGCTCCATTACCAGAATATTTCAATCCTGCATTTGTGGAAACATAACTGGAAGAACCTACTGCTTGAGGCCGAGGCATGAAGACACTGCTGTCCAGGAGCCCGGGGCCGGCAGCGCTGTCCTGGCTGGTTGCGTTGAAATCGGAGTACGGAGGGGGAGGATCAGACACATCCGAGTCTTCCAGCGTGCAGCCTTCCACAGCAAACCCAGTGTAGGACATTCGGGGAACAAACATAGGTTCCAAGTTATCTGTTGGCATTTGCCTGCTTAAAATTGCTTGCTGCATTCCTGCAAAACAAAGGACATGGGGGTACTTAATGCTTTCCTGGAGAGGTGTTTCATGCACTGAAGCTGTGACCGCCACACGACGCTGTCCTCTCTCCTTTCGTTCTGGTTGTTATGAAATGTTCATCCCTGGCATTGCTTTCCAACTCCAGCACTCGATTTTGTCCTCCCAGTCTCCACTACGCAGCTTCCCTAATTCTGATTTTTGTCTTACATAGTCATCAATATACTATCCCTGACCATCACATCAAATCCTGTTTATTGCTACATCCTAATCTTGGAGCGTGACAAACCGCCCTAAATTTAGCAGTGCAGCCATGGAACTCATCAGTATCAGCACAACTCAATTATCCCCGTGATCCCATTTCAAAAACAAAATGTGTCAGAGAGAAAATAAACTACCCAAGTGCAGGCGTGCTACGTTTTCATGTGCACAGTCACCCTGTACAGTTCATTTCCTCCAGTTTAAGCTCCCAAAAAACACAGCTACAGGATGTTTCCACAGCCTGTTGCTGTTTCCACCTCATCTCTCCTCTGTATTTTTGTTCCTTCTCACATCCAAAAGCACTGTAACCTCCGTTAGGGCTCACTGTGGCTGCTCCTCTCCACCTGTGTCTTACTCACTACTCAAAGCTCAACTCACTTTTCATCTGTGATTACTGAGTTTTGATATTACATCTTAAAAATAACCACTTTCTGCTTTCTCTTCCAATGCCCCTTGTGCCTGGGGACAATCTCATGAACACCTGCAAAGAAATTACCTTGTTTTCTTCCCTCAAATTATTATTTTAAAAACCATACTCTCATTAAAAACCTAAACGATGGAATTATAGCTGCAGGTGCAACAGGGTTATCAGAACAGGAATGTGGAAGTCATCTTAAATGAGATGATTTGGGAAGTATTTTAAGGAAGATGTGTACAGGAAAAATGAACTGCAAGACCTTACAAAATGAGGAACAGTTGCATCCCTCTGCAGAAAAGAAACACTTGATCTAAGTAAACTATAAATATCGACATGCATGAAGTGTGTTCAGCTGCTGAGATATAGGTATGCACTATTTCACTGCAGTGCTCAAGAATACAACTGGAATACATCTAATTTTGAACACCACAGTTTAAAAAATAGGGCAAAACTGGAGAAACTCCAAGGAAAGGACTCGTTAGAGATCTAAAAATCATGACCTAAGAGGAAAGGTTGCAATAACAGGGATCAGAAGGGAAGACTTGAGGAAAGAGTTTCACTCTTCAAACGCGCCCAAGAGGCTGCTGTGGAAAGGTAAGTTATGCACATTAGACTCAAGGAAAAACTTCCTGGCAGGAAGTGTTGTTAAGCACTGGGAGAGACTGAAGTTTTTGACTGGTTTCTAAGTGGTTATTAACCTCCAGACACCTGTCAGAACTGACACTGGGACAGGTAAAGTGACAGCCAAAATAGGATCAGCTCTTCTTACTGTAACACCACATTGCTGGGAAAAACACAAATGAAGGGTGAAGAGTTCCTTTCATCAAGTCAGTGAGATGTCCCCTAGGAATCAAAGGTGCATATTCCCTCCAGTGGCTGTGTAACAGCATTCCATTTTTGGGCCACAATACGAGAACTGCAGTGGGAGATTTCCTGGCACAGCACTCACCATACCCTGGAACATGTTTTGTGTACAAAACTACTTCACTGCTCTGGCAAATGAAGTCTCAACTGACTTTTATGCTGGAGTGTAAAGTCACAGCCTGTTAACCAGAAGTTTGTAAGAATAACAAGCTTTCACACACTACTACTGCAGGAACTGGAATCCAATGCTCCCTCTTTCTCCAGCCCGCAGAATGATTAACTGGAATATTTAACTCAGTAAAACCAAGGAAATTCTCCTGATACTGAGCAAGTGAAAGAATGCAAGGCCAGTTTCAGCATTTAACTACTCACATCTAAAAATACTGCAGAGTTACAAGCTGCATGTTTTCTTCTTCCAGCCCTCTCACATGATTATCTGCTCTGGGTGAATTCTCAGTCCAGCATTTGCATCTCACTGGTAGTACCTAGAGGCGAGCACAGACTGCTCTTCCTCCTCCTCCCCCAGCTTTTCCCTATAACTGGATCAGCTCCAGTCACACTAAATACCCACCTCTACTTCTCCATAGTAGCAGTTCCCTGCTTGCTTCATCTGCAGCCAAGCAGGAAACAGCAGTGACTCATGCACTTCCATCTTTTAAATGGTCTGGAGCTAATCCTGCCTCTTTTACCTTATCTCTGGGGTTCAGAGGAGGGAGAATCTGGGCTGACAGATCAAACTGTGCTCTGCAACGCTCATGTGATAACTGTACCTTGCTGCTTGGAGAAAATAACAATATCCACTCATGGCAGCAGCAGGGTCATTGAACAGTTTAGGGTGTTCACCCACCTAAACCATCTTTCAGTGTCAGACACAGCCTTAGGTAACAGGACACACAAGTGATAAAAGCCATCTTATAGCTAAAATGACAACATCTGGTTATTTGCTTATCTCTTCAAAAAGAGAAAAAAGAAGCAGTGTTAGCTGAAATATGCAATTTGCTTATGAATCACTTGGATTTTAATCTTACTTCCCATTTGTCTATTCTCTCTGCTCCTACGCTCTACCTGCAGTCTTCCCTTGCACTCACAATTTAAATTGGGTCATCAATGTTTCCTTGAAAAGGTCTGAGCTCTCCACAAAACTCATCTACTCCTAAACAAAAGTCTCCTGAGGTGACACTCAATTTTTAGGCAGGAGGGACGTGGGAATGGAGAGTGGGAAAGGGAATAAAGATTTTATAAAACCATGGATAGCTCCTGTTCTGTAAACACACCACCCTGTTTCTTTCCTGTAAAAGGAATCTCTCCAGTGTTTAGAATTGTTTTTTCCACTTTTCCTTTCCTACAGCTGATCTTTTCCTGTATTATTTCCAGAACTGACTTTCTCACTCTTTCTCTACAGTGTTGTCTCTCTCCTATATTTTAAGCTTGCTATCACTGGATGACTCCAACAGAAATACCTGCAGTATTTCACACACACTTTCACAGTTCAGGTGTCATGCAGTGTAAATCCATCACATACACTTCCCAATGGGACTTTTTTCCCCATGAGTTATCAGGAATAAAAGAAATTATTTTGACTCTACAAAACCTTTTGTACTTACAGCATCTGCTTCTGGGGGGAAAAAAAAAGGTAATTAAAAGGCAACTTACTTATTTCTTGTTCTTTTTCATTCTTCTTCTGTGCGATTTGCCTTTTCAACTTGTTTACATCGGCTTGAAAAGATTCAACAACACGTTCACTTTTTTCTACATCTATACATACTGCCTGGGAGAAAAACATAAGATATGCTAAGATTGTGCAAAAAGATAGGGAATGATTCCATGACAACATTAATAAAGCTACTACCAGACAGGAAGCCATTAAAAGCATACAAGTAAAAGCAGGACTTCACTGTATCAGAGTGTGATATTTAAGCTCAGGATTGTTTTCTTTACTGGCTGTTGCCAATTCCCAACTGTTGCATTATGGGAAAAGCATTTCCAAATAATTCATCATTACAGAAGATTTGTCATAAGATCCAAAGTTAGTAAGTGCCCCATCCCTGGAAGTGTCCAAGGCCAGGTTGGACGGGGCTTGGAGCAACCTGGGCTAGTGGAAGGTGTCCCTGTCCATGGCAGGGGGTGGAACAAGATGATCATGAAGGTCCCTTCCAACCCAAACCATCCTGTGATTCAACGTATTGGTCATTATCATTAACCACGATCAGTTTTGAAGAGTACACAACCCTAAAAGCCGTTTCTTCTCCAAAAGGTGACTCTTAGTGACCTTACCTGCAGAACTGAAAAACATGAACTATCCTTTCAATTCTGGATCTAATTTTTAGAAGTTTAATTGGGGAATAATTCAAATATATGTCTAAGCTGCTTAAACAGAAAACTGATTTCCAGTCCTGTAAGATTCTCTGTGAGACAGTCACTTCAAAGGTAAAAGTTCCTCAAGTCAGCTAACACTAAAGTTAGTTTTAAGCTCTGTAAACCTTGGACATGATTTACACAGTGACATACAATAGTTAAAGTTTTAAAAGGTAGGAAGACAACTCCCTGGTTATCAGAGAATCATGAATTGTTAAAGTTGGAAAAGATGCCTAAGATCATCGAGACCATCAACCCAGCACCACCACCACGTTCACCTCTAAACCCAGGGCATCCACATGTTTTTTGAACACTTCCAGGGACGGTGATTGCACCACTTCCCTGGACAGCTTGTGCCAACACCTTCCTGTGAAAAACTGTTTCCACTACCCAGTCTGAACCTCCCCTGAAGAAGCCTGAGGCAGTTTCCTCTTGTCCTGTCCTTTGTTCCCTGGCAGCAGAACTCAACCCCCACCTCCTCCAATCCCTTTTCAGGTGTAGAGAGCAATAAGGTCTCCCTGAGCCTCCTTTTCTCCAGGCTAAACAACCCCATTTCCATTTTCCAGAGCCAGTAATTCAAACAACAGCAGGAGCACAAAGGATGCACGTGCTCTTGGCATAAGTAGTGTTACAAATAATGCCAGGAGCTAATGAAATAGAGCTCTGAAGATAAATTTTTCTATCCCCTGAAGTTTCCTTGGGTGTGCCTTACCCACCTTCCAAGGCAGGCTGGGAAGCAGCAACTTAGAGCAGCTGCCCTGTGCAGGCAGGGGCAGGGGATGGTTGGAGGGATTGCTGCCTCATTCCCTGCTCCATGAGCAGACCAGCAGAGCTGAGCTGGAGCAGAGACACAAATCCCTCCCCATGGCAGATGCAGAGGGAAAGCCTGGGAACAAGCTGTGACTCCAGGACAATTGGCAGCTGTGTGAGCTCCTGGGGCAGCACAGCCACGCTGCTCCTCACAGGACAAGCCGTGGACTGCCAGGCGCACACTGAGCAGATCCCACACTCCAGGCACTTTCAGATGCTTTGGCACTTTCGGAGCAGGATTCACTCATGCTCCACACAAGTTCTAACTAACAGATGGAGCTCTGCTGATGCTTCATACCCAAAGCTAGGAGTCATTTTTAAACCTCTGCAAATCCCTACAGCCTTCAGCAAGGCTTCTCTTCAATGCATACTCTAAAAAATAACTAACACCTCCCAGAAATCCCTAAGGATTGAATCATTTACTTGAAAAAGAGAAAGAATTGATGGTATTCATACCAACCACTTTTACAGACTGGAAATGCACACATTACATAGAAATTGACATATTTCATTATTAAAATCAGACTGATTTTCCTGCAGTTCAAGATAATTCTTTATGAGCTCTAAAAATCTCCATCCCCTCCACTCCTGGTTTAACCAAAGGATGAATACAAGATGCCACAGACATACTGACCACTGTGAAGCAAAGGATGTTACCTGTACTTTTTCCTGAAGTGCATTATAAACCTGATATATAGCCCTGATGTCCTTCATCACTCCATCTTTGTCAAAAAAATCAGTACTAAAAAGAGGAAGCAAAGCAGAAATCATTGGTTAGAAAAGACAACACAGGCTTCTAGCTCATGCTGTCTTTGAATTGCTGTTAAGCAGTCTAGCACTGTATTTCTAAAATGTATTTTATTGCTAAATATGCTATTTCAGCAATAGTATACTGTTAAAAAAGTACAATACTGTCAAGATCCAATTGGACAGCAGCATATTCAATACCAAAATTCCTTCTGGAACAACAAAATCTCATTTGAATGAGATTAAACTTATGCAGAACTCTTTAAGCTTGTATAATTTCCTTGTTAAAAGCCAGAAAAGCTACTTGGCATTTACAGCATGTAAGTAAAAATTCTTAAGAGAAACAACAAGGCCTCCGAGTCAGAGTTCAAGTTTTAAATGAAGCTTGCACACAGAGTTCCTTGGGGAGGTGGATGGTGGGTGCAAATCAAGCCAGAAGCTTACAGCCAGAAGGCCCAGAGCATGGACTGGCCACACCAACTCTGCTTTTCCGAGGAATGCACCGAGTTCCCTGCAAGATTCACTTTTAAGCAGCAAAAAAGCACAGTAGGAACTGACCATTCTTCTCCTGAACTAGTTTTTTTCCCTGCTCGAAATGCCTGTGTGTGGTATTCTTTGGGAGGTACAGAATGGGGAGCTTGAAGACTAATTCATTTTAAAGGAAAAATCCTTACCCGTGTTCCTTAATAACTTTGGCATAATTCTGAGAAGTATTTGGCACTGAAGAGACTTTGTATTCCTGTTGGCTAGTGTTGCCTAGGTTAGGAATAGTAAGTGACACCCTTTGATTATACCTGCAGAGAAAGTTTAGAAAGACTTCTTAATTCACCTGCACAAGATCCTTTACAACAGCCCTCGATATTATCCCAGCTCTCTGATGATCACAACTCTTCTCATTTTAAAACTTCTGCTTTAAGTTTGTAATAAAAGCTGCTAAATATATTACAGGCTGTGTTCCAAATAAATGCAGGATCAAGAATTCCTACCTCCACACCTCTTAGAACCTTTGAAATGTGCACTTGAACTACCACAGACACATTCAGGTCCGCTATAAGAAACACGGTACTGTCATCTGATATCTCTTAAAATATATTTTTTGGTTGATGATTTACAGTCTGAAAAGAATTTTTGCTCCCCCCAACTTTAATTCATAAATCATTTGCACAGGGAAAAAAAGCTGCCATCACTAACAAGTGGTGGCTTGTTACCCTAACAAGTGTACCCCAAGACATTATTAGACAAACATTCAATTGACATACAATTGTACAGACTTCTAAATAGGTTGAAGAATAGCAGTAAGAAGCAAAAAATGAGGCTTGGCTCATGTACAGAGACGGCTTACCTTCGGTTTGGTCTAAAAAGCACGTATTCTAAAGCGTGTGTTGAGTTATTTGCAGTGGAAATGAAGCTGAAGAGAAGGAAGACAAGATCAGGCACTCCAAGGATGTGTGTCAGCTGTTTATGAATGATGTGCTCTCTGTATGACATTTGCTGCTGCGTGTTTCTCCTAAATCTGTACCACCCAATAACGTTCTGCAATCCAAGTACATCAGAAAAGTGTTAACTCAGAGATGCACATTTACCTTCTGAGAATAAAGTTGCTAAAACTGTGCTATCACAATTAGCCAAAAGCTTTATTACAGAATTCCTAGAGATTTGCACCTTTGCACCGAAACAAGTGCAGCATCCTGTTACAACACGACTATCAACTATAAAACAATATAACTCCCATGTTAAATAAAAGAACAGGAAGGTTTGTTTTTAATTTTTTCTATATTAAATATGAAATTATGAAGCCTGAATGTAATAAAGCCTGCTTAGTTTGCTAATAAAAGAGAATACAAGACTGTCTTTATTCCCAGACAGCAGTATTTCTTTCTCTTTTGACATCATGACCATTAATGTAATTAAATCTGTGATGCTGTAGTCACGTGACACTTCAAGTTTTATTTTCTCTGGTTTTGCCTGCTTTCCCCCTAAAGATTATGCACCTTGCCAGTCTCCCTGTAAGGCAGATCCCAAAAAAATAACATTCCAGCGAAAACCAGTGGGAGACAAACATTTTTTAATTATGTTTTTTGCCTCATCTCCTGAGGGGGAACTCAATATCCTCTGTAATGTTCTACAGTAGAGTTACAGGGTCACAGAATTCAGGATTCAATGCTGGAAACTCACTCCACCACTTCACTACATAAGGAACCACACCTTCAGCTCTGCTCTTTGATCCATCAGTTCATGAGAACCTCTGAAACAATTCTTGGATAATTCGGAAAAGGTTTGAGTCTTCTCTGAAGAACTAATAAAACTTAATCTTCTTAGTACTGGTTGTGCTACTAACAAACAGGACGTAAAGCTGGGACAGTATCTTTAAACATCTCCAAGCTGTGACAAAAACTGATAGAAGAGTTTTTCCAGTTTAAAACTGACAGTGCAGAAATTGCAGTTACAAGGGTAAATTGTTACAATTCCTTTAAATGAACAGATTTTCAGATCAAGTGCATTTTTGGTGGGTTCAGCAGGGAAGTACACAATCATTATGCCACATTTTTTTAGGTCAGAAATTTGAGGGGGTAAATACAGCCTTTCACTTTTGGAGACCTTCACATTTCTTCAGGGTAATTAGACATTGCCCCCAGTTTAACCTAAGCACCACAAATCCATCAACTTCTGTACAGGATAAGCCCTGGATCAAAACAAACCATCAGATTTATGAAAGAAAATATTTCTCCCAGTTAATTACCTTTTTGTGCTCATTTGTTTTCCAAACCCACTCCTTCTAATGACCAGAACAGGAGGAAAAGAGAGAAAACTTACTTTTCTTCTGTCTTTAAGGATCCTGTCCAAACTCTCCTCGTTAACCTTGCCTGCATAATCATAAAAGCTGGAACAACAAAGGAAGAGAGAAAGGCACATACACAGTTTACCCACATATGTTATACATAAAATAAATAACTTACACTTTGAACATTCTTCAAATAGGTGGCATTCTATACAATACAAAGCAATTTCCAGAGCTTTACCTTCATCAACATCAATGCACTGGTTTAATTGTTAAGACCCTGCCTAAAAGAAAGGAAAGCAGGGCCATTTTACATGCAACTTCCAATCAACTTCTTGAGCTCCAGTCCTGCAATTAGACTCACGTGGTTGGACCCTCGAAGCCAAAAGAGGCAGCAATAATCCAAAGTATCATGGTCTTTCCATAAGGCTCTGCTTCCAGAACTGAGGCCCAAACCCTGACATGTTGTTATTTTGAGGGCACAACAGATTTAAGCGTTTCTACACCTACCTACACACACAGGTTTAGAAATTTTAGTACATCACACTGCATGATAAAAGGAAAAACACTTGAAAATAGATTCCTCCCTGCCTTACCTGCCAAGTCCGTGGTCTCTTTCAAGAGCTGCTATCACTAACACCTCAAGCAGTGCAGGAAAACACTCTGGTTTAGAGGTCTGTGATCTCAGCTCTTATGTAGGGGGGGGTAAAAAACACAAAAGAAAATCCTGAGCTTGGTACTTGGCTGGTAAATAAGGATGGAAATACCATTTGCTTCAAGATGCAAGTTGTAGCAAAAATTCAGACTACAAGTAATTTGAGATATGTAATATTTGCATAATCTTTCCAATTCACGTTCACAATATTTATTTATGCATTCTGGTAAGTAGCAGACAACCAATTCTTTCTCTTTCTGTGCTTTATATGGATAATTTTTTTTTATAAGATGAGCAACTAGTATGTAATGAAAGACATCCATCTGAAAACTGCACAGACAGAGAAATCAGTCTTTTAAAAATCTTTGCTTCTCATTCAGTAACAGCACTGGAACCAAGCCTGTCATACTCAACATCAGCAGTGCCAGCTGACAAGAGCACAGTGGATGAGCAACAGGCCTCACATTGGCTACAATTAAGTCAAAAGGATAAGGCAGAAAAAGCCCAAATCAGCACCTGCTACAATCAGTGGAGCAGAACAACCAACAGCACCCTCCGGTACTGATAAAAAGTGCGTGAGCTGTGAGAGCTTCCCTCGTGCTCTGCAGTGAATGGATTCACCAGTTTTCCCGTGCAGCAGCACACAGTGGATGCTTCTCCCCTCCCTCCACCAGCTCAGGCACTCACAACCCATTCCTTGGCTGGGGGGAAGCAGGGAACGTGATCCGTTTGGATATGCGCTGCACAAAGCATCCCTGGGATCCAGGAAGAGCCTCCCAGACACTGGGATATTATCTCCATGTGTGGAGTCTGCAGCATTTAAATCACTGCCTTCAGAGTACCCTCTCTGTAATTATCAACCAGCAAGTGAGTGACTGCAGCTTTTTTCTTAATGCAACCACTGTCAATCACAATATCTGAGCTACTGTGTCTTCTTAATTGGCTGGAAATCTCCAAATAAAGACAAGAGGAGATTAATTGGGAATTCCTTCTAAAAAAGGAATTCTAGACAGCGCTTTAGAAGCCATCACTGTATGAACAAGTGAAGACTACAGAGAAAATCTACATGTAAATGGATGGAAGCTGTTAAATAGAATACATTAGCCCCATATTTAATTTAAATTCTGGAGTTCAGAAGATCAGAAGGCAAAAAGAACTAGAAAGCTGAAAGATTCAGAATAATTAGTTGGTGCAGGTCAGTACAACTCACTACAAAACAACTTGGTAACCAGCAAGGCACAAGGGTTAGGGCACCAGGGTGTGCTGTGACCCACCAGGCCCAGGCAGAGCCAAGCTGAAACTGCAATAATTTCAATTGATTTTGACATTCATCCTCATTATCAGAGTGGTATGATTTGAACTGACTCCTATTCTACCTCCACCAACTACCCAAGATGGAAATTCAAAGAGACAGAGAAATAAGCTCCTTCCTACCTAAGGTTAAGTGCTACTAAAACTGTGATCTCAACATTTCATTGTCATGGTTGGTGCCATTTCCACGGATTTCTGTAATACCATCAGATGAGCAAAACACTGGCAGGGACATTTGAAATGCTAATACACTGCAGTGAGCTCCCTATTTTTATATTCTGCATCCAATACAGGAAGACAACAAAAAAAGCTTACCTAAAGAGTTTTGAACAAGGCTCATGGTTATGGATTTCTGCAACAACAAAGAAGAAAAAGAGACATATGTCCAACTGCTCAAGGCAAAGGGAAATTACAGTGGCATATCTTGCATGAACTTTCCACATCACAGCTACTGAGCAAATAAACATTTGTGTCAGACCACACACTGCCCTTAATGTCTCAGCAACACCTGATGACACAGCATCATACCCAGAAAACTGGCTTCTCTTTATAATCTGACATTTTACAGAGGGAAATATTTTAATAAGAAATACACTTGCTCAGACACACAGAGATATAGGAGCCACAAACACACACAATAATGTTTTAACACTACAGTTGTAACCTCCTCACAAAAGCATTTTTTCTCTTTGATATCCCTTTCCACAACAGTTTTCTTGTGTTCGTAGACACTTTGTTACAGCAGCAAGGAATAAAAAAAGGGGTGGGGAAGGCAATCACTGTAATGTTACACACTGGAGTGTTTCAAGAGGCAAGGCAAACAGTCTATAATGAGAAAAGGGGTTCAAATCCATTTCAAAACATTTAGCTGCAATTTATAACTCTGTTCTTTGAGATATTAAAAAGTCAGTGCAGTATTTTTTCACTGAACAGGTTGCAATAAATGCTAATGTGCTTATTTAAGGAGCAAAGGTTGTAACATGGCAGTAATCTCAGAAAAGAGTACGAAAAGAATAAAAATCCAATCCTCATTATCTCTCCAACACCAAGCATGACTTATTTTTTTCAGGTGCTTGGAGCAACCTGGGATAGTGGAAGGTGTCCCTGCCCATGACAGCGGATTGGGATGAGATGGGCTTTAAGGTCCCTTCCAACCCAACCCATTCCATGACTCTGTGATTCTATGATGATGTAGCACTAATATTTCCAGCTTCCACAGCAGAACCCCACTGGAGACCCTTCCTGGAGAGTGAGTCACCACCTGCTGCTCAGGGTTGCCATCTCAGCAGAGTCACAGTGGGATCACAATTCCCAGGAACAGCAGACTGCACACACTTAACATCCCAGCATATTCGTGTCTACCAAAACAAGGCCCAGAGCATCCATTCCAGGCCCACTGCCCAGGAAACTGCACAACCTCACTTGCAAGAACTCCTCAGGATGCTGCTGTGAGAGCTGCTTTCCTAGGAATTGTATAAAATTGTATCAACCCCAATATTTTCACACCATCGTGCAGGAAACAATCTGCTAACAAAGCCAGTAAGTGCAATTATTGCAGCTTAGACCAGTGTTTTCCAGGAAATATATTGACTGCAACAACACACTCGATCCCTGGGTTATGATATTGCCACACAGACCTCATGTTCTGAAAAACAGGAAGCAACAAGCCTCCTGCTCAGACCACATGAAGCAGCCAACATTCTAAATTTAGGGCTTACAGATTGGCTTATTTATAGATAGAGTATGCATAGTGTATATACACACATATATATTTAAACATCACCACTGATCTTGCAGATAAAAGAAAGTTAAAACTCGTCTGTGGCAACAGTGCCACAAAACTGTCGGTCTCCTGAGCTGAACTGGGAGTTCAAGGGTTAATGTTCATGAATAAATATTGAAGTAAAAGTCTGGTAAACAACAACAACAACAAAAATATCCAGAAGGTCCTCAGGGCTGGGTAATTTCCATTTTCGTAAAGTAACTGTAACTAATAATGTGATAAAGGAGTGATCTAAAAAGGGAGTGATTTTTAACACCACAAACACTTGGTTTAGGAAACCAGGCCAAGGCTGCAGCTGGTGACATCACTGCCAACAACAACCAGGATCAGTGACCACTGCAGAGCAGTGTCTGCTTTAACAACTCCAAAAAGTGACTGGCTCTGTCAGTTCTGTCTGAACACACACAACTATCAGCTGCCTTCCCTCAGACAGTGCTCTGATAGTGATTATAAGCACACACAAAAAATGCTATGCCTTTATTTTCTGCAATTTAGCTCAACTAACTAATTAATTAATTGACACTTCAGTCAATTTACCACCCGTGATCTCTCAGGAATAACCAGAACAGGAAACTACTCAGCCTTCTGGATCGCTGTGCACACAACCATCACCACTTCAGATCATCAGTTCTGCGTCAGAAAAACAACTGAGAGTCGATCCAAAGATGTTTGTATATCACCTGAGCTTTATGCAGACCCTGCTTTGTTATCTGGGACCAGATTCACAAAGCCAGGTACAGACACATTTGGGTTTTTAGGGAGATTCAGATACATTTTAACATCTGGTTATATCCACAGAAACAAAAAGGCCTTTTCTTTCAGGGCTTTCCTGTTTTCTACAAACCAAAGAGCTAAAAACATGCAACAGCTTCTCACTCATGTATGAAAAATCCAATTCAACTGACACTTAACAGCAAGAGCTTCAATCTTCTCTCACTTTTCACACAGATCAGCCTTAGAGTCCTTGTGCTTGTCAAACAAGTTGTCTGACAAATATTCCTTGTCCAGTCTTGCTCTGACAGTTTATGATGTCACCAACTCCCAGCTGTCCCTCCAAACCCTCTACTGAAAATCTGCCCCTTTCCAGTCTTAGTAAATCAAGCAATTAATCCATTTCGTTTTGAGCACGTGCTGTATTTAGGCAACCGTATCAAGGAACTCCCCCCCGGACCCACAGCCAAGGAAATAATTCCTCCGTCATGAAATGCAGATAAATGTCTTCAATCAACAATCCTTTCTTCACACAAGGAGATGCACAAAAACCCTGTGACTAGCAAAGGTCTGTTTCCTTTCCTCACAACCACAAACACACAGACACCGTGGCAAATACGATACACCCCGTGATGGGCTCACAAGTGAAGTGATTCTTAGTGAAATTTTGTCCTGAAGACTTAAAACCTGAGCAGTGCCAGTCTCAGAACGTCTCAAAGTTACATCACTTACCAATCACTTGTAGAAATTCGGTGTTGCTGATCTGTGAATCACTAATGCTGAAGGTCTCTTCTTGCCTCACCTCTCCCAGCAGAAATCCTTCCTACAAATTAAAAGGAAAATGAAAGGACTAAAACAAGACAGAAATCCACTGCACACAGTCACTCACTGTAACTTTCTCAGCCCTTAAGTTGGACCAAAGATTCAGTTTGGAGCACACATCTGAGCTGCAGTGGGTACAACAATTTTCTGCTTTGCCAACATCCTTTCTGCCAACAACACTGCAGGGATGGCTTGTCCAAAAAGAACATTCTACACACAACTTACACAAGGGAAACAGGTTACAGAAGGGAGGGCTCTGCCCAGCCCCAAAGGGATGAGGAGGAGGAGGCCTGAGCACGAGGCTGCTTTGCTCCTGCAAATCCAAGGGAAGTGGAAGTTACACCTGCAGAGCCTTACCCAAATTTCTGTGTGGAGACTGGGCTGAACCCTGAACAACAGGGATTATAAAACCCAGATGTTGATTTAAACGTAAATTAAAGCAATTTCTTCTCCATCCCTACCCAAAACGAGGAAGGAGACTGAGCAGGAATTGCGTGATTTTGGCACAAAGCACCGAGATGGTGGTGCAGAGCTGAAGAGCAAGCTCAGCCTAAAATCATGCCAACAAACCCGAGGGATTCGGGAACACCCCAGCTCCGCGCTGGTCAGCCGCGGCTGCGGGAAACCCACCCACGGAGCTTCCACACGCGCGTTCCCCGCCTGCAACCCCAGTCCCGCAGGAGCCCCGCCCCGCCGGGAACATCCCTGGCACCCCACATCCCAGGGAACAGCCCCAGCAC
>JAYRBT010000178.1:32928466-32990141 GCA_036023395.1 Myiotriccus ornatus | reverse complement strand
TGAGGGTGGGCAGGCCCTGGCACAGGTTGCCCAGAGAAGCTGTGGCTGCCCCATCCCTGGGAGTGTCCAAGGCCGGGCTGGACGGGGCTTGGAGCGACCTGGGCTAGTGGAAGGTGTCCCTGCCCGTGGGAGAAGGTGGGACTGGATGGGCTTTAATATCCCTTCCAACCGAAACCATTCCATGACAACACACAGGGAGCTGTACCAGCACGCGACTCTGCAGCGGTGCCCTTCATCACTCCTATTTTTCACTTAATACACCTCGCAATAAAAAAAAAAAAAAAAAAAATGCCTTGCAATCGAAAAGCATAAACCCTTCTTTTAAACGTCGCGCTGATTTTCATCGAACGCCGGCACGGTCTGGGTTAGAAGGGACCTTAAGGACCATTTACATCCGCTCCCCTCACGGCGGCAGCTCCGGGCGGCGGTTCCGGGCATGGCGGGGCCCTTCGTGCCCTCGGCGCTGGGCACCCGGGAGCAGTGAGTGCCGGGCAGGGACGGGATGGGAGCCGGGCATGAGCCCCGGGGGCGGCACGGGAGCTGCGGGAGCTGTCCCGGCACCCGGGAGCAGTGAGTGCCGGGCAGGGACGGGATGGGAGCTGTCCCGGCACCCGGCGGGGTTGCGGGGGGGTGGGGGGGGTGAGATGAGGGAGGTGCCTTTGGGGTCCCTTCCAGCGCGAACCGTTCCGTGGTTATGTGAAGCGGCGCTTGATAACGTGGAAACAGCCCTCTCGCCCTTTCGTACAATCGTGGCGTGGTTTTGGGTTGGAAGGGACCCTTAAGACCATCGCGTTCCACCCCGTGCCACGGGCAGGGGCACCTTCCATATCCTTGGTTGCTCCCAGCCCCGTCCAGCCTGGCCTTGGACGCTTCCAGGGATCCAGGGGCAGCCACCGCTTTTCTGGGAAATCCATTCCAGCCCCTCACCACTCTCACAGGGAAGAATTTCTTCCCCACATCCCCTCCTCTCTGGCAGTGAGAAGCACTTGTCCTGTCCCTCCAACCCTAGTCCAAAGTCCCTCTCCAGCTCCCTTGAAGCCCCTTTAGGCCCTGGAAGGGGCTCTCAGGTCTCCCTGGAGCCTTCTCTTCTCCAGGTGAACACCCCCAGCTCTCCCAGCCTGGCTCCAGAGCTCAGGGGCTCCAGCCCTCGGAGCATCCCTGTGGCCTCCTCTGGACAGTTCAGTGTTCATCCTGTGCTGGGGAGCAGTATCTCACCACTCTCAAAGTAAAGGATTTCTTCCTTCAGTCTGGCCTAAATTTCCCCTCCTTCACTTTTTCTTCCCCTCACTCTTTAATCTAAATATTTCCCAGTATTAACTGCAATATCCTCTCTTTTCTTCCCCCCTACTCCAGCTGGGATGCTGCATATGAGAGAGAACTGCAAACTTTTCAAGATATTGGAGATGCCGGGGAAATCTGGTAAATAAAATGACTCCCACAGGGTGTTTCTGTTGTTTCTTGATCAAAACAGACATTGCAGAAACAGTCAGCAATCCTGTGAGTTGCTGACAAAAGGATAGAGAGTTTTAACATTGAAGCCACCGTTTCCTCTCTTGCTCAGTTTTGCAAATCAGGTTTCTTAGTTGCACTTGGACAAATGTCATGACACAGAAATTGAGCTGGTAGTTGAGGTGTATGTCACTGAAAAATTTGCTTTTTATCCCTGAGCTCAGGTTTAACTACACAAGCTGCCCTTACTGCTCCCTTTTTTAACATGGGGGTGATATCACCACCCAAAGTTGGGTTTTCAGTGAATTTTAAGGCCGTGGGATTAATTTTAATTTGAAAAGAGCAAACACGAACTGTGAGCTGTGGCAGTTGTTACTTCAGTGACACTAAGAGGGGCTTTGCAAAAGCTGGAGGGAGTGAGTGATGAAATAAATTTGCTGTACCTTATGTGGATTTTTTTGCTGTTTTAATTCCCTGAGCCCTTGTTTCACACAGGTTTGGAGAGGAAAGCATGGTGCGCATCATCAGGTGGCTGGAAAAACACGAGGTCCCCCTGGACAGCTCTGTGCTCGACATTGGAACTGGAAACGGTGTTTTACTGGTTGAATTGGTTGGTATATTGCAAAGTTTGTGTATTTTTTTTATACAGAACCAGAGCTCCAAACAGAGCAGTTCAAATACAGTTCTCACAAGTGTCAGTAATAGTCCTGGTGAGCTGTAAGCTGTGCGAAAGACACGGAGAGTCAATACTTCAGGTTCCAAAATTTGCAGTATTTCTTTAAATCAGTCAGCATGAGCGTCCCTTGTTTTAACTTTACCTTTCTGTTTCCCTGCACTTAAAACTGCATTTCTTCCCACTGTTGGGTAAACTCCTCCAGAGAAGGGAATTTAGTTGATTAGTGCACGAAGTACCCTCATGTGCAAAAGCAGACCCTTTCTCTGCATTCAGTTCTGATAATAACACTCATTACTGATGTGAAAAAGTGGTTAAAACCAAAGGTAAATTACTTACAAAGTTAACACTTTTTTTAAAGAAGTGTCCATTTCTGTCAGGGTGGAAGCTCTGGTCAGATATGTTCTGAGGTGTTACGACATTGTTTTTTACAAGATGTTTAGGAGTTGCAGTATTTTTTTCCTGTTTTTAATTGATTTTTTTGGGTGTCCTACTGCAGGGGATTTGGTAAAGGAAGGGACTGTCATACTTTCACAGCTTCTATTGTTCTGCATTCTCCGTTGGCTCCATTAGTTACTGTAGGAATTGAAAGGGCTGGAAGTCAAAGTCAAGTTTGTAATGGAAATTTTTTCGACATGGACATTGATTTTAGAAGACTTTAAAGCCTTTATGGGGACTGGCTGCTATACCGCAGTACAGGGGAAATTATGTCATCAAAAGCAGAAATTGCCCATCTCATTAAAGGAGATTAGCCTAATAATGATGATTGTTAAGTGCAATGCTAGCTAGCTCTATCATCTTTGAAATATCCAACAGAAGTTTTATACTGACCCCACTTACAAATAGGAAACTGATTTTCATACTGTAATGGGAAAATGACAGCCTGATAGCTTTTAAAAACTATTAAACTGCTGTAAAAGCACCCTCTTTCCTTACATTAAGCACCTCAGAGTAGTGTGGTTGCTTTTGTAGGGAATTTTCAGTCCAGTTCTCATTTGAAAAGTGACTTCAGAAACTACATTGTTTAGTTTTGCTAAATAATTCAGGATCTCACTTGCTTAGTTCATTTAAAAGATTTTTTTTTGTTTTTAATGTGTTAGCTGCCAGGCTTTGAAAATCAGGTTGGGATTCTTTGGAAAAGCGAGTTGGGATTCTTTTGGCAAGAACACCAGCTACTATAGGACTCTTCTACCACTGGAGCTGGACTCCATAATGGGATAGAAATGGCAATACTGGAAAAGACTCAGTCATGGAAGACATTAGTAGCACCTCTCTGAAGGGGAACTACTTGAGAGTGCCTAAGTACCACATAAATAGGACCCCTTTCTATATGTGAAGTAGACCATGGTCCTATTCCTGTTAACTTCAAGGACGTGATAGGCTGGATTGAAGACATAATTCTTTCACCTTCCAAAAATTCTAGCTCTTCTAAGGAAATGTTGCTGCCACACAAAGCTCTGATCTCCTCTTATTTTTATGAGTAGTGTGGCAGCCAGCAATATTGAAAATACTGAAAAGCTTCTCTGGAGCGAAGGATGTTCAGCCGTGTTGGGGTGTCTGTCTGGCGGCAGCAGAGGCCCAAGCACGGGGCAGAGCTGATACCACTGCAAACTACCTTCTGCTCTTTAATCTGCCTCTCCAAGAAACATCAGAAGAGTGCTATAAATACCACCTTCAGGGCAGGAGTCCAGCTGCAGGATGGCACGTGAGGGAAGGATCCCTTCCTGTCGCAGTCAGGCCCTACAGGTTTAGCAGCATTTAGTGTTGTTTATCTCTAAACTTTCCTTCTCTGCCCTGGAGACTATAGGAGTGAATGGGAACTCCCTGAAGTGACTCAAGCCCTTCCTTTCCAAACAGAGGAGCTGTTGTGGGAACTACTCTTCCACCCCCAAGCCTTCAGCACAGGCATCTGAGGCAGCCTGCTTTGCTCTGGGGAGGAACGTGGGCAGGAGCCTGAGCAATAAGCTGTTCTCCATCACATGCAAACAACACTGTCTTTGTGTGGAGCTGCAATTAGCCCTCAGTTCAGAACAGCTGGTTAGCACTGAGCTCACAGGCCTGAGGGGCTGCTGGAAGGAGGAAGGACTGTTGTGAAAACTCCTCGTAGTTTTCCTCGCTGTTGAGGTGTCAGTTTGGAACAAGTAGACACACAGCTGGTTGCTTAATGCCAGTTCAAGTCCATGTGTTTTTCCAAATTAAAACAAGGCCAAGCCTCCTCCCTCTCTGTGCTGTGACAGCCTGCAGCTGGCCATAGGACTGGAGCTCTTCCTGTTAGGTTTGGGTTTAGACAGGCCCACTCACACATGTGATATCCCGAGCTGGTCCCTTCAGCTGCTGCCTCGGAGTGCAGACGTGTGTCCCTGCTCTCCTCCCACCTGCCCAGCTCCACCTGGGTGCCCACCTGCTCTGCCAAAGGGATCTCACTGCCCGAGTTCCCTGAGCTGGGTTGTCCTTATCTCCTCCAAACTTAGATTAACAAAATCTCTGTATGCTCTTTTATGTGATGCATAACCTGCCTGAAAATTGCTGATACAGAGACCTTGCAGCATGCAAATAGTTGTATTCAAATAGGCATTAGCATGAATAATTAGAGAAATGTATGATTTTGCAGTGGATTTCTCTAGTAATGTAATGTATTACGTAGTTTGGCTCTTACAGTTTGGGTTATAAACCAAATAATTGCTCAATCTCAAATGTTATGTGTCAGAGAGTATTTTTTTCCTTATTTTGAAGCATCTGGCATTGTCACATGTTCTCACACTGAAAATTTCTGGTTTCTAGGTTACTTTTGGTGCAGATAAGAGAGCCTTTTCCCCTCCAGGGTGTTACTTTTCACAGTTCTGCTCAGTTTTCCACTTGACATAAACCAGCTTTCAGTCAGCAGTTCTTTTGATGAGGTATTTAGGCAGAATGGACTTACTTCAGCTCATTCCTCGAGCTATTTAGCTCTTGTAATGGTTACAGGTATAAAAGTGAGTAAAAGGTGGGTTGTTTTTTTCCCCTGTCAGTAAGAGGAGGAGAGATGAGATGGATTATAGATAGGGAATATACTCACTGGATAAAATCACTAATGCACTAATTAAGATTGTCTCCTTCTGTCTAGGCAAAGTCTGGCTACATGAATCTCACAGGGATTGATTACTCTCCTTCTGCAATACAGCTTTCAGAAAAAGTAAGAGAGAAAGAAGGGATGTCTAACATTAAATTAAAGGTAAGTCTTGGGAGAAAGTTTACTGAGGAAATAGAGAGCAATTGAACCCAAGATTAAATGACCTAATTGATATTCAGGCGTGCTCAGGGTACTAAACAAATGATGTCTTTTGACATTCATTTGTGAGAGGACTCTAACCAAATAAATCTCTGTTTACAAGAAGGTTTTTGGTCTTTATTTTTGTTTTCTGTTTGTAGCAGTCATTAGGGCTAACAAGATTTCCTGCTTGGCGCAGGAGCTCCAAGAAGATTAGTTCACCCTTTGGGAGTTCTATATTTTAGCTGCCACGTTCTGAATTTCAGATTTGAGATAGAGGAAGAAATCCTTAAGTGATAGATCCCTACCAGTAGCTGTGCAGCAGGAAGTTTGAGAGGCCTTGCTGGAGCCGGGGTAGGACCAGATGACCTCCAAAGGTCCCTTTCAGCCTCAGCCATCCCATGATTCTGTGACTGGCTGTAATTCTGAGCTCCCTGTCTGCTGTGCTGTTTTATCCTCCAGCCCTGTACCTGTGTGATGCTTCTGTTCTCGTGTCAGTTGTAAAGTCTCTCTGTGGCAGGCACTGTCTGTTCTTCTGCATTCGTGCAGTGCCTGGCACATGCCAGGGATCAAAGTACTAATTATGATTTATGGAATGGACTCCAAGTGTGTTAGTTTGAGCTTTAGATTGCAGCAAATAGATCATCACATAATACACAGAGAAGA
Organism: Myiotriccus ornatus; assembly: GCA_036023395.1. Classification (NCBI taxonomy): domain Eukaryota; kingdom Metazoa; phylum Chordata; class Aves; order Passeriformes; family Tyrannidae; genus Myiotriccus; species Myiotriccus ornatus. Next base: position 32,984,106 of record JAYRBT010000178.1, on the reverse strand, counting down.
AAGAAGCTGCCAAAGCATTGAAAAGCCTGTGAGTTGCCCCTTCCCAAGCACACCTATTGTCAGGTTTGAACCGTTGTATCTTAAAGTCTTGCTTCGCATTAAAGCTTCAGGAGCTGCTGAGCAGAAGATTTGTTTTCACAGCTGTAGACTTCTGGTTTAGGTAGAAGACTTCCTGGCTCCATCAGCTGAACTGTCAGGCTTTGACATTTGCATTGACAAGGGGACTTTTGATGCCATAAGCCTCAATCCCGACGACGCGGCGGGGAAGCGGCAGCAGTACGTGAGGTCCCTGGGCAGGGTGCTGAAACCACAGGGCTTCTTCCTCATCACATCTTGCAACTGGACCAAGGAGGAGCTGCTGAACGAGTTCAGGGAAGGTGAGCAGCTGAACAGAGCCCTCTGCCAGCTGAGGGTTGTTGAAGGATGGGATGAGTGAATTTTAATGGCTGTGTTAGCATATTGACTTTCCCAGATCAGGATTAGAGAAGGTAACGAGATTAGTAAATGCTTCAGCCTGTCTTGCCTCTGTTTTCCTTGGGAATTGCATCTCCTGTGTTTGCCAGTGCCAGGGTGCCACGGGAGGATGGGTTGTGTTACACTGTGGAGGTTGGGGCTCTCAGTCTAATTACACTGGGAAAATGTGTACCCAAATGATACTTTTTTTCTTTGAGTCCTTTATACCATACCCAAATCGCCCTCCTGGTTGCTTTGAGATTGGAGGTAACATTGTTACCCATGTTTAGAGGAACTTTTATGTCACCTCCTCAGCTGCCTTTCTGGTCCATCACAGAGATTTTTACATGCCAGTCAGCTCCTGAATCTCCTTCCTGAGACCTGAAACTCAGTGTGGATCTGAAACAACCATCCCTTGTGAGGAACTGAAATTACTGGCAAGTTCTCATCTCTTCTGCCATTAATTTGTGTGAGTCAGCCAGCTGAGATTTTTATTATCCATGGAAGAGGTTCAGCTGTATAAAGCAGTGGTGCAGTGCAACAACACAATCCTATAAACTCACAGATTAACTGACTTGCAAGTTTTCCAGACGAATAAAGAATGGTTTGCAAAGGGTTATCCAAGAGGCGAATAAAACGACTTCCTTCTAATAAAAGCGTTTTAATTTCTGTCTGGCAGGATTTGAAATTCTGGAGGAGCTGCCAACACCCAAGTTTTGCTTTGGAGGAAGAATTGGAAACAGTGTAACAGCATTGGTTTTCCAAAGGAAAAAAACGAGGCCATCCATCTTGGACAAATTAGATTAGATGAGAAAAGTCTGAACTTTAAACCTGACAGAAAACCTCAGACACGTGTGTAAATAAATGCTTTTTGAGTGCACAGTAAAATACTCTGTATGGAACTCTAAGGGGCTATAAAACATTGCCCTAGAAACATTTCACCTTTGCATAACTTGCCCATAAATTTTGTCCTTGCTACAACCTCACTTGTTTTAAGGAAGCTTCGTGTTTGGGAGTGAGAGGGAAATAAGACATTCTACGTACAGGTAACAAATGTAACTGAATGATATTTGTGTTTGGAACATAAAGGTTATCTGGTATTTAATTTCAGTGTTGGTAATCAGTGACCAACAGGTAGGTAGGTATTCTACAAGGCAAAAAATCTCATTTCTCTGTTATGCAGTGGAATAGGGAACAAGCTTTTACTATGTAAGTGCTTTAATATTAATTAAATTTCATATTAATTAAAGCACTTATATTAATATGTATTAATATTAATTAATTAAAATATTTAATTTTTTTCTTTGGTGAACATGAATGTAGCTATTAAGGAGGGAAATTAATACAAAAACCACAGCACTTGCAAAGAAAAGGTCTAGTCAGTGCTTTAAATGCAGATTTCCAGAGGTTCTCATACTCAGCATGGTTCTGTCTCCACTGAAGTAGCTCAGCTTTTTTCCCACAGAGAGAGTGTCTTTAAAGGTCTCGCTTGCCTGAGTTCATGCCTGATCAGTTATTTTCCCTGATCTCATAAATACATAAAGGTGGGATGTTACAATCTTGCATTCTCACTGGTGAGTGACATGTGCCTCCTTCATGATTGATTTTCTTTGTAGTAATGTCTTAAGAGCCACAATGACCTTAGGTTTTCCAGTGAAGTTCTCAGGACAAATTTTAGCTGCATAAATCCAAAAGAATTCAAAGCATAACTATCCATTCCTTGTTCATCTTTTTTTAATATATTTTTTTAAACTTCCTTGTGTGATCTTTTTGCCTTTAATTTCTTTGCCTTCCTTTCGTCTGTTTTGTATTCTCTGAATATTACTGTTGCTTGAAAGGCAGGAAGATGAGATTTCTTCATCCCTTGACAAGCCCAGGTTGCAGGTGACAATAAACTTGTTCTTTCAAACATCAAGGAGGCCCTGTTGGGCAATCAGGTTTTGTTTCACAGGCATGTTTCATGTTTGCTCATCAGGGAATTGCTACTCCTAGTTGCCACAGTTCTCGTTCCCAGGGTTCAGGGGATCTTTAAGGGTCAGTAAATGCTTTTAGTCCTTTCCCAGGACAGGCATTAAGACATTATTTGCACAGTGGTGAGTCCTCCCTCTGTGATCCATCTGTCGATATCCTGAAGGTAGGAATCCTAATTCCACATCTCTTTGCAAAATGGGATATATTCCATTGGAAGAATGGCTTATCAGCAGTGGTGAGCAGATGCAGTCCCTGTGAAGAGTTCTTTGCATATTTGGTCAGGCCTGAGTTCCTAACTCAAATGCCAAAACCAAGGACTTGTTACCATTTGACATGTCCTTGATTTGGGGCAGCTGATCTTGCCAGGAGGTTCCTGATGGAGGCGTGATCTCTAAATGTTGATGCATTTCAGTGAAGAAACAGCTTACAAAGAGGCAGAGGAATAAGCAGTGGGCTAGGAGGGGTGAATATTTGCTGGAAGTCTGGGGAGTGCTTCATGGTGGTTCCTGAAGGCTGGAATCTTCATGACTACCCAGCTGTGTGACTCTTGGTTTCAGCTGGAACACCAGGCTACGGGAGAATAAATGCAGCATTTAAAACACATTTTCCTGCTATTGTTTTGCTATCTGAAAACTCTGTATGTGATTTCACTGTCAAATATGAGGTTTGTGGGTAGTAAAGCTAACATCTGCCGTGGATCTCGGAGGTGGTTGAGCCCACAGGCTTTTCCTGCAGGACCAAGTTTAGGCGGGATGACGTTGCAGAGCTGGCAAACCTTCCTGCTGGAGTTTTGCATAAAACGTGGGCAGAACAGAAAGGGTTTGTGTTCCCTTGTTCATTGAAAGTGTACTGAAGGATGGAATGCTCTCAGGACTGACCTTTTATTCCAGGGAGATGGGAGATGGCTTTTAGTGCCCAAGCCCAAAGAAGCAGCACCTCCACCACCATCTGTGCTTGGGGCAGCTCCTACATCCGATACCCAGTTCCTGATCCATCCTACTGCCAAGCAAACTGTGTTCAGGGATTTCTCTTTTGAGGCATTTGCTGGGAGAGGCAAACACCATTGTGTTTGCTGTGGGGCTTGTACTACTGAAAGAGCTTGGAGCATTTTACCCTGGAATTTTATGGGGTGTATCACGGAAGTGAACTGTCAGCATGAAATACCTGAAAGAGGTGACCAAGCCATAGTAATGAAATAATTATTGATCTGAGATGTCTGATCTAAGAGAGTTTCTACACATGGGACTCTGCTAGAGTGTGAAGTAAATGGATTCTCAAGACAAAAAGCCTTTGCCTTTTCAGCATCACAGTACTTTCTTGAAGTAAATACTCCTCTAATCATGTTTATACAAATTAAAGAGTGAGAAATACCAGACATGAAAACCGTGACACAACTCAATAAACAGAGAAAATTCAGAGAGAAGGTTAATATTCCCTTACTCCTTGACTTCCCTTTTGGTGACCAGCTTGTTATTTATAAGAGAGGATGTTCACTGAATGGTCCTTAAGGAGCAGGAACAGTCATAGAATCCCGGAATGGTTTGGGTAGGAAGGGACTTTCAAGACCATCTTGTTTCAATCCTCTGCCATGGGCAGGCACACCTTCCACTCTTCCAGGTTGTTCCAAACCCTGTGCAGCCTGGCCTGCAGTCCTGTTCTTAGGCTGTTTTTCAAATGGTTTTTTGGGTTTGTTCTTTCAGAGGCTTAGAAGATATGGAATTAATATTCTGTTCTTGAAACTCAGTATAGTTCTGTGTAACGTGAAGAATTTCTGGGAGCTACTTTTTTTTTTTTTTTAAGAGCTGTTGGGTTACATCAGAAACACCAACAGAATTATGGCAGCTGCTTTTGCAGATAGGGCCAGCAAGGACGAAGCAAGTAATTATAGGCTCTCTGTCCCATCAGGAGAATATTTCTTCAAATCATTATTGAGAGCATCAGGTTGAAAAAACTGTTTGCATTATGGGCTCACCTTCTCAAATTCAAATCTGGTGTTGCAACACCATTTCCAAAATCTGGGAATAGCCAGCTGCCTTGATTGTGTTGTAGGATTTGGGGTATTGAACACCTATGGCTTTTTATTTTTTTATTTTTTTTTTACTTTGTACTTTTCTGAAAAGGAGTTTTCACAGATATTTGGGGTTTTAAACCTGCTGTTGCCATTTTACAGGGGAGCTCGTTTATACCTGAGCGAAGAAGTGCGTGTCCCACCACACACACAGGTCTCGGGTGTGAGTCTCTGGAGAGCAAACAATGTTCCCCCATACCATTTGTATCAAAGTTATTTCACTTCTGCACATGTTTCTGTGAGCCTGAATGGGCAAACAAGGGGACGAACAGCAATCCCTCCCTTGGAACGACTGGGTTTGTAGCCAGGTGTGCAGGGCGAAGCCAAGTGTGCAAGGAAGAACGGATAGATACTTGGAAGGATCCAAAGCTCAGCTGACACAGCTTCTTTGGAGTTTTTTTTTAATGTCAGGATGAGTTCTTGAATAGCTTTTCTGGTACATTAGGCACAGCATGCTTTTCTCCATCACTGACACTGGCTTCCATGTATTTCCACATTCCAGGAATGCACTGGCAGCACTGTAGCCATTGTAAGGAAAATCTGCATGTATATGTGCTCTGCTATGTCTGTTCTACTGTGTTCCAGGGTGCCTGGTATAAGGCTGCCAAATTTTATGTTATTTCATACCAGACAAAATCTTTAAGTGTGGTATTTAGCAACATACAGCAAAATTTTCAGTGTTTTGGCACTGGGATTGCTTTCCCGATCTTGGCATGCCAAAAGGTAAAGAACACAGCTTGCTACAACAATAACTGCTCTATTTTATAGGCCCTCTAAGCATTTTAACGGATCGAATCGTCTCCTGTAAAATATGTGGAGAGCACTTAAGAAATAATTGGGCCAGGGCTCTGCCTTGCCATGCGGAGCTCTGCCTTTGCATTCCCGTTGCTCCCTGCCTTTTCTGGGATAAGGTAAGAGGGGGAGACTGCCCTTCACAATGTTACCTGCTCCAGGGATGGATGGGTGGTACGGATGCCTTGGAGGGGACGGCTCCATCCTGTGCCTTGGCTGGAAATACTCGTAGTGTGACCCTACCCTTGTGGGTAGCAGCGAAATCAAGGAGCAGTTAATGGCTACCAAGGGCTTTCAGTGAAAGGGGATGAGGTGTTATAGCCTCGAGACAAAGGAGGAAAAGGAACGCTGGCGTGTTTTGTTTAACACAAGTGAGGGAAAAGCCGACCTGCGGCTTAATTTCAATTTGTTAGGGAACAGCGTAGCTTGAAATGAGCCCATTTTTATGTTACTGGAAATTAAACTGAGTGCTGTCAGGCAAACCAACTGCTGCCAGGTAGCATTATAAATCCTGGATAATCACAAGTGCATAAACCCATGCTGGAGAGCCAGAGCTAATAAACACCAGTGAGGGAGCAGAAACAAACCTCAGCACAGTCCCTGCAGCAGCCAGGTATTCATGGACAGCGTCAAGCTGAGGTGGGAAGAGTGTGCATATAGTGAGAAATCCGCACTGCTGGTGGGGTTGAGAACTGAAATTTGAGCAGAAGGATCCAGTTAATTAGCCTGTCCGGCTACTCCCGAACTTACCCAATGCAGGGTGCTGCTTTGGAGCATGTCTGCAGCTGCCTTGAGCTTTGTGAATGAGGGACAAATAACTCTGGTCTTATCTTAAGCCAGTGCAGATGCAAACATGGTTGACAAAGTGATAAGAACATTCAGGCAAGAGAGAGGTTCACATATGTATTTCATGGTCTGTTTATTTTATCCATCGACTGTTTCCACTGCACCTCGTGTGGGGCAGCCCGGAGCTCAGCAGTCATGCCCATCTGCCAAGGGGGGAAGGGAGGCAGCAAACACAAAGCTGTTGCATGTGCAGCAACTATACCTGACATTAAATAGGATTTATAACTTTGGTGGAAATCCCGTTGTATGCCAAATGTAGTTAGAACTGCACTCCTCATTACAAACCTCTGCATAGCAGCTGTTTGGGTATCAGGTCTCAGTTGGTATCAGTTGTTTAGCAATTCAGGTACTTTCTGACCCAGGGCACATTGATCATATTACAGAGATGTGTTTGTTCCCTGGGTACGAAATACCTGTTAAAAATACTTGTGCTTGCTGTTATTTAGATTTTGTGAGTTTCAGGAGTTCCCCTGAAACTGGAATCTGGCTTCTGAAGCTGGTCTCCTCTTTGTGCTCTTGGAGAACCTTTGATGGAGCCCAGATGTCCCTGTGAGTACGTGCTACCCAGCACAACTGGATGGCTGGGACATCATGTGACTGGGACCCTCTGACTCTCTGGCCTTGGGCAGGTCCCTTACCTGTATTCCTTGTCTGGCAGGAGAGGCAGAAGGATAAACCCATAAATATCTGGGATTGCTCCAGTGCTTAGGACAGTGCAGAGTTGTAGGTCATCGTGAAAGGGACACTTCTGAAATTATCAGTAACGTTGGTGCATATGACTCGAATAACAACGAACTGGAGCAGGTAGTGAAGCATTGGAAAGACTACATGGAAAGCAGGTTGTGATCCTGTGTGCTGGAAGTGAAGGAAATTGTGTTTTTCCACAGGGCTTAGCACTACTACATCGACATGTCTTAATGACTTGGACCCCAGAATCACTTCAGAAGGACGGTGGAGATCATTAGATTTTTTCCCTCTCCACAGTTTCCATCTCCCATCAGGAAGGCTTCTAGTCAGTGGGTAGCAAAAGTGCTGACATCCAAGACAAAAGCACAAATTAAATCAGCTCAGAGTTGAACTGAATGGATTTTCTGTCCACGACAGCTAAACTCTCTTGGCCAGTTCTTTAAAGCTTGAAAATCATTTCTGTTTTTTCCCCTTCTGACAAAGGTCTTCTGCACTGCCCCGAACAGGGAACTGTGGGCAGCCTTTACATTTCAACAACATTACTGCGAATGCTATCTGTGGAAAACAGGTTTGTGCTTCAGCAACAGGCTTTCACGTGTGCTGGGAATGCTCCACAGCCAGCTCATTTGTTGGGAAGCACAGAGGATGAGAGGCAGAAAATGCTGGGTTTGGAGCGAGCTGCAGGAGCAGACAGAAAGCAGCTTTCTGCTTGAGTCTTGGAGCCCAAGGCTGCCACGGGAATGGATTCAATTACGCTCTGAGCTTTATTGCTGAAATATTCCACTGGGAAGCCATAAAAAAAACATTTTCAAACTTGATTCCCTAAGTTCTGGAAAAGGAGTTAGCAAGTGTTTTATTGCTACCAGTCTCAACACGTGATAAGAAGAGCAAATACTGAGTGGGACGGAGGAGCTTGATGCAAAAGCCCCTTCACATCATCAAACCCTTCTCCCTGTTCATCGCCCACTCAAACCAGCCACTCCTAATTTTATGTGTACTGAGTACGGAGCCACTTTTGTTGAGATCAGTCCTCGCTATGTTGGTGGGAGCTGCTCCCTTGTTAAATTTCCACCCGCTACTTCCGCTTGCTCACCTCTTTCATCTTAATTACAATAAATTCTGATAGTCTTCCTTGATAGTTATTTGGTGTCCTGGGCTGTGCAGCAGCAGGGCAGGACACCCAGAGCACTGCTGAGTTACCCAGCCAGATCCTCCCTTGCTGTTCCTGCCCTTACTTGTCCCCACATGCCATCCCCAGCGGTGTGCCCGGCCATCCAGCCGGGCGGATGAAATTCAGCCCCAGATTCATTCCTGATGACATCTATGTTGTCTACTCGCATATGTTTAAGATTAATGTTTAGGCTCTGTTTTGTAATGAGTTCTAAATCTTCCTTTTAGCTGTCATGTAGTTTCCTTGTTCACTAATTATGCCTGCTCTCGGGAGGAGCCCACGTGCTGTGTGCGGTGCAGCTTGGGTGGATGGAAAATGTTACTGTCAGAGCACATCGCTCCTAAAGGCCACCTCCCACGTGAGGCCAAGCAGATGTGCCTCTGAATACTGCTGGAGGACCCATGGAGGACCCTTCACTCCTCCAGTATTTTGCTCAGCTTGTTCTGTCAAATCACAGCCCCTTCCCAAAACACATCCTGGGAAAAATTCCTGCTGAGAAGGCTTGGGGGTGCTGGTGAATGAGAGGCTGCACATGACCTAGCATGAAAGGTCATGCAGCCCAGAAGACCAGCTGTGACCTGGGCTTCATCACAGGCAGCATGGGCAGCAGGTCAAGGGAGGTGATTCTTCCCCCCTACTCCACTCTGGTGAGCCCTCACGCTGGAGTAGTCCAACCAGCTCCAGGGTTCCCAGCACAGGAAGGACATGGACCTGTGGAAGAGAGTCCAGAGGAGGCCACAGAGATGGTCTGAGGGCTGGAGCACTTCTGCTATGGAGACAGGCTGGGAGAGCTGGAGTTGTTCAGGCTGGAGAAGAGAGGGCTCCAGGGATACCATAGAGCCCCTTCCAGTGTCTAAAGTGGCTCCAAGAGAGTTGGAGAGGGACTTGGGCCAAGGATCTGGAGTGACAGGACAAGGAGGAATGACTCCAAACTGAAAAACAGTAGCCTTAGACTGGATATTGGGAAGGAATTCTTCCCTGTTAGGGTGGGGAGGCCCTGGCATAGGTCGCCCAGAGACGCTGTGGCTGCCCCATCCCTGGAAGTTTACAAGGTCAGGTTGGACAGGTCTTGGAGCAACCTGTGATGGTGGAAGGTGCTTCTGCCCATGGCAGGGGGTTGGAAATAAATGGTCTTTAAAGGTCCCTTCCAACCCAAACTATTCCATTATTCTATGAAAAACGGAGAAAAACTAAGGAGTGGGGTTTTTTTACACCGAATTCTGCCCGCGGGTGCAGCGGTGGATGGTAAGGACCTGTGATGTGCCAAAACTTCAGTGCTACCTCCCATTGCGGGGACCGGACCCTTCCTTTCGCGGCTGATGGAGCCCAGCTCTTCTCCTCCTCCTCCTCCCCGGGCCGGCCGTGCCACCAGGAGTCACTCTCGGCCTCTGAACGAGCCGCGGAGCCCCACACGAGCCGCACCCGCGGCATCCCGGGCTGCGGGGCCGGTTGTGGGCAGTGATGCCGCGGGAGCGCTGCCAGCGCCAGCCCGGGGCTCCCCGTCGGGCAGAGCCTGATGGCCACACGGAATCCCCCCCCCCCTTTTTATCATTTTTGGACCTTTTCCCCCCAACACACACGCTCTTTCTGGTGATGTCTAACCCCTGGGATGCCCGTTCGGGGCGGCAGCAGGGGGGCCTCCCCCCGCCTTCCCTCGCACCGAGCGCTCCGGTGCGCGGGTCCCCGGGGCGGGCGCTCCGCAGGTGCGGGCCGGGCTCTGCCCGCGCTGGCTCCGCTCAGGAAGTGACAAGAGCATTTCCTCCTCCTCCTCCTCCTCCACCTCCTCCTCCTCCTCCTCCTCCTCGCCGCTCCCTCCCTCCGCCCGCCCCGCCCGCAGCACGGCGGCGGCGGCGGCAGCGGAGCGCGGTCGGAGCGGCGCCCAGAGCCGGCCCGGCCGGGCCGCGCCGCCGCCACCACGGGAAGCGCCCGGTAAGCGATGCCCGGAGCCGAGCGGGGTCGTGCCGTCCCTGGCGGGTGTCGGGGAGGGGGTGGACAAAGGGCGGCGTTGCGCCCTGCCCGGCCGGGGCGCCACGGAGGGGATGGGGGAGGATGGTGGTACCCCCCGCCGCTGCCGCATCCCCGCGGAGCGGGCTGGGGGATGTCCGCCTTTGTGCCGTCGGGTCTCTCCGGCGCCGGGATGAGCGGGGGGTACCGCGGAGAAGCTGCCTGGGCGCCCGAAGGGAGTGCGGGGCAGTGGGGTGTGTGCCCGGAGCGGGGGGGGCGCGGGATGCTGAGCAGCGACCGGCCGCCCGACGTGCGGGGAAGGGCGGCTCTCCGGAGTTCGGCGTGCGGGGAGCGAGCGCTTCTCTCCCCGTCGGATTCCTCTGCCTTTGCCACTGGAATTTCTTCCTGCAAGCGAATCAACACGTGCTTTCCTTGCTCCGGGCCGAGAGTGATGTTTAAGAGGGTGGAAACTCGGATGCCGAGTCTCGCGTTCCCACGGGGGGCTGCAGCCCAGAGGAGCCGTGGTTGAGCATCCCTGCAGGGGATGCTCTCCCAGGGTAATCGCTCACTCTTCCCACCGTGCCACGCTTCGGATTTCATTCTGGCACGTGCGAGGTGTCTCCCGGCAGCAAGGGAGAGGGGCAGGCCTGCCCCCCCGGGTGAGGGTCTCCAGCATCCAACGCCGCTGCGGTAGGACACGGCAGCTCCTTCCTGTGCGAAGTGTCCTGGCGGTGGAGTTGTCCTAGAAAGTCCCTAAGTCTTGTTTCTCCGTTCAGTGACGTCAGGTAGTTCAGGTTCTACGAAACGTGGAGGTTTCACATACGGCTGTATGCAAAGATTTCACGAATAAGGTTTTTTTTCCTCAATAATTTTAATTTACCTGACACGGAGTGAGTTTGCAGCAGCACGGTGCCTGTCACTGAGCAGTGCCACTGCCTCTTGGTGCCGTGCGGTCTCCACAGGCACTGGTGTACCTTGGCAGCTCATCCCCTCCTTAGGAAATCCTCTGGAGTAAAAAGTAAGCGTAATTTGTTATGAAATAGGCTGATAGACGAAACTTCAGCTCGCGATTGAAACCAGATGTGCATATTTTCCTTTTGAATCCTCAAGCAATAACGAAAGTCTATTTTGACAGATTAAAAACTACTTGCAAATTGCAGAGGTAGCCGTGCCTTGCGATAATCCAGTAAAAACACGGAGTGCTGTGAGCATCTCTGCCCAGGGTTGGCTATCTCTGAGCACAGGAGATGCTGCTAAATCACAAAGCCCAGATTCCCTTGGCCTGCCTCTGACGTGGGCTGAAATGTTTACCAGGGCTTGGCTGAGGGCTGGAAAAAGAAATAAAGAAACCCCAAAACAATGTAGATAATGTTTCTAGAGAAAATATTTGGGGTGGGTCATGAAGCAGATTAATTAGTGTGATAGTAAAAAACCCTGAATTTCAGAGCAGTTTGCTCTGTCCTTACCTGTCGTGGCTCAAACTCAGGTCTGAAAAGAGTTTCTAATTTATTTCTTCTTTTCTAAAAAAGTCCCCAGGAGCCTGAGAATTCTTGCAGTGGTGGGTGTGTTACACCCAGCTCTGGCATGGCAGCGTTCAGGGGTGCAGGATTAGGGCTGTTCACCCCGTGCTGGAGGCACTTTACTGGCAGAAGGATGCAGCCTCCTGGCTTTCACAAGTGGTGGCTGGGGGGGGGGAAACCCAGCCAGAACAACCTGCTGTGGAATTGCTTCCTTCCCTCCACTTGAGAGGAGAGGAGGATGCCCCACCGAGCACGGCCACGTGGAGCACGGCCACGCGTGCTGGCGGTTTTGCAGCTGAATCCCTGTCTCCAGACTTTCTCACTTCCAGCTTAAACACAGAGCAGGGAGGGAAAACTTTTGAGACTTCCAGCTCTCCACAGGGCCAAGGTGTCCAGGAACCACACTGGTTATAGGAAGCAGATGGCCCTTTGCTGTAAATGCAAGACTTAGCATAGAAAATCTGGGCAAATCAGTTCAGTAGATAATTGATTTGTGTGAGTGAGATCCAGATTTTTGTATATGGAGATCAGGCAGACTGTGGGACAGAGCCAGCACCAATGTGGGCTAATTTTCAGGTATGGGTACCTGCATAAATATATGCATGTGCATAAATACGCACACATGCAAATAGGCAAGCATAAACCAATATAAATCCCCAAATCTGCTTTGGTTAATTAGATGCAACTAATAGTTTTTCTACTATCAAAGCTTTGCTTTACTTTCAGCAAAATTATAGGTAGAACGAGACATGCAACTTTTTTCCAGAACACCTGTATTTCTGTGCAGAACAGGCACCGTGGGCTGTGTCCTGATGGGATGGGGAGGGGGATGAGCTTTATCCAATTTGTCAATTTTATTATTGCTGGTTAAATTCTGATTTCTCAAATGGCAGCTGCGTGCTTTGAGACTGTGCTTCCTTCTTCCTTTCTTATAATGCATAGAGTTTTTCTTGATCGTTGTTGGGGTGGGGGTAGTTTGTACTTGCCTTGTAAAGATGGAAAAGGGGACACCCCAAGTTGAAAGGGTGATTTTGGTTTTGTCCCCTTCTCCCTCCCGTATCACATGGTTTCTCAAGTGATGTTGCTGGGAAATATTCTTAATGAACATCAGTTTGTGGCAGAGCAGACTTTAGACCAACTTTGGGCTGGGACAGGGCAAGGTGCCAGAGATGCTCGGAGCTCTTTGGAGAGCTCAGCCTGGAGAGGCTGAGTCTCCTTCCCATGTGCGGGGGGAGAGAGAGGGCAAGCAGAGCCTTGGTGTCAGGTCTGTACTCTTCCCTAGAGTGAAAATACCTTCAGAAAGACAGGCTTTATTCCCATGGCTATGAGGAACCAGGCTAGCAGAGGAGTTGGGATGTTGCCTCTCTGGAGCTCCTCAAGCAAGTTCTCTCCTTGGCTGACTTTTTCTGCTCTTTTCTCTCCCAAAACGGGGAGGAGGAGGAAGAGGAAGCAAGCCTGCTGACTCGGGGAAACAGAACTAAAAAAAAAGAAGGTCTGACGAGTGGCAGAGGGCTGTGACTGCCACTCTGTGTCTGCCGTCAGTCCCACGTGCCCGCGCGGAGCGGGCGGTGAGAGCTGTGCCCTGTCAGCCGCCGTTCGCCTTGCGGGGGTCCCTGTGGGACTGGGCAAAAACACCACCCAAACAGCAGCTCTTCCAGCACTGCTGCTCCCCAGAGAGCTAAATATAAACTCATCAGCGGAGAGGAGAGGGAATTTTCCACCGTGCTGCTCATCTGTACCTCGGTCATGAAGCCCGGGGAAGCCCCTGGGTCTGCTCCTTGTTCCCTGCCAAGCCAGCACGGCACAGGGTGAGTGCCACCACTCTCTGGAGGGATGAGACCTTCCATAAATTCCTTGAAAGCAGTCAGGGCACTGGCAGACCTGAGCCCTGGAGCTCTGGTTCTGCACACAACCCTCCCTGCGAGAAGTGGCCGTGTTTTAACTCTGAAAAAGGACTTTTCCAAGGTCATACTTCTGTGCCCGCAGTTGCAGCCTGGCTGCCCATGACCCAGCTATTTCTGTAGAGCAGCAATGCAGAACGTGGCTCTGGGACAGCGAACCAGAGAGCAGGTCCATGGGCTGTTTTGTTTTTCCAAGCTTTTCTGAGTTGGCTCTCCATAGAGAGACAAAAATTCCCCAGCAAGACCCTGTTTCTAAAACCTCACCAGGCTGGTGTGTCTCTGCTAGTAGTGGCTGTGTGAGTCTTTAGCCATCAACAGGTGAAGTAGGGATTGAAAATTAAGAAGCGTCATCATGCAGTTAATTTAGAACCAGAATTTCTCCTGGCTTCAGGTGGTTGATCCATGAGTTTTGAGTCTATGATATTTGATACGTTGGATACCACGTCTTATGTATCTGACATCATATGCTATGTAAGATGAATAAGATTTGATATGTTAGAAGTTTCTTTGAAATGCACAGAGGAGTAAACTGCATTACACTGACCTGGAGGAGCACCAAACCCTGTGTGAAGCATGGCTGATCCCAGCACTGCAGGCTGTGGGTCCCTGCATGGGTGGGTGGGAGGTACCAGGTGAATTTGGCTCCGTAATCACTTTGTTTGAGTAATATTTTAAGAACTGGTTGAGTGAGTGCAAAAACTCTGTTCTGGTGCGTTGAGTTTCTATACCTCCCCCCCCTAAAAATGTACCCGAGGGAGACCTGGTCATGGCTTTTGCTTTTAGAGGATTAAATATAGCAGCAGCATTGGTGTCACTCCTCTGTAGTCCATTTGAAGCATCCCTTGGGCTACATCATTCCCTACACTTCTGGCTCCTGGCCATAGGTTTTGCTTTCAGCAGCCAGAGCTCAGGGCTTGCGCTGTGCGGTAGGTTTGGGACCGTAGTGAAAGAAAAGTTTTACTTTGTGGCTGTTTTGTGCTTGTGTATGGTTACATCTCCCAGGGTTCGTAAAAAAATGGGATCTGGCAAGCTTTGATCCGGCAGCTGGAGAACCTGCTCTCCCTCTCCCTGCTCAAAAGCAGCCCTCAAAAGGAAGGACCAGAAACCCTCTGGGTGGCAGAGGAGAAGTGGGGCTTGGGGAGGTGGTGGTACAGAGGATGTGGCTGTCAAGGTGCATCAGCAGCTTGCTTTGGTCTCAGCGACTGGTCTGGACTGGGGGAGTTGAGAGACACCCCTCTCCTTGCTCCTAAATCCCAGGGGATGAGTTAAAGTTTGTTATGCCCTTACTTGTATTTAAGAATTTTCTTTCCTAGTGCTCTTCCCTTAACTCTCTGTTAATTCAGAAAAACACGTTGCCCAGAGAAGCTGTGGCTGCCTCATCCCTGGAAGTGTTCAAGGCTGGGCTTGATGGGGCTCTGAGAAACCTGGTCTAGTGGAAGGTGTCCCTGCCCTTGGCAGGGGGTTGGAACTAAATGATCTTCAAGGTCCCTTCCCACCCAGGCCACTCTGTGATTTTATTTTTATTGGATTATCAGTTGTACTATAAATGAAATGCAATGCAATGGGATGGTACTTCTCAAAGTGAAAGCATCATGGTTAATGAAGACTTAGTTACCAAAAGCTTCATTTAGAAACTCTCACACACATTTTCTGTTGCACATGGTTGATGTTGTTGGTAGAAATTATTTTTCCCATGAAGGTTTCAGATGTAAGTATTTTAGACCTAATTTAAAATAAGAAGTCCCGACTCTCCAGTGTGACGGATTGTGCTGTCAATGCCCCCCCTCCGTGCCTGTCTTTTGTGTACCCCACAATACATCATAAAGGTGGCAGGTTCAAAAGGAGCAGTGTTAGAGCTGGGACAAGAGCCAGGCCAGCCTGCAGAGGGACTGCTCTGTCAGTCCACCCTCCTGATCCCGACACATCCCACCCTGGTGACTGTGTTGGGACATGGGGCTGCTGGGGATAGGGGCAGCAGCTCATTTGGGGTGTAGGGCAGTGAGCCAGGAGAGCCCCTCTCCCTGGGACTGCTCTATGTATCACCATTTTTAGTAATTTTCCAAATTAATTCCTTCTGGAGCATGGACTTGATGATCTTAAAGTCTTTTCCAACCTAAGTGATTCTATGATTCAGTGTCTTTTAGGAAGCCCACTCAGGGCAGAGACAAAACTGGAGTGCTGACTGGGAGCCCTCTGCAGTCATTTGCTGTGCTGGTAGTTTATTATGATGATTATTGTCTGTGCTGGTTCAGGAAAAAATTGCACTTTGCCCTTGCTCTGGACCTGCACAGTCCCAGCTGCCCGCCGTGCTGGGAGGTGTCCCGGTGCCAATCTGCTCCCTCTGAGGGACCTGCCTGGCTTCTCCTGCCCTCTCTGGAGGAAGCCAGGTCATCCCTCAGCAGCTACCACCCCACATTCCCCCAGCCTTGTGCTGTCCCTGTGTCTTCAAGTCCCTCAGTTACTCTTGGGTTCTCCTCCAGACCTCGGCCAGAGGTGACAGGAGGCTCCAGGTGCCCCCGTAGCAGTTGTGGAGTGCAGAGCACAGAGACAGTGCCATCTCTGCTCCTCCTGGAGAGCCCCAGTTTATCCAGCCTGTGACCATATCCCTGCATGCCTCGGTAATCTACTGCACCGTGCAGGAGCCTGGGGACATGCCCCTGCCTTTGAGGTGAGTGGCTTTTAAGCAGTTTAGTTTTTTAAGGTGTATCTTAACGTCTCTGTTATAGACAGTGCTTGTTGCTTCTCTTCGTTCTGTATTATCGAGTTGTTCTCTCTGTTTAGTGCTTTGCTGGTCTCGAGTCATTTACACAGCACTGATTTTCCTGTTTCCTTCCCAATTACTGCCAGAAATATTGCATGGCCTAAGGTGACAGTCTAGTTCCTGCTGCAGCCAGTGTTGCCAGTTATTTGCAGGTCTGTTTGAGATCTGCCAGTTAGAGAGCTGTCGATAGCTGTCATACACCTGTGTGTGCTCTAATGAGGTCTGTTATGCCAGTGCTCCCTTTCACCTACACAAAGACACCTGCTGAGGTGAGAGCTCTTTCCCTGGTGCTGCGAGAGTGGTTCCTGACTCCCTGACCTCGCACTGAAACCAGAGCCTTGCCGAGCTCCAGTTTTCGGGGCCATCACGTTGTGCCAGTCCTTGGGGAGCGTCGGTGGTGATGGCTCAGAAGGCTTTTTGGCACAATCTTATAACAGTTGAAGGTGTAAATTATTTGCTGCTGTTGTTTAAGAACGATCTATATTTAGTTCTTGCTGTTTAATATCATGCCAGGTTACTCCTGACAAACATGACCGTCTCCCTTCCCTTTCTCCTTAGGACAGTGTTAGCATTTATACTGACCACTTCTCACTTTTCTACATCGTGACTAATGTTTCCACTGTTCTGTTGTTGTCAGTGGCACTTCTTCTTGTCCTTATTATCTATAAAAAACTCTCTAGGTTGTTTTCTAACAACGTGATGTTTAGCTTGCACTGTCATGCATTTTAAGGCGGTGTCAGAATTTTAGGGACTTCACAATGATTTACAAATTCTAGGATTCATTAATTCCTTCACTCATTAGGGTTGCAAGTTGATACATATTTTTTTTCCATGGGATGAAGGTGGATGTTTTTGCTGCCCTATTTGTCCTGGGCAATCATTCATGTTTGTGCACTGACAAAACACCTGGCACAGTTCCCTTCCTGGTAGCCTGCTGGCAGCTTTGGAGCCGGGATGGGATGCAGCATTTAGGTCAGTTCTCCTCGGGATGCCGTTTCAGGAGTGGGCTTTGTGTTTCACACCACGCTGGTGCCGGGGCCAACCTCTCTGTCCTTTGGGCTTCCTCTTTCCACGGCACAGAGGAATCTGTTTCTCCTCCTGATTTTCACTTGGGGGGGGGATGTGAGAGAAAGAGGGATGTATGGAGACTACACAGAGATGGAGACTCTTGGGGTGGAAAAAGCAGATTTCAGATTTTTTTACCCCTTTACTACTGCATGTTCACACTGTCATAAATGAGCTCGAGGAAGGCTGGGCAGGACGACGTTCCTGCCAGCCCAAATAAAACCAGGGGCTGTTTGCATTTTCAACTTACTTTTTTTTTAGAATTTTCCTCACCTCTGAGACGGGCTGCAAAATCTGGGCTTTCATGGCTGCCAAGCTACAGTGGAGCTCATCCTGCTCTGCTCCATGCGACTCAGGCATCCCCAGGGGATGAAACATCCCAATGCTGGGAAAATTGTCTCTGTGGGCATTACTTCTCTGGCTGAGCAAGCACCTTGGTGGGGTACCTTGCTTTGAGGCAGTGGCACCTTGGGCTCACTTCAGCTGTACCCCAGGCTCTCAGCAGCATGAGGGGAAGCATCTCACTGCCTGGCCCTCGGGGAGCCAAACCCACAGAAGGTTTGGGCTCTACGTGCTGCTGACACCTCGCAGGAGCTGGGAGCGCGTTACGGCAACAGATTCCGTATTATTCCAGCCTCACAAGCGTCTCCTTGCGATATTAAAAGCACCAGCTAAAAGCCAAGTCCAAACTCTCAATGAATGACTCTGTGGAAATGCTGTCGGGCACGTTTCAGTGCTGCTTTGGCTTTGATTTAAACGGGTAAACACGGTGAGTGGGTGTTTGCTTTGACTTCTTCCTCACAGCGAAAGACTTCCTTTGAGGGAAGGCAAAGCCTCCAGTGCTATTTCCCGTCACAGCATTGGACCGTTCTGCCCATGGATTGATTTTGGTGATGCCTTTGCTGCCTGCCTGGGTCCTGTGCTGCCCAGCAGCAGTGGGAACCCCCCCCAGTTTCCCCAGTATCAGGAATGCCTTGTGCCCAGGGCTCTGCTTAAGGGTATGAATAACCTTGGCAGAACCTGGTTTCTCCATCTGATTGTGGCACAGTCATCCCCCTTGGGATGATGCCCAAGGACCTCCTTGGCTTTTGTGGGCATCTGCCCCTGCTTGACCCACACTCTGCTCTGTTTCCTTTGAAGCGTCCCAAAATCACCTCCAGCTTTGGCTGCACCAGGATTACACGTCAGAGACAGCCTTCACCACGTGGTGGGTGGTCTCTGGAGGAGGCAGGGTGAGTGCAGCCCATCCTCTCCTTGTCCTGCTGCTTTAGGAAGAGCCCCCCTCTGCTCCTCACACAAGTCCCCCATCTCCACCAGAGCCATCAAAACCGGCTCCTCGGCAGCCTGTGCATGTAGGAACCATCTTCTGGTAACAGATTGTTGTGTATTTAATGAACCCGAGGAAAACACGGAATCGGGAGGCTGCGGGGCGATACGAGTTTGCTGTTCAGTCTGCCAAATTCACACTAATTCAGACAACTCACAGATGTTTGGCTCCTCGTTCGTCAAAGAGATTTATGGACGATGCAGTGCTCAGAAATTCACGGGGAGACGGAGGTGGCAGCGTGGGCAAAGGTTTCCTGGCCCCAGAGGGCTCCATCCCTCCCTTTGCTGTGCCAGTGTTGATGGCAACGGATGGACAAACAGCAGGGAAAAGTGCCTTTCGGTCACTGGGAGGATTAATAAAGGCTCTGGGTTCGTCTTTCAGGAGCCAAGGAGCTCTTTGAAAGCGATTTCTGAGCTGAGGAATGAACCCCCAGAGACTGCCCAAGAGCCAAAGTACTCTGGTGTAATGCAAACAGTGTAGGGTGTGCAGGTGACCGTGGGCACGTGTGTTACCCTTTGTGGGCACAGAGACGGTCCACTGAAAGCACCTGAAATTCTTAAAATATTGCCTGCCTACTTCAGGAAGAAGCTTTCAATTTTTGGAAGGTTCTAAGCAGACATTTTTCTGCACTGTATGTGAGGGTTCTGCAGTCTTAGGGTAATTTATCCATAAAAGGGAGCTGGTAGAAGACGACGTGGAATCTGCAAATTGATCCATACATCCAGTACTTCCCTGCTTTAAATCCGGATGTGTCTGTTGGGGCTGTCACCCTCTACCACTTCTCCATCTCAACCTTGAAAAAAGGAGAAATCTGACCTGCAAGCAGCATCCAGATCTGTTCTGACAGTGATGATGGTGTTGTGGCACTTGGCAATTGTTCCCCAATTACACTGCGACACGTACCAGGTCTGGCTCGTGCTTGATCTGGGGTTTTTTTTGGTGGTCACTGATGAGTAGCAGCATTACAGTCAGCACCGAGCTCACTTTGCAGCTCCAGGATGTGCTTCTCACAGGGACCCTGAGCACTCTGGATCCATCCAGGAAGCCCAGACTGGCTGAGAAGCCCCCGCTAACTGAGGGTGGTGAAACCTTGGCAGAGGTTCCCAGAGAAACCGTGGCTGCCCCATCCCTGGAAGTGTTCAAGGCCAGGCTGGAGGGGGATTGGAGCAACCTGGACTCCCAGCAGGTGTCCCTGTCCATGGCAGGGAATTGGAAAGAGACGATCTTTAAAGTCCCTTCCAGCCCAAACCATTCTGTCATTCTAACCCTCAGGGCATTATGATCTGGCTGTAAGTAGATGGATATTGTTTCATGGAGGTGGGTGTTCAGGTGGGTTTATGTGCTGTTTGAAATGGTTTATACTTGAGAAGTGAGTCAGTAAAAGTGTTGTGGTGGGGCTGTTTACCATCTCTGGCTCAGACATTTCAGGCTGCATATAGGAAAAGAATATAAGGAAGAAACAAGAACTGGTTTTTTGTGTCTACTAGAGCAGCGTGCTCTGAGCAGTAATTAAAAGTAAACCTGGACCCTGCTGACTTGTTCAGCATCCCTAGTTGTTGAGATTAAGCGGCCAGAGCAATTCTCAATTCAGCAATTCCTCAGCTTTCGGGAGCATGGCCAACACTCACAGTGTCTCACAGACCACTGCAAATTCTTGTAATAAATCTCACAATTGAGGCGGGGGGAGGAATGCACAGAAAGGTGAGATGGTTTGTGGGACCAGCAGGCTGGATTGCTGCTGCTGTAGCTGCTCTTCTCCAGAGACAACCCTTGGTCCAGTATTTCCACTATTCCTTGGAAATAGTACTCAAAGTTAGAAGCAGTCCCCTAATGAGCAGATTAGGCAATGATTACAGGTTTGCCAGAGACAGTGTGTCAGTTCTATGGTTGTAGGGACTAAGAGCATCCTGTAGGATGGCCCATTCATGCAGGCATATTGGTGGTGTGTGCCCCAAGGCGACGTGGCTGCAGGGGTCTGTGTTCCTGCAGGACTCCCTGGGGTCAGTCCTGCTGCCTGAGGAGGATGCTGAGCTTATGGGGCTGAGCTCTGCTGTGTGGTGTCAGTGGCTCTGGGATGTTGTTCCACGGCGGAGTGTTGAGCTGGGAATGCACCCTCAAGCTGGAGCAGCTCGTCAGCCTGTGCCTGTGGCCAGCTAAGGAATGATCCCACTGGAGGTGTGACCCTGGTCCTCAACAAAACTCGTGCACACTGGATGTGCAGCCAGGAGGTACCCAAGACCTCACATTAATGCTCCAAATGTGTCTGGTCTTCTCTTTAATCCCCACAGGTGAGTTTTTGTGCAGCGAGCTGGGTCCTGTCTAGTCACTTCATAGAATCATCACAGAATCACTGAATGGCCTGGGTTGAAAGGAACCTTAGAAGATCATCTTGTTCCTCCCCCCTGCCATGATCAGGGACACATTCCACTATCCCAGGTTGCTCCAAGCCCTGTCCAACCTGACCTTGGACACTTCAGGGATCCAGGGGCAGCCACAGCTCCTCTGGGCAACCTGTGCTGGTGCTCCACCACCCTCAGAGGGAAGAATTTTTTCCTCATATCTAATCTAACCCTACTCCCTTTCCGTTTGAAGCTATTCCCCCTTGTCCTGTTGCTTCCCACGTCTCGCTGGTTCCTCTCTGCTGGAGACTGGCTGTCTCCTCACTCGCACCTCTCGCTTGCTGGTTGCTGTTTTGCAATGACTAATTTTGCTTTCTTCTTCTTCTCCTTTTCAGTTGCCAGGGAGGAAAAGGCAAAGTCACTGCCAGCGCCATTTCCTTCAGCCTAAAGATGTTGAGACAAAGCACCTCTGCCCCTGCCCTGTCCTTTCAGTGTTTCCGCTGCTGGTGTGTTCGGGAGTTGTTCCCCTGCCACTCCTATTCCCTAAGAGCACAGGGGCAATAAACCTGATGAGTTTTACTCAACTAGATGGTGTGTAACTTGCCTTAATTGCTCTTATTTCTCTTTCGTGAGAGCTTGCCTGCAGATCAGATCCTACCCAAACATGTAGATCTGGCTGTGAGCTTGGACTTCAGGCTCTCCCAAGAGGAGACTGGGGTTGTTTGGATGTGTGGTTTTGGGACTCAGGGTGCTGAGGTGTTACACAGGCACTTGGAGCAAGGGATGGGCTTGAAATAATAGATTTTTGTTTGCTCAGTAATTGATTTATGGCTGTGGGCAGGACCCCGGAACGTGTGTTGTTCCTGGTGGTGAGGGTTAAACCAGGTTGCATGAGGCCGTTCTTGGAGGCTGCACATGGTATTTTCATTTCCTAACCTGACCCCTCAGGATGGGTTCTGTCATGGTAGACCTCAGAATCCTTCTGGCTGTGGGTTTTATTGGTGTGGCTGTAGATGTTGGCTCTGTCCAGGCTGTCCTGCATTGGCAGCACAGGTGAGTTCTGGGCTGTGCTGGTGAGAACCTGTATTCCTGTGTGAAGCTGTTGGTCATAAGCAGCGAGGTGATGTGGTTCTTGGAGCTGTGCAGACCTCCAGGGCGATGCTCACCTCAAACACCACCTGTCCCTGCTTTCCCCTTTGCCGTGCCAGACGTTAAAAATGTTACATGTGGGTAAGTCTTTTACTTAATAATTAGTGCTGAAAGTGTGTCTTCATCTTGTTAGCCCTGGAAAAGTCTAGTCTTGCTGCAAGCAGGAGGCAGAGGAAGACATTTCCTTATTCCTTTTCTTTGGCTGGCAATCTCTGATTCCTTTATCTGAGTACTTAGAGCATGTGGCAGCACAAGTCTTTGCCAGGCAGGGATCAGGCAGGAGGGGAGTGCCATGCAGGACCCATGGTCTCCTGCTCTGGAGCCCTTCTCCTGCCTCTTGGAAGGATGGTGCTTGCCCTTCCAGCAGCTGGGGAAGACCCTGTGGAGCAGGAGGAGCTGACTGCAGGCTCAGAGCAAGATGGGGCAGGGCTGGGCAGCCTGGGGCAGCTTTTTCCTCTTGGTGGAATCCCAGGGGGCGATCCTGATGTGGCTGCATCCGTGGAAGTTTTGTCCTTTGAAAGCCACGTGCACTGACTTGTGATCCTGTTGACTCGGGACTAGTCCATGGTGCATTTTCAGAGTGTACAGACTTCTTCTTGGGCCCTGAATGGCATTTTTCACATTTATTGGAAGATTTTACCCCATAAATAAACTCATTATTCACTAATGACGTGGGAGATTGCTCAGGCAAGGGGAACAAACTGCCAGAGCTGAGCCCCCTCAGCCCTGCTACAGAAGGCAAATTGTTGCCCGAGTGAGGAAATGAGCCCAGACCTAGCTACATGCAAATGATGGGCTTTGAGGATTTTTTCCAAATTCATAATGCAATAAATCAACAAATTGAAGATGTACTTCTTGGCACTGTCCAAAGCCCTGATGGTGAGACAGACTGTGCAGTGAGGAGAGTCAATGTAGCCCCAAATCCCTTCTAAAAGGGGAAGGATGGGGAGAGAAGCATGTTTTATAGTTTGGGTAAATATTGCAACGTGATGCTCTGCAGAAAGCCTTAAACCCCACAGTTTTCAATTGCAGTCACGGGTTTTGGCTATTTCCCCAAATTCTTTGTAGCCCCCTGTAAGGTTTGGGAGGCGATGGTCAGTGCCTGGTCCCCGCAGCGTTCTGTCTGCATGGAGTAATCAAGACGTGCACAGTGTGGGGGAATTTCTGTTTCAGTGGTGAGAGTGGGAGGGTGGTTAAGCCTTAGAATTGTGATCAGAGCGTTGCCCAGAGGGATTAGGTTTGGTTCTTCAGACGTGTGGGTCTAAACTGCGTTAAATAAATCACGGTGGCTCCTTGCTCAGCCCGTCGTTTTCTTCAGGCACAGCACAGGGAATGGTGCTGGGGCAAGGGGTAGGAAGCAGGGTCCTGTGTGGGTTGTTGTTTCTTCACTGGAGGCTTGGAGCAGCATTAAAAATCCATCAGGGGCAGGCGATTTATATTCTGACAGCGATGACACTGTTGTGCTTGCAAGGTGTATCAGTATGCAAAATACGGCTCCGACTCCTGGTTCCTGTGTGCCCTTCCCACTGTAAATAGGTTTTATGTCCGTGTTTGTGTGTCTGGAGATGGATTATTGAGCTGGATGGGGGTTGAATGTTTTCTGTGTGCGGGGTGGTGATCCCACAGCAAGTGGAAATCCCCAAGTGCCACATCAACAGGTCTTTTAAATCCCTCTAGGGATGGGGACTCCACCACTGCCCTGGACAGCTGTGCCAGGGCTGGGCAACCGTTTCTGTGAGAAAATTTTCCCTAAAATGTATGGGGATGTGTTACTGGTCACTGTTCAGGCTCCCTCTAACCATGGCAGACAGTTTGTCAGACCCCGAGGTCTTTTCCATACAATTCAGTGTAGCAGGTGAAGGGGACATGGCTGTGACTGGTGCTTGGAATCTGCTGTGGTAACACCAGTTGTGGGATGGGGAGTGGGACCTCCCTGCGGGGAAGGGCTCTTTGTCCCCTTTGAGCAGCTCTAGGGCTGTGCTCCTTGCTTGTGCCTTGTAAGGAGCGTGTTTGTTCTCCAGCATTACCTTTCAAGCCCGTGGATGAAAGTTGGATCATCTGAATTACTCTTTTTGCAGTGTAATTTTTTCCCAAGCCCAACACTCTGTGACTGTGATACTGTCCAGGAAGCAGCGCTGGGAGAAACTTCTTCCCACCTCTGCAACTGCAAAGACCACATTTGCTTCTGTTCGGTCTGTATTTTGAATGAAAACCCAAGGAAAAAGCAGGGTTTTTCTAAAATCTGGGGGCTTCCATGCACTAGTGCTTCTCATGGGCACTTCATACAGCTTGGGAGATCATGTCAAGCCCAGTGGCCATGGCCTGAGTCTGAACCTAACCTTGACATCAGGATGAAGATAATTCCTTTATCTGATTGCAAGTGAGGAAATACATTTCTTAAAGTAAGTAATGGTCCCTGAAGAGTATATTTTTATTAGCATGTGTGTGTGTGTGTGAAGGCGTCCAGTCTATAAATACACAGTAATTTCCTCCTCAGCATGAGCAGGACCCGTCCCAGCTCTGCATTTTCTGTCCTGTGGCACTTGTTTGCATCGGGAGGGCATGACGGGGCAGGACTGCGCTGGGTCAGGAGCCCAGCGAGGCAGGATGGGGAGCCAAAGATGACGTTTCCATGGAAAGTTTTCCTTTTCGTTGCAGTTTCTCCATGGGGGTGATTCCAAAACCAAGCCAAGCAGTAGTTGGAATCGCTCGTACCTGCAAGCGCGCCTCAGACCCGGCGCTGGGGGGTGGTGGTGAGGGTGGTGGGGGTGTTGGCTGCCAGCTCACAGGCAGTTTGCTGTGTTGTCTGCCATTAGGGTTGTGTTAAATGCAGCGGGGCAGGGAGAGGGGAGGTGTGTGCTGCATCCCGGCCAGCTTGGGCAGGAGGCTCTGCCCGCACTTGCCGCTGCTCCCTCCTGCTGGCTGCCGCACGCCGGCGTGTGTGCCGGAGTCTGCCGCAGCAGCACGAACCATTACCTTAGGGAAAGGTAATTTTTCCTGGAGGAATCGTACCTGGTGAGCCAGGAACTGCGCTCAGCTGCTTCCATGCTGCTCTGAACGCTTGTTTGATCTTCGCTCCCTGTGTCGCTGCGGTGCCGCCAGTGGCCCTGGTGTCCTCCCAAACACAGGGAGTCTGGCACCGCAGCCAGCATTCCTAAATCTGTGTCAGGATCAGGGACAGCTATGACTGTGATAGATAAGAATCACAGAATAGTTTGGGTTGGAAGGGACATTAAAGACTGCAGGGACACTTTCCATGAGACCTGATTGCTCCAAGCCCTGTCCAACCTGGCCTTGGACACTTCCAGGGATGGGGCAGCCACAGCTTCTCTGGCAACCTGTTCCAGGGCCTCACCACCCTCACAGGGAAGAGGTTTTTCCCAATATCCCAGCTAACCCTTCCCTCTGCCAATGGGAATCCATTCCCTTGTCCTGCCACGCTGTCCCTTGTCCCAAGTCCCTCTCCAGCTCTCCCGGAGCCCCTTTAGGCACTGGAAGGGGCTCTAAGGTCTCCCTGGAGCCTCCTCTTCTCCAGGATGGACAACCCCAACACTTGTGCCCTCTTCACATGAACCCAGGCTATTCATAGTATAAATATGTGAATAAATTATGTGTCATTTTGACAGTCTGAAATGTTTTACTTTTTTATTTAACAGTTTTCCTCTGGTCATTGTGTTTGCCCAGAGGTTTATGATGAAGTTACCAGTAAATTGTATGTTATTAGCCCACTGATGTCCATAAAAAGCTGGAGACTGTACCAGGTACCCCTGGGAGCAGTAAATCTTTTGAAAACGTATTGATTCCCAATCTTGGCTTTGCACTCTGAATGAACTTTGTCCTCACAAAACAATAGAAGGTGATTTTTCTTTACCAGCCAGCTGGCCTTTAAATGAGCTACTCTTGACACCACCACAAGGCCTAATCCAAGTAAACAGGGACAGGATGATTTACGAGCTGGGAAGAGCAGCCATATCACTTCGGAATGAGGGTTAATACTTAGCAGCATATTCTCAACTATTGTCCTTAAATATCACAATTGGCTTTGACTGGATAGTACAGGATCAGTGTGTTATGCCCTTTGGATCAGTGGTGGGTTTGGTTGTTTGCATTAACAGCAAAGCAACAAAACAGGGAAACGGGATTAGAGGAGTGATTTGGGGAAAATGCTGATTTCGATAATCAGATTTGAATTGCAATCTGTCTGCTTTTACACAGGAGTCAGTCTGTCAGGGAGGATGCCAGGAGGTGAGGCAGGGCTCATGGTCAGGGCTGAGCAGTGCCTGGCTTTATATTGTGCTTTACAGACACTCCCTGTTGTGCAGCCTCTAGCTTTCTCTACCTAAAACTACCGGAGAAATAGGTTAAGGATCAAGAGACATGGTGTAGCTCTTAGGATTTCAGGGCAGGGAGTTCTCTCCTTCTTTGTCTTGTTTTTTCCTTAAAGGGCTCTTCATAGATTGGGAACTGGAGAGTAACTGTGGTGGGATAGGGACATCCAGGGGATTTAACAGCCTTAATGATGATGGAGGGGCTTTTTCTGCTGGATGTCTGCTCCCAGCTGGTGTGATGGCAAGGGCTTCTGTGAGATCAAAAACAGGGCTTTAATGAGCCCTTCTTTCAAAGTGTTGATATCTTCAATATAGGGATACAAATTCCCTTTCTAAATGGAGAATTCAGAGGAAACTTTATTTATTTGACTGAAATACTTGTGTCCCTTGTGTGCTGCCCACAACTCCTGCAAGCGCCCATCCCATTAAACACCTTTGTGCTGAGGGGGTGCAGAGGGACACCAACAGTGTTTTAAGAGCCTAAAATAAACACTCCTCTGCAGTAATTGCCAGCAGGGTGTTTTTTGGGCAGTGCTTGCCCCTTGTCCAGTGCATCCACCCTCCAGGCAAGTCCCTAAAGGCTGTTCCTCTCTCTCTCTCTTGTGTGCAGGGAGTTTTCCACGCTCCGAGGCTGTCCCTGTGCATCCCCCGAGGAGCCAGCGGGGCCCAGCCTTTCCCTGGGGAACATGGACTGAAAGAGGAGCTTTGGCAGGCCCCAGCTGCCAGCACCCTTCTCCTGGACCCTGATGGACTCCGAGGCAGGACTGCATTACCATGGTGATGATCTTAACCAAAACTCGGCAAAACAAAGGTGCTGACTCCGTAACATGCAGGACTGAGCTGGTAAGATTTGCGAATTCTGTGCTCAAAACTGTTGTGCTGCTGAGAACTTTGCTGTAGCTTTGTAATCATTTTTTTTTCTGTGCTGGAGGGCTGGATCTTTAGGTGGTTTGTAGCACTGATTTCTACCGAGCTGCATTAATATCCAAGGAGAGGGTGATTAGTAAATGATTGGAGTGCTGTGGCTTTTGCATATATGGATTTCAGTAAGCATGCAGTGGGATAAACAGTAGGAAAAAATCAAATCAATGCTGTGAATAACACAGGTGAGAAGTTGCTTCCCCAGCAGTGAACAGATGCTCCTCATTAATAGGAGGATGAGCAAGTGGGGAGCAGGATTAAGTGGGAGATGGTGAAGGGCAGTGCTGTGGTACTTTCAATTTCACTGCGAGCCTGGAGAGATGCAAATCCAACCACACTGAAGGAGCAGGCAACAACAAAAACCCAAATGAGGGGCAACAAACAGACTAAAGGATGCTGCGAGGGGTGAGCAAGGCTGTGGGGCTGAACATACTTATGGTGGGGCAAATAGGGGGCAACACGCCTGGAGGCAGGGTCAGAGCAAATGGGGTCGGGAGTGGGGCAGGAGGAAGAGGTGCAGGGTGTTGGAGAGCCATCTGAGAGAGCCCAGAGCGAGGCTGGTTGTGGACACGTGTTCCTCTGTCCTCCTGGAGAGATGGTCCTGGCCTGGGAAGAAATTAGACCAAAGGGCAGGGTGCACTGAGAGTCTCAGATAAGGGCATGCAGGAACACAGCAGGAAGCATCTGGCAGGATTAGCCATAAATGGGCATTTTGAACCTAAAAGAAATATAAATGCCTCAGTTTGCTGAGGATGACAAACTGTCCAGCTGGGCTTCCCGGGCAGCTAGCGCAGTGTGCCGGGGAAGGCAGTCTGCCCTGGCAGTGAACAGCAGAGGAGAAGGTGAGCAAGCCAGAGGCAGTGCTAAATCCTGCCTTAAAAGGGTGAAATTTCAGAAGGATTTTGATATATTAAAAGAGTATCCTTGTTCTAGTGTTAGCTCCTGCTGGGAAGGCAGCATGTCCTGTGGCTGCTGCTCAGGGTGGTGAGGGGGGAGCATGAGCATCTGATGCTGGTTGTTTCCCAGTGTGGGGCAGGGGAACTGGCTGCAGAGAGGCAGATGAGAGCAGTTCCTTCCCTACAAGAAGGGGTGGGTGCTTGGGCTGTCTGATGGCAGACAGCAGAGATGCAGAGCTGTGACACGAAACTTTGCCCTCCCGTGTTTGCCGAGTGCTTCCCGCGGCTCCGGGGCCGGGTCGGTAGTGCAGTGATAGTCCTGGGTACACAGCTGGTTGCCCGAGCTGTTAAACTGGGGCAGACTGTCACAGCAAGGCTGATCCACCAGACAAAGCAAGAGTTTT
Organism: Myiotriccus ornatus; assembly: GCA_036023395.1. Lineage (NCBI taxonomy): Eukaryota > Metazoa > Chordata > Aves > Passeriformes > Tyrannidae > Myiotriccus > Myiotriccus ornatus. The sequence goes on along the minus strand of JAYRBT010000178.1, from coordinate 32,955,563 downwards.
TCTGTTGACTCTATGGGCAAGGCCAAAAAGCAAAACTGAAAGGAAGTACGTGTCTGAGCGATGGGGCAGTGTCACCTGCCAGCAGCCAATGGGCCCGTTTGGCTCAGTTCCCGATTTGGTATAAGGACAAAATCCTTACAAAGTGGGAATTATACTCAGTATGGGACATATGTCCTATTCCTCTCCCTCCTGCATTTGCAGACAGTGGCTGGTCTCTGGGGCTGGCACACAAATGTGCTCTGGCACAGCCACTTCCTTCTCTGGGACTTGTCCCTCTTCCATCTTTGTTCCACTTCGGCCACTCTTTGGAGACAGCTGCCTGTCCTCTCTGCCTCCTGATTAATTCTACCTGCCACTTCACAAAGTGGGGCTCGGCAGATAGAAATATCCTTACTTCACCTAGAAAAGTGGCATGTGCTCCAAAGAAGGTGACTGACTGTTATTTACCTTCACCACATCTAACACCCCATAGTTGCTTTCTGCCTCCACATCCCTCTCAATTCAATATTTACAACATTCTGTATATGAAGTGGGATCCTTTATTGTATTGCTCTGTACAGGCAGGTGCCATCATTTGGTACACTATTATTATTACTATTATTATTATTATTATTATTATTATTATTATCATCCTCATCCTGCACTGGAGACAGTGGCACAGGTTGCCCAGAGAAGCTGTGGCTGCCCCATCCCTAGAAGTGTCCAAGGCCAGGTTGGATGGGGCTTGGAGCAACCAGGGATAGTGGAAGGTGTCCCTGCCTATGGCAGGGGGTGGAACTGGCTGGGCTTTAAGCTCCCTTCCATCCTGTGACTCCATGGTTACGTGAGTAGGCGACGTGTAAAACATGGATCAGGAGAGGAGGTGTGAATGCAGTGGCCTAATGCCAGGTAAAACACAATTATGGCAGCGCAGATGAACGTGGAGGCCGTGCTGGTGCTTCCCTCAGATGATGTAAAGCCTCGGTCAGATGGGATGGTGTTGCCAGGATAGACACTTCAGAAGCCAGAATATGGATATTTTTAGGGATAATAAAAGAACAATTAGTGTGAAAGTGTGTTTTTGCAGGCATAGCTGAAGTGGCATGCAGCTGCAGATGACATATTGATTTATTATATGTAAAACCATCCATGCTCATTTTTAGAAGTCTGATGGTGTCTCTTATGCTGTCAAGAGGAAAATTCTTGGGGGAAAAAAAAAAAAAAGGATGTAAAAAGCAACTGGGATTATTTTGCATCCACATAGTGGCACTTTTCCCTATTTTTAGTGCAAATCAGCACAATCCAAGTGCAGACTCCCCAGAAATGCTGAGGTGAGAGCGCCTTGCCTTAGAAACACATTATATGTTTAAAAAACCTAAATGACTGCTTTGTACCTAGACAGGGGGGCCTTAATGGGCTTGGATGTGGTTCAGATACCACTGCTGCTGCTTTATTGCCCAATCCAGAATTACCACCAAACTGCAGCTCCTGCTTTTCGGTGTTTTGGGTCCTGGGAATGGGGACCTCTCTGCAGCTATTCTGCTGGGTAAGGAGTAACTGCAGGACCCATGATCTGCAAGCTCAGGCCTTGACAACGACCCTGCATTAAGTTTGATTTTGTTGAGGGAAGGTGACTGGGTCTGTCCCCTGGTCCCAGTCAAAGCCAGGCCGTGTCAGGCGCCCAAGGCTCTCCTCTCCTCCTTGCCGAGGCAGGGAGGTTTCTGGTGCCCAGGTCGAGTCTGCGAGAAGTGAATAGTTTTTCTGGTTGTTTGCAGCACACTCCAAAGATGAGTCAAGGACCTACCCTCTTCTCTTGTGGCGTGATGGGTAAGTAACAGAAACTTCTGTCTGTATTTACTCCACCTCCGCTCCTGCTTCCTCATAGCGATGGGCGGGAAGATGTCCCGACTAGATGGATGTCCCCAAAAAGCACTGCAGACTCTGGGGTGGGCATCTTGTCCCACATAGTGGGGACAGAGGGGCACCCACCCCACCACCCACTAGTGGTGGCCGTCACGCCTGTGCCACTCTGTTCCCCAGAGGTGCCCTGTTGCCACTGCCGAGGGAGTTGCTCATCTCCTTTCCCCTCCCCTTTGATATATCTGCTTGTTTTTAGAGTAACTCATGCAGAGAGATTATAAACATTTGGGGTCTGAGGTTGGGTTTGAGTACCCAGCCCATGACCGCGGCTCTTGAAGGTTTGCACGATGCAAGTAATAAATAACAGTATTATCACCAAAATGTTCTACCACTTGGCACGAACTGCTTGGACAGGCCCCAAACAGTAAAGGAAAATGTCTTACTTTTGCCGTTGGCAGTAACCACGACACAGGATGTTTGATGCCTTTTATGTTGAGCTTGCTATCAATTTTTATGCTGAACAGCCACCAAAATTGATGGAGGATTTGTGCCTTGGTTGATGATCCTGAAAAACTCACAGTGCCAGAGGATGTGCTGTTAGGTTTTGCTCTTTGGCGTTCGTAGCAGGGAGCCAGACACTGGGCGAAGTCTCAAAACCCAATTAAAATTGTAGGTCAGGTTTGAGCCAAGCTACTTGCTGTGAAAGCCAGTACTTGACAAAGAGGCTGCCCCTTCTCTTCGTGGACGCAACTCTCATTAGCGTTAATGAGAGCCGGGCACATGCACTGGCAGGAGATGTCTCCCAAGCTCTCTGATAGCTCCAGTCAGTTGAGGGAGCAGAGGAGATGGAGAGCATTTGAGTTTGGTTTTTTTTTTTCAGAGGAAAATCACAAGCTTCAAAGTCAAGAAGGGGTAGAGACAGCCTGTTCCCTTTCTCCCGCCTGTCAAACGTGAATGAGAAACAAAGAACCCAAATCAGATGGTTTTTTCTTGTGCTGTGGCACTGGCAGGCTCTTCAACAGATATGTTGAGTCTCTGCCTAATTGAAAAGCAGCTTGTCTTTAAGAGCTTCCACAAAGCCTTCGGCATCCTCCTGGTGCTGTCATGGTCTTCTGTGTCTGCCAAATCATCCTCTTTCTGAGGGAACCGAATGTCACCTCCGTGACCTCAGTGTGCCCTGTAATGGTCCTCACCATGCCCAGTCAAGAGGAGTCCGTTTCTCCCCGGCAGGAAAGGCCGTTGGTTGGCTTGGTTTTCATTTCAGGCCTCTTGCCTGAGTGTTCTTGATGTCTCCAAACATGAGCCATGTTCACAAACTTGTTTGACTTCTTAAATAAGCCCCATGGTTATTACAGCACCAAATGCAAAACTGGGGCAATATTTCAGGCCAAAGGGCCAAGTCCCTGTCTGTGGAAAGCACTGAGATAAATAAACACAATGAAGTTTGGACTGGTAACACAGCCAATGGGAAGCCAAGACTCATATTCTCATGTAAGGTGCTGGGGGTTTGGAGGGAAGTTGGCAGAATTTTCTGAGGTTTTAACCAGAAGAGGCTGTGGATCTTAGAACAGGGTCTTTCTGGTGCTTTTGGGGTGAGGACAGCTTTGGCAGGAAGGCAGCTCATGTCTGGTCCTGGTGACTAGGGGGCAGCAGGGCAGAGGGAAGCCCATGCTCTGCCAGGGAGGGCATCATCCAAACCCTGGAGTTCCCTTGTAAGGTACTAAACACCACAAGAATTTGAAAACGGATTATGGGTTGTAGTAGAGCTCAGTGTACTGAGTAAACATTATTAAAGACTTGATGTTGGATGATGCAATGTTAGATCTACTTCTCAAGGTGACCTAAATAATCTTCTGATTTTTAGGATTTATAAGAAATAGCCCTGCCAGTGTGATGAAGTAATTACTAAAAAGATTGGGTTGTCTTTATATAGTCCTACGCCTGGAGGAACATTAAAGGTGAAATGCCTAAAAGTATAAATTCAATAATTTCCCTTTTCCCTTCTCCTTGATGTGTCCTTGAAACACCTGGGAGTGTAAGAATTGTCCTTTTTTCCCTTCCCTTCCTCAGCAGTCTGCATCGCATGTTCACAGTGAAAGTACCGGTGACTGTGCTGGAGAAGGAAGGTGACATATTAGAAAGTTGGGGCATTCGTGTGGGCAGGCCCTGGCACAGGGTGCCCAGAGAAGCTGTGGCTGCCCCATCCCTGGAAGTGTTCGAGGCCAAGTTGGACAGGGCTTGGAGCAACCTGGGCTCGTGGGAGGTGTCCCGGTCTGTGGCAGAGGGTGAAACTGGTTGATCTTGAAGGTCCCTTCCAACCCAAACCATTCTGCGATTCTACTATTTTTGACTTCCTAGAGTGAAATTTTTCTGTCTTTGGGTGAATGACAGATGAAAATTTACGATATCTTAACAAGGCATTGGCTGCATTGACCGACTTTTCCCTGGCAGATAGGTGAGAAGTACTCATCATCCAAGGTGGTAGCACCAGAGGTTGCACTGGTCCAGTCATGTTTCACAGAATCACTGACTGGTTTGGGTTGGAAGGGACATTAAAGACCATCTAATTCCAAACCCCTGCCACAGGCAGGGACACCTTCCACTAGACCAGGTGGCTCTAAGCCTCGTCCAACCTGGCCTTTTAAGGGAATCTCAGTGGGTGTATGCTGACAGCTGTGGCCTCCTGTTCTCTGTGTAAGCAAGAAATTATCTTTGAGGGGAGCTGCAGGCAGGGTTTTATTAAGGCTGTGACAAGGTGCTTGCTCATGCAGTCTCTGTGGCTGCAGGATCAGAGTCCTGGCGTGGCATCCCATGAACAGCCCTGGTTGTAAAAGGGAGGAGGAGGAGGAGGAAAGCCAACTCCTAGAATCATTAAGACTGGAAAAGACCCTCAAGATCAAGTCCTACCTTTGAACCCCATCATGGAGATGATGCCCCTTGGTTGCATCCTGAAAGCACTCGCTGGGCTTGCATGTCTCCTATCGCTGAACCAGGCTTTCCTGGAATTTTGGGGTATTTTTTTTTTGGAAAAGGCCTTCAGTGCAGAGCAGCATCTTGATGCACATTCAAGCACAGGCAACCCACAAAGAGAAAAAGCCACACAAGGAATTCTGGTGAGGTGTAGCTGGAGCAGGGAGACCTCACCAGAGGATCACACTGAAGAACAGGGCACGTTTTGCCATCGAGGTGGGGAATTTCCCTCCCCGGTGCAGGCTGCTGGCATGAGCAACCTGCAGCCCACAGGTGTGTTTATTCTCCAGAGTTGATTTTGGGGCTGTTGTTTTCATTTCCCATTGAAGCACAGTCTGTGCATCATATTTTCCTCTTATTTCTGCGCTGGGAAGGCTCTATGGCACTGCCATCAGCTAATTACAGCCATTAAATGTGTTCCACATTTAGAAATTATCTCTTGAACATAAACAGGGGGCAGTGGAAAATGCAGGCTGCCTTTCCCCCTGTGCACAGGGGACTGTGAGACCGAAATTCAACTTGAACAACATGTGGAAAAAAAAGGGAATTGGATGCACACCTGTGTGGAGAGAAATGTTTGGGTTAGGATCCAAACAGAATTTATCTGCCAAAAAGGATAAGAAAAATTGATTGAAACCCCTAATTGCTTTACAAGTTGCCGTAATAAATTATGTATTAATGTAAATTATTTCACGGGAAAAGAACGTAGAGGAGACTTAAGCAGAAGGATCATGCATTATGTATAAAAAAGAACTGTAAAAATATTATAGCAGCACATTTGTGTCGCTGTAGTTAAAGTTGTGTCAGCGTTTTGGTTTTACACCCTTTTCTGTGGTTATGAGAGTGGTCATTAAAACTTACTCACCAGGGGAGCATTTAAAAAGCCCGGGGCTGTCCTGGAGCTGCAAAGTGCCTGACGTGTCCGTGTGCGCTGCTCCTGCAAAACCTGGAGCTCGGCATCTGGGAGCCTGGCTGTGATGCTCTGAGGATGGATCCTGCTCTCTGTGGGGCCGTGCAAAGCTCCCGGGGCTGTGTGGAGGGCAACACTCATCTCCTTGGTTTTCGGGATGTGACTGGAGCCCACGGGTGCCTCGTGCCCCGGACCGCTGGGTTCGTTTGTTGCGGTGAAGGTTGCACGAGAGAACAGGGGGATGTTGCTGAGGTGTTAGTGTTTATTTCTGCAGTTTTAAGTAAAAATCCAGAGGGGAGGTGCTGTTTCATCCAAGGACACTAACAGCCAAGGAGGACCTGTTTAAGCAGGGGGACAGCCCCTCGAGCCGCACTGTCGCTGTGCTCTGCCTGCCCCGTTATTTTCCAGTAGGCAAAGGAGAGTTTCCCAGCGAAACATCTCACTTGCAAATCAAGGGGTTCTTATGGTGGGTTTTATCCTGGAACAAATTACTGCCTCAGGGTAAACCAGGCTGAGGTTTGTAATTAAAGAAAATTAATACATGTTTAACTGCAGTAGAATTAACGGCTCCAGTGCAATTACTGTTATCAGCTTGGCCAGGATGGGAATCTTACTCTTTAAAATTTGAGCAGAAAACCAGCCACTTTTCCTCAATAAGGCTTTCCAGAGTTCTTTAATTACACCCTCAGCCCTTAGATTACCGCATTTTCAAACTGTTTCAGTGAAACCTGCTTTCTGTTTGCACTGAAAACCCATTTTCTGGAATATCTGCTACTTTGGGACTGGTCAGTGATGTCTAGGGGACTGGGGGAGTCAGGCTGTGCCAGCTCTCATGGTGCAAGGGGAAAAGCAAATTAACCCCAAGCTGGAGCTGGGGATAGTGGTGCTATTACCATTTTCTTTGCAAGGTTTGGAAGATTTATAGCTGTTTGTGCTGAAGCAGGGGTGAAAGAGGAAGGTGTCCTGTATCCTCCTCACCAAGGCCCTTTGTACAGTCTCCGGCCAGAGGATCGTGGCAGCTTGCCATGAAAAATCGGCTTCTATTTCTGTTTCTTTTGTCTGCTGACCTGACCTAAGAAACCTCTCAGCTGGCAGCATAATGCAGAGGAAAAATAATAAAGATCTAAACATAGATGAAGTTGTTTAGCACACATTTCTCACTTTTCATTGTGTTTATTAAAATGAGGAGAGCAGCAGTTGAAATGCCATGCGGTTACTGCGGGCAGAGCCAGGCTGTTTGTGGCTGGAGCTGGAGGCAGGGAGAAATGGGAAAATTGGCCAAGAGTGGTGTAAGAGGCCCCAAATCTGACCTCCTGACTTGAAACCTTTGTTGAAAGCACTCTCTACCGCTGCGCCTTCCCTATCAGGCTGGTACCTGCGGCTGCGGGCTGGGTAGGGCTTTGAATTCATCCTTCGGTTGCCTGAGTGGAAATACCCAAAAACCCCCCAAAAATATTGCGTGGCTTAGATACGATCATGTGAAACCTGGCAGTGACGGTTGGTTGGCTGGCACGGTTGGCCTCTGTTTGCAGCAGCCGACGACAAAAACAGGCACCAGTGAAAGTCTGTTGGGTGATGACTTTTTTCCATTGCAGCAGCCGGCGGGGTTGTCCTACCACGGCTTTCCTGTTGAGCGTCAGTGGCGCATCTGCAGAGAGCCCCGTCTGCCTGTGCAGTCCGTGCAGGGCAGCCCAGCCTTGGTGGTGCTTTGCTTTCCTCTTTTGTTGTCAGCGGGATGTGTGTGGGAATGAGATCATGACCCCTAATGCTCTCTTCTGACGTGGTCATTGGTGGGAAGCTGGGGAAGGGTCTGGAGCACCAGGAGCGGCTGAGGGAGCTGTGGGGGCTCAGCCTGGAGAAAAGGAGGTTCAGGGGGGACCTTCTCACTCTCAATAATTAACTGAAATGAGGGGGTAGCCAGGTGGAGGTCAGTCTCTTCTGGCAGGTAACAAGTGACAGAACAAGAGGAAACGCCCTCAGGTTGCACCAAGGGAGGTACAGATTGGATATTAGGGTTGTCCAGGGCATTGGTGGAGTCCCTATCCCTGGAAGGATTTAAAAGCTGTGCAGATGTGGCATTTGGGGCCATGGGTTAGTGGTGGGCTTGGCAGTGATGGGGGAATGGTTGGACTCAGTGACCTTGGAGAGCTTTTCCAACCTAAACAATTCTGTGTTTCCATGGTTCTATTCTGTGATTCTATGATTTCTGAATACAGCTGTAACCAGGTTTGCAGTCTTCCTCCATGGAGCTGTCTGCAGCCCTATACATCTCAGCCTGCAGACTTGGGAGGTCCAGGTTTCTTGGAGCTTTACCCAGGCACTGCAAAACCCACCTGATAAAAGGAGTATCTTTATGCTGACCCTGAAACCATGCAACAGGTCACCACCATCTTTTGCTGTGCTGCATTGAAACATTTTAATAAAGCCAAATTTGCATGAGGAACAAATTCCCCTGTAAATAAGATGAATGAAGTAGAGAGGAATAAATAAATAAGTCTGTGTAAGAGAGGAATAAAATAAGTGTTTGGGGTTCTTTAAATGGTGAACCTATTAAACAGTTTGTTCCTTTAAATAAACGCTCAGCCTTATGTTTCTTAGAGAAATGCAAACAACTGGCTGTGGTAGGTACACCTGGGATCTTTAAGGCAACCCCAAACGGACGCTAAACCCGGGTTGCAGCAGAAGAGTAGAAGTTTGACACTGTCTTGGGCTCAGTTTGGGAGAGATGCTCAGAGCCTTAGTGGGGATAAGTTGGTTTCACTGGAGCAATGCTGATTTAGCAGTGGCTGAGAGCAGGACAGCCCGATGGGTGTTGGAGTGGCTTTTGGTTTCCCGTAGGCTCTGGTGACCTTGTTGGGGTTTCTGTGCTACGCCAGGCAAATAGGCAGATTGGTGCCCAGTGGGACACCCCCCTTTCTATTAGGACCATCCCAACCCCTCTCTCATCACCTTTCTGGTGCGTTGTCCCCCAGGGTCCATCTTGCCCCAGATTTGTAGTCTCCACTGCCAGTTTTTGTGAGCCTTTCAGGCAGTTATTGGTTGTGGAACCCAGGACAAACCGCCCACATCTGAGACATGATTTGACACAGAGATAACCCATGGCCACACCATTTTATGCTGCTGAATTCCCCTTAGCCAGTGCCATCTGGAATATCCAAAGCCATGTTTTTATCTTCTTCTAGCAGTTTTGCTCCTGCTGAGATTGTCACTTTGTCTCTCTCTCCACCTACGCCGTACAAGCCGCTCTGCTGGCAGTTCGGAAAACCATATTCCAAGAGTTAATTAATTTGTACTGGAAAACGTCCCATATGCTACTCTTTTGTTTATGGACATAGAAAAGCGAAACGCAGAATTAATTAACGCTAATGCCTGTGCGTGTGTGTTGTTTGTTTTTTTTTTTGTTTTTGGTTTTGTTTTTTTCCCTCCTTTCTGAACCAGAAAATGACAGATGGAGAGATCTCAGCAGGAAGTGTCCACTCCAGCTCGAGCAGCCGGGCGCGAGCATCTGGGACTGCTTGTCGGACAAGGGCGAGGAGGGCCCGCGCTGGCCGAGGGAGGCGGCCACCACCTGCTCCGTCACCAACCTGATCAAGGACCTGAGCCTCAGCGACCCCCACGGCAACGCCTCGGCCCCCCCCAGCAAGCGCCAGTGCCGCTCGCTGTCCTTCTCCGACGAGATGTCGGGCTGCGGGACCTCGTGGAGGCCGCTGGGCTCGAAGGTGTGGACGCCGGTGGAGAAGCGCCGGTGCTACAGCGGGGGCAGCGTGCAGCGCTACTCCAACGGCTCCGCCACCATGCAGAGGAGCTCCAGCTTCAGCCTGCCCTCGCGCTCCAGCCCGCTCTGCGCCGAGCATCCCGCCCTCGGCGGCCGCCCGGGGGGCCAGCCCAGGAAAGCGGCTGCGGGCTGCGGGCGCGGAGGGGAGCGGGTGGACATCCAGAGGTCCCTGTCCTGCTCGCACGAGCGCTTCTCCTGCTCGGAGTACGGCCCGCCCTCGGCCAGCAGCACGCCCGCCTCCACGCCCGAGCTGGGCCGCCGCGCCGGGGGGCTCTCCCGGAGCCGCTCCCAGCCCTGCGTCCTCAACGACAAAAAGGTGGGAGTCAAGCGGCGGAGACCGGAGGAGGTCCAGGAGCAACGGCCCTCGCTGGACCTGGCCAAGATGACGCAGGTAAGAGGCGGCGGGGCCGTCCCTGCCAGGGGGCTCAGCAGCGAGGGGATGTAAAGAGCTGTTCTCTGCTTTGCTAAAGAGCTTTTAGCATCCTCCAAGGTGGGCCTGTGGCATGCAGAGTAACAGAGGAGTTACAGGGAAACACATCCTTCTGTCCAAGCAGAATACCCCTTCCCTTCCAAAGGGACTTATTTCCTGCGTTTCTGTTCTACTCCGATTTTCGCACGCCGAATCCACAATGTCGTTGTTTCCTCCCGGCACAGGTTTCAAGCAGGAATATGTTAAACCTCACAGTTCTGAGTTCAGGTGAGAGGAGTCCTGGGCCTGCCATGGCGAGATGAAGGCAGCACCCCGAGGCACCCAGCCCTGGCTCTGTCAGGAGCTGAATTCTTACTGCTACGGGCTTTACTCTCTCCTAGCCTCTGTAATTTTCCACTCTGCAGATGTTATCACGTTTCATTTTCAGTTGCAAACGCAGAGCACAACCTCCCTCTTCAATCTGCCATGCAGAGCCAGATAACAGATCTGAAGCACAAATCAGGGAGCGTTTTGCTCCTGGGTCTTCTCCCTGCAGGACCAAATGACTGGGCTCTACTGAGAGACAGAGGAAGAGGCTGCATCGAAGGACAGCATGAGCAATGTTTCCATTTCACACTCATAAGGTTTCTTTTCCTGCAGTTTTATGACTTGACATTTCCCACATCGGTAATTTATAGCCGTGAAGTCGGTGATACCACACGAGCTCTGTGTGGGATGGAGATAACAGGGGTGTGAAAACCCCAGGGCTCCACTGCGGGAGCAGGGGCACCCTGGCCAGCTCCCAGGGTGAGCTGTCACCTTCTGCTGGCCAGAAAACTTCCCTCGTGGTTTCAGTTCGATGTGGTTGCCTTCTGTGCTTCATCCCAGAGTCAACTGTGACGGGAGCATCTGCCCTGATGCTTTTTTGTATGGCCAGCAAAGCCTGTCTGGTGCAAGGTATCCTCTTGTTGTTTGCAGGAAAACTGCTGGGAGCAATTCAGCAGGTGGGATGGAGAAACAGCTGGGAAATACCCAATGGGTGACATCCATTGCTGTGTGTGCGTTTTCTCCTTACAAGACCATGATATTTTATGGTCTTTCGTGCCTGGCAGAGCAGAGGGTGTTTGAAGGAGCGCAGTGGTGTTGGAGGAAGAGATCAGCTTTTCCTACTCCAGAGGAGCTTAAAAAGGGCAAGGGAGTCCTGTATTTGGGTCATAGCAGGGGGATAACACAAGGATTGCTCTTGTCTTTTGATAAATCACAGCAACAACATTTAACATGCTAAGCTTATTTTATTAGATAATAAGCTAGATGGGCAGTAAAAACCACTTACAAGTGTTACTGTATTTTACTAGCCACAGGGTGGAATAGCACAACTGTCCCCTCCTAATTCTCTCTGTACAAGCAGGCACATGTCATTTCATTTCCCTGGAAGTGCTCAAGGCTAGGTTGGATGGTGCTTGGAGCAAGCTGGTCTAGTGGAAGCTGTCCCTGCCTATGGCAGCAGGGTGGAATGAGATGATCTTTCATGTCCCTTCCAACCCAAACCATTCTGTGATTCTGTGGTGTGGGCAGGGAAGAAGGAAAGTGTCCAGACTCTGGCTGGGCACTGACCTTCCCTGCCCTCTGAGGTCACTGTGGGGCAAAGCCAGCTTCTCCAGCCCATCAGTCCAGAGGGAAAGTTTGTTGGCTGGGAAACAAAGGTCTTGGTCAGGGAGATCCTGCAGGTCAGGAGGAGCTTCCCTTTCCCTGCAGTGGATTCTGGGCCCAGGCACACATTTATAATTTGGACAGCCTCTGACACAGGCAGGTGATCCAAGGATGACAAAAATCTAATCACTTATACGTCCAAAAGCAGCTCAGTCCATGTTCCTGGAAAACCTTCAGCTTGAGGAATAGCTGTGTTTTCTCTGGCTACTGTCCTCCACGCTTTGGATATATCAAAATATCCAAAGTGAGAAAGCAATGCCTGAGCACTCAGCGCTGCTCAGCGTTGGGGTGGTTCATCCTCTGCAAGAAGCGATGCCACAAGGAAAGGGTCTGGAAGCTCCACACTGCAAGGGATGAGTGTTGTAGGAACAGGGAAGGGATTGCCTGGAGCAACATCTCCCCCAGTGTCAGTGGGCACCCCCTCTCCCACTCCCTCCTTTCCCGCTGGTCCAGGCTGGGTGGCCGGTGCCGAATGCCCGGCGGTTGCTACAACCAGCAACCAACAACAGCGTCACTAAGGAACTCCACCACTGGGATCCAGTCCAAGCAGGTCCCACGGAGTATTCTCAGTTCCCAGGGAGGAAACCCAGCCAGGCTGGGGTGCCCTGGCGGCGGGTGAATCCCCAAGGCACAGATGTGCTGCTGGGTTTGGCGTTTGGGGCAGCAGGGCTGGGGCAGAGAGGGAAGAAAGCAAGGCCAGGAGCTGTGCAAGGGCCGGGATTTTCAGATCTGTGGGGTTGTGGAAAGCAGTCCTGGCAGGCTGCTCCCGGCGTGGGAGGACTGGCACAGAGGGACGAGCACGATGAGGCAAGTCATGGTGAGCATTCTTGCCTTTGGTGGGGCACGGTCAGAGCCCTCCCCGGCACGGGAATGCTGGGAAAACCAACTAAATCCTCGTGGGTTGCAGGAGACAGGGATAAGTGTGCTTAAGAAAACCCTACAGGTTTGGAGATCCTTCCAGGCTGCTTTTAATGTGTCCACTCCAGGAGACTGGAAAGTTGGGTGATTTCAGAGGAAGAGCTGAAACAATGGCAGGGTGTCTGTGTGGCTGCACATGTCCTCAAGTCTGGCTTTGTACAGTGCAGAAATCCCTTGTGTGCAATGGTCTTCAGGATCCAAAGCAAAGGAAAGCCAAAATGTCCAGATAATATTCTTTACAGATGGGGAAACTGAGGCATGGGGCATGCCATGAGTTCCCTGGGTGCTAAAGGCAGAGCTGGGGACCGAGCCTTGGGGTGCCCAGTGCTGGATCAGCATCTGGGTCTGGCAGGGGATTGGTTAATTTTCTGCTTGGGCTGGTAACCACATGCGTTTACAGGCCTGAAACCCCGTACCATAATCAAAATAAAAATAATTTGACCTGAAAGAAATGTTTTCTTCATACCAGGAGGGATATTTAGGCCAGGCAGGAGGGAAGGGAGCCGCTCCTGGAAGCAATTACATGGCCACATAACTGGGCTAATTAAGAAAGAGACCTAAATGTTAAAGTTAAGCTGGGAGGGAAAATAGTTGGGAAAACATTGCCTTTAATTCCTCAGAATCCTGGTTGTGTCTTTTCTGTCTGCAATTCCCATAGCTCAGAGAGGGGAGGTGAGCCCACATCCCTCCCCTTATTACTTAGTCATGTGGCACCAAACCAGGCAGGCTTCAACTTTGGGCAGAAACCAAACCATGAACACGGTTGTCATTGAAATAGCAACAATTTTTAAAAGCCACAGCACCACACCAATCCTTCTGCTCTTTTTAAATGCACACCAACACTCTGCTTTGTGCCTCTTCGCTTTCGAACTGGGTATGAACCTGGCAGGTCACACTCAGGTGAGTGGGTGATGGTGAGGTGTCATTTAATTATCCCGTGTCTGGAGGCAGGTGAGGCGTGAAGAAGCTGGTTTTCTCTTCTTCACCCCAGTCAAGGAGAGTTTGGCCACCTAGCCTGGCATCTCTGACCTCCTTAACACGAGGACACCAACCATCCTCCCATTTCAGTGTAGGCCTTGGCCTTCCTTTCCAACCTCAGCTTTTATTCCCTCTGTCCACATAAAGCACAAGCCCAAAGAGGAGAACATCCCACCTCCCAGATCCCGGCAGTTGCCCTGACAGTGTGTTAATTAATCTCCTTACAGCGAGCTCTCCTTCCTAGGCTCAGTGCTCTCCACCTCGCAGCTCCAGGGACTGCATCTGTACCGGCAGGCTGGGATCAGAAATGGCTGGGATCAGGTTTTTCCGTGAACTGGGAGGTTTCTCAAAGAGCTGGTTTCCTTTTCCTGATGGGGGTGCACCTGAAATATACAAGAGATGGGAAATGTTGCAAAGGTGATGGGAGGTGGCTTAGACCCCACGTGTTCTTCTGGCTGAGCTGATTTTGGCAGGAATGAGTGGTTTCAGCCTTTGCAAGGCACAAGGAGAAGCATCTGGGTGTGCTGGGCAAGAAAAATGGATTTTCTGAAATAAAAGCGAACTCTGCCTGGGATGCTGTGTGGCAGAGAGACCCCCTCGTGCTTTTCCTCTCCCATGATCTGGTTCAGTTCCTCTCCGAAGGGACTTGATATCTCTCACCTCCACATCTGCTGCTTGGTGACATCTCCCTGTCAACACTTCCTGGGGTCTGGGGTGCTGCGTGCTGAAACTGCCTCGTGGCAGTGCAAACACTGGGTTTGGTGGCTTGTCTGAGTCATCTCCGGGAAGCCGAGCCATGGGCCAGCCCTGATGTTGGCGTGTGCTGGCTGAGCAGATTGTGTTCCTTCACACGGGCTCCCGGGAGCTGCACGGGAGACACAACATGTCTGTCACACCGGCGGCCGCCCGGAATGGCAGTTTGGAATCATCCCCGGCTGTCTCTTCCCCGTTCCGCTTCCTGCCTTCTAAAATCTTGGTGTGATTGTCACTGAGAGATTTTAATTTGTGTTAACGCAGCTCTAAGCACAGCTCCCCTTTATACAGGTGTGGGTTTCAGATGGATCATTCGTATTTTTATATACATATAGGAATGTATATATTTAGGGTTCAACGCCAGGTTGGACAGGGCTTGGAGCAACCTGGTCTAGTGGAAGGTATCCCTGCCCATGACAGTAATTGCCCTGTTTCCTCCCAACTGTAAGTGCCCTGCTTGGGATCTGTACGCTGGCAGTAAATGAAGATTTGGGGATGGCACTCGTGCCCCATTTCTGATGGCACTACAAGGGTTTGGCTTCTCTGTGGGCCTTCAAAGCAGTTGCAATTTGAAGAGCTACATCTCATAACAAATACTGTACTACTGGTCTTTTCCTTCTGAGTTTTCTCTGTATCTGTTTAATTTTCTACGGAGGTTGTACCCATGAACACCAAGAACTCCCAGGCAACTGGCAAAGTACTTCTCCTCTGTGAAGCTCTGTATTACACAATATCTTACAGTATATGCAACAGAAAGTAGTTGCTATAGAATAAACAATATTAAAGTACAATATTCCCTGGGATCTCCATGGGTTATGGAGAGCATCCCATGGTTATGAGTTCACCATAAATAGCTTTGTCCCTGTGGTGGGCTGTGAGGGATGGATGGATGGATGGATGGATGGATGGACGGATGGATGGACGGATGGATGGATGAGAGGGTGCTGGCAGCAGTGGACACCAGCTGAGGACGTGGTGAGGATGAAGCACTGGGTGTGCCTGATAAGGATGAGTTATAGGGAAGACTTTGTGCCTGACAGACGCCTGCTGTGGGAAGGGCGCCGGGCACAACAGGCACAACAGGACCATTCTCGTCGCTCGCTGGCTGTCATGGACAGACAGTGCCATTCACGGGGTGACCTCACTGTCCTACAGGGAGCACGTGCCGATGGAGTCGCCAGGAATCACAGGAGCAGCCTCCTGAAATGAAGATGTGTGGTACTCGTGATTTTCAGGATTAAAATCAGCTCCAGTCTGGGCTGGAGATCCGGAGGATCTCCACACGCAGTGGAGTGTGTAATGCTCACAAAGGTTGGGAGCCTGACTGGCCCCCCCTTGTTCTCCCTTCCGAACTAAGGAATAGTGACAGTTTCCATGAGGATCTGTGCATGAAGGAGCTCGTACATTCCAAAAGCTTTTGAGGTCTTGACACTGAGTGGGAAGAAGTTTCAAGCTGCAGGATGGAAGAAGGGACCTCTGAGCATCCAGCACTTTCCTTGAGGGGTAAAATTCTCTAAATTTTCGATTAAGAAGACTTTTTGTTTAAATCTTGGCACCTTTCAGGCTTGCTGGCAGGGCAGGAGGGGTAGCAGTCATCTTGGTCGGCGTCAGCACCCACTTGAGCCAATGACAAATATTGCCAAATGTAGTGATAGGCAAAAAACTGGAGGTTTTAAATTCCAGACGTATCCCAGGAAATAGTTTGCTATTGATATAACTTTTGAGACAGATTCCAGCTTCCAAGCCCCAGTGTTTTTTAAATAAACAGGAATGAGAGTCTGCAAAGGTCAGCTTGTGGCCTGGTGGGAAAAAGCCTTTGGTTCAGGATCAAAAGGATCTGACTTGGTTCAGAGGGCAGAGAGGACCTCGAAGGCTGGCTGGTTTTAACTCTCGCCAGACTGTTGCACATGCTGCCATCTTTTCATTGCCCTGGTATTTTTTTACTTAAATACACAAGTAGCTGAAAAAACTTCAGCTCAGTATTGGGAGTTCATAATGATGTTTGCTCCTGTCATGAGCTGCTCATGGGTTTTTCCCCTCTCTATTCCTTTGAGCAAGAGTTCTCCATAGTTACTGAAGTATAGCAAACCTTGTCTCAGCTGGTGTCCATTGAGGGAGTGTGGACCAGTCTGTACATGCCGAGGTTGCTGCTGGTGTAAGCCCATGTTGCTGAAATAGAACCATATAATGGTGTGGGTGGGAATTGAGATGAAAGATCCAGTTCCATGCCCTGCCATGGACAGGGACACCTTCCAGGAGACCAGTTTGCCTCAAGCCTCATCCATCCTGGCCTTGGACATTTTCAGGGATGGGGCATCCACAGTCTCCCCGGGCAACCTGTGCCAGGGCCTCACCACCCTCATAATTTCCACCTAATATCCCATCTTGCCCTGCTCCCTGTCAGTTTGAAGCCGTTCTCCCTTGTCCTGTTACTCCATGCCCTCGTCAAAAGTCCCTTTCCTGCTCTCTTGTAGCCCATTTAGATACTGGAAAGTGCTCTAAGGTCTCTCCTGGTTCCATCCCATTCCATCCCCTGCTCCTGTCTCAATCCCCTGCTTCCAGCTCCATCCCCTGCTCCTGGCTGCATCCCCTGCTCCCAGTTCTGTCCCACCATGAGTTCCAAGGATGTGGGCTTGGGTGTTGCACTGTTGTTCGCACTCACATGGGAGGACAGGGCTGGGAACACAAACAAAGCTTGACAGTGTCTGTCCCAATCACAGACAAAATCCAATTGTGTCCCGAGGATGCACATCTGATTCACCACGTGCTGTTTAACCCTCCAGCCCCCGGGGCTCATACACTACGTGACCCCAAAGAACAGCTTTTAGAAATCACAGAGACTCATCCTTGAAGGAGTCAACATACTCAAAAGTGGCATTTTGGCTCAAAAAAGTCAAAAGTGATTTTTCATGCTGGTTTTAAAAAAGAAACAAACACCCAAAACCCAGCACTCCAGGAGATTTCCAGGCTCGCTGGTCCCTCCCAAAGCTCAGGTGGATGCAGTGGCGGCAGGATTTGCAGATGGTGGTTGGGTTTTTCTCCCCTCAAAGATGCTTCATTGATCACATCTTCTGCTAGAGGATTTTGGAGGCATCCAAAGGCTGGAGCAGGGTGCAGATTTTGGATCTGTGGCTAAGCCCAGTGCAGTTGTGGGAAAGGCTCTTTTGGGCACAGGGACTTGTGGCTGTGACCTCCCGAGCAGCTGGCGAGTTTGCAGAAAATGTATTTTCAGTGCAAAAGTCCAGTAGTGACGATCAGAGCAGTTATTTGGGAACCTCTTGCCTTGCCTTGCAAAACTCTTATCAAGGCGTCTCAGGAACACAAAGCATTTCAGGTTCTGAATAAATCATAGTAAATAAATAAATAATTAAATAAGGGTACTTCATTTTTCCTTTCAAGAGAAAGGTGCTCAGAATCAGCCCAAAGTGGAGGCTGTGTCAGAAGAGTGAGGCATATTTCGGGTCTGCATTGGATTTGCAGGATACAAGGTCCTGGATGTGGCAGTGGGTACAGGTGCCCTGGGAGCACGGGCAGGTACGTGACTCCAGATTCCTCACTCCCCTTGCATTTTTAATCCAGCCTGACATTAATTTAATGCCTGAGGAAAAGCAGGCAGCGACTCTCAGCTGAAATCAGTCCCTGAGTGCTAAGCCTGCCCTGGGTGTGTTGTGGGAGGCAGTGCTGGCACAGGAACTTTTTGGGATCAAATGCCCCCTTGCACCTCCTGCCTCGTGCTTGATGTCCCAGGTTTACACACCGCAGTACCTCCTTTCCATAAACTCTGGGTTTAGGATCATCCACAACATGATTTCATCCCCTTACGTGCTGACAGTCCCTCTTTGGTGCTGCTGCAACAGTGACAGTTTGGTTATGATTTTCGTAAAGTCTTGTCTTATAATTTAGGTCTTGAAGTGAGACTGCAATGGCATAATAGAAATACTACTTTATGCTGAACATTATGCAAATAGTGTAAAAATGGAATAGGCCTCAGGTTCTCAACAAGTGTGGTTAAAAAGTTAAAAAATTTATATTAGTTGCATTTCATCCTAACTTGGGATGAGTTGAACTACCAACATCACTGAATTTCCCCAAAGATGAGGCACTCCAAATCCTGAAGTTTTGCCATCCCTGGGGATGAGTGAGATTCAGGGGCACCCTTGCTCATGCCAGAACCGCTCCACTTAAATCCATGGCACTGCAACAGCAGCATCATCAGAGCATCCTGACCCCGCTACCACCATCCCCACTGGGCTCTCAGCAGCATCACGTGTATCTGCATGAGGGCCCTGCAGTGCTCCAGGGATGCCCTGCCACAGCCTCTTGGGATGCAGAGGAGAAGGCAGGGAGGCTGTGAAAGGCTGGGAAGGGCAACCTGGAAATAAATAAATACACAGTGATCACTCATGGGGTTGCCTACTGACCTGTCTGAGCAAATGGATTTCTCCGGCTCATAGCAAAGGGTTCGGTGTCTGTTAGGGAAAATGTTTGTTCTAGGCAGGAAATGAGGATTCCCTCCAGTTATTAGTATGAATAGGAATGGGCTGGGAGGCTGCACTGGGACTGAGTCCCCATGTGTGGGATGCTGAGGGATGTTGCACACGGGTGGGACAGTTGAGTCCTGGAGTGTTCCCTGCTCTCTGATTCCATGCATTGCTGTGCCTGCTGTATTCCTCCTGATTTCTGGGATTCATCTCTCCAGTATCTCCCTGGGGCTCTGTAGCACCAGAGGGATTCCTGTTGGTGGGTCATATAACAGCTTTTTCTTTTGCACTTCTGGAATCTCCCTGAACATCCTCACTGTCACTGGGGCAGCTGCAGATCTCCAAAGACAAGATCAAATCCATGACGAAAAACAAATTATCTCCAGAGGTTCCAAAG
Organism: Myiotriccus ornatus; assembly: GCA_036023395.1. Taxonomy (NCBI): domain Eukaryota; kingdom Metazoa; phylum Chordata; class Aves; order Passeriformes; family Tyrannidae; genus Myiotriccus; species Myiotriccus ornatus. The sequence continues at coordinate 32,936,423 of JAYRBT010000178.1, read as the reverse complement.
GCAGTGTCAATACTAATGACTTAAAGCCTCCTTGTTATTTTTTTTTGTTTGTTTGTTTAATACTGGGGTGTGAAGTGACTTGGTAGGATAATAGATATTTCAGGGCCTGCTCGTGAAAACTGTTTTTCACACCAAACAGAATAAAAGCAAAATTATCTGCTAAAAGCTGTAGACTTTCAATGTAGCAAGTAGGCACTGGTGCCTGCTATTTCAAAATGAGGACTGGAGTTGAGTAAATATTGTTCTTCAGTGGATGAGAAGGGAAGAGCTGGGAAGGCAGATACAGAAAACCAGGGCGGCATTGTGGTACCCACCGGGAGCAGGGCAGGGAGCCATCCCCTCTGTACTGGGGATGCTGCTGCAGGCACGCTCTGCAGCACCTCAGCCTGATCAAGGAAGGTGCCTATGAATTACTCAATGCCTCCATAGATAAAATTTAAAAAATAAAATAAATAAAATGAGTTTGAGCTCCCTGACATGGCAACACCACCACGTATAACCCCTCTCTGCTCTGCTCCAGGCACGCGGGCTCCGTTTGCTTTTCACACACCCCATCACTGCCTCCTGTGTTTTCCTCCCTCAGGTATTTCAGTCATTTCTTTCCCAACACTTCATCGCTCAGAGGCTCCTTCTGGGGGAGGACAGGGTATATGTAAGACCCCCGACCTCGTCCCCATGGCAGTGTTGATCTTGGAAGCTGCACGTGGCAGTGGTCACCAGTGCTCCTGGGGGGAATGTGGCTGTGTCTCCTTCTTTTTGGGGAGTCCGAAATGCAGCAAGGGAGGTGCTGGTGAGACCTCTCTGGGGCTTCACTGAGCTGGTAACGTGCTTGGCCAGAGCACGGCCCCAGTGCCTGTGCTGCAGCCCGGACCTGTTGGCAAAACTGCTGAGCTGCTTTTTGGTTATGAAGGGAGAGTTGGTTATTGGAGCCTCAAGGCTGAGCCATTTCTGCTGCTGCTCCCTCTCCATCTCCCTCCCCTTCCCATTCACTGGCAAACCAGCCTGGGGATGAAGTTGGAGAAGATTGTGGGTGCCTTAGGAGCAGTGGAGAGCATTAAACCTGAGTTATTGGGGTGGGTGTGTGTGTGTGCATGGCCTGAATCACACCAGCTGCTATTATGAAGCTCTACAGAGCTTCAAAACCAAAGGAAACTCATTTTCCAGTCTCATTTTCCAGTCTCCAGCACCTGACCCTCCTCCTTGGCAGCACAGATGAGCGCTTTCCCTGGCACAAATGCCAGGGAGGATTTACTGTGATCCAAAAGACCAAAGCATTTATATATAATGATATAAAGATAACAACGCAGCCTGAAAGTGTTTTACAGGAGAAGTTTGCCTCGGAGAGTGATTTAAACTTGAGCCAGGCAGAGAATCCCCCAGTGGAGGTGACTCTGCTGGCTCGGGAGGGCTGGCAGAGGCACATCATTCCCGCATGGAGCAGCACCGCTCGCCGCCCGCTTCCCCCCTTCCCTTCTGGCACCGGGTTATTTTCAGCTTTCTGAAGCAACTGTAGCCCAGTGAGCTAACAGGAGGTGATGACAGCTTGGGAGGTAGGGCTGGTGGTGCTGGCAGCTTGGAGCGTTACACCTTTCCCGGGAAAATTGCGGCAATCACCTGGCAGGGTGGAAGAGAAAAAAGGTGTTTGAGCAATAGCCGTGATCACCACGGGTATCACAGTCCTGCTGGTATTGACTCCGGTAGATCCACCGTGTTTGCAGGGATGTGTTTCAGGGAAAAGCTCACAGCTGGCTATTTTACCAACGGAAGAGTTACATGAAGGAATGTTGTTAGGGATTTCTCCAGCTTGCTTGCTGTCAGGGCTGCAGCCTCCAGCCTCTGTCCCTGATGGAGAAACGTGCTCAAAGATAGGGAAAACCTGTGGAAAAGGAGGGATATGGGGGGCGAGTTGGCTCCTGCAGCCCTCCCAGATTGAAGCCTTGGTCCCTGCACAGCGTGGAACATCACAAGACCCTGTGGGATGGAGCCATAGCCAGAGTTTGGTCACCAACATGCAAGAAGGGCCTTGCTCTGGAACACCCTGCAGCTCATTCCAGAGGACAAGCATTTGTTATTTGTATTTTGATTTTTCAGGTCCTTGCATTAGAAATATCTCATTCTTTCCCTCTCCCTGAGGGATTGCCCAGCATGCTGGATTGCAGCAGCTTTGGGGAGAGCCGGGGGAAGAAAAGCCAGCACCTCAAGTGGTCAAAAATGGGTCATTGTGGTTGGCAAGGGGGTTTGGGTGTAAGGTACAGTGCGGATGCTCACTGGGTGAAGTCAGGATGGCCAGAAATCTCCCAAAAGCCACCTGTGTCAGATCCAGAAAGGGGATCTGGATTCCCTTGGTTTCCCTGAGACCAACAGCATCTGAGGTGCCTGCTACCCCTTTCTGTCTGGCAGTGAAGGCCAAGGTTGTGGGGGGGCTCGGAGGGGGCCCAGAGCTGCCTGGCCATGGGGAACAAGTGCTGCGTTGTGCCACCAAACCTGCTCCTTGACCGATGTCTGTAGAGGGTTTGACTGCCCAGCTTTGCCAGCTCAGCACTTCAGCACGTGCTAAATTCACCCAATAAATAAAAAATGAGTAAAGAACTCCTGATGGGCTGAGAACATTGACGGTGGTGGCTGATCCACCGTGGCTCCATAGCCAGCTCACGGAATGCTGGCTTGGTGATCACCATCCTGGGGGGACTCTTCTGACCAGGCTGCTGGGAAGGTAACGTGAGGGATTTTGTGGCAGCCAGTACCTGTAAAAACTTGCTTTCCAAGCTGTCAGACCTGTGTCAGAGGGACCTGCACGTGGCAGGTCCTCCTCCACCAGCTGCTGCTGCAGCACTGGGAGCACCAGGATGGGAAGGGGTTTTCCATCCTCTTGCAGGGAAGGCAGAAATAGCACCTGGAATGACTCAAGGCTTGGGTTGCAGCATATGTGAATGTGAGCAGGGAAAATGAGGCTGTTGGCTTGATTGTCTTGCCAAAGGCCCATAAAGTGCAAAATTTCCCTGAAAGTCAGATATCTTCATGGCTGTTCTCCGAGACATTCCAGGCTTGGAAATACTTTTCCTTTGGATGGGAAGAATGTACCATGGACCTTTTTAGTTGCTCTCCAGGCTGCATCCTCCATTATTCATCACTACAGGAATCACTCATGTCCCTCTCCGAAGCACTGTAGAGTATCTCCCATCCTCTCAGGATGCTCTATCCCACCTGGAGCAGCTTGGCACGTCTGCACCTGAGCACCAAGCCCTGGGAAGCGACCCCTGGGAAGCGACGGAACCAGGAGATGAACTCAGTCAAGAAGGAGAAAAATTAACATTCACAAAAGTGCCAGAGTTTTGTTTGTAGAAAGGATTTGCACTTCTGAGAGGGCTATTGACTTTCAGGAGACTTTCCAAGGCTTTCCAAGTGCCTAAATCACTGCTGGAAATATGCTTGCAAATTTTTTTAAGTACTTAGAAAATATTTCTCCTATGTCCTCAGGCCTCCCCCAGTGGTAATTACAGGGTTGTCCATTAACCACAACGTGCAGATCTCTGCTTGAAGCTGTTGCATGTCCAGCACCCAGAAGACAGACCTCATGGAGAGGCACGTCTGGGATTTTAAAAATACGGGAAGGATGACGTGGGAAACTGAATTTGCATATTTAGAGGGCAAATGCCTATTTTTTTCACACTGGCTTTCAGGTTTTTGAAGGTTTCATAGACTGAAGGCCAAGTGAAATGTATCTTCCCCCAACTTGGGCAGTGGGCAGCTCCTCCTGGGGCTGCAGGAACTTCTCTTTAGGTACATCAGCCTCTGCATTGTCTCCTGCAGTGATTCCTGTTACCGTGTGTGTCATGTAGTGCAGCACCCAAAGCCTCTCAGCGATGTGTGGTTCATGGGTAGCAACTTGGCACAAGTACCTTGGATTTATTAAGAGCTGAAGTTCATTTATTTTTGGCGAGCTCTGTACTGCCTTAAACACGCAGCCAGGAGATGTGTGGGGTGGAGACGGTCGTGTAACTGATCCAGAGCATGCTGGGGGTGGTTTTGATGCTGTCGCCCGTTGCAGGGACAGGAGAGGTGCAGGACCTGCCGTGGGTGGGGAGGTGGGGGTTTGCAGTGTCTGCTCACCTTTTGGGGACCAGCTGGCTGGGAGTGTTTCTGCTGCTCTTCTTGCTTTCTGTTGGGATGGGAGGGCTCACATTTGGGATGGGGTCGGGAGTACCCTCAGCTCACCTGGTGTAACCTCTATCCCAGCCCAGCTTCAGGACCGCCCCCGTCCCCCTGTCCCCCACACCTGTCTCAGCTGCCTCTCTCCCCTTTGCCTTTGCAGAACCGCCAGACTTTCAACAGCCTTACCTGCCTCATCGCCGCGGCCGAGGACGGCTCCCAGCGGCCCCCTGGCCCCCCGGGCTGGAGCGCATCCCGCCGCTCCCCGCAGGTGATGCCGGGCAGGACCCCCGCCTGCACCCCCGTGCCGGGGCCACCACGCTCGCAGCCCGAGGACCCCCGGGCCAGCAGGGATGACCTCTCCTGCGAGGAGGAGGAGGAGGGCGGCGGGAAGGAGGAGGACAGGGTGGCCTGGCGGAGCGGCGGGGCGGGCGCTGAGAGCCTCTTCCAGCTGGACGGCGAGATTGACATCGAGCAGATCGAGAACAACTGAGGAGGGAGAGGGGTCGTCTCGCCCCGGTGCCGGGGGCTGCCAGCAGAGCCCTGGAGGGCTCCTAGCTGCGGTTTGCGGGGTCCTGCCGCTGCTCCCCCTCCTGCCAGCTGGAGGGGACAAAGCAGCTTTGCCAAAATTTCATCAGGTATTTAGAGCAATTTGTGTGCATGCGTGTGTAAATCTTGAAATTCTTTGTAACTACTGTAGCCAGAGATCAGCCAAGTCGGAGGAAAGTGCCTGTCCGATAGGAAAACCAGGCACAGGGATTGCCAAAGTCTCGCCATGAGCGAGTAAATGGCTTTTCCCAGGACAGGGTTGGAGCTGATGGAGCTGGCCGTGCTCCCCTGGGTCCCAACTGTGCTAGTTCAGAAAGGGATGCACAAGGAGAAACCACCACCCCTGGGGCTTGAAAAAGTGGGGGAAAACCAGAATATTGAGATTTGCAAACTGAGCACTGGCTGGTGGCCACTGCCGGGGTGGCTGTGGCCCCTTTTCTCTCGCCACATCCCGTGCAGCCCCAGCACCCCCTCTGTCCCCGTGTCCCTGGCCGTGCCGTGAGAAGGAAATCACAAGTGAAGTCTTTTGCTTTTAAATTTAATAATGGCAAGAGCTGGATTTTTACTGCTTTATTTTTTAATTTTTTTTTCCTGATGAGGAATCAAAGGGACCCCTGGCCCACGTGGGGCGGTGTCCACAGCAGGGCTTGCCAGGTGCTGCACGGGAATGCCCAAATGCTTTTCTTCCCTATTTTTTTAATTCCCAGGCCCCCCTCTCTCAACCCTGTTGGGAAACAGCCCCACTCAGGCTCAGTGCCACCCTCGCTTGGGTTCCCATCACCCTGTTGGGGCTGGGCTGTTTACCCATTTATCAGCAGCTGTGCCCTCTTTGCTACCCAGGGCACGGCTGCCACCCTCTTTTTTTGGCTTTACTGTGAAGGGCTCTGCGCCCGAGGCACGTCACAGCGGGGTTACTTGACAAAGTCAGCTGGCAAAAGGCTGAAAATCCAGGTAGCAGCACTGAAAGCTTTTCCTCTTCCTGTGCCTTTTTTTAAGCACAGATAAAATGGTGACCATTCTGGTTTTTTTACAATATGAATTCTCTTTGCTAAAAATAAGCTGTCCACTTGCTAACAGGTTTAGAAGGACACTTTTTTTTTTTTCTCCCTTTGTTTTTTCTTTTGTTTGTTTGTTTAAAGCTCTAGGGAGGCTGTACGAGTGGCTTCCAGCATCCTCTGCAGGTTCCTTCAAGCTCAGGGTTCACTTCCCGAGCTTTGCAAAAGCGAGAAAGGAAAAAAAATAATTGATACCAACAGCAATCGAAGACATGACATTTTTAATGGGGTTCAGCACCCTCGTGCTTTGAGGGTCTGTAACTCAGAAAGACTGAGAGCTGCTGGTACAGGTTTCATTCACCATTTCTGGTTGTTAGTGCACTTTTTTCTGCAGTGGTTTGGGATATGTGTGGCATCTCCCACCACAGTGGAACCCATTGGCTGTTATCCCTGTCCTGGCACCACAGAGGTTTGGATCCCTACAGGCAAGCAGGACCAGCCCCAGCTATTTGAGGAGGGGACGACAGGGATGTCTTTTCATTTTGGGGAACCCTCCAGCTCTTTTAAAGTGTTGCTTGATGCATCATTTAGAAGAAAATACATCCTGGGTGAAGTTTTAGCCCTCCTGTTGTGGAAGACGCTGCTGGTCTCAGACATTTTGGGAGGGTCCAGCCATGCCAGTGTTTTCCCAGGTTGCTGCCCCTCTGTCCGTGCCCTTGCAGCGTCACCCCCACAGCACAGTTCTTGGCTCTGAGTCTTCCTGATGCTCCATCCATCCTTCCCACCACTGACACGTCCCAGTCTCGGGGCACACAGCTCCTGCTGGCCACAGGCACCTCCTCAGCTGGCCCAAAAAGGGCAAAGTCACCCAAATCCGTGTCCGGCTGCTGCCGCAGAGCCCCGGGTGGGCTCTCGCACGTGCATCACTGGGGCTGGAATTCCTAAGGGCTTCTGTTTTCTTTCCAAGGGCTGCTCCTGGTGCCACACTAACCCTCCAGTGTGGGGAGGTGGCCAATGGACCACGATCCAGCTGTACTGGACGTAGCCGTAGCATTCAGTTTACATTCAGCACAACCTGTTTGCCTTACTAAAAACGCTTCTCCAATGAGTCATGGCCTTATACTGGGCACGTTGGCGTAGGCACAGACTACAGTTAGCGACAGTTTTGAGGCCACAGTGATGTTCTGTTGGGTATTTCTTGTTGGGTTTGTATGATTTCATGTACTTATTCTCAGTTTAAGAAAGCCTTACTTTTTAATTTTTTTTTCTCTCTCTCTCTCTCTGTAGAGGTAAAATGTTTGTGGATTTATATATATATAAATATATATATAAATAAAGTAATTAAAAAATACTAAATATAATATAGTATGTGCCTCAGATTCAGGGGACATCCTGTTGATTGTAAAGTCAGAAGTGGCGCTGCTCCCTGGCGTCAGGAGATCCGTCCCCTACGCCCGCAGTGGGAGAGCAGGACCTGGGGGTCCTGCTCTTGGTCTGTAAAGAACTTCACCTATTACACAGATGCTTTGGTAACCCTCCAACTCCCCCCTGACAGATCCCTGCCGGCTGCCAGAATGTGATGGTAAAGTAATATGCAGACAAAGGATGTTATTCCTTGCTAGGTAGCTAAAACAAGTTTATTATTGTGAAGAGACCCGATGGCTTGTCCAAGGTGTGACCCAGCCTGGGCAGCCCCTGTTTTAGGATGACAGCAAAGCTGTGTCAGCAGCAATCATCATGAAAAAATAGGATTTTAATACAAAAAGTCTTAGCAGGCACACGGGAGTTTGCTGTGTGTTTGCAGATGTAGCTCTTTGAGCTGGTTCTATGAAAGAGTACATTTAAAAAACAAAACGAAAAAACGAAAAGAAGTGTTTGTAAAATAGATTGTAATTTTTCCACGTTCTAGCATAGCCTGTTTGGCCAATAAAGTTGTGTTTCAAGTGCATTGTTTAAAGCTCCTGGCTGCCCAGGCGAACAGACTGACGTAGGATGTTCTAGGATTGTAGCAGTGCTTTATGGCGTGTATGAGTTCGGTGTTTTCAAGAAAGCGAAAGAAGAGGATGGCCAAATTAAAAAAAAAAAAAAAAAAAAGGAGGAGGAGAATATGCATGCTGATAAACAGGTGTACTGGATCAAAAATAGATCTCATTTAGGTTTGTTAAGCTCTATATTCCTTGTATTGATTCCTTTTCAAGACAGGTGCAGGTGCTGAACATGGCTACCAGAGATGACCACCAGAGAAGCACACAGCCAGTAATACT
>JAYRBT010000178.1:32918240-32928366 GCA_036023395.1 Myiotriccus ornatus | reverse complement strand
TCAAATGCAAATTTATGAAATTTGGCAAAATTAAAAAAAAAAAAAAAAAAAAGGATGAGGAGAAAAATAAAGAAAAAAAAAAAAGAAAAACCAAGCCTTCTGAAGCTATGACCTGTAGTAGCCAAGTCTCGCTGGCAATTGCACAAGCGCTGCGGGACGCGCGTGTCCCCGGGGAGGGGCTGCCCAAGGTGCCCCCTCCGCGGGCCGGCGAGGAGGCTGCACGTTCCCACCCCCTCCATGACTTGATTGCACTAGAGCAGCTCAATCTCAGGAAATTGCTTGTTACTTTTACTGTGTAAATAAAGCTTCCTGGTTCAATAACCCCCCGGCCGGTGTCTCGTCTCTCTGTGCTGTGGGGTCGAGGGGGGCTGGGGACACCGTTGCCCCTCGGGGATGTGACAGCCGGGTTGTGGCACTGGTTGGAGTTTGATGGGGCAGGATCCTCCTCTTCTCTTCTCCCAGAAGGGGTCTGGCTGCACCCCCTTGGCCATCTCCATGGGTGCTGGGAAGGGGTGTCCCAAAAACGCGTGTGTGGTGGCAAATCCCCCAGCTGGGACCCTCCATCGGAGTGTCTGTGTTAGAAATAGGAAGGAGTTCCCAGCCATGGGTTGCACTGGAAAATGGGCATTTTGTGATATTCACATACAGACAGACATGATACATCCCACCCCATTGCCCCCCCAGCCTGACCCTGGCTGTCATTTAGTTGTGACACAGCTGAAAATACAATAACAAAATGCCAAAAAAATCTAACAACAAACTGCAAATTTAAGTGCCAAGTAGCACCTTATTCTTTGTGTTTAAGGACAGAGATAATGTTCCACTCCTAAACTCAATGTCCCACCCCTAAACTCAGGCAAGGCCAGAGCTGACAGCAGGGCAAGGGCACACAGGGGTGTTAAATAAATACATGGGGAAACAGGGCGATGTCTCCCCTTTATGACCCAAAAAGGAAAACGACTGTGCTTCCTCCAGCAAGCAAACAGTATAAAAAGTTTCATGACAGATGGCAGGATGTTTATCTGCGTAAACTTAATCAGATTGAAGTGATAGGCTTAGTATAATAGAACAAAAAAGGAAGAATTAGGGGATAAAAAAGAAATTCTCAGTGATCCGTCAGAGCCCGAATGTTCGACCAGGGTTTATGGCATCCTTCCGTGTGTGTGGGTGCTGACAGTACCACATGCTCTGGCTGAACCATTACCCAGAGGATAAAAGATACAAAAACAGACCAAAAAATTGCACTAAGGTCATATTCCCAGATGTAGTTTATTTTATTAGAATTCAGTTCCCAGCCCACTTTCCCCTGCCGTCCCCAAAGGGGTGCCCTGCAGCTCAAGGGCCAGCTGGTAGCTCTGAAAGACAAATGTTCCAACACTCACAGGCTGCCCCAGAAACAGGGAGAATCACTTTGGTGTCCTTCAGCAAGCAGGGTCTTCTGTTGGGGCTGCTGGGGCTGGAATTATCATTCACCTCCTGCTTGCAGACACGGGAAGCAATGGGTGAATGCAGGCACTGGCCAGCACATTACATATAAAAACACAAACAGAATTACATACCTGACCAGGGGCCCATGGGACATCTGAAGCAGCTTTAAGCCTTGCCCAGAGCCCAAGAGGGTGCAGAGCTGCTGACATGTTGATTAAAAGGGGATTTTTGACTCTAAAAGGTGAACTGGGCAAATGCTGCCACGTGTCGGTGAGGGTGGGCAGAGGATGTGACGGAGCAACCCGTAATCTTTAATTCTTCCACCCATTTTGAGCCCCTGTCCCAGCCACACTCTTGCCACATAAGGAATGGCCAGGAGTTACCACACAGGCTGCAACACCTGCAGAACTGATGGGGGAGAGCAACTAAAAACCCTGGGGATGTGCTGGAGAGCTGCAATGCCTGGAAGCAGGAAGCAGCTCCTTTTAGAAATCCTTATTGTGGTTACAAGAAAAGAAGGCAAATCTCATGGCTGCCCCTGCTCCGTGGAGCACCACTTTGCAGCCCTGCACGTGCTGAGAGCTCCTGGCAGCAGGATGGGGCTGAGCTGGAGCTAAACTGATGTGGCAGATTCTTGGCAGGCACGTGGTGCTGGTGCGGGATCAGTCCCAGGAGACGTTCAGTGAGTACAGAGAATCACAGAATGGTTTGGGCTGGAAGGGACCTCAAAGACCATTTTGTTCCAACCCCCTGCCATGGGCAGGGACACCTTCCACTAGCCCAGGTTGCTCCAAGCCCCGTCCAACCTGGCCTTGGACATTTCCAGGAATGGGGGAGCCACAGCTTCTCTGGGCAACCTGTGCCAGGGCCTCCCCACCCTCACAGGGAAAAATCTCTTTCCAATATCCAACCTAAACCTACCCTTTTTAAAGCCATTCCCCTTTGTCCTGTTACTCCATGCCCTTGTGAAGTCCCTCTCAAGCTGGAGCTGTGTGGGACTCAACACCAAGAGCTCCCTGGCACAGGGGAGCCCTTGGCTGCATGTCCAGGATTTTATTGGGAAGGAAACCCACATCCCCTCCCACACAGCCACGTCTGCTTGCAGATGGAGGGAAGGCAAAGCCCATCAGTCCCATGGCCCCTGCCAGCTTATTCCAGATAGGGAAAAGCATTTCAGATCCTGTAAACATCCCTGCCAGTGCTGATCCAACTGAACACAAGGACAAATAGGCCAGATCCAAAGGACAGGTTTATTCCTGACAGGACAGTACAGATACTCCCTAATGTGTCACAGCATTTCCACACTCCCATGCCTTCACCCAGGGCTGTTCCAGACAGGCTAATCCTGGCAGAACCATGTTTACTGGCTTGGATCCAGGGGTGTCCCCCCTCCCAAGGGTTTTGTGCCACCCAAGGCACACACAGGACCCCGCAGAACCCCCACCAGGGCGGTGGCCTCCATCACCCCTCAAGGACATCCTCCATCCCATCTCAGGCACCCCAAAAGGCACAGCACAGATGGGTTAAACAGGTAAGTCTCAGTGGGGGGGTGCCAGGTTCCCTGTTTCACACCTGGACACCTCCAGGCTGGGTACCCGGCCTGAGCGAAGAGTTAAAGGGGGAACAGCCCCCCCAGAATCACCCGGAGGGGGTAGAGGACCCTCACAGGCACTAAGAGACAGTGGGTTTGGAGTTCCCTTGGATGAGGTCAGTAGATCATTTTAGTACCATTAAGTGGAATATTTAGGAAAGCGGGTGCCCACCACCCCGGGCAAGGCTGGGCCTGGGTTTGCTAAGGTGAGGTGGAGGTGGGAGAGGATGAAGTGGTTCCGTGGAGGGGCTGCACACAAGGACTCATCCCTATTCCTGCTGGTTGGTTTTACAGCTGCTGGAGGATGATGTCGACTGCTTCAGCCAGGTTGTTCACGTAAGCGTCAGGCTTCACATCAGGGTGGTTTTCATCTGAAGGTCTGCAAAGGGTACAGAAGGGCACAGCTGAGCAAGGACAGGCTCCCAAACACCTCCCATGTCCCTGGCTCTCCTGCTGCTCACATAGTCCAGGGCAGCACCCAGGTGACCCCCGATGGAGGACCCTCAGGTGACCCTGAGGTTCGCATTCCCTCCTCTTCTGCTTTTTTTTCCCCTTTTCCCCTTCTCTCCCCAACAGCCAGGTGTTTCCCAAATGCCCAGGTAGATCCTGTGTCCTTGTGCCACTGAGCTGGGCAAAGCTTTGCAAAGCCTCGACTGGGAGAGAACCTCCAATTAGTTAATGAACTAATCCCAGTCAGTGCACTGCATTTGACACGGCACTTCTTCACTCAGGCAATAGCAGTACCAGACAGGGATTGGTGTAAGGACACTTCACTGCAAGCCTAGGACCTTACAAAACTGCAAATAATTATTCCCCCCTGTTTTTTTCTCTAGTAAGAGGTAAAGAAAAGAAGAACTCGCTTCCAGCCTAGAGACATGAAAGGTGAAAAGGAAGGTTCTATCAGGGTTTCATTTTGCAGGACCACCGTCTTCTTGTGAACGCAGCAGTGGAGTTTTGAGACACCACCAGCAGAAGGCTGAGACTCACCCTCCACAGTGAGTCACCACCCCAAAGCAGAGAGGCTCGAAGCCATTTTTTGCCAATGACTCAATTAGCGGTACTGCCCTAACGAGGCGCAGATGCATGGTCCCATTTCGCTGATTCAGCAGCATTGGTGGTGGGGAGTGGGGCAGATGTGGGAGGCAGAAATTTTCCAAGCCCCGTGGTCCTCTTATGGCTCTTGGGCTGAGAAACTCAACAGCTGCTGAAGAGAAAACATATGTATTTTGTACGCCTAATGACTTTCCTTTGGGAAAGAGCCTGAATGTCCACCTCCCACCTCTCCCGCTCCCTGGGAAGGGCAACCCTTTATTTAGCACAGTGTCTCAGTGGGGGAAGATGCATTTCCCATCGGATGCACGGGAGACAGAGAGATGATTATTTACGATGTGCAGAGCTTGGTGAGCACTTGTCTGTGCAAGCATCAAGTCATTTCTTCAGTCCCAGCGCTGAAGCTCCCCAGGGCTGTTTCCTTTCCTGCTCCTTTTTCAGCTCCACTCCTCGTGTCCAAGCACATGAGCTCCTCGCAAAGGCACGGCCTCTTCCAGGAGCCCACGCCGCTCAAGGGTTTACTTGCTGCAAAGTTACGCTATGCAACTAGGAAAAATGATAGGTTTTTGTATTTTCAGCTGAGAATCAGCTTTCCTTGTGCCACTTGCAAAGCCATGTCCGGCACCAGGACGATGTCCCCATGAAACACTCTGGGCTGGGGCTGGCTGTCATAAAAGCATCTTATATAAAGGGGAGATGCATCTTTAAATATCCAAAATCTGCCTTGTTACGGGACTAGGGTGCAATGAAAAGAGTAATTATGATGGTTTTGGGGTTTTTCTCAACTGAAAAAGAGTTTAGATTGCTGAAGGTAAAGCAAATTGTAATATGCAATGGAGAAAAACATTCAAACATAAAACAAGTAAAAATCCAGTGTGAACCTATCCCTTTGACAGTGGTCATTGCTCACCCCTGATTTAACCAAGTGGCTTTTATGAATACAGAAATAACTTTGGCTGTATAGTAAAACACTCACTTCTTGTCATTTATCTTTTATTTGAGTGAAGATCTAAACAGAGTAATGAATAAAACGTCTTTCCATTTTACCCCCCCGAAAAATGTTTTTTCCTACCCTATACATTAGGAGAAAAATCTAAGAACTGCTCAAAATGAACGCTTCTAAAAGAAATTTTCAATTCCACAGCATTCTTTGATCCATTAAAAGTATTTTTGTGATTATTATCTGTGCTGACTACACAGAAATCCATCTGTAACTCAGCTGCTAAATGCCAGCCATCAAGGAAAGGCCCTGTATACACTTGATGTGTCCTGTGAAAGGGGGGTGTGTGGCATGTGTGTGTATATATATAGAGAGAGAGAGAGAGACATAAATATATATGAAATGAGGTTTTTTTACCCATTTACCCAAATACCACGGGATCACAACACACAGACTGGTCAGCCACCAACTCCTGGCTCCACTGAGGTTAATAATAAAATGCACCTTAGCTCAGGGGAGCTCCAAGTTCACGCTGGTGCATTGCCCAAATGCCCTCTGGGACCTCTGGGGTGGACACAGCCTCCATTTCTATCTGCTGCATCCCTGTTATTGATCCAAGCCCCATTATTTCCCTTCTGCTTCACAGCCCAATACCCTACAGGGTTACAGCTGGGCACCCTACAATCCTCTTCTGCTGCTCATGCTGCAGACAGACGGCCTTGCTCACAACACAAGGGTGTCAATCATTTTACTAACACTTTACTGGTGTCAACCAGAAGAAAATGAGAGGAATATGCAGCCCTTATCAAGTAGATGTCTACCTTAAAGCAGGCAGGGTGCAGAGCAGAGCCCAGAAGTGCTGCAGGTGCTCCAGCCAGGACCCATTGCTTCCCTCATGTGACAGCCCTGTGACACCTCCCTGTCCCCTCACCAGCGATCCCTACCCCTGGGCTGGGAAGTGAGCTTCATTTCAGCCCACAGCTCTCCTTTTGAGCCGTGTCATATGTCTTAGATTACCTACGTCCTCATCGCCGCTGCGCGGGGGGAAGCGGAATAAATAAAAACTGTCTGAACTCCGTAGGAAAGCAGAGAGCTGGGATAAACACATTTCCCTGCTCTCCTGCCTTTTCCTGGGGCTGTGAGTGGAGCTTTTCTCCCTGTCAGTGCCACCCCAAGTGCTGTTTCATGTGGTCCCTTCCTTTGTCTCACAGACGCTTTGTAGCTCACGCGAACAGCCCAGCGACGGTTTGTTCCCCCCTCTCGCTCAGCGCTGCTCCTTTAGGCATCTGTGGAAAAGAAACTGCAAGCAATAATCCCCAAACACTAATGCCAAGAAGCAAAGCCTCCAAATGTAGCAAAACAATTCAGGAGCCCACGTGTGGGTGCCAGAAGCGAGGCAGAAGTGAGAGTTGTGCCATGAAACCTCTGGGCACAGCGGAGGTTTGCTGGAGGATGAGCCCTTCTTCTGCTGTCCAGAGGGAGCAGAGACAGTGGCTCTACACCAGCCTCTTCCCTGAGGAATGTGGCCTTTTTCCCAGGAGAAACCCCCAGATGCTGGGAGTTTTAAGATCCCCTAAAGTGAAGCACTGCTCTGGAGCTTGGTCCTCATGCCCTGGGCATTGCTTTGGCACATCAGAGCCTCCCTGGACAGGGCCATCAAGTGCAGGTGGAAACTTCAGCCAAGAGCAGATCTTGGTCTCACACTTCCAGCTTTGCTTCTCTCTCAGTGACAGTGACCCTTTGCATCGCCTGGCAGACATCACAACTGCAGGTCACAGAACTGACAGCAGAGGTTACTTTTTAATACTTTTCTCTTTCATCTTCCATAAATAAATAAAAAAAAATAATCTAAAAATATCTTTAATTTGCTAGGTCAGTTGAAGAAGTTAGCATTGAGCTAACTTTAGGATAGACTCCTTCCGATTTTTTTCTCACGTGGGACTCTGGTTGCAGGGAAGAACATAAATCAAAATGACAGAAAATTATATACTGCAGCTGAACATTGAGCTGTCAGCAGTCTTGGCCAGTGCACAAACTTGCTTGTGAAAAATCAACTACAGCCTTGGGAAACGTTCTCTCCATTAAAGCAGGACTCCTTGGAGTGGCTGAGTACCCCAGCCTGGATATGCACACGCACAAGGAACATTTTCCAGCCCACGTTGGCCACGGCACTGTGAAATGTGGCCCTGCACTGCCGCACTGCCCTTTGGTGGCCACTTTGCTGCTGTATGAAGGGGTCAGGGAGAGAAGCGCCTTAGCACAGGATCCCTCCAAAATCCAGGGTGGTCCCTCTTCAGTGCCTGTGCAGACACACGATCTGTGCTCAGGTTAAAGAGAGTATGTTCTTCAAAAGAAAAGCCATCCCAAACCACCCCGTGCATCACCACACATGAACGATACGAAGTATCTTCAACGTGATGCAACTCAGACAGGGGTCTGGAGGCTCGGTAGTTACGTCTGTCAAATCCTCAGGAGATGACTAAACATCCTCCCCTCCCAGGGACCGTTTATCACTGTCAGGGCTGCAGCAGCTGAGCAGCTCTGAGCCAGACCCTATGCTCACACTAAACTGGTTAGTTCAGATCAATGCTTCGCTCAGAGACATCAAGGAAGCAGCAGGGGGATGCAGGAAACACGCCCTGCCATTTTAACTCTTCACTTGGTAAGAGAAGCTCCAGCTATCAGGGAAAAGTCCAGTGTCAGAACTACTGACTGGCAGAAAGCGATGGATTACTGCCGGTGAAGCATGAAGCCAAACCCCACATCACAACGTGCTGTGAAAAATCAGCTGCTGCAAGAATAAGAAGGTTCACTTACTGTCTGGGTGAGATTTCCACTTGCATAAGCCTGTTCTGACAAGCCAGATTCCCTGCCAAGACTCAGCTATCAGGGATGGTCTTGAATTGCCCTAACTGCAGTGTCATTTTCTGCAATGGTTTACCCAGATGCAGCTGAACATCTGTGGGGGAAAAAAGGGATCTACGCTGGCCCTCCTGGTCCTTTGCAGGAACTACTGGGGGTCTTGGAAGCAAACGAAGGAAATAAGAGGGAGAAGAGACAGCATAAAAAGATGACCCAAAAAACCATAGATGTAGAGTTAGTTCTTTTGTTTCCCACACCAGATGGGATTCCAGTTTCAGACTGTGGGTCAAGGCGAGGATTGGATGGTGCTGTCAGACAGTTCTAATGGCACTTTAATGGGGAACAACTGCTGCAAGGAGGATTGGACCTGAGTGCTGAGGTGTCCTGTGAGCTGGGAGACAACCATCCCACCAGCAGCAAGGAAGGGTTGCCTGAGCTCCAGACCTTCATGTCATGCTGTCCTAGGAAATTTCACATACCGGTTGGAATGACTTCCCCAGCGCCTCACTTGTGCTCATTTCCAACAAAACATATGGAGGACGAAAAGGAAACAGCTGGATTACTGCATGGACAAAATATTTAAGAGATAAAAGTCTGAGTGGAGGTAGCTGACGTGGATAGTCACGGCCACAGGGGTGGAAACAGCCCCAGAATCCAGGTCAATCCGAGACCTGCTGAAACTTGACTTCAGAGAACGAGAGCAGATGGGGGTTGATTGACACATGATCACTGTCACAGGTTAAAATTAGCTTTTACATAATCCTTTAAAAATCGGGGTGGGTAGGAAAAACACCACGCAGGGCCAAAGCAAGGCACCAAAGTTAATTATAAAAAGACAAATGATCTCGCATTCCAGCACACAGAGCCGCAGTCATTTGACTGATCCATAACTCTGTGTCCCTCGATCACTGACCCTCCCAGCAGCTCCACTTTCTGTCAGCAAACTCCATCCCACAAACTCGCCCTCTGTTTGTACAAGGCACCCGTGTGTCACCATTCAGACTTCCCACTAACTCCCCGATTAACCAGCGCACACTCCTGCTCCATAAAATGAGATAAAAAAGCCTGAAAACATTTCTCCTGACAGCATATTCTTCAGGGGCTGTTACCATAGCTGTAAAATATGCAAGACAGAGTTTAACAGGGTTTTCTTTATGAGGAATGCAAACAAACACTGTAACCTTTGCTAGTTGCTTTGGACAGATGCAATAATTAGACTCGGTGCCGTGAGTGAAACCCTCTTTTTTTCCTTAAAAAGTGCAATTTAATCAGTTTGGCACTGAAAACCCAGATAAATCACAGTGACTAACAGCTCACTGATGGGCAGCTGAGGAATGGCTGTGGAACACGTTTCCTGACAGGACAATGAGAGACAAACCTGCACCAAAGCCACCAACAGCACCCAGGGCTGGAGCAGGTTCCAGAACTCCAGGGAAGACCATATCTGGATCCCTCTCATGTCACAGACAGATCTCCATGGGATAGGAAGGGAGGCTTTTGTGGTTAAAAACTGGATTTTGGAGAGCTGCTGTGAGTCAGGGCAGAAGGTCTGTCCTCATAAAGCACCTTCCTTTGCTTTGCTGGTTTCTTTTGGGAAGATTTTTTTGCTTGGAAAGGTGTGCACCATCCACAGACGCTTCCAACCACAAACCATCAGCCAAGGATGCCTTCTCTGTGGCTGCAGGAAGCCTCTAGAGATGACCTTGCCATGCCATCTCCTCCCGCTCAGCATGTCTCCAGGCAAAGCAAACCCATGTCAGAGCTTCTCTCTTGACTCCCAGAAATGCACACACAGCTAATTGTGTTTAATTGTGACTAATTTAAATTTAAGCATCCGCAAACAGGTAGAAATTAACAGCCAAATTGTTTGCTAACACCTGAAGAAAGTCTGTGGGCTTGCGACTTAATCATTCCCATTTATGTTGAACTGCTGCAGTTCTAACTGAGCAGAATAAACCAGCTGAAGTACAACACTTCCAGGCAATGTATCTCAACATACTGGAAAATAGTGAGACTGAGGGCAGAGGGAGTTATATTTCTGCACAGATTACCCAAAACCAAAATAAAACAAAAATGCTGGAAATCGAAGGATCACAGAATGGTTTGGGTTGGAAAGGACCTTAAAGCTCATCTCATTCCACCCCCTGCCATGGGCAGGGACACCTTCCACTATCCCATGTTGCTCCAAGCCCCGTCCAACCCGGCCTTGGACACTTCCAGGGATGGGGCAGCCACAGCTTCTCTGGGCAACCTGT
>JAYRBT010000178.1:32889417-32918183 GCA_036023395.1 Myiotriccus ornatus | reverse complement strand
CTAACCCTGCCCTCTGGCACTTTGAAGCCATTCCCTCTTGTCCTGTCACTCCATGCCTTTTTGAAAAGTCCCTCTCCAGCTCTCTTGGATCCCCTTTAGGTACTGGAAGGTTGCCATTCGTCATATTCTTGTTTTTCTGAATTTCAAGGCATTTCCTGGGGTGAACACTTGCGGTTTTCAAACACACACGTGCTGAAAATTTGAGGTGTTGTGGTAACTTGCTTGTTCCTAATCAGTTGGCTGCATGATGATGCTTTAACCAGTGAGCTCAGATACACAATTCCTGAAATAACTGCTTAGAAGAGGATGCTGAAAGCACTGGTAGGGCTGAAACAGGTGCATGAGGAGTGCCTGGTGTCCCTGCTGCACTTTGCTCCACGAGGTTTTTCACCAGGTCTTTTTAAATGGGCAGCTGCCAAGATCTGGTGCAGGACATCACACTGGGGAGCAGGGAAGAGGCCCGAAATGAGGATTGTAACCATATACATTAAGTGGTTCAGGGAGAGCAAGTGGGACTTTGACAAAAGTAAAGAAGTTAAAGGATCAGAAGTGATCAGAACAGATCACAAGCTGGAGGCTGGCAGCAGCAAACTTCCATGGACATTACATATAAAGCTTGGGAGAGGGTCAGCACAAGTGTTTTCTGTACTGCTCCTCACAGGCATGACATTTAGTCATGGTGATTGCAAAGTAACCCCTGGATAATCCCAGTTCCTGCCATTTCTGCACGGTGCAGGGCACCAACCAGTCATGGAACACACGACGCTGAGGAGGTGGACGACAGCAGCTGTTTTCCTCCACCCATTACTATTTATTTTCTCTCTCAGGAAACACAGCACATGTGAATGTGCCAGATTAAGAGCTTTGGACATTAAAAGTCCCGAAATTCTGTGGACAGGACATATACAGACCCCTCCATGTACTTGTAAGAAACAGGTACGAAGGAAGGCAGGAGGGCGATGGGGAGACGTGCTGCTGTCGGGACAGAAGGTACTGCTGGCTAAATGCTCTCCTGTGAGTACAGCAGAGCATGGGATTTTATTAGCACTGACTTTTTTCCCCTACCTCCAAAATCCCTCATGGAAAAACGCATTGGAAAGTCAAGCTGGTCTGAACAAATATTTAAACAAGCAGAGCGCTGGTGTTCCGGCATCTGGGCAGCAATTTTCCTGTCAGAACTGCAGAGCTCTCTCATCTTGTAAAGCCAGAGCAGTTCAGCAGGGGCCAGGCATTAAAAGTGTGCATAGCAGTGTTACAGTGGAGGAGAGGGAGCAGCACACATGCCTGGTCTGGCTCTGGACTCGTTCCCAGCCTGCTTGTCCCAAAACAGCTGCACATGTGTCCTGGGAGAGGATGGTACGCCAGGGAGAGCTGGAACCTGGTGGCCATCAGGATGGTGGGATACTCAACCAGCCCCTTCTGCCATGTGGGGCTCTGGGGCCTTCTTCTCTGCCCATAATCAAGGTATCATGTGGCCTCTGAGCTGCAACCTGCCGTGGCCCCATACAGCCCTGAATCCAAGGGTTAAACCTTCATGGCTCCAAAGCCTCAAAATCCATGCTCTGGCTCCATGCTTGGGATGCTGAATCGGACTCCTGAGGAGACTCAGGAGGAAGAGAGTTACTGCACTGGTGACTGCCATCCTCAGCCTCATGGAAACCATTTCCATTTACCTTATGCAGTGAGGTTGGATATTGATCATATTTGTGCAACACACTCTGTTAGGCCAACAGAAACAGCCAGAGAAAAAGATAAAACACTTGAAAACACAAAATGCTTCTGCCACTGCAGAGGTGCACACTCACCCCTCTGCCACTTGGGGTTTTCCCATCATGACAGCCCAGACCCATTTCACCCAGCATTGTCTGTCCAAAAGCAAAATGCTTTTGCCCAGGCTGGTGACATGAACCTCTTTGGGAGCCTCCTCAGGACAGACAAATCCCTCCAAGTGGAAAGGGAAGAGCACACATAGAATCACTTAGGTTGAAAAGGCCTCTAAGATCATAAACCACTGATGAACCTCTAAATCCAGCTGTTAACCCAGCACTGCCAAGCCCATGTCCCCAGCTGCCACACCTATGTGTCTTTTCAATCCCTCCAGGAATGCTGATTCCAGCACTTCTCTGGGCAGCTGTGACAGGGCTTGACAACCCTTTCAGTGAAGAAATTTTTCATAATATGCAATCTAAACCTCCCCTGGCACAACTTGAGGTTGTTTCCCCTTGTCCTGTCCCTTGTTCCCAGGGAGCAGAGCCCGACCCACACCGGGTTCCACCCTCTTTTCAGGGAGTTGCAGTGAGTGAGAAGTTCCCCCTGAGCCTCCTTTTCTCCAGGCTGAGCCCCCCCAGCTCCCTCAGCTGCTCCTGGTGCTCCAGACCCTTCACCAGCTTTCCTCCCCTTATTCACCCCCTGTTCATCCCATCTTCTTAGATAACAAACCTGGATAGGAAATACCCTGTGGAAGAGACGATTTTTTTTCCCCCAACCGTCTCTATTCAAACCAGATGACAAGCTCATACCCCAGAGCTGATTCTTGGACAGCCAGAGTTGGGTGTAAAGCATCTAGCTCTCAATAAAGTTTAGAAAAATTGAAGTGAGAGAAATCCAAGCTCTTGTGTTACTGCAGTCTGCAAACACGTGGAAACGAGCCATAAGTGCCAGGTCCTGGTGCACGGGCAGTGACCACCAGGCTGGATGGGGGTGGGGGAGTGGGGTGGGAGACCAGAAGCTCTGCCTGTACATATGGATGCTCCAAGTGCTGCAGTGCAAGCACAGCACAGCTGTTCCCAATAAAATCAAGCCTCCCTCTCCCCCTCAAAAGTTAAACGCACATTTGCTTGTTTGCTGAGAAAAATCTGAGAACTGCCCCTGCTCTGCCAAACCATCCAGTCTAACAGGGTGTTTGCAAGCACCGTGAGACTCAGCTCTGCCTGCTTGGATTAATTATTGATGACCTGCTGGGCTTTGCCAGATGACCTTACTCAATTCAGTAGAAAACAATTTTAAACGCCCCTGAGAAAGAATTGGGACATAAATATTTTCTTTGTGCAAACACACAAACAGATGTGCATCTTAAATGCAACTGATGCATTAGCTATTAATCAAGCTTGATATTACACAGGAGTGGGAAAGATTAATTTTAAGGTTTGAATGTGAAGCTTGGTGGTGCTCAGACATCTTACTCTGTTAGCTACATTTAAAGACCTTAACCTAAGAGATTATTTCATTGCTTTCCTTTAAAACATTGCTTACAAAATCCCTATGAAATGTATAAAATGAATGCTGGCTCCTGCATTTGTGAAGCATCTCATGGAGATTTAAGTTACAAAACTCTGGAAGATGCAGATTCTAGCAAGAAAAAAAGCTTTGCAGATTATATATATAAAAAAAAGAAGTCTTAATTTAAGATCTCAAACTCTGTTTGGAGAAGTTTGATGTAAAACGTATTAGGCCAGATTGGCGCTGATAATGCAACTCTAGAGACAAGACACTCGAAGTTACAGCATTAAAAGACTGTTTCTCACCAAAGAAGAATTTGAGCTACCCTAAGGAGAATAATATTTGTCTCCAGATGCTGCTCACTAAATCAGCTTTAATTTTAAATGAGAATGAAACTATGAGCTATCTGTGCCACTCCCAGGAAACCCAAGCAGACAGACACACACGCAGCCAGTTCTCCTTCCAAAGGGCAGGAACAGCCAATTCACACACGTGTTGGGAACCAGCACCTCCCTGCTCCAAAACCTTTCTCGTGTGAGAAGCCAAAAAAGCACCTACCCTGGAAAATTAAGGCATGATTTATATTTTTGTCTGCAGAGTTGCTCAGCCTGAACAAGGCAACAGCGTGGGGTCTGTCTGACTTCTCCTCCCAGACCAGATAGGAATATTGTATCCAACCTCACTACACTCAAGGATGTGAGGAACCCACCTGTTTCTAAACGTGCTGGTGCCTTTACTGGTATCACAAAAGGGAATACATGTTCAGAATAACTCCTGAGAGATCTGCTAAGCTTTGAGTCAGTGTATTATTTATGCCCTCTGAAAGGGCTCAGAGACATCTGTGCATGCAGAGACCACCCAAATAACCTGTTCTTGTTTCTCAGAAATTTCTGCCCCTTCTGAAGCAGAAAGTTTGCTACAAGTATTCCAAATTATGGTTTATTTGCTTAAGCCACTCTGTAAATGAGATCTTCATAATCTTCCCTTTGGAAGTTTGCATGCCATGAGTGTCTCCCCCACCTTTGCTTCCATGACCACAGTTTCAAGGAGATGAGACTTCAATTGCCTAGGAAATATGTTCACCAATATCTGGAAGTGTTCATGGCCAGGTTGGACAGGGCTTGGAGCAACCTGGGATAGTGGAAGGTATCCCTGCCCATGGCAGGGGATTGTAATGAGATGAGCTTTAAGGTTCCTTCCAACCCAAACCACTCTGGGATTCTGTGAAGTGATGGAGGTGATCAGCTTTACTTTTTGCTTTGTTTCAGAGATGAAAAAAACAGGTCTGTTGAGGAGCTGAGCAGGTAATGAAGGAAGCCTCGTGCCATGTGCTTGCAGCCTCTAGGATACTGTATGGGGCTGCTGGGGAGTGAGATCCTAAATCCAACAGCAGACAATACAATCCCCTATGGAGCAGCAATAGGCAGCCACCACTGGATTCCTTTTTTTTTTTTAAAATTAGCCATTGAGACCTTAGGCTGGGCTACCTCCCTCCAGAGGAATGCAGGATGTCCCCTGTTGATTACATTCACAAAGATGGGAAGCTGTTCAAAGAATGATGACATGCCGCATTTATGGATCGTGCTTCATCCAAGGATCTCGAGCTCTTTGGAAGTGTATCAGGAAATGTGCAGCACCACTGCCCTGGAAACATGAGTACTGCAGGGAGGCGACAGGGATGGCCACGGCGTCTTCCTGCTCCTCCTGGCTCTCTTCCACCTGGTCCTCACACCGGGCAGGATCCGGGAGGGCTGAGGAAAGCCAGCGAGCACATTTTTCAAGGTGTCAAACCACATCTACGCTCGTGCTTAAGAATGGATTACGGAAAGTATGCTAAACTAACATCGTTAGTGTCAGGATTAAATCCCCAGCGCTCCTGGCGCTCAGCCCTCTGCTTGGACACGCAGAGCAGGCCAAGGTTTATACCTACTTCCTTCCAGCTTCGAGCTCCAGCTCCTCAGATGGAGGCTGCTGGCGTGTCCGACGTGCTGTGTGCTCAGTCCAGACTCAGCCCCAACCCCCTGGCCCCTCTGAAGCCTTCCAAGGGTTTTGTCAAATACCTCGTCCTGGTCAGGCCAGCAGAGATTTTGCTCTACATTGTTAAATAGATAATCCCAAACGTAAAACAACTGACTTGGCTTTGAGCAGTAAAGCACTTGGGATGCTTGGTTTCAGTTCGGGGTGTTGCACAGCGAAGGTCTGTGTCCTGTGCTGAACTTGCACATCCTCCAGCATCGTTTCATGTGTTGGTCCACAGCTGCCACTTTCATTAATACAATGGTTAATAAATACTGTGGCCACCTCCAAAAAGCTTTTTAAAATTAGGTTGTCTGGGACTGACTAGATATTTCCCGTGGCAGTTTACTGCTGGCTGTTATCACACGTACAAACCACAGGCTGGAACCACGAAATCATCAGGACACGAACATAACGAGCTTGTACCACACCTGGCATGCTCAGAACAGCACCAGCCACCACTGCTGCCAGCACTCTGCTTTCACACCCTGCCACATTCATCCTCATAGGGCTAAGATGATTTCTGAGCCAGTTCTTCATGAGCTCTGAGGATCGGGCTGTGCAACACGCCCAGGAGAGCTGGCAGTGAAAGGGGAGCACGGACACCTCCATTCCCAGCACAAAGCACAACGCCAGGTTTTTTCCATTGCAGGATTTGAACTCTTCCATGGCAAAACTGAAAGAATCTCAAGCCATGGGAGAGCACAGAACTGCATTTCTGTGCTGGATAGCCCAACCCTGGAAGTGTTCAAGGCCAGGCTGGACGGGGCTTGGAGCAACCAGGTCTAGTGGAAGGTGTCCCTGTCCATGGCAGAGGGTTGTAACAAGATGATCTTTAAAGTCCTTTCCAACACAAGTCATTCTATGATTTCCAGTGATGGACTCACAGCACCAGTAAGGCTATTTGAGCAGCTCAGCTCCCACTGCTGCACCAGCTGCTTAGGGATGGTGCTTAGTATTTCTTAGGACCAGACTGAACTTGCAACATTTCTTAACTATTAAATCAATATAAAAGACTCACAGTTTTAAAACAGAGGAGGAAAAAACCCAAATAAACAAGAACAGTGGCATGGTAACTGCTTTACCTTCTTGGTATCTATAGTATTTGCTTTCATCTCAGCATTGTGGTTGAGACCAGTTTCCTCCCTTTGCATCACCTTCAAGTGAAGACTGATCCTTTGTAGAAGGAACAGCCCATAACACTGGTTCCAGCTGTGGACCAGCTGCTTCTGTAACCCAACCTGGCTTGAAATGAAGTTTATTTACATACCATGCTTGATACTTTTGAGAAAATACACTACTTAAAATGCTTCAAAGGCTCACTTTGTACTGGAGGTGGGACAGCCAAGACTGTAGTCTCTGCACACATTGCTAAACTCTTGTAAGGCATTTCAGGGTGGAGACATTTGTCTGTGAAGTTAAAAACAACCCAACAATAACCGAGTCCCCTTCAAATTGCATTCAAGGCAGCACAGAGCAATCTGTGGAGGGCTAATCAAACCTCTCTGCTGCTTTTTCTCAGTCCACAATGAGAAGCAGTAGCCTGGAATGCAGGCATGGGGTGTGTGTGCTATGTAAGGGTAATATATATAAACATAATAAAGTTTTGAAACAAACCACCCAAGCCCTTGTGTGGAAAGGACTTTAGTAGATCATAAAGAGAGAGACTTCATCTTCATTAAGTAAAACATTAAAGGAAATGTTCTGACTTACTGCACTATACATTAATGCTCGGCAATGTAAGGAGTTTAATTGCCTGTTGCTTTCCCACCATAAATTACTACCTGCAGCTAATGGCAAACCTTCCTCCAGACTGTTTATGCTCCTCACTCCCATTTTGTTCACTCACATGGATGGAAACAGCAGGGCAGCCTGGAGTTGTCTGAAGTCCACACAAATGGGCATGTCTTGAGAAAGCAACGAACATTTAAGAATGCCACATGTGTTTGGTATGAGCTGTTTGAGCAGCTCATCACACATGCAGTGCTCAGCAGGTTTTATGATTGTATTTCTCTGAATTTGTTAATTAGCCAGTATGGGTTAGAGATGTGCTGTAGTAACATAATACAACAGTGAGACAGGGCACTTAAACTGACATTTTGAACTGACAAGGGGCAAGTTTAGATTAGATATTGGGAAGAAATTTTTCTCTCTGAGGTTGCCCAGAGAAGCTGTGGCTGCCCCATCCCTGGAAGTGTCCAAGGCCAGGTTGGACGGGGCTTGAAGCAACCTGGGCTAGTGGAAGGTGTCCCTGCCCATGGCAGGGGGTGGAATGAGATGGTCTTCAAGGTCTCTTCCAACCCAAATTATTCTAGGATTCCATGATCTATGACATATCCATTAACCCTCCTGGTTTGCTGCAGAACAAGATCCACGACCAAATATACGCACAAAAATTTTTCAAGGCGTTTCGTCCAGCCTTCAAACCCCACCTTTATAAAAAAAAAAAAAGAGTTTACTTAAAAAAAATGCCCAAGAAGACATTTGTGTGCTCCTGTAACAGCTACTACCTGGTGCCTGTGGGGAGGCACTGGTGGGACCATGCTTTTCATTCACAGGAATCTGAAGGAAAAAACAGGCATGTGGCTTGGGAGAGTAACAGCCCCTGTAGTGTCCCTGGTTTTAACTCTAGTTAAAAACAGCCTGGGACATTCTGCAAAATCAGAATTACAAAACACAGCTATTGATACCTGCTAGAAACAATCCACAAACTCTGACTTTGAATGGCACCTGCCTGAGTCCTGGCTCCAGGGACTTCAGTGTATTTCTTGTCTCTGGAAGTCACTTGTCCAGCCTTTACAAGTAAAATGATGTGTTATAGTGATGCGCCAGCCAGGTCTGATGGAAGACTTTTATCTTCTGCCTAGGACTAAGCACTTTGGGGAAGCTTTCCATCCAGCCTGTGAGCACTTCCACTTTCTGAAGCTATCTCTGCCTACATCACTGTAATCTGATTTTACCTCATTAGCCTCTGTGCTACTGGTAGCTTGTATCCTATGGCAGTCTTTGACAACATGTCAGCATTCTGATGCCAGACAAAGCCTTTTTTTTTTGCAACTAACCCAGCAAATACTGCTCAGGGAATACTGAAGCTCTGGAAATTTGAAGAAATCAGATAATATGAAAAAGGGCCTGAAAAAAATTTAATTAATATTTATGCAGAGTAACCCGGGGTCCTCAGGTAATTATCAGCAGATCACAGTAAATCCTCTGGTGAACTCATGCTCTACTGAAAATTACTTGCTGATGAAGACAAGCTTTAAGTCAGTGTTAAACCATGCTGCCATTCACACACACAATTTTCCTCACACACAGCTGTTTCCTCCCCAAGAAGGGGCACTTCCTTCCTTCTTTGAGGTGGGAAAAAAAATCACAGCACCATAGAATTGTTTGGGTTGGAAGGGACCTTCAAGACCACCTAGTTACATCCCAGATGAAGGAGCAGGTCGCTTCAAGGAGGAAGAAAAATCATCCATCAGAGAGAGGCAGATACGCAAGGTGACATTTGGACCTCAGTTTAGCTATTCTGCATCTGGGAGATGCTACTTAGATACAAACCCGAAACAACAAGCCAGAATCCCAACCACTTTCCCAACGGATTAATTAAGGAATCCTCCTCCCAGCCCCCATTCAGAAAGTCTGGCTGGAAACTAAGTAACAGCAACTGTTTACCCCATTAAAGCCATGCAGTAAGAAGGGACAGCCTCCTACAGCTTCCCACAAATTCAGGCAAGATAAACATCTTTGTTATAAAGCGAGAGCCTCTCCAGTTTTATTGAAGGAGGCAGAAAGTGTCAGAGAATGGGAGCTGCTGAATCCAGCCTCTGAGTAGCAATTAAGCACTTGGAGAGGGTCAAGGCTCTGGGCAGCAGTGCCCTCCCCATTGATGCATAGAAAACCTTCTCACATAAATTAGCCATCCTGCGATTTTAGTGCTTGGGTATGCCTGTGACAAAGGAGCCCTCGCAGGGCTCTGTGCAGCCATCGGATCCAGCCTCTCCTGCCTGGAAATCTGGAAATCTGCAGGAGAAAGCCCAGAGGGCTGTAGACAGACCTGTGCCTCCCACGGGGACAAGCTCCCGGGGTCACCCACACAGCCCCACAGTGCAGGGAGCCTCCTGGATCGGGCAGGATCCCTTTGACTTGGACTTCCACAAATTCCGCAAATATCCTGGTTTTCCAAGGAGGGGAGACAGGCAGGGTCTGTGGAGCTCCCCGGGCCCTGAGCAGCCTGGTCCAGCGTAGTGGAAGGTGTCCCTGCTCACGGCAGGTGGTGGGATCTGGATGGTCTTCAAGGTCCCTCCCAAGCCAAACCATTCTGCGACACCACGGGCTGGGGTCCAGCCTCAAACCCCCCCCGGGGAGCGGCACCCACTGTGATTTATGCTGGCAGATGGAGGCCAGACCAGATCAGGTGATCTTTTCTCTGTGAAAGGTATTACATAAAACCAAAGGCCATTCACGTCAGAGGCCCATCTCCCTAATTAAGGGCTGGGAGGCTCCGCGCTCGGGCTGAGCGTGCGATCAGTGCTCCCGACACAATGTGCCTGCAGAGAGCCTTGCAGAACACGTCTGACACTGCCAAGGGCTTTGTTCCCTCCACCCTCCCCACACACACCTCCTTCCCCCGGCACAAAAAGCTGCAATTGAAAAGTCCTGGTCCTCGGAGGGAGCGCTGGTTTTTATCAGATGGTACCGATGAGTACATCGTGAAATCATTTAATAGTTCTCATTAAATGCCTTGCTGGAGAGCAGCCCTGATTTATGAACACTGTGCCGTGGGTATAAATAAGCTGCACTTTGCTTGTAACACAGCTGGTCAAGAAAATTAATGTTTTGTTTTCCATAACCTTTGTACTCCCCCTTCCTCTGCTACTATGGCAAAGCTCAAGGCGTGTAACTGGATCGTCCTAGGGAAGAGGAGACGCATCCACAGGGCTCACAGGGGCTCAGCCCCGCAGTGGAGAGAGAGGCAGGATCCCAAGGGCAGCCCTCCACTCCAGCTCTCCTGGAACCACCGCCCTTACACGTGAATGTACCTCCCTATTTCAAAACAAAACCCCAAGTGCTTACAAGCAGCAGACCTGCCTCTCCTGCATTCGTGCTGGAAGTGTTGCTGGAACAGCGTATCCTGCTAAGTTCAGGTCCAAGAAATACTGATATATTTAGCACCCCTGCTTAACTTTCCATACTTAAAAGCCCAGTGCTCCTTTTTTTTTTTTTGTGCCCAGGGAATAGGACAAAAGCCACTCCAACCAGATGTACATCCGTCTCCAGAGCAGGGGAAATATGAGGCCACTGAGACACAGGACAGTGGCCAGAGGCATTTTTTAATGCTTATATTAACCACAGCATCTAATCCTAAGCAAACACTTCATCACTTGCACAGTGTTTCTTGTCAAAAGACCTTTTAGTCCCAGCGCAAGGTGTACGCTGAGCATGTGACCGAGCACAGGGAAAACTGCACTTCCAGAGCAGACAGATGTTGAGGAGGCTTAGGAGAGAGTCAATTCAAAAAAGGATGGAGAGAAGGGCTTTGCAATCATATGGTTTGCATCTGGAATTTACAGGCATGATAATTTTATAACCCTCTCCTTACGGTTTTGAAGCAATGTACTATTCTTTGCTGCTGCAGGGACAGGGCTGCAGGAAACATCCTCTTGTGTCTGACAGCTTCATGTGACCCTGAGACTGCTCACTGTGCTCTACAAAAAGGTTGTGGGAGGCTGGCAGAGCCACTGAGGTGCATATGGGCTCATGCCCATTTCATGGGCATTAAAACATGGAGTCTTAAAATCAAAGAGTTCGCTTCCACTCACAGCCAGCCTCGTTATATCTCATTCAGAGACACTTCTGGTTTCTTTTATGGTATATATGAGCTTTTCTTCATAGAAGTGACTTTCTAGTGACTTTATGTATTTCTTTTCTGGTTGAAACCAAGAAACCTCTTAACCAACCAACCATTTTTCAAAGGTACATAATGCATGAGGCTGTAAAATCACTGCAAGAAGAGAGTCTTAGGCAGGAGGACTCAAAGCACTGAGACAGCCGAGAACAAAACTATGTGAAAATCACCTCAAACCATAGCAGGAAATGTGAGAAAGATTAATATCTTTTAAGAGTAATATTTTTACATTTCCACAGACATAGCCCCAGCACAGTCACAGCTGTGTGCATATTCCAGGCCCTAACTGTGCATGGATTCAGAATCTGCCCAAAACCAAACCTTAGCTATTGTCAACCTTAGTTTAGCCACATATTTGGCATTTAAGCAAGAAGAAATTAGGAGGTTTTTTCCTTGGGAGGCAACACAGATTTTGGCAACTGCTATTGAGTTTTAAACATTTGAAAGTAATTGCTAATACACAAAGAAGCTGGAATTGAGGGGAATTTTCCCCAGGTTGGAAATCAGTGCTGGTCTCCACTCCAACAGCTCTTGAAGTCAGTCAGGCTCAGTCCAACATGTCCTACCCAGATGTCAGCACCATCCCCAAAACAAGGATACACACAGACACATTTGAATGCCTGTTTCTCTGTAGATGAAGAAAGTTTATATTCCATTATCTCCCTTTAAAATGATACATGAAGCAGAAAGACAACTTGTTTCACTAGGAAAAATTTATTAGACTAATTTCTAGTGTGTATTTATTCATAAGACAGATTTTTGCTAGGTGATGGATTCAGATGAATCTGACCTAGACATTCTGGCTCTTCTCTTCTATTAGTTCCTGTCTCTATAATTAATAGGGATTTAATTATTTCTTGGAATATACTTATGCAAAAATATATCAGTTTTGCAGAGGTCATTAACTCCAGGGTTTCTACTGAGCCACAGTGACTTCATGGTTGATCTCGAGTTGATGCAGGTCCCAATCCAACTTCTCCTGGTATGAACCTTTGTTTCATTTTATTGCTATTTGGGTTTATGAGAGAGGTTGGGAAGGAACAGAGGACATGGAGAACCCTCTTTTGCCTCTGCCACTGGCCTGGTGTGTGACTTCAGGTCAACACTTGGCCTTTCTGTGAATTGGTTTCCCCAGCTGAAAAGTGAGAATAACAACACTTTGCTCCTTTGTGTGAGCACCTTGAAACTTCATTAGGGAAAAAACAGATACAGGAGAATGAGGTATGTCCAGCCCCTTCACTATTAGGTGGGGAGAAGATTCAGAGTGAGGGAAGAATTTGTGGCCAAGCCCTGAAGAGGATGGATCAGTCACAAACTGTTTGGGATGATGTCCTGGCCAGCCGGGACCCATAAATGGGTTTTGGCGTTGGCTTCAAGAACATCAGAGTTTGACCTATGTCACAGGGCCTAATCTGTAAACCAGAAATAACAGGATTTCTGTCTTCCCACTCCCTCTCTCCAATACAGATTTGTGTTCTTCAAGGGCAGACTGTGTCCTACCTAAACTGTTGAACTCAGTTTTGGTAGGAACCTGGAGGATTACTGAAAGGCCATGAAATCACCCTGCAAGCAACATGACTGGAAGTAAGAGTGAGAGAGCAGGAGGGAGAAGTTGTTTGTGAATCAGCACTGAGCCCTTTTGGGCTGGAGCAGCTGTCTGTGGGGCACGTGGTGTGGGCACATTTCAGTGATAAATCTGTCTATAAAGTATGGGATAAATCCTGGCCTCTACCACCTGTGAGCAGCTTCCTTTGACCTGAGTGGGAACTGGTTCCTCACAGCTGAGAGCAGGATTTGTCTCTGTGTAATGCCTTGCATGTTTAAAAAAGAGGAAGAGCCCTCTCAGATAATCATCACAGAAATAATCTTGGCTTTTTTCACACCGATACCAAGAACACAACTGATAAAACCTCCCAGAGCTGGCCTCTGCCTCGTGATTGCCTTTCTGACAGCATAAATTTGGAAACTGGGGTTGGTTGCTTGTGTGCAAGGGTGTTCCCTGCACACAGTTTCTGCTAAATGTATACAAGAAAGCTATGGCCCTGCTTTCCTTCCACTGCACCAAGTCTTGGGCCTGCAAAGCCATGGAATACCCATGGAATCACAGCACGGTTAAGGTCAGAAAAGACCTCTAAGGTCATCGAGTCTGACCACTAACTGGTTGGACTGGTAGCGCATCCTCTGTGCATCAACTGCACAGCTCTCTGTAGCAGTCATGGAAGTCCCACACCAGACACTGGAATCAGAACCCACAGGTTTGTGTTTGACACCCATGTTTAATGATCCCTTTGTGACCTTTCACAAACCAATTAGTCTGTATTGCAATTTAAAAGTGTATAAAGCAGAGCAAAAACACCACCAGAGAGCTGGCACGACAAGCAGAGCACTGGCAAAAGAACACTCTGAGCGTGACCTAAACATGCTCCAAGCCCTCTTTTCCCACCTAGACATCATTTGCATGTACTCTCAAGACTCCAGCATGCTTTTGAGATGGGTGAGGCACTAGGATTACCATCACACAAACTGCTCTCCTTCCCTCTGGTTTGCCCACTCTGTGCAAACCCCTGGACCAGCAACACATTGGTTACTTCCCCCTGGACAGAGGGATGGGAGCAGCTACTCCTCAGAGCAAGAACTTACAGTCACTGCCCCCAAGGAAGGGAGCTGCTGCCAGGAATTAGAGGTAGCCAGCCATTCCTTGCTTACTGTAAATATTTTGCAGCCAATAATTACAGCCTGTTTCAATCCTCCACCCTGGAAAAAGCTTGCTGTTCCCAAGGCAGAGGCAGTCCAACTGTCAGTGTCTGCTTCTTCCAACACCTCCAGCTTCCCTCTGGAGTTCTTCTGGAGTTCTCCAGCCTCCAAAGGACCACAACCAACAGTCTGACTGACCCTGAGGGAGGTGGTGGCTTTGGCTGACAGAGATGTCCAACCCATGCTTGAACAGGTCAAGCCACTTCTTGCCCAAAGGAGTGAATGACACCAAGCAGCCGCCTCAGAAAGAGTTAAAACAAAGAGTCCTGCTAACACTTAAATGTTACAAATCTTTGCAGCTCAAATAAATTATTCAGGAGATGTCAGCCTCCCGTCAGCACCATCTGAGCTACATTTTTAATAGTTCCGTGCACTGAACACATTCTGTCATAGCATCAGTGATACTGAGCTGCGAGACGATGAAGGGGGAAATGCAAGCACGCTGTGAACGTGAAAGACTGAGCTGCTTTCTCTTAATGGCCACAGAACACATGTTGCCCAAGGCAGAGGAGGGATCACTGGTGTTGGTTACACTGCAGAGGAGTAAAACAAACAGAAATAATGCACTGACTTCAGGAATTATCGCAGGAGCCTCTTCATTTTCCCTCCAAAGCATTATCCTACCCAATAGATAATTCACCCACCACCTTCCATGTCTTAGGTCTCATTTATTGTGAATGAATCCACACTGCGACTCTACCAGATTTTTCCAAACATAAGCTGGAACCAGGATCTACTCTCAAGGCTGCACGGACATATAACTTAACAAGGAAGAGTCTTCTCTTCCATGTCTGTAGAAATAACAATAAGAGAAGGGAGCATTTCTCTTTGCTCCAGATGCTAAAATAATCACCTCACTGACCCATGTATTCATTTACTTGTCCAAATCACAATCCACCTGGCTAAACACTTTTACTCCCCATCCCTGTTTTGGTCCCAGAAGATGGAAGAGAGGAAAAGGACCAGATTTCCCACAGGGAAGCTGTTTGGGGTAAATAACCCCAAGAGAAGAGTTGTCCTCTTGTCCTCTTGTCCTCTCTTGTCCTAATCAGGGGAAACTGGCTGTTGAGGTACGACCTCAGATTTCCACACTTCTGAGTAGGAAAACAAACTTTGCCCCAAGTGCTTTTTTTGTCTGCAGCTTCACTTGCTTCAGATTTCACCTGAGAGAGAAGGAGACAACGAGTAAGTGCAAGGCTGTTGCAAACGAAAGGATAGAAAAGGGATGGGGACATGGGAGATCCACAGACTCCTCCAGCAACACTGGGGGGCACATCAAATCCCAAACTCTGAGGAGCAAACACCACCTGTGTCCTCTCTCTTCCTACAGACAGGAACAGCTCCTGTCACAAGGGCAGCAGCAGCTCAGTAGGTCTGGTTTGCTCTTAGGCATAACTCAGTAAGGTTAATTAAGGGTGTTGTACTAACTGGGGGTTCTCCTGGGACAAACTAAGACCTAAGAGATGACTGGTGACTGGTCAGGCCAGCATATGGAGGACGGAGGGAGAAAGGACCGAGGTTTGGCAGGGGTTATGGAACAAAATGCAGCCTCTTGTTCGTTGCTCAGAGGTGACGATGAGCATAAGGCGTGAAAGCCTCTGGGTGCACACACACACTCCCACTGTTCACCAGGCACCTCCTGGGGACTTGAAGGAATTCCACACAGCACAAAAATGCTGCGGTCAGTTCTGAGTGGGCTCGATGGCTGAACAGCCTGCAGAGAGAACCCGTACGTGCCCAGGCTGGAATGAAGAAAATCCAAACGCAAATATGCCGAAGGATCGCTTACAGAAAGGTCCCCTGGGGAGTGGCAGAAGGAACCTGTGCCAACAGGGTGGTTTCTGGGAGTCAGGCATGTGCCCAAGGGAGAGCTGAGTGATGCCATTGACCCCAGGGGGTGCAGGAAGGGCACTGAAGCCTGAAGGTACAACTGAACTACAAGCTCAGAGGCAACAACTCTCCCGACCACATCAAAAAGAGAATAACAGCCCCCTGCAATAAAGCCAGAAGTCCATCAATTTTCCCATTTTGATTTACACTGGTCCCTCAGCTGTAAAACAGCTTAACCCTACTGGGTTTCATCTGCCACAGCTTTGTACCTCACAAGCTTGGACGCAAGGAGGGTGAGTGGCCCTGTGGTCAGCAACAGTGTGCTTGGTAAAGGCTGATCAGCATCCTGGAGAGATCCAGAATCCGACAGCAATCCATCACCCAGGCCAGAGCACAGAGGATACGAGTGTGGGCTGAGAGTCAGCTATTGTGTGGATGCACCTACAGAGAACATTTGGTGGAATAAGGATAACAAGGAAAACAGGAAGCCTGAGCCTGTTTGCTCAAGGACAGTGATTATAATAGTGCCTATCTTTGCAGCATACAATGGATGTTCCTGCTGTCACGTGTCATGTGAGGAGGAACATCTGGAGAAATATCTTTCTTTGGGTACCTGGGAGGGTGAGGAACCCTCATCCCATCAAGTGCAACGTGATCAGGGCACCAGGATGGAGGAGCAGAGCAAGGATGAGGATGGGAGGGGGTGGGGAGAGCCAGCTGCCATTTTTGGGAGTGATGCTGCCCGAGGTATCAGGCAGGTCAATTCCATTCCATGTCTCCCACTCACCCCTTGGAAAAATAGTTAGTTGACATTCACAAAATAAACACTGTTCTTTTCCAGAAGTACTTTTCCTGAGTGGTGGATCAGTACCAAGATCTATCACAAATTCTGGGCCAGACCTGGTACTGGTACCTCCAATAGCAGGAGCTGTGCTCTTTCAAAGGGAATTTTTGGCAAGGATAAACTGAACCCATGCAATACTGATCTCCCTGGGGAAAGCACGTTTCTGGGTGCTCTCTAGAAAGTTGTTCTTTGCCTTGCCATGTTACTGTCCATCCACTCCAGCAGTCCCACTCCTTCCCTGGGAGGCTGAAGACAGTTCTAGGTATTTCCAGAGCTGGTCTGTGTTATCACGGGCAGTGGAGGAAACAAGAAACTCACCCTCAGTGCAGCAGCCAGAGGTGCAAAAATGCAGTGACCTTGTGAATAGTGAAGGCAGGCCCAACCCAGAGCACTTTGTGTTGTTTAGAGCCAGTCTGGCAGTGGCTGCATTAAGAATGCACGGACTTGAATGTGGAACATGTGTTTGGTGAGAGTAATAAAACACCTGAGCAGTAAAGCTGGGGCTGTTGAGCCTCCTCCTCTCTCTTGGCAGCCTCAGAATTGCTTCTGGATTATGACTTTGGAGGGGAGAGCACGATCAAACAGGTGGGCTGAGACGTGCAGAGGTTTTATCCTGCCATCTGTCCCCAGAGAGCACGTGTCAGAAATAAAAAGGATGAGTGGGAAAATGACCGGCAGCAATGGAAGCGGCAGGATTTCAAAACACCAGCAAGGCTGGGCCCAGGTCCAAGCTGGTGCCCGCTCTGGCTGAGCCCTGTTTTTGATTTAAACCCCTAAAATTAGTTGCTGCAAACCCCCGGGGCCCTCTCTCTGAGAGGGTTTTTGGATTCTATGAAACATTGATCCACCCCAAGCATCCCAGGTGATGGCTGGGAGTGGGGGCCACCGAGGGTCCCCAGCAGAGAGGGCTCCCCAGGGACACCCAGACCTGGGTGACTGCTCTGCAATCCCAAGAGATTTTGGGGTAAAGCCAGCCTGGCTGTGCCCCAGGGAGCCAATGCCATGCAAAGCCCTTCTGCTGGGGAGCAGGGGGATGCTCCGGTTCAGGTGCCTGCCCAGTGCGTGAGGCAGCCAACCTGGGAAGGGTTAAGGTAACCTCAGTCCTAGGCTTGTTTACCCTGAGCATTAGAGAGGGATAGTTTGCTGAGAACACACTGATCAATATCTCCCAGCTGCCAGTTTAATCAGGATTAAGTGAGCAGCTATTAATTTTGCTCTTTTCCAACAACATTCAGCTGCCGTGTGAAAATGCTTCTTCTATCACAAACAAATTAACCTTGATACCATCTATCCAGACGTTTTAAAGGGACTTAAAAAAAAAGAAAACCCCAAATCAAAACACTAACAAGAAAGGCCAAGACCAATAATCTGGCTTTAATTAGAAGTTTTCCAGTGAGTGGCTCACAGCAGGAGGATGAAGCAGGAGGAAGGTGGGGGTGCTTAAACAGAGCCAAGGTGTGCTTGGCTGGGAGCTGGGTGTTGAGACAACACCTGCAAAGCCACCTTTGAAGTGTTTAGAGTCGTAAAGCACTGTGCAAGAGCAGGCAGCAGCAAGCAGGCTCCCAGTGCCCCTTCCCAATGCCAGAGCAGAGACACCTCCTTGGAGTGCAGGGACGAGGCCAGACACAGGTGCCACCAGAGCAGGAGAGGTTTCACTCCTCAGTCACGCTGTTCCGCTGCCAACCAGGCAAATCCCGCAGGCCTGGAGCGTCCTCCCCTCCCGGCGAATTTGAGGGAATATTTTAACACGCCGACTGGCGCAGTTTGCGGCTCAGCCGCGGGCGCTGAGCATTTTTAAACGTGCAAAGCCGCTTCTCTCCTGAAGCACATCCACCTTTGGCGGGGGGTGGCAGGCAGCCACCCGGCACAGCGCGCGGCTACGCATACGAACGCGCCGCAGCAATCCAGCCTGGAGCTCTCTGGGACTGAACTCCCCAGGCTACAGAGATGACAGATGCTTCCAGATCCACGAGCACAAACGGCCACGGCAAAGCCGCCCCGAAGAGCCAGCTTCTGCTGTGTTTTGTCTGCAAAGTCTCTTATTCTCATCCATGGGGTGACTCATGGAGGAAGAGGACGCGTCCTAGGAAGAAGGGAAGCGGGATGCACAGAAGCCCAGCCTCAAGTTTTGTAAAAGCCCTTTCTCTCAGCTATTTTGTGCATTGCAAAGGCACCAGAAGCTCTCTGAAAAAAAGGATGACGGACGTGGCTGGACTTTCTTTCCAAGCTTCCTCTGAAATCACACTTGGCACAGCAGCCCCGGCCTGCTGAAAGAACATGGGAACGTGCGTGGCAAGAGCTGCTCTCAGGTTGGAGCTCTCTGGGCTTTTCTAAGCCATCTGGGCTCTGATTTAGCTTGCAAGTCTGTAAGTCCTAAATGAAAACTCAGCTCTTAACCCAAGGGTTCAGCTCGGGGTCGATGGCAGATGAGTGGCTGAAGAACTCACTCTTAATTCCTCCTGGTTAAGAGCAGTGGGGAGAGGTCTTTGCCCCCACAAAGCAAAACTCACCTGATCCGTTCCCATTTCCCAGCTCCACTGTCTCAACTAGCTGGAAAAACTCTCCTACTATTTCCCTTCTGCTGGAAAAGGAGTGAGAGACCCAGTGCAGGCAGAGTTCAGGCAGCTGATGAGTTTCTCAGCACGGGGTTATACAACCCTCCTTCCAGCCAGTACAGCAAGGCAGTGTTTGAAATGCTGGTGAAAAACAGTGTGCCCACCACCATGCCCAAGTGGCAATGGTGAGCAGCCCTAGACCAAATGATCCTGGTGCAAACACCATCTGCTGTAAATCCTCATCCTTTATGTAGCTCCAAAGCTTTGTGAGATGCAGGGACATCTGTCTCTCTCCTTTCTCCACGTGGACCCAGAGAAGTCCTTGAATTCTGCCCCCTTGGCTACGCTACATAAGGCACAAAGACCAGGCCACGAGGTGGGGAAGCACGTCATGATCGGTGACAAGTCTTTTCAGAGCAAACCTCAAAAGTCTTTCATTGCAGAGTTCTGCTTCCTTCCGCTCTGGTCTGCACAAACCATTTCTGAATTGCAAAGTGACACCCAGCCCTGATTAATAGATGTGGGGCACTGGGCCTCCACCCTCCCCACTTGTGTCAGGAACTATGCTGATATGAATTAAACTGAAGAGCTATTGTTCCAGTCGGGCCACGTTAGGCCATATTTTGTCCAGAAGAGCAGAGATTGGAGGGAGGCTGGCACATGGCAGAGCAGGTTCAGATAGCTCTGAAGGTCAAGCCAACTCCACCGTGGAGGGCTAAATGCTTTCTGTGCCAGGTAGGACCGTGGATAAAATTATGCTCTCCAAGGGCTGGATGTAATCCAGGTGACAGCCGTTACCCAGCGCTGCCTCTGGGAATGTTAAAATAAGACTTTGCGCTGTTTCTTTAAAGATCTTGGAGAGTTTTACAAACATTAGGGATCTAAATCTCTCAGTGCTCCCAGGGTGCAATATAAACCGTCTGGGATACCCACCAAGGTAGGTTTGGAAGTGCCAATGACTCTTTCATCTGTTTTACTGAAAGGGAAACTGAGGCCCCAGGGAAGTCGAGCCAACGATTCCTAATTTGAATGCCTGATGTTAGGCAACTCATCTGCATGAAGAAATCATTTACAATTTGTAACCCTTTTTTTTTTATTTCTTTTTTTTTTTTTAAATCAGATTAAAGTATTACAAGGTTGATCCCCTTCCAGACAGCTTGGTTGGCTGCATTATGTTTCAACACTTGGATTTTTCCCACAAAAAACACCACCACGATATCGCAGAAATTCGACCGTGCGCCTGCATGTGCTTACACAGGGAGCCTTGAAAATGGCAACACCAAACAAGTATTTCCCACAAAAACAAAAATTCCCTTTGAATATTACAGCTGTTAGATAAAATACATACTTACTACTGCATAATTAAAAAAGCCTCTGCAACTTTAATGCATATTGCCCTTGATCATGTGGAAGCAAGGAAGAACAAAATCATTAGAAGCTAAATTATTCTAGTAGCCTATTATCATGGTGTAATCTTATTAAAGAAAATTCATGCTGGTGTAGCCTCTTACCTTCACCACTTACAGAAGAGCCATGTGGTGCAGTTCTGAGTGCACAGAGATAATAAAATTACAGTGAATTATGCAGCCTGTGTATGGAAAAAGGAGCATAATTCCATCCCTTCGAGGAGGGATGCTGATTTTTCTCAGGGAGGCGACACCAGTACTACTCAGTTACTGTGCATAAAGGGACTATTCATCACTATCTGCAGACAAGCAATTTTGGAGAAGATCTAGGGGCTGTCAGTGCAAAAAGGCACAGCTTGCTGCCACGGCTTGGCCAACAGCCAGTGCCAATCTCTGGCTCCAGCAGCGTCCACGGCGTCGCTCGCTGTGGGTGCCTGTCTGTGCCCACCCCACAACCCGGGCACTGCCAGAGCATCCCCTGACACAGCCAGCCTGGGCTGGTGCAAAGTGTCCCTGCCCATGGCAGGGGGTTGGAATTAGATGATCTTTAAGGTCCCTTCCAACCCAAACCATTCTGTGGTCCCAGTTCCATGAGTTAGGGACACACAATATAGAGCTTGTGCCGATTTAAACATCAGAAGGGAGAAAGGCCTCGCTCCCCTCATCACCTGCTGTGAAGGACAGGCACACAATTACAAGTTTTCTGCAAGTGTTAATTACAGTGGACTTAGCTAATGACCAATTGGTATTTTGATTGTATTAAGTTTCTAAGTGTAATGAACTTAACTGAAGTATGGATTACAATCTTGCTCTAATTAAAGCAAAAACGTGTAACACATATTTAGCTATCAGAAAGAGCTTTAATGCCTGTTTGGGGTCAAACTGCTGAAAATATTAATGTGTTGTCTAAAGCCTGCAGCACTTAATTAGATTCTTCATCCAAGTGGAATTCATGTTACTTCAAAGGATGCATCCCGATAAGATTTCCTTTTGCACTCAGAAATAGACGGAATACAGATCTGGACTGTTACTTCCATGCTACCTCTCCTTTGCTCTCCAGTTCTGAATCCTGACTTCCTCAGTCCCCTCCAGCCCCATGGCTTGGGGAAGAGATAGGGATAGCTTGTATTTCTGAACCTTTTGCATGTCTAATTTCTGAGCGTTTTGCCTTCCACTGCAGTTAGAGCTGTACCATTTGCTGCCTTGCTTTGGGCACAAAGGGCAGAGCAGGGAGGTCACTGTTACCTTGCAATATGTGCATAGAGATTAAACAACACATCTTGCCAACAGCAGCCACAGGGAAAAGGTGTTCAGTGTTGGTGCATCAGTAGTGGCCAAGCAAAGCTGGGATCAGAAAAGTAAAGCAGAGCTCAAGAAGACCACAGAGTTGAAGTGCCAGGAATCCAGGAGGTCAGGATGAAGCAGGCAAGAGCTCACAGCTCTTGTCTGCACTGTGCTACAGCTCTGCCTCTTGGCTTTGCAGCCCTAGGAGGAACTGACATCGTTTAATCCAACTTTTTAATGCCAAATGAAGGATGGATTGGAAACAGGACGTTCTCCCTGGAAAGCACTGGACTTAATTTCTTCCACTCCTTTGGCAGTACCTGTTTCTGTACTTCTTTAAGACAAAACACAGAACCCTTTCTTTTTTTCTGGATGTTGCCTGAGGCAGGAGAAAGCTGTTTGCTGTAGGTGATGTCTCCACCCGGCTCCTACCAGAAATGACATGTTTGCAAAGTCAAAAAGTCACCGCTCCTGAGGCCTACCCAGCCACCACAAAAAAGTATCTTCAAACATCTGTGATCCTTTTTCTCCCAGCCCTGACCTTCAGCTGTCTTCAGTAACCCCTCCTGTTTCTAAACCACCTGGAGATGCTTGGAAGGGCACAAGGGAAATGCAAACTTACCTCTGAAGGGGAACAGGGTCCCAAAACCACCCTCCAGGCTTGGGCGATTAAGGCACTGACAAGGTGGTGCATCATTTATTTGAATATGGTGTGAGGGCCTGATTTTTGACACCCAGGGGGTGTTCCAGGAGCCCCCTGCATGGTCAGGCCAGACATGCTGCTGGACACGCAGCTGCTCGCTCCAGCAGAGTTCCCTCTCTTAGACAGACAGATGGACCTGTGGGGAGGACTGGACATGTGCAGCTCCCTTCTGGTCTCCTGACCACAGGAGCAGGGTAAGGGCTCTGTCAGAGCAGCAGTTGCTCAAGGGCAGGGCTGGGGAGGAAAATGTGTGAGCTCAGGAAGAGCTTGTGGTTATGAGTCAGGGTGTCACCACGCAGCATGTGAAGTGACACTTAGACCAGTCTGAACTAAAGGCTTCCTGTCTTCAAAATATCTCATTTGGGTCACACTTGAAGCAAACCAAGCTCAGCAGAGCCACACAGCAACACCTCACTCCAACTCACGACAGAGGTGTGGGACTTCTTGCAATAAGCTTGACAGTGCAAACCCTTCTGGTCTTGTCACAGCACCTACAACAACACATCCATAACCACGGCCATGCAGCTCCCCCCACA
Source organism: Myiotriccus ornatus (assembly GCA_036023395.1). Lineage (NCBI taxonomy): Eukaryota > Metazoa > Chordata > Aves > Passeriformes > Tyrannidae > Myiotriccus > Myiotriccus ornatus. The sequence goes on along the minus strand of JAYRBT010000178.1, from coordinate 32,895,131 downwards.
CTGTGATACAGCACCTCATCAGCACTTTCATGACAGCTTTGGTCACCTCTCTCAACCCAAATCACGGCCTGAACGGGGAGCCTGGGATCCACCACTCCACTGCTGCTGAGCCCTGCCATGGCAGTGCCACAGCACGTGTGAGGTTTTCAGTTCCAGGATAATCTCATCTTAGACAGCCCTAACTGGCCGTGTTAACCCAGCCAGCAACTGGTGTTTACTCAGGATATCAAGTCCTCGACTGTGCACACCTGGGTGTGCCCTGCACTGATAGAGGGAGGAGACTTTGCACTGGAATTTGGAAGTTGATTTAAAAATTCTGCTTGCCTGATGTACAAGTCCATGGTAGGAGTTTACAAGAAGGCAGAGAGGGTTTGAGTCCAGTGAGGACTGAATTGCAACCATCACCTCTGAAAAGAGAGACACCCGACCAACTGAGTAGAGAGCACCAAAGGAGTAAACCTAATTCTGTGCCTATCAGGTTGCCAGGAGCTGGAGGGACAGAAGATGCTACAAGGTGAACACATTAGCATAAGATAATGTCACTCGTGCTGGCAGCCCCAGAAAGGAGAGACTCTGCAGCCAGAAGTAGCCATGTCCAAACAACTAACACACTGCAAATTCATGGTGAAATAAAGACAAGGTTAAGCAGAAGAACCTCTCCAAGGTTAGGGAGAAGAGTAGGACAGGCTGCCTGGGGCAGTGGTGGAGTCCCCATCCCTAGAGGGATTTAAAAGACATGTAGATGTGGCACCTGGGGATATGGTTTAGTGGTGGCCTTGGCAGTGCTGGTGGAAAAATTGGACTCTCTGAGGTTTTTTCCAACCTAAGTGATTCCGAGGTTCTAAAATGATTCAGTCTAATTCAAGGAGAAAGACAGGACTTACGGACACCAAACCCAGCAAGGCAGCCCCAAGCCAAAGGCTGTACTGAGGTGTGCACCCATCCAAGGCAACCAACCTGTGCTCACACCAGAGCACCTGCAAACAACCACATGGAAGCAACAAGACAGGAAACATCATCTTTAACAACGGAGCTGCCTTCACACCTCCCTCTGCTGGGCTCGTTTGCTTTGGGGACGTAAAAGGAGAATCCTCAAATGCACGTGACTCTGCACAGGTGTGTACACAAATATGGCCAAATAACTCTGGTGAGAACTAGGGAGGTTAGCAGGCACCTGAGAGCAGGAGCACACTGCAGCTAAGCAACCTGAGCAGAAGCGATCGGGTTCACCGAGGAAACTCAGCTATGCGTTCCTCCAAAAGCCGCAGATTTTGCTCCCGAGGTTTCTGTGCCATTAATCCCATTAGCGACAGGATTTACATGTTGAGATGAGGAGAGGTAAAAGCAGGGGTAAAAAAAAAAAAGACACAGATGCTACTTCACCGGCCCCAGCTAATTTTCATGCAATTCTGGTTTCAGATAAAGAGCCTTCCCTGGGTTTCTGTACAAGAACAGCAATGCTGGCTATTCAAAGGGTGATAATACATCTCTCTCGTGGCTAAAGCCTCCAGCTTTCTGAGCACACATCCTCAAGGAGCACAGCAGGGAGCAGGGATGTGCCTTCATCGACTCTGGTGCCAGACTCAATCTCTTCCCCTTGCTCGGCTCCAGCTTTGGGGCAGACAATGGGACAAAATCATTTCAAGTGAAGCCCCTACTTGCTAATTGCATTTTGTGCCCCCACTGGATTATGCTGAGAACCAAGCAGGAGCAGGCAAATTTATTTGGTATTAGGGCTGTTCCAGGGAGTTAGGGTGAACACTGAACCCTGCCCAGATTCAGCAAAAGGGGCAAGATTAAGGCTTTGTTAAAGCTGGGTAAATGCGTAAGAGCTTCACTGAAAACAGATGAGCTGAGTAATATCTTCAAGTTTAACAGAACAGCAACCACATGTGGCTGTTTTCACAGACCCATAAACTAGATATTAAAAAAAGGAAAAGGAAAATAAAACAAAGGAAATCCCCTTCAGCAGAGATAAACTGAACTTGGACACAGGTACAGACCCAAAAGGAACCAACAACAGGCATCTCACAGGCTAAAACAAACTCCTGTTTCCCAAGAGTGTCAAGTGTGATCCCCTGCGAAACAGCAACGTGAGCTGATGTTTCTTTTATTGAAACGACGAAATTAAATGTTATTTTTGAAAAGTTTACATGAAGTTAAGAGAGCAGGGTAAATCCCAGCCCCTTACAGCAAACCTTTAACACTTGATAATGCATATAAGAAGGGAGGTGTAACTTCTCTGGGCAGAGCTCTGTCCTCACGTGTCCTGTGCTCTCGACGCCCTGTCACGAACCATCTGGCTCTGAATCATCACCTGCCCCTCACTGCACTCCCTGGCACAACTACAGAGGAAACCTCTGTGTGAATCTCTGCAAAAATCTGAAACGTAAAGGAGACTGCTCAAAGCAGCTTGTAAAGCATCATCCCCTCCATGCCCAGTGTTCCAGCCAGGTAATGTGCTGCCTTCGCTGAAACAGGGAGGTGAATTCTCCAGACTTCCCCAAAAACAACGGCCAAACCTACGAAGCACAAGGAGTGAATCTCTGTCTGTCATGGGAGAGCAGCCAAATCTTTTTGTGAGCCCAATAACAGCCTCCTTTGCTGCCTTTACATGTCTTCAGCACAAACCCAAGCCCCTCTGGCTTTTCTGTTCATATATATATATATATGAACAACATGGAAATGAGACAAGGCTAACTCCAAATGCTGTTGGATGGCTTCCCTGTGGTTTTTGGAGAGCACAGGCTCCTTTTAGCTTTTCCCATCAGGCACACTTTGCCTCATGAGTAGGACAAGGCTTCCCCCAGCAGGGATGGAGAGGGTCTCCCTCTCCCCGCTGCCATCAGCCCCCAGCTCTCTGAAAACCAGAACGCAGGATTTTGTTGCATGACTATAAATGGCGAATTGCATAGACCAGGAAGGATTATTTATTTGTTCCTTCATTCCTCAGCGCATGCAAAGCCAAATTCCGTCTCCTGGGACTGCATGTGAGAGCTAAGGGGTTGTGGACTGGTCAGTGGGGTGTAGTCCCCAGGTATTTTTGAGGGGGGTGTTTTATTGTGTGAAACCTTCCTGAAGCTACAAACAGGCAATGTGTTTGGGACAGAGGGTTTGCCATTGCACAGCAGCATTCTGAGAGCATGCCCTCCTGTCCCTTCTCAGCAAAATACATACTAGGAATTTTTTGTGGACTTCAGGTGCCTGACAAATCTTCATGTTACAAAGTGTCACCTGGAGAGGTCCCTCCTACCCCCGTTTCAAGCGCTCCTCAGCTTTCCAGCTCTTGTAAGCAGGATAACACCTGAATGGCCCCAGGCACTCTGATCCTTTCTTGCAAAGCATCAGGTTGGTTTTCTTTCATCTTCATTCCTCTATTCCCCCTTCTTCCCATAATGCCTGCTCCTCAAGCTCTGCCCACCTCATTCCCAGGGAACAGGATAACCAGCAACACAGTGACTGTCACCTTGCACCATTTTTCCCTGGGAAGGAAACTTTTCCCTGGCACTGCAGCGCTGGGCAGCACGGTGGTACCATCCCACCTGGAGAACACAGTCCAGCTTCAATACCTGTGAAAGGGGTTTATCACTGGTGTTGGCAGATTTTCCAGCATCCTGGGCTAAGTTTGTGCCTTAGAAACCATGTGCTAAATTTGTAACCATTCCCTCCCTCACTCCCCTGCAGCAGGGATGTTTTAAGAGGAGCTGGACTGCTCATCCTGGGGGATGCTGTTTGTTTCCACCTGAGACAGAGGCCAGGGGCACATCTGCAGGCTCCCAGCTGGCCCAGACCCTGGTGTGCATCAGCTTGACAGCCCCTTGTGGCCTCAAAATCCCCCAAGGCACCGATACCCACTGAAAGATGCCACCAGCGCCAACACCATTTGTAGCAGTGCAATGTGACCATGCCACAGGAGCATCCACTGGCCTGGCTGAGGTTTCTCTTTGCCATCTCAAAGCCCTCAGGAGGGCTTAATCCTGTTTTCAGATCGAATCCTTTGAACAAATGCATCATCCCCATGCAGATTTGTGTTTTTCCTGGAGTTCCAGCTCTGTGTCTTGTCTCTCTGTGAGACAAAACTTTTGTAAATTAAGGAGACACCCCAGTCCCTTCTCCACTGGGCTTCCAGCTCAAGTTCAGCCCTGACTGCAAATGCCCAGTTTGGCCAAGGACAGGCAAGAGTTTGGCAACAGGCACCAGCACCCTTCACTTAACACCCATTAATGCTGGAGCAGGTCATGTCATGGTGTGGGTGTGATGCCAATCCCACCAGGCTGAATGATACAGCCCACTCTGGGTGCAGGGGCACTGGGGCTGTGCCTGGGGCATGAGAGGTGCAGGCAGGGGCAGAAAGCCCCCTGTCCACCTCCTTTTCTGGCTGCTGAAGCCCTGTGCTATATAACTCTCTCCATTTGCATCTTTCTTGGCACCCTTCCCTGCCTTTAGCCAAACCACTGTTCTCACCCCGTTAACACTTTAAGTATTTCTCTGCTTTCACCTTGGTCCAGATTCAAATCTGTTGTCAAAATACTGAGGGTTCAGTTCCAGTTCAAGGACAGAAGCCCCAGAGCCCTGACATTGCTTTCCTGGCCGAGCCCTGCTCTGTTCTGCTGTTGGTCCAAGACAAGGTCCTGCACAAAGCTGTGCTTTCCCCCCTCCAGCGAACTGCCAGCACTTCTGCTCTCCAGGGCTTTTAAGAACCTCAGAAAACTGAAATAACACAGACATGGAGGGATTTTGCACTCAGCAGGATCTTCTTAAATAAAAAGTCCTCAAGGTAGAAAAGCACCCTGCAATTTCACCGACTTTTCCAGCAAGACCTCCAGCCAGGGAGCACCACCCACGGGCTGTGTGCTCCTGCAGCCAGCACTGCCCAACATGCTGCTGCCTCCCTCAGCCTACCCCAGCATCCCAAACCCTGCCTATCCTGGGTTTAAACCAAGCTTACCTCGAGCAGGTAAGGACTGAAGAGTACAGCCAAGGTATATGTGGTTATCTATGGCCTAGTGAAGAGGGGAAGGTAATCCTCCTTGTTTCTTTGAATTTACAAACAGAGCAGAAGACAAACCCAGCAGGAAGAAATTCCAGCCCTTTCCTTTTAATTGAAAATAGATCCATAAAATCCTGCTAAGTCCTCTGGCTAATGCAGGCACTGGAAGGCAGCTGAAATACACTTCCCAAGGGCAGGGTATGTTACGATCATTACATTTAAAAGTCACAGGGGTCTAAGTTTGAAAGTAAAAACTACATATATGTTCCCTCCTCCCATACTCACACTCTGCTCCTGACCTCCTTCTGCTAATGTAGGGAACCTGATTTTGAAATAATCCGAAAGAGATCAGAAATAATGGTGAGTCAGTGATCAAATTTTAAAAATGTGATGTGTCGGTAATCGGATTTTCAAAAATGATGTGTCACCTGCAGTCTCCTGATGAGCTAAACCTGCTGATCATACAGGCTGGAATCAAGAAAAGGGATTTCTCCATGTCCAGTAGACCTCCAACAACTATGAGGCCTATTTGCAGTTCATAAATAAAGAAAAATAAAACCTTCCTGCTATGCAGGGCACGGCACGTGCAAAAATTACATACAGATATATAAAATAAACTAAATTCAGACATCCAAACCTGCACCTGATGGTCTACAGTGTTTTTTTCAATGCATTTTTTCAGGTGGGATTATGGTTGAATGTTTGAGGGAAATCAAAAGGCAGG
>JAYRBT010000178.1:32831853-32889317 GCA_036023395.1 Myiotriccus ornatus | reverse complement strand
CATGGGAAATCCTACAGGCTGGAATCAAGAAGAGGGATTTCTTCATGTCCAGTAGACCTCCAACAACTATGAGGCCTATTTGCAGTTCATAAATAAAGAAAAATAAAATCTTCCTGCTCTGCAGGGCACGGCACGTGCAAAAATTACATACAGATATATAAAATAAACTAAATTCAGACACCCAAACCTGCACCTGATGGTCTACAGTGTTTTTTTCAATGCATTTTTTCAGGTGAGATTATGGTTGAATGTTTGAGGGAAAGCAAAAGGCAGGGACAGCAGGCACCCAGTCCCCTCTGCCAGGTGGAAAAGCGGGCACCACGCTGACGTGTGACATGGGACGTGCCACTTAGTGCTGAAGCAAAAGAAATTTACAGCTTGGTTGGGGTTTTTTTGGGGATTTTTTTTTTAAAGGTTCAGCTGCTTTAAGGAGCTTGCTTTTTTTAAGGAATGTCTGCTCCAGAGTTGTTGGGAAATGGGACTGTGGGGAAACCGCCCTCAGAGCCGGGTCCGGCAGAGGAACGCGCTGTCTTTGATGCCATCTACTGGAACGGTGGTTCCAGGACCTGGGACCTGCTGCTCTGCTGGACAACATGAAATTATGGCTTGTTCCCACGGGGAGTTGGATGCTGCAAGTGGGATGCAGGCTCAGAAAGGCTGCCAGGCCAAAGTGATGCTTTGCAGGATCCACGGACGCAGTGGGACTTCCAACAGCACATCCGAGGCTTTCAGAGGATTTCACACAGGGTGGTGTGCTGCTCCTGGAAGCCCACAGATGTCCAGAAAAAACAGGCAAGGAGGCAGAGCCCAAGGAACCAGCACTGCCATGAGAAAGAAAGGCAAGGAAGAGGGAGCTCCTGGCTGTAAGATTCAATCTATGGGAGATTATGGCATTCCTAGGAGGGGAGAGGAGGGACACCTTCCTCCTTAGGGAGGAGGGGCTTCCTTCACTTCCAGCTGCAGCCCAGTGTGAGTACCAATCTCTGAAATCAGACTAAGCTGGGCTGTTGCCTGTAAATGACAGGAGAAGGAAGATTTGGATGGTATGCCTGAAATCCCTGGGATTTTGCCATGAGGTTGGATGAATCCTCACCAAGTCATTCCACAGCGCCAACCAAGTTTTCCTCCTCACCCATCTGCCCTTCAGTGCACCAGACCAGCTGATGACAGGAAAAGCAAGGCTCAGCTATCTGCTTATTTCACTAGTTCTGGTGCTGATTGTTCCCCCTCTAACACTCAAAATCACCGGAGGATACTTTCTGCAAACACTCTGCAAGGCAAAGAGAAAACACTTGGGGGTTTTTTTTGAGTCCTAGCTATTTTAAGATGTTAAATACCATATTTCATCTCCTGGAGAGATTGATCAGGGGGGTTTTGTGCCTTTTCTTGAAGAATCCCAGCAGATAAGACCAAGACTGGTGCAGGGTTGGCTTTTTTTCTGTCCCAGTAATTATGATTTACAGATAGGGAATCACTGCCAAGTGTCCCAACTACAAGGCATGTGCTGGATGTGGAGCCAGCATTGACTTGGATGGCAGGCCCAGCAACTTCAGTATAAAGGATACTTCTCCCACACTATCTCCTCAGACAAGCTTGGCAACATAGCAACAGCCACGTGGCATGATTTCCCCATAAGTCTGGCCCCTCCAGGGAGTACCTTCCCTGTGCTGAGCCCTTCCATGTTTTTACAATAGTTCTGTGTCCTTGGGAAGGTCGTAATTCACCTTTTTGTACAAAAGATCCAGAAAACAGAGGGAGAAAAAGAGTTAGGTACCATGGGGAAGGAGTAAAAGTGATGGCAAACCACATGCAGTTGGTGAGCAAACTGCAAACTTGGAACAGATAAATCAAGAGAATAAACTTCTCCGGTAACTACAAGAAACTTCCCTGTTATTTTTAAGGACAGACAGCCTTACCAGACAAAGGAGAAGCCTAAACTAGCAGCAGATCTTCAAATTTCCATGTTGCCTGTATCTCCAGTCCAATAAATACACAGTCCAACCAGCTGGCCCCTGCATTCCTGTGCCAATAGGTTGTTCTTTTTCACTATCCGTTGCTTGTGCACAGCTTGGACAAGCAGCAGAACCGGGAGTTTCCAAAAACAATAACAAACATGCTTGAGAAAGTCACCTTTTTGGAAATAAAGCCCCCTTAAAGCAACACAGATATCAGGAACCCCTTTGGGATTTGTGTGACTGTTGTAACTCCAAAGTCAGGATCCACCTCCACAGCCCATTGCTGGTGGGGGCTCATTCTGCAGCCTGAGACGTGTTCCTAAAGGGACATCACAGGGAACAGCATCCCTGGGAGCCCACCAGGACGCCCAGCACGTTCACCCTGTGCCCAGTCCCAGGGATTCAGAGGGAGCAGGGCTGCAGACCAGAGAAGTTAAATAATGAGGAAAATGACAGGATGAGTGAAGACTGAACACACCTGAGGTGTAATAAGAGGAGGGGTTGACAGAGTGAGAAAAAGGGATATTCGGTATATTCTGTTCACAGGGCCACACGTAGCTTTGTTGAACAGGTTTTGCTGCCTCCAGCATTTCCTGGGCATCTGCCACAGAGATCTGGGCTGACTCTCCATCCAAGCAAATGGGGTTGATTAAACTCTATCGCACTCTCAAGGATTTCCATAGGCAGGCGTCCTATACGTTTGCAACTCAGCGATCTGACCAAATTCCCCACAGAGCGATTGCTACAGAAAACTGTTGTTTTACTGCCTCGTCAATCCTCGAGGAGTTTCCTATAAAGACAGCAGCTCCTGGATTTACTTGGCAATCAGCCTGTTTCCAGATGATGGCCACCTGGGACGAGTGTGTTTGCTAAGCAGGCAGTGCCGACACAGAGGCTGTTTGCAGTGCCCCTGCAGGGGGTTACAAGATGGGGTTTCTCTCCAGCCACTCTCACAGGACTCTGTTCAGAAAACACAGGTGCACATGAGCTGGAACAAGCACCACAGTTTTTGTGTCTGTTTTTCCTTGAGCTCTCTTGGATAGAACCCACCTGGCCGTGTGTGTGGGTTTGGCTGGGAGTGCAGCAGGGCCCTGGAGCACAGGCTGTGCTGGTCCAGCACTCTGCTTCCAGCCCCAGATTCCTCTCCACCTACAGAGCCCAGGAATGGCTTGGTTTGCTTTTCCCCCAGACCTCTTCCTCCACCTTTCCCTCAAGCTTGCAACACAGCCTCAATCCCTCTGATTCAGCCAGGAGTGTGAGCACAGCCTATCCCTGAGGCACTAGGGGTTACAGCATCCTGCTGAGAAGAGCCTGGCTTTTCCTGGGAACAGATGCCTCCAAGATGTACCACCAGCTGAAGGGGACTGAGCAGGAACAGCTCAGCCACCAGCAAGGAGGTCCCTGCTCAACAACATCAACGCATGAAGCACCGGATCTGGGAAGGAAGGCAGAAGGGCACATGTGAGAACAATGCCAGGATCAGAGAGGGGACTGAGGGAAGTTTTTGATTGCCCTGATTTGCCCAGACCCACCCAGAGATGATTTCTGCTCCCAGGACCAGGATATGTATATTGGGCACTGCCCAAGAGCAGGCAGCCAGCAACACTCTTGTGTCAGGAGGCAGCTGGGGCTGCTGGCACTGGTGATGTGCCCATGTACATCCCTCCTGAACCCGGCAGGAGCAGCCCCTGCTGGAGCCGGGACACAGGATTCCATCCAGACCCCTCAACAACCAGGGCTTGGGCTGCCCACGATTCCCTCTCCTGAGTGACCCACAGCCAGGCAGGGACTGGGACGACACCTGGGATCTGAGCTGCAGGAACTGGGAGCTGCAAAGCTGTTTATCCATTCCCATCAGATCCAGTCACTCCTTTGGATCCAGGAAGCATCTGCCTGGATGAAACGATGCTCTGCATTATTATTCAGCCTGGGTAAGTTTTAAACATTTATGTGGCAAACTCCACCACTTCCTCTTAATTGTCTTTGCCTTTCGGTAACAGGCTGTGCTTTGGCAGGGACAAAACCCCTGAGAATGGCCATACAAGGGTGTGGGAGGAGGGTGCCAGAAGCAGCAGCTTGGAGCTAAATAACATTCACTGCAGCTGGAACAGAGGAACCAAGGCACTGGTGGAAGGTAAGGAGGTTACTCCATCCCTCCCTCTGCAACCATCCTTACTAACCATCTCCTGTAACATGCTTCCCTAAACCTTCCACGAGAAACTTCTGAGACAACCTGGGTTTACACGGCATGAAAACACTCTCCCAAGGCACAGCACAAGTACTGCCACAGCATTTTTGGTAGCCGAAAGCAATCCCAGGTCAGGATTTCAAGAACACCTCTGCCTCTTGCGACTGCAGCGTGTGATGTTTTAAAAGTAATTTAAAAAACCACCACAAGCAGGGAGAAAGCAATACACGTGGGAGGTGAAAAGACCTTCTCCAGCTCTTCAGGAGTGATGAGAAAGGCTCCCACTGGCTTCAGCCAGAGAGGGACCAGAGCTGCACATGGTTCTCCAGTCACGTACAGATGGCAACACTCAGCACTCCCTTGTCCACAGCTGCTGCACAGCTGGCAGCACGAGCCAGAGCCACTCCTAAACCTGCCTCCCACTGCCAGATACCTCACTGGTACAGTTTTTGCCAAGGCTGCAGCAGGAAACTGGTGAGATATGAAGACCTCGGGTAGTTGCTTTGATTTCCTGACACCTGGAGCAGCTGTCGGCTCCCAGGTTCAACAACCTGCCTACAGAAGGGCTAAATGTGCAGCAGAGCTGGCACTGAGGGTACTAAACTCTCCTCTGGATGAAGGGGGTACCTTTTGTGTCGCTGTCCCACCATTTTCCCAAGCACATGCAAAGATCCCTTCCCTTGTTTTGCTCAGGCAAACTGTTTTGTAGCTCCCAGGCTACGAAGGACTGCTGTTTTCCTAATAAACCACCACTTCCACACCATCCAACACCTTAACCAGACTCTTCAAGGCTTGGATGTGTGCAGGAATATGAGTCAGACACCAAGGTGAGAGGCAGGCAGGGATGGCAGCACAGGAGCTGGGAGCACAGGACTGTAAAGAAATTGCTTTGGCCACCAGGACACTGAGGCTTCCTGATACACCCCCAAACACACCTCCAAACCCCTCCTGCCTCTCTGATTACCTGACCCACCCGAGCTGGTGGCCTTCCTGGTGACAGCACAGCAGTCCTGGTGACAAGGCACCCCTCTTTGGGAAGGTGTAGCAGGCCAGAGCCACCACACTAGTTCAGACAGGCAGCCCAAGCTAATTGTCTGTTCCACTTTCAACAGTGGCCAGTTTCTAACAGTGGTTTAGGAAAATGTAGGAGATTTTACATTAGAATTTTTGCCCTGAAGGAAAAATGCCTTTTGAATTTTATTAGGGAGAATTTGGCTCGTGTCTTGAAGCACAAAGGCTTAGAGTGCTACCAAACCCCTTGGACTAAAACCCCAACTCAGAAGGAGGCAAAGGAAATTTTCCTTCTGTCTTCTTTGGACCATTATTTCATCTCTCAGGGTTTGCTGTTTGGGGTTTTGTGTGTGCTTGTAAAAACTCTAAAACCCCACAGTGCTTTAGAGTTGAACAGGAAATCAAGGCTGTGCATTTCAGCTCCTGCTGCACTGGAAAAGACGCTGACTTTTGTGGTAAGAAAAGAGTAAATATTCAGCCAAAAGGCAGCACAGCTCATAAAGCCACAAATGCAGACAGGCCTAGAAGTTATGAACTTATTACAAAAAAGACCAGCAACGATTATTAAACCCCAGCCCAGGCATTTTCCTCTAATATTAAATGATGGCAGCAAAAGGGCTTCCAGGCTCTGCTCCTTTACCTGCCTTTTCACAGATTCTGGATAATCCCTGTTCTTTAACAAAGCCTGAATTGCCCCAAAGGGATTTTCCTTCTCATGCTGCTATTCCTGCTTCTAGCCAAGATTTTCAGTTTTGGTAGGGCTCTAAGATGGACAGGTGATATCCACAGCTTGGCACAGGGAAGCTGCAGTCAGCTCTCCACATGCACTTGCTCCTCTGACCTTCCCTGCACGGGGAATTTCTGAATACCTATTGCCTTTCCTTACAGGGAATCATGGAATGGTTTGGGTTGGAAGGGATTTTAAAGCTCATCTTGTTCCAACCCCCTGCCACGGGCAGGGACACCTTCCACTAGACCAGGTTGCTCAGAGCCCCATCCAACCTCGCCTTGAACGCTTCCAAGGATGGGGAAATGCAGGAAAAAAACCTGCACAGAAATGCTAGAAAGAGGGGAAAAAACAGGCAGCTCCTGAAGAGGGGATGGGAGGAGCTTTGCTCCCTTCCCAACAGGGAACCTTCCCTTACCACCAGCAGCTGAAGATGCCTACAAAGGCCAGGTATTTCTCACCTGCAAAGCACGTGGGAGGAGAGTGTCCCAACTGACTCCCACTGGTTTTTGGCCCGTGCCTCCCGGTGCTCCCATCTGCGTTCCCAGTTCCCACGGCCTCCGAGTGGTGACAGTGAAAATAACCAGAGCAGCCCACAGATGAACTCCCAAGTATTTAGATTACTAAACTGCACCTCCGTAAATCCATCCGACCCTCTGCCGTAGGAAAGGGTCCGGGGTGTTAAATAAATAGACGATAAATTTCAGAGGATTTGGTAAAATTAGGATTGTCGTTACTTTTCCATTCCAAGAAGACTAATCTTGGTTATAATTATCCCAGCTCCATCCAGGCTTTTCAATAGCTCGTACACTGATAAATGAAGCGTTCACTCTCACAAATGCCTCTCCTTCCCCTGATGGATGCAATGTGTTCCAGATGGATGGAGAAACCTTTCCTTTTTTTTTTTTTTTCTCCTTTTACACTTGCTAAGCTATTTCCAGGCACCCAGAGCACCAGCAGGTGTAAATCAGCAACGCTCTGCCCATTTACTCCACTTCTTAGAGCAGATGAGAATCCAGACCCTTATTTCTAACCTTACAGTCACAGATTGCACATAGGTGATTGTCCCATAAATGAGTGAGGTAAGAAAAAACCCCACCAGACAAACACAAAAGATGGTAATTGCACAAATCACTTTGAGCAGGCAATGCAGTGCCTGCCAGCCCTTGGAAAAAGCCACTTTAATTAGGCTGATTTAAATGCAGACAGGTTTTTTCTTTCCCTTTCAACTGAGGTCTTTGTACCCACTTCGTATGAACATGAGCTGGCCTCCATGTCCTCAGCCAAAGCCTGGACTTTCACTCCACTACCAGGACCGAGGGAAGAGCCACCTCAGCAGAGCCTCTGTGAGCTCCCCAAAGGAGGCCAGCACCTCCAAGGCCTGATGAAGGGAGACAGAGATGCTCTTGAGATGAGAAAGATCAGTGCTGCCCCACAGAGGAGCAGATTCTCCCTCTGCCCTGCCACACCATTCCTCTGTGATGCCCAGGCTTTCCTCAGGGCACTGGGATTTTCCAAGTGCCTGGCCAGGGCCAGCTGGGAGCCCATCTGCAGCAGGGCTCAGCCCACACAATGCCCCTGTGGAGGTCACGAGTGGCATTTCCAACATATGTTTGAGTCCTTTCAAACTGAGCACGTGAGCACCCCGTGGCCACTGTCAGCTTTAACCTCCTGCCCCTGTGTGCACAGGGAAGGCAGGATCTCAGAGCTCTGCTCCAGAAATAAATGTATTCGTGTTTGTATTTAACTATCAGAAAGAAATGGTAGAAAAACCCACGTGGAAACCAGTGACTGGCGAGGGGAAAATGTTTCTCTGTGAGTTCCCCCGCAGCGCCCGCTCGGTGCGATGGGGAGATGAGGATTCAGTGTGGGGAAGGGGTTGTGAGTGTTGCATCAAGCACTGCTTCTCAGAGCAAATGAAAATATGGCTTAATTCATGGTCTAACCGTCTTTTAACATGTAGCATTTTTAACTGGATGTTATTTGACAGCCTGTGCTACGTGCAGCAGCGCTGGCCAGCGCCGCGTGTGCGCCAGCACCTCTGGCCACCATCTCACAGCCCCCAAGCCCACTCTCTCCTCCCAAATAAGCCCCATCTCCAGCTCTGTCTGTTAAAACCCCAGGACAGATACCTAGGGACATGTTTTCAAAGAAAAGACAGCTCTAAAAGCTTTACGTGCATAAAAACACAGCTTTGTACAAAACTACTGTATCATGAAGCTCAGGGGCTGTTGAGAACAGAGCGATCAGTCATGCCAAAAACTGCAGGAAGGGACTTTTCAAAGCAAAAGTCCATTTGCTTTGGTAAAAGGCAACTCCCCACCTCTCTACATAGTTTAAAGATGACAAGAAAGTCGAGTGTTTGCTAGAACATCTCAACCAGAAAGGAAAAATAAAGTGCTCTGTCTGCAAGAATAAGAGCTGGCTCCTCTACTGTGTGTTCACTCTCACGTCTGTCAGCTCCACTAATTCTCTGTGGAATGATGGGTCTGTGCTGGAGCAGCTGGCCCACAGCAGGACTGGCATTCACCACTGGAGTACACCAGATTTATTCCAGCTGCTCAGGTTCAGGTCCCTGCTGCTCACACCGCTATTCCAGTTAGGCTGTACCTGATAAAAACTATCAGGGATCAAAAAAAACCTAAAAAGATTCACATCTAGTTATCTAGTTGCAAATAGAGATTTGTCTCTCAGTCAGAGAGGCTTCAAGCTTTCACATAAAAAACAGGCAAACTATGGAAAAACTGTTCAAGCTCCTCTCTGGACCATATACTTAACCCTAACATGGGAAGTAAATTCCTGACGCTGCCTGGGCCATCTTCTGCTTTCATGCCATGTCATTTCCCAGCAGACAACCAGAAATATCCTCCTGCTTAGCCAGACAAATCCTACCCAAAGGCTGACGGAGTGAGAACTAGCTCGTCTGTGCCTGTTGCTTTGACAAATGCCTGTAAAGCAGCCTGTCTGTAGGAAAAGTTTCACTGTTGTTATGATCTAAGGGTATTAAAACCCCCAGAAGGAAAGGTTGGCATGCCTGAACCCTATTCTTGATATCAAACCAAATAAATTAGTCTCCTGTCAGATGTCTGCATTGATATGGTAAAACCCTTTCCCTCTTTTCATTATCAGAGTTCGTTAAAAATGCCCGGCATTATGCATGAAATCAGCTCTTGACACAGTGTTTACACAGCAACAGCAGTCCCTTCAGCTTCACTGGGGACTCAGAGACCAAACACTGCCCACAGTTGTGCTTCAGGCATCTTTGCTATAACAGCATTATAAATACGTAATGAGAATTTAAAAGGCAGAAGGCGAACAGATAATGGAGACATCCCGTTTCACACCAAGCTTTCATCATCTGAAAAGACCTACAAATTCCAGCATGTGCTCATCAACACCGAGGGAAAGGTGCCCTTGTAGAGGATGAGCACAGGAGTCTCCTGGCAGCATCCAAAGGGAAGAGACACCAAGTTTCAGAGGAAAACTGCGACCACATCTTGTACTCATTATCACTTCTAAAGAAGACAAAGCAGCTTAGCACAGGAGTCTGAGGAACTGTGTTCAAGCAACTTGGAGTCAGAACAACAACAGCAAGGTCATCCGTGCCACGTGAGCACAGATATGGAGCAAATCCCTGAAAGTTAGCCTGGAAAAAGCTGCTTTCAAGACAGAGAGCTGAAACCAAGGGAGGTCATTCAGTACCTGGCTATCTCAGATGCTTCCACGGCCACTGTGAGCAGCATCCACGCACTTGTAAGTTTAAATCAAGCAGACTCAAACCACAGCTTTGCCTAATAACCCCAGATACCACTGGGTGGGCTGATGGTCAGAACCTTGAGTGCAGCTCCGTAACTTTTAGCACACTTAAAAGGAAAGAAAAGTGTCATCTTTATGGGACAGACTCTGCCTGAACAGGACCTTTTTTGCACTTACCACGTCCCCTTGAGTTATACACAGACAACGCTCTCAAAACTCTTTTCCCCCATGCGGTTCCAATCCTTTTCCTCCCTCTTCAGGTCTTTGCTTCCCCATTCCCTCTTTCCCCTGATTCAAGGCCCCAGCAAATGTGCCATTTGATTATCTGCTGACACATGCATTTAGCACTTCTCCACGCAAAGCAACGAATTTGGAAGCTTTTCCAACTTCCCCTCTGGATGATGTCACCCTGGGCAGACGCCAGGCTGGGTTACAAGTGAAAATCCTTCACTTTGGGGTCAGACATCCTCCTATTTTTAGGCCTGGTTTCAGTGTCGTGCAGCCAAGAGCTGAGCTGAACAGTTCTTGTTATTCCACAGCAAATGCCTGCCAGGTTTTGGCCAAAGCTGGGCTTTGGGGCTGGTGAAGGGGCTCTGCAGCAGCTGCTTTGCTTGCCACGGTGCTCCAGCAGCTGACACTGAGATGAAAACCACTTCAAGCTCCCACCCTCCAAAAACTGCACCTGTAAATCCAACCCCAGGGTCGGAATTTGTTCTGGCACTGAGGAGCACTGCTGTCTTCCTTCTGCCCCATGGAGCCTCTGGGTATTCTCACAGTGAGAAATACATCCTCTCCAGGACACACTGGGAATGGGAAGGGGGATGGAGAGGAAGCCGAAGGGGGTTGTGCAGCCCAAGGCTTGTGAGCTCACACACACCCACCCAGCTCTGACAGCTCCATCACCCAGCCATGCCCACCCATGTTCTCATCACTGGCCAAGTCACAGAATTGTTTAAGTTAGAAAAGACCTCTAAGACCATCAAGCCCAACCATTAAATCGTGTCCCCAAGTGCGACATCTACATTTACACGTCTCTTAAATCCTTCCAGGGGTGGGGACTCCACCACTGCCCCAGGGCAGCCTGTGCCAGGACTTGATAACCCTTTCTGTGAAGAAATTTGCCCTAAAACCCAATCTAAAGCTATGCTGGCACAACTTGAGGACATGTCCTCTTGTTCTATTGCTTGTTCCGTGGAAGAAGAGGCTGACCCCCACCTGGCTGCAACCTGTCAGAGAGTTGTAGAGAGCGAGAAGGTTCACCCGAGCCTCCTTTCCTCCAGGCTGAGCACCCCCAGCTCCCTCAGCTGCTCCTTATCCTGGTCCCTGAAGGCTTCAGAGAAACTCTATTTAAGGGGAATGGCCCTACAGACCAGGAGCATTAGACCCAGGTGATCACATGGGGCCATTTTAGACTCAGAGCACAGTTAAGTAGGAAAAATCTTTTGAGATGAGCTGCAGACCCACACAAAAAGCGACAGCACACGCAGCAGCAGTGGCTCTCTGATGCTCCCCATGGCTCTGAGCCCCACCCCTGTTTTTAGGGAGGCTGATGGCTCGAGTTTAAAGATTTGACACGAGGTAGACCCCCTGCAACAGCACCAGCCCCTCATGCTGAATGAGCTCATGCCCCGGCACCCCGTGAGCAGGCAGGGTGAGGTGTAACCATACACGCTGCTGACAGTGACCGAAAACCACAGACAAGTAAGAATTGTAATCGCTGGGGCCAAAGTGTGAACATGAGTCACGTCCCACACCAGCTGCAGGCGGTCTGCAGCCCAACCAGGAGCATGGGCAGTGCTGGCAGTGGCAGGGGAGCCCTTCACCCAAGCCCCTTCTCTCACATTACACTCATAACTCCTGCTGCAGTACATCAGCGCTCACGTACAGAGTTTTGCAGTGTCTGCAGAAGACCTAAAGCTGGCACTGCTGGGTGCTTTATTTTTAACTCTGGGCAAGTCACATCATGCCTCTCAAAGGGGATGAAAACCAGCCCCCAGCCCAGCAGAAGCAGCAGGAGGGCAGAAATCCCCCTGTCTTGCGGCTGCTCCCACAGCCTCAGCAGGCTGGCAGCCCCACTCCCATACACCCCAACAAACACCTGTGTCCATCACCTCTGTGGCTGCTGCAATCACAGAATCACACAGTGGTTTGGGTTGGAAGGGACACTAAAGATCATCTAGTTCCTAACCCCTGCCATGGGCAGGGACACCTTCCACTGGACCAGGTTGCTCCAAGCCCAGTCCAAACTGGCTGTGAGCACTTCCAGGGATGGAAGGCAGCCATTCTGAGTTTGTTGGCTAAACCCACTTGTATAGAAAAAATAAATGTCACTAGCTAAGCTCCAGCATCCATGGGCCACACAGGACAGCATTAAAGCAGGAATACTCCATTGTTTTGAGCTTGCAAGGTGGCAACACAAAGTACCGCTCCAGCATCACAGCTCCTGAGCGTGTTTACAGCACAAGCAAGAGCCCAAGCCAGAAGATTAAATTTCAGATACTGGACCATTTGCTTCAAGGGAGTTACATCAGCAGCTGACTCGGCCTGTCTCTCTCTCATTCGCTTTCCTCTCCCTTTGCAAGCAACGCTCTGCCTCGTTTTTATCAATCAGAGCAGTCTCCCCTCCTGCCACACTCCCCGAGCCGCTCACTGAGAGGACTCCATGCCCCAAGTGAGCCCAGAGGATACTTAGCTACAGGAAAAACACATGCAGAGAAGAGGAACCTGCTCTTTAAAAAAAAGGAAATCTCTAGTGAAACCACACTGTGCAGCTGTCCCAGCTGTGCCCTTTCTGCAGCACATTTCAGCACACTCATTTGCATCTTTACGGAAATAAGGTAGTTTGCTACGGGCACGGTGCTCTTCAGTGCTGTCAAACCCTGGAAAGCCCCTGAGCTGCCTCCTGCCACCACCACCTCAGCTCAGGAATTCTGTATCTGCAGGGAGGAGGGAAATCCACTTTGGCCAAGCAGCTGCCAAGGGCCCTGGTGTTCCTCACACCGGTGCAGGAGCACACGTGGCCCTGTCGGGTGGAGGATGGCTGCCAGCCCAGGCTGAGGGAGCACGTACTGCCAAGACATCGAGGCACCAGAGCAAAAGGGAATGAAAGCAAAATAGCCATTAGCTTTGGATGCTGTCAGAGAGGGCCTGGAAGTGATTTAATCCCATACATCGAGACCAGCTGAGCCACGTGCCCTTCCAGGTGCCACTGCCTCTGCTTCAGGTAGCAGGCACCACCTTCTCCTCTCCTCTCCTTTCAGCCCTTTGTCAGCTCCAGAAGAGGAGAAATGGAAACCTGAGATGCCTCTGCTGCTGCGTGAGCTGGGTGGATGTGAAGCAAGAAGGGAAGCAAAACTGCAGCCCAGGCTGACATGGTCACTACCACCTTGATTTGCAAAATGCACATTGCTCGCCTTTTTAAGTGCTGGAGATGAGACAGCTGATCAGAGTAGGATTGCTAAGGAAAAGTCAGTCATTAGACAGGTAGAGAGCAGAATTGTCAAGACTGCTGAGTGATATTGCTTGTCCTCACTGACCTGATCCATTCCTCCCTTATTAATGCTACTCCCATTGCAGACTGATCTCTTTTCTGATATTCAGATTAATTTTTTCAGAACAGCACATGAGCACACACAGCACCCAGCATGGCTATGGTCTGACCACACTCTGCTTCCTTGAGGTTTATTATGGTACCAACAAATAAATTTACCTGCTAATAAAAAAAGTCCTAAACTCACATTTCTCTTTTAGACTGAAGATCACTAAATTTATGTGTCACCTACAAGGTAGCAGAACTTCTTACTCCCCCTCGCTCCTTTTAGGAGTGTTTTAGCTCAGGTATAACCTGGATTTAGACTAGACTAGAACAGAACAGAATAGTTGAAAGGGGCCTACAATGATCATCTAGTCCAACTGGTATTTCTAATATCAAATAGTAACTTTACTAGAAGGTAAACACTTGGCTATATTCAATTAAGGACACAGAAACATTCAAGACACATAAACAGGGATTCTTTAGAGTAAAAGGGTAAAATTTTCTGCTTCCTGAATTCAACACTGACCAAACTGATAAACAAGTGTGAAGATCTGCACATGGACAGAGCAGACCATGATTTGAATTGTGCAGCAGCAAACAGTGATAAGGCTACGCCTTGGAACCGCCTGCAGTCATCTCTCCTGCTCGAATGAACACCAACGTGCTGACACCAGGTTTTAATAAGCATTGCTTAAGACATTAACCAACACGAATTATAATACAACTTTTCGGAGTGCAAATACGGGCTGGAAGTCTTTCCATTTAATTCTTGAAACAGGCTTAGCTATCAGGATGTGAGGCCAAAAGAATGCCTCTGGTTGTGTCTCAGCACACAGGGAGTGTCTCTGCCTGCTCGTTCTCATTACACGCTGCTGGTATGATCCATGGAGACCCAGGAGATGGGAAAGCACTAATAAAATTGTTCGTCTTGGTGTGGTTAGTAATGCAGGAGCAACAAAGGGAGGCAGGAGGGATGCTGCTTCTCTGCAGAGCAGTAAGAGGTGACTCTTTCTTTGCAAAAAGTTTTCATGAGCTTTAATTTACTTACACAGTGGCAGCTGAGAATTTATCTGTAGGTGGAAATCTGTTTTTCTAAGAATAATTTTATAACCTCATTTAGGAGGCTATAGTAATAACACAACCTGGTTTTCTCAATCCTTAATCAGTTGATGATGGCAGCCCAGCAGACTTTTCCTCTGTCCCGACTTCTGCCCTGATATGTCTGGATCATTCTACTGGCAAGACAATTTCCTATAAATCTATACAAAATCTGAACGTTTTCTTCAATCAGACAAGAGGAACAGATCACAAGCCACTTTATTAAGGAAGCTGGAATAATCGTTCTCAGAAGATAATTAAAAAGCAGGGACACACGAAGTAACTTGACCCAGTTCTCCCCGAGAACAGTGGCAGAGCTGGAGGGAGATGACAACTCTCACAGGCCTTGATCATTTTATCCTTCATCCCTGGGGTATCTTTTATGTCTGTGACGAGGAAGCTCTGGGATGTTGATACTGATGTCAGTATCAGCCGTGGCCATGAGATAAATCCCTAATTAAAGGAAGAAGACCCAACAACTGGGCACTGAGAGGGGGTGAACCCACAGCGCCAGATTCTGAACCATTTTAGAGGTGAGCAGGGGCAGGGGGCACCACTGCCATGAATATTCCTGGCTACCACCCCACGCCAGCAATGGTAAGTTCTTTTCCTACAAATCAAGACCTGTAAATAACAAGGAGAAGGGGGTAAGTAATCCTTCCCCCCTGCCAAGAACCACCTGCAATTTGACGCCCTGACGCACCCGAGAGGTGTTTCCAACGTTGCAGGGAGACAGCTGGAAAAGCCTCAAAGTCATTTTTCTCTGCTCTGACTTGCAGGCTACAAAGAGGATATTACCCAGCACTGCAGAATCAATAGCTATTGTGGGAATCATTGGTTTGATGTCAAGGCCAATTAGCTGCAAGTGGAATTAGCACATGCTCTGTGCTGGAAGACAACTAGGTGTTCTTCCCTAGATGGGAAAGATGTTGGCTATGAAGGGCCTCCATGCAGGTGTGCACAGAAACTTGGGAATTAGCATCACATTTCCCAATGCTTGACAAACCTCATAGCAGCTTCTTCTCTCAGCACACAGGGGCCTGAAGCAATGGCCTGCCTGGTCTGTCCTGTACATGGGACAAACTGAGAGAGGACAAACCTGCACACCAGACTGACCCTTTGCGTTTTTACACCTGAGAAAGGCCACACTCAGCCAACCCAGCTACTCACCCCATGTCAAAGAACCATGACAGCTGAGGTCACCTCAAAACACCATCTTATCCCTACATCTTCCCATTATTGCCCTGACTTGTGCCAGCAGAAGTTCTATTCCATGGTGAAGCTGGGATTTATTGCATTTCTTGGACTAATCTATGCTATGCCTGATTTGGCTACTGAGAAAGAGCTCAACACTTGAGATTAAAGTCCTGTTGGAGGACTGAGAGCCAACAGTGCAGAAGACTTTGCAGAGGCCAGGAGGGTGAGAGCCCAGGGAGGAGGCAGCCCTGGGGCTGCACCAGCTCTCCATGCACGTCCCTCCTGCTTCCCCTCTGGCCCTCAACTCGCCTGCAGAGTCAACCACCCCCACCCTGTACTCACAGAACCAGCTCCTCAGTTCAGCAGGGAGCTGGCACCCAGTGCCACGTCACAAACACACCATGGAGGGAGGCTCCAGCCACTGTGGACTGCAGTCAGCTTCCCATTCCTGGCTGGAGGCTGCCCATCCTGTGGCAAACCGAGCCGCCCCATCTACTGCCACAACCTCTGCAGCAGCAGCAGCTCATCCCATATTTTTCTATAAAGTGATTTTCTGGCTTATTAAAACAAGTAAGATTCACCAAATTGTTCTGCAGCCTGGGATTGAATGTGGTTGCTGAAGCCCCTTTGAAATACCATTTGAGCACAGTAAGTCCTGGCTCGTGTGTCATCTTTTGTGATACAGTACATAGCCCGTGGTGGCACTGGGTGAGCAGCAGACCTCAAAAATCACAGAACCACACAATCAGAGAATATCAGAGTAGGAAGGGACCCACAAGGATCATCAAATTTCAACTCCCGGCCCTGCCCAGGACACCCCAACAATCCCACCCTGTCCTTGAGAGTGTTGTCCAAATGCTCCTTGAGCTCTGTCAGCCTTGGGGCTGTGGCTATTCCCTGGGGAGCCTGTTCAGTGCCCAACCACCCTCTGGGGGAGGAACCTTTGTCTAAAATGCTCATGTAAACTGCACTGACCGCTGAAATAAGAAAAGCTGCCCCAAAGCACACTTGTGCACCGGAGGTGATGATGTCTGCCAGCCAGGGACAGCATTTGGGTGAGGACGGAGGGGGACAACAGGATCCCTCAGACCTACAGGACACCTTGAAAAATGATGCAATGGTTCCTTTGTTATTTTTTATTTTATTCTCAAATCAGCTCTGCACTCGTTTTGCTGAAGTGAGGCACCATTGTTGGGGTAGAAATGGAAGAAAAATACTCAAGGTTGTAGAAACATGGAGACAACTCAGCTGGGGTGATCACCCATGTCCTGAGCTGCACGATGCTCGTGGCAGGGGCCTGGAACAAGGTGATCTTTAAGGTCCCTTCCAACCCAAACCATTTTGCGTTTTCACGATTCTGTGACTGAAAGCTGTGGAAATCCCACTGCACCAGCACTCAGCAGCTCCAGTAAAACCCTGACAACCACTGAGCTTTACACCTTTGGAACAGCAGCCCATGCTGTGGCTGACACCGATGTGCATGAACCAACGATGCCATCCAGAGGTGCTCGGGTGCAGCACACAGCTCTGTGTTGGCAATGACCAAGGGCCTATGCAAAACCTTACATACCACACTTTAAACTAAACCCACCACCAAATAATTATATTGACTCTTATTTTTAATCATCTTGCCCATCGCTTGCTTTTTTTCTGTCTCTCTCATTACTCACTGTGTGCTTTGATTTTCTAAGTCACTCTTGAAAATATAGATACACCTCTGACCTCTCCTGGCAAACAAGAGTTATTTCATTTTATTCCCAATTACTAACAGCAGGCCTGGCACCACACGGGGAATTGAGACACTCATCGGTATTTCACTGCTGTGCAATAGCACATGAATTCAGATAACACCAAGCACACACTGAAACAGGAAACAAAACACTGGAAGACAATCTAGAACAGCTGGTGACTCCCTTTCAGCTGTGAAATCATGACTCAAACTTTATACAAGAAAATGTTTTTTTTCAGCATCTGATTATACATATTTATGTGCGTGTACACACAGCTTATGTCAGCTGCCTGAACAGTTTGGATACAGCATCACCTGTGGCATATTTTATGATGGGCAAAGTATGGCCCAGGAGAGATTTGGTCAGTAGGAAGGGTTTGATTTACCTTTGTGTGCAGAGATACCTCCTTCAGTGGCACCTGTATCTGTGTGGCATTATGATGTGGGTTCACAAAGTGAATCAATATCAGAATAAAATCAACCTCTGAATCCTCATTTTCTCCTTTAGGAAACTAATGGGATTAGAATCACAAAACCATAGAATGTCCTGAGTTGGAAGGGACCTACAAGGATCATCGAGTCCAGCTCCTGGGACCGCACAGATTACAGGCAAATAATCCCAACAGCACAAACTATATACTTACTCCTTCAATGTTTGAGATTTTTCAAGCTTCATTGAGATAAATAACCGATTTTGAGAGGTACTACCTTAAAATTATAGAAAATACAATACACTTGTATCTGTCTTTTAAAAGACCATCACTCAGTGGTCCATCAGAATCAAGGCACTGGGTATTATTTTATCACCTTACGGAAACAGCAAGGAGGCGGGTCTTGTGAAAGCTCAGTGAAAGCACAGGATCATGGAGACACCTGCAGGGAGAAGGGTTTGAAGGGCCATTTGGGAGAGATGAGCAGGATCCTGCACCCTGGTAAGGCAAGAGATGGAGAAACAGCTCTCGTGTTTCAGACACCTCAGGGCTGAATGTGCCTGGAGGGAAGAGCAGACATATGGAGTCCTACAAAAACCTGTGGGAGATGACCCTCAGAGATTGCTGAATCGACAGTCTAATTTTATAACCCAAACCCTGCTACAAGTTTCAGACATATATCAAGTGCACAGCACTTCCATGCAGCAGCAAGGACAAAAATAAACAAACCCCAGGAAACACACCGGTTCTATGCAGCGGGATGAAAAAATACAGCAATAGTTTAGCAAAAAATATTAATCTAAAAGACCAAAGACCCTGTGCCTTCCCCTTCCCACCACTTTCACACACAGTGTTTTCCCAGATGAAAATGTCACCATGCACCCAATGCTGCACAAGGAGGCGCTTGTGCAGACAACAAATGCAAGTCTGCATTGACACCAAAAGGAAAGGAGCTGGAAAAGGCATGGAAAAAGTCTGGCCTCTTGAATGTGTGGGGTGAGCACTGACCTGTACTTCCCTGTCCTCACTTGCAGCGCTCTCATCCCGCACCGCTGGGCTCCCCCGACATCATTCACGATGTCATCTCCGATCATGATGGCCTGTCAGGGCAAGGAAATACGGGAAAACTGCCGTGAATTCCATCTCTGCCACACGTCACACGCCTCTGACATAACAAACAGCCTGACTTGATGTTTAATACCGCCATCAGACAAATTAAACAAGATAATAGTGTCATCGGATTGATTAAAAGTCATCCTACCTTGAACGTAATTCATGCTAAGGCTCCTGCAGGAACGTCCTGAGGCAGCACACGCCTGTGCAGTTTGTAATCAATCAAAAAATCAAAGGGATTGGGCACACAGTTCAAAGAAAATGGTGGATTTTATGAAGTTAGGCCTCTTCTGTTCCTAACAATCCACTTCTGTTATGCTCCAAGCAGCTTAAATTAAGCTTAACTTCTTAAAACTGGTATTCCACAAGCTAGTCAAAAGCTTAACCTTGTGATCGCTGAGAGCTCAATTCCAATCCCTTCTCAGGTTGATAAAGAAATTTGGGAAATCACTGTAAAATGGAAATTATTCACTTTTGCACAATATGACACAGTATGTACAGGCCTAGCATGGTCTGTGTTACCATCACCTTAAGTCTATACAAATACTAATAAAAAAACTACATTACAAAAGGTAACTGGGTGTGCTAAGATTTGTCTGTGTTTGATGAAAACTTACACCATGCACAGAGCACCTTCCTGCCTGTTAAAGATACTTATTAAATCAAAGTGTATCAACCAAGGGCTCTTTTTGACAACTCCACGTACAAAATTTCAAGTGCTTATGATCACCCTGCATTAAAAATTACTACATTTATTTTATTCTTCAAATTGAAAATGGTTGCTTTTATGGTTTAAAGGAAAAATAGTAGATATACAAAACAGTAATCTTCCATTAATAATCAAAAAAATCAGCTTTACACCTTCTAACGGTGTTCTGGATTACTCTGACGGGAACAGAGGCAGGATTTAAAACCAGGAAAACACAGCAGCTCTGAAAATCTGTAATCTGGTTTATCAATCCAATTTCGAAGTGTGCTTTTGCACCTTTTGTATCAAAATGGAATGTTATCTAAAACACATTAATTATTTGCACGTTTAACCATTTGATTTTCATCTTGTTGAATTAACCTCCTGCTTCATAAACGCAACTGCCCACCTTTCACAGCCTCGGCACCTTGCAAATCCAGACATTCTTGCCTGGATTTCCATCCCTTCCAAGTACTTTTGGTTATTTTCATACCTGCACATCAGATGCAGGGGGTCACTGTGCAAAGTATTTCTTGTCTTACCACAGAAATTGCTCTGAGCTCTTCCTGGGGTCTGTCATGACGGGCCCCTGGCCCACGTGTGGGTTTAGGGAGTTCATGGGATGCTTGCAAAGGATCAGGATTGCCTGGAGCAGCACCAGGGGGACTCTGCTGGGCACACACAGAAGCCAACCCAAGCATTTTTCCCTCTGTGGAGAGCTGATAAACGGGCCCTTCTTGTCAGAGAGGTCGTGGGAACGTGGTGCACAGGCAGCAGCAGGGATCTATGGGAATGCTGAGCCTTTCCATTCAGCTGCCTGCAGCTTTGAGGTCAAAAACATATAGGAAGTCTGCAGGTTGCAGGTGGCATTCTGGTCACCAGTTCTGTTTAAAACAAAATCCTCCTCTTCTCTGCCTTCACATGGAAGCAGGTTTTTTTTTTTTTCTCACAGAGCACACAAGAGCCAGCTCATCTGTGTCACTGGCTCTGTGAGCTGTCTGCTGGGCAGGACTAAACCATACATGTTGGGGAAGGCTAAAAATGGTAAAGCTCCAGAGCTATTTTTATTAATTATCTAATTGCAACAGGATCTTCTCCCACTTGTTGCATAGCATGTAAAGGAAATCTCAGGATCTAGCTAAATTTTCTGTGAGTATTCATAAACCAGACTGGTCTAGGGACACGTAGATCTGTGACAGCTTCATGTTAAAAACTAAATCCTCCTTTGAGTAACACAGGAGCTGTGGTGTGCAAGATTATAAATAGCAGTGACCAGCCCAGTCTACCTTCCATGTTGTTTTTTAATAGTATTGACTGAGAGATGGTGACCACCCCTCAGGGGATGGGATGGAACAGGACACTCTTTCAATGTCTGGTACCACTGAAGTGGTTTATTTTGAAACAGTTTATATATGCCCACCCTTTCTTCCTTCTGCCTGGAAGAGTCATCCCTGTGGAGGTGCTCTGAGAGATCTTTTAGGGAATAGAGAGTATAAGGACTTGTGACAAAGGGGTTGGAGCTGGGGAAAATATAGGGAAGGAGCAGCAGCAGGCTTTGGGAGAGGCAGCTCTGCCTTTCCAGCTCTGCTTTCAAACCCCTTCAAAGCCACCAGACTATGCAGGGCTCAGCCTTGCCCATCCTTCCACTCTTGGACCATTTTCCTTCTCCACTCTGCTCAGGGAAACATGTGTGTTCCTAAAAAGATGCCTTCTCCTGTAGATAGTTCACCTTTCCTTGCCACTCCTCCAAACAAGGAATCCCACATGGAATGAGGAGAAAATGATGGGTTTAAATTTAAGGAATTAGTAAATAAATCATGTATTCATGGATCAGGAGAAGACAATAATTCCACTCGTGCAGAGCTGCACGGAACAGGGCAACACCGCTCCAACCAAGCACCGTTACCAGTTTCTCCCAAGCTGCTCCAAGATATTTAATCACTGGCTTTGATAGTTTATAATGCCCTCCTCTTACAAAATTCCTTCCAACACCTCCTTGAGGGAGAGAGGGAAGAGACCTGCCCTCCACCACCCGCATGCCCTTGCTCAGCCTGAACCCCGACGCTGAGGATGAGATTTCTGAAATAAAGACAATCTCAGTCCTGTGTTCTCATAACCCTAAAAATGAATTTCCTCTCACAAGGGGAACGGGCAGAGCAGGGGCAGCCCAACAGACAGTCTCTTGCTCACCAGGGCTGTATTTTACCCCAGCCAGGGAACTTTTCCTGCAAGATTGTGGCAGCTCTGTGAGTGCAGCTGCAGCTGAGCAGCGATGCCTGTCCAGGCCAGCTTGTGGCATACGCATACAAAAATGCACTCCAGCCCCCAGGGACTTCACAGATTTACTATCGGTGAAGGGCAATAATCACTAAAGGAGGAGCAATTATTCCCAAATCATTTAGGATTTAAAAAATCATTGGCAAGAAGATAGAGGTCAAAAGGTGCGCTGTCAAGGGAAATAAAAAAACTCTACCTGTCAAACCTGGGTTTAACTTCCTCTCTGACTGCAATATGGTAAGAAGAGAGAGAAAGATATAAAACTGAAAGGTCACATACCCACTGAAAGCAGGAATTAAAAGATCCCCGTCTGTGTTCACATCTTACACAGGGATCACACCATTAATTTGTTCAATCATTCTGCAGGAGTTACTTTTTTTTAGATCAGCTACAAATTTACTAAAAAGGGAAGGGAAAAAAATACAGTGAGTCTCTCTGGTTTCAAGACAAATCATCAAAGGATCAGGATGATGTGATTTATATTTCCCTAAGCCACAGTGCTGGTGAGAGATGGTGTGTGGTTTACACAGTGAGTTAAGCACACACGTGCCACAGCTGAGGGGAGCCACTGCTCTTGAAGGGTCCCCATCAACTCAACCCCCATTGGAAGTGATTATGGAGGACATGAACATGACCTCCAAGAATTTGGGAGTGGGAAGGCACAATACAATCCCCACAGGTCAGCAATCTTACTGGTGCTGTCTGTGCCACAGACCCAGAGCTGAATGGAGGTGGGGGCCAACCTTTTTCACCCACAGAAGCAGCCAAAGCTATGAAGTCTTCAGAGATGCTGGTGGGGTGGTGAATGGGAACCTCAGGGAATTTTTGTCTGCAGAGTTCCAGCAGTCACTAAAACCACGGAAAAACGTCTGATCAGAAAACAAATCACGGAGTAAGAAAATGAATGAGGCAGAAAGAAAAGAATATCCTGATTTACCCAACCGTGCTCGTGTTGCAGTGCAGGGTTTACTAGGACGAGCTCAGACACAGTATTTTGGAGGCTGGAGCCTACAGAGGATGCAGTGAGATGCACAGAAGGCACTGTGCTAACTTCACCTGAATATTGAACACAGAGTCAAACATATTTATGCCTAAACAGATTTTTGCTACAGGCTTAATAACCTTAATCAAGCTAAACGTGCCAGGGCCATAAGGAAATAAAGCTTATACACCAAATCTTGATTAATGCATTAAACCCCTTTACAGAAGAAATACGACACGTTTACTTTTCTCCCTGTTCTCCTTGGTCCACGTGGTAATCTCCCAGGCTTCAGGATCCCATATTACTGTTAATTATGTTTCTGTCTTAGATTTCCAAAGGCTGCAGGGTCAGCCAGGTCTCAATGAGCTCTCAGCAGGACTGAAGCTCGAATCTTCACTCGGCCACTTCGCTTTTCCTCTGGAGGTGGGAAATCTTCCCCTGTCGTGGCCAGTGAGCAAGGAGGGGACATTGGCATGGCAGCAGGTTCCCTGTGCCCCTCTTGGGTGACCTCCCTCTGCTCTCATGCACCACTAACTCCCACCTGAGACTTGCAGGCGGCAGAAATGGGAATTGGTTAACTACCAGTAGTTTATGGACTCCAGTATGACCTGCCATAACTCCCATTAAAACAGGACAATTTGCTACAGAGAGAACTTTTTATGATTATATAAAACTACCAGAACCTTAACATTATTTAGGTTTTATTGTAAAGCTGTAAAAATCATCCACTGTGACAGCTGCCTTAAAACATATGAATTAGGCATTTCAGTAACCTTTAAGATGTGTTATTCTTTGTCATATTACTGAATTGTAAGATAGGTCTGGTTACCTCTAAGAGGTTTAAATTTCCAATCTATTAAAGTAATACTGGCAATCTGTTATTTCTAGGCCATTGAGGAAAGGTTAAAATGAAAATTGGACTTTGGGGAGTTCCTCCTATTCTAAGTGCAGGCTGAAAACATCTCAGCAGCAGAAGGCAAAGTCAGGGTCTCAGTAAGAAGCAGTTATCAAGGGAAACGACTGGTGATAACTTTATTGATTAAAGCAGCTTGAGGAATTTCAGAATTGCCATTGTCTCGAATTACTGTGGTGAGATAGCTTTATTAAAAAGGTATTTTTCATTAAAAGTCAGGTGAAAGGAAACTGTAATATGTTTTCAAAAGCGCAGCTCATCCAAAATGGTCTAATGACGGTTTGGATTAAATGCATTCCACAGGTGGAATAAATTACTGGCAAACATTTTGTAAAAAGTAAAGGCAAGTCAAACCAGCCCTTGTCATGTCACTACAAATGCAGAGAAGTATAGTTCATTCAGGAGACAGATTAAAATGTAAGACAGTGTATTACAGGAACTTACTGAAGTGAATATAGTGAGGTTTTAAACTGAATATACTGAGGTTTTATTATTATGTTCCACGAACTAAACCAGCCTGCAAATCCTTCTCAAAAGAACATTCAAGTTGCAAGGTCAAGCACTCAGAAGTTAGAAAAAGGCGTTAGAATTAAGGTAGTTTGCTTGGATCTAACTTGTTCCTCCTACACATGTGCATCCTGATCCAGGCTTTAACTCCAGCAGTGTGGATTATTTTCTCCGTAGTGGAAAACACAGAGTGCCATTGTGCTGTGGTGTCTCCTTGGTTAGGCACACATTCCACTTTGAATCTTTCTGAAAACAAAATATTATACCTACAGACCAGACATGTTAGTACACCAATGACGACATTTAATATTAGAAACGATACGAACAAAAGCCAAAACTCTCACAAAATATAAAGCTGGTCACCAGTGGCACTATGGCAAACAGTTGAAAATGAATAAATAATCTCTGGGGAGTATTCCTGCTTTTCTGCACCCAAACCAAATCCTCCTGAAGCCGATGGGGACCATTCCCTGAGGTCCCTGTGGGACCATTTTTACCAGGCTGGAGATGCATTAAATGAGATTTGTTTCCCAGGACAAAGGTTTTGAAACAGTTCTGCTGTTGCATCCCTGCAAATGATACCTTCCCTCACTGCCATGGACTGACACGGTCCTGGCACTCCATGAGCCGGGAAAAACAGTGCCTGAGGAAAACTGCACCTCTCTGCCTGTGAAAAAGGACAAGTGATGCCACTACATGGGATTACCGGAATAGAAAACTCAGGAATAACACCTTCCCCCCCTATTCCTGCACACCAAACATTTCTGATATGAGCAGAAAGGAAACACAAACCCTTATGGATGTGATTTACACAAATTGTGTTTCCTGTGGTTGGGTGTTTTTGTTTGTTTGTTTGTTTTGTTTTTTTGGTTTTTGTTTTTTTTCCCCAAATGCCACTCTGTGGCTGAAAAGGGTTTGGGTGTTCGTTGGTTGGGTGAATGGTTTGAATAATTTCCGTGGCTGTAACTGGGATGTTATGAGTTATCTTGAAGATATGGACAAACTGAAGGGAGCACAGGAAAGAGCCAGAGGGATAAAACTGAGGGAAACTGCTGAGAGCTAAACCACACAGTTTTAGTAAAAGACAACTACTTTAATGATAACAAGACTATAGATAACTGGAGAGACAAAACAACCAGGAAGGCAAGCAATTATTTGTTGTTAATGAGGGTAAAACTAGAAATAAGGAGATGCAGTTTAAAAGGGAAGCACCCCAGTGAATCTCAGGAAAAGCTGCCTGCACATAAAACCTGATCACTGCCCCCCGGGGTACTCACAGCAGGCTGGTTGTTTGGCTCACTGAAAACTACTCTGGACCAAACATCCATAAATGTGGAGCAGGGAACATTGCTGCACCGGGAAGGAGATGGATTAGACGTTCTACCAGGTCTTTTCCATCTCCCCACTCTCTAATAAAGTAAAACTCAAGCACATACTGAATTACAGGGCCATAATTTCATCTCCAGGCTCGAGGGACCTACAAGGCACCCAAACTTTGCTCCTGTTGTTTATAATGTCACCCAAACCCCCCTGATGGAATTATTACGTTGTAATTCACTGCTGTTTGTGAGTCATCTCATACTCATCCTTATGTCCCGTGTGACAGAACAACAATCAATAAAGAGGAGCTGGGAACAACTACAGAGAGGGGGGAGATGGGCTGTGTAAGGAAGCCCCACACATTCAGCATGTTTCTGGAAAGTCAGTAATACAGGAGGAGGTTTTGGGTCAGTCAGCAAATTTATAAAATATTTTACTTCTGCCTTTCCCTTTTACTAAAAGAAAGATAATCAGTGCAACACTAAAGGGAAAAAAACCACCACATTTTGGCTTTAATTCCATTGTTCTGCAGCCTCCAGTCTCCAAGTTTCTCTCTCTCTCCAGTGAGGTAAAAAGTCTTCCATAATTCCCTGGGAAACCTGACTTTTATCCTTTTGTATTGTTTTCTTTAGCTTCCAAATAAAGGAATGTCACAAAAGAAGTGCATGTTCCTTGGAACCACATGGTTTGGGAGGAAGGTGAATATGAGACCACAACACAAGGATGTTGTGGAAGGAGAAA
Organism: Myiotriccus ornatus; assembly: GCA_036023395.1. Classification (NCBI taxonomy): domain Eukaryota; kingdom Metazoa; phylum Chordata; class Aves; order Passeriformes; family Tyrannidae; genus Myiotriccus; species Myiotriccus ornatus. The sequence continues at coordinate 32,863,149 of JAYRBT010000178.1, read as the reverse complement.
CTACAGCAGAGAATGGAGGGATGGAAAGCTCTAAACTGAGCATAGGTATGGAGGGCACAAACCAGAAGAAAGACAGACTGACACTGGGAATAAAAAGGGAAACAGCAGGAAGTTAAAAAGCACCCTGAAAAAAGGCAGAGAAAATAATGTCATACCTTTCAGGAGAGTGGTAAGTATGAACAGGGAAGGAGAAATTCAACCTGTTGGCATTTACCCTCTTGGCTGTCAATTCTCTTTTGTCTACTTCACATTATTTGGCAGAATGAGCAAACACAGGTTTTTCCCCTCTGCAGTATTTTTTTTCAACCATTTTTCTTTTCCTTTCTATTTATTTGGGGTTTTTTAAGTAATTCATGGGAAGATCTTGAATATAACTATTTCTCTGCACCATACATAACACATTGCATTTGGGAAAAATATTTGCATATCCACCCAAAGTTTACCACGTCCTCCTGGTCACATTCCCTTCAGCCTCTTCTACAGATTGCCAAAGTTACAGCAAAGCAGAAAAAAATGCATCAGGGGGCATAAATGTATGGCACAGCCCATGGTCAGAGCATCTGAAAACCTTACCTGCTCTGGTGGAACTCCCATTTCTGCCAGGGCTGACTCAAAGAACCTTTTTGATGGTTTTCCCACTACCTCAGCTTGAACATCACAAGCATACTGGAAAAAAGAAGAGAGAGACACAAAAAATGCTGATTGGAAAAGCATTTGTTCAGCTCCATAATTCCATTATAAAAACTATGTGACTATTGATTTGTGCCCTTAAATAACACAATGGATCAGTGGGTGAAGTTGAATATCAGGGACTTTGGATATCAGAAGGGGTTGAAGTTCTCCGGCAGGAGAAAAATTCTTCTTGAAACATCTCAGATTACGAATCTTTTACATTCTCCACCATGGAACAGTCTTCAAACTCAATTCCAGTATTGCACATCTTTTTTTAAGAGCACCACTCTTAGAGACATAACAAATATCCTTTATATGAAATCATGAGAAGTAGTGGAGAGCCTTAAAAGGTGCAGAGGGTTTCTTCAACCACCTGGCTTAAGTTTAATGGTTCAAGTGATCAGCCAGATTTGAAAAGTTACATTTTCCTGCAACTAAATATCAGTGCTATGCCAAAACAGTTGTTTCTAGCTCCTTCCTAGACAGGAAGCCTGAAGTTAATCTGGGAGGCAAAAACTTTCCCCCCAAACTCACGTAGATACAAATTAACGTGCTACAAGTATACATTATACAAGTAGAGATTACATATGTTCTGTGTTTATATTTTACCCTATTTTGCTTTATTCTCTGCATTCACTATGTACTTTTTTTAAACTCTCTTCACAGGAAAATAAAGATTCTCTCCTTCTCTCACCCTTAGGTTGGCTTATCTGTCAGGTTCTGGTTCTGCACAGACTTAATCAGGCTTAAAAGCAGGATTGACCTTGAATAAGGGCCTTTTGCTGCAAACTGTCAAGGGCAAGGGCTGTGTCAAAAACAACACTACACCAAACACAAAATGGACCTTCAGGTTCTCTTGGATATCTCGCAGACAACATTCCATGTTTTCCTTTTCTGACTCCTCCTTTCAAGGGCCTCGCTTCCAAAAAAAAAAAAAAAAAAAAAAAAAAGGTGCCACAACGGTAAAAGTTCACATTTTAATTTGAAAAAAAAAATAAAAAAATAAAAAGAACAAAGGCAGAAAACAAATGAACCCACTCATCTTTAGAATGCAGCAAATGAGTTCCGATCTGTGGAAACTCCCTCCACCAAGGTGAGTAATTACAGAAGATGGCCCATATTTATACCAGTTACTCTTTTAACAAGGTGCACAGAGCGAGTAAGCATAATTCAAGCTATAAAATACCTCCAGTGCCTTCATATATGCTCCAACATCAAGTTTCAGACCATCGGTTTCTTTATAGTAGCGTCTGGAAATGAGAGCGATAAAGTTCCCATGAAATGAAAACGCTGGCAGTTAAAACACAAAGAAACCATATTTTATTATTTCTGTGCCTTTATAGGTGTCCATATGGCTGCAACGAAAAGTCAAGTAATCAGAAAATCCAGAGCCTTAATTTAGCACCAGGAATTAGGGAAAGGACAGGCTCAGCACCACGCAGTGCTCGGGGAAAAGATCTCAGACCAGATGCCCATCTGGGACACAACTCCGCTGGTTCAAAGGGATTTCAACGAGCCCATATGAAGGATGAACTTGGCCAGTGTTTTACTGCACAGTGACAGAGACCCCCTGGCAGATAAAAGGAGGGGTCTGGCACCAACTAGCATCTGTGACCCCTTCAGTGTATCTGGAAGGAGACCCCAAACAGTTGACCACCATTGACTCCCACATGAGGGAGGCCAGGGCACTGTTTATTGTGACTAAGAAAGCCCTCTAAGCTATATTTTGCTCCTTCTAAAAATGTCCCTATTGCCATGAAGCTCATGAAATTAGATATTATCTTTACAGCGTTTTTCTGGAATAGCAATTCACATTATTGTAGGTCTTCCAAGCTCTCCTGATCAGAGCAAAGACAGGTTTCTATATGAAAGGAAAAAAAGGTAGGATGAGCAGTCAGTTAAGATTTTATGCCTTATCCTTCTGCCATTTTCGATTATTCAGCATAGCCTTCCTTTAAAATGACCACTTGACCTTTGCTAGAGCAACCATTAACCTTCTATAGTCTGGCGTAAACAGCTTAATTTTCTGACAGTGGCATGACAGAAGAAATTACAAAGCCAATTCCCACTCTCAGCCCAAAACAGATGCTAAATGTAAATCACTCCATTTTCAGGAGGAGGGCATTCTGCTTCAGTGACTCTGACACTTTGGTTTTCTAGGGAATGAACTAAAACTTCAGCCAAAACCAACCTACTTGCCCACCTCGCAAAGACCCACCCAGTTGTGCTGGTTCTGCACTTTAAAAAGAAAGCTGGCTGGTGGCTGGGTTTTGTACACAGCCCTTTGCATAAACAAGGCTTCTGTAGTCAGGGGAACAATTCTTGCAATTTATAATCTCCCTTCTCTGAATCAGACAACTCACCAGAGAACTCACAGTCACGTTAACCACCTGATCAATCATTATAGAAAAAATAAATGCTGATGGTGAAAACTGAGTTCTGAATATCCCTCCAAAAAATCTATATTTTTACATGAAAAATAATATTCAAAATAAGTAACAGCAAGTCTGGGTTTTAATTAATTTATGTCAACGAATGACCAAACAAAAACTTTCATATGCACAGGGTGCAAAGGCATTTTTGCATTAAACACACTACAATTCCTAAAGAAGGGTTGATTCTATATTTCTTTTTGAAAGATGATTTTACACAACACAAAACCTGGTTATTTTATGTACATTAGCCATTCTGCTGTGGGCTCAACATCTTCCCTTTATCCTTCTGAGAAGCAATAAGGATTTTTCACCCGTGTTGCAGGATTAGAGCATGAGTGTCAGGTAAGGCAACACAATGAATTTAACTGCTCCTTCCCACTGATAAGTTCTACCCAGCTGGATCAATAACCTACAAACTAAGAAGGGTTTTCATGCCCATTATGGTCTGTTGAACCACTGAGAAAAGTTGTCACTACAGTTTCCCCAAGCTAAACGTGCCCAATCTTTTTAAAGCCCATACATCACACAACAGATAAGAGTAACTCCTGCAAGGCTGTTGGGATTTGGCATTATTCAGCAGTGGCATTAATAACCTCCTGTTTAAAAACCTCAGGATATATATAAATTAACTGGTTTTAGGGAAACATTTAAACTCGCTGACTGGATTTTTCCTGTATGTGAAAAGCAGGAGATCAAAATTTACCTTTAATGGACAGAGAATAATTAAAAATGTTCCTTGCTATTCAAACTATAAAAATTATGGACCTGTCTCTACCAAAGCACCAAAAGCATCAAACTGCATCACAAACCTACACCAATAGCCCTTTATCCAAGCATGGCCTGTTGGATTTTGAGGTTCCTTTCACTATTAAAAATCATTTATATTCAGTTCAGGCTACAGGCAGCAGTTAAAACAACATCTCTCACCTCTGAGATCTTGCAGGAGCAAAGACAAAAAGACAAGCAATGCCTAAAATCCTACTGGCCTCTTGCAATACTCACTCACTTGGGGGTTGCACACATCAAAATCCAAACTCTCCATGACTTCTATGGGTTTTTAAGGGGCTCTTGTAAAGCAACAAAAGTCCTCTTCATTGACAGGTACCTGAGCAGATCAGGCTCTCAGCCCAGACACACAGATTGACGGCTTAAAAGTTGCTACTATGAATGTCCACGCCAATTTTTGGCCTCCATTAAAGACACTGGTGGAAATTCAAAAATGCAAAGACTTGAGGAAAAAAAACAGAGCTTGACTCACCCTCTTCCAAGGGAGATCAGGACAGGCTTCTCCATCCCAATCAGAACCCGGAAAGCTTCATTAAGGTTTGCATAGGTGAAGTTTTCTGCTGCATCTCCAAGAACCACACAGTTCGGGTTTGTTTTATCCATCTCGGAAAATTCAGGCACAAGATCTACAGAAGGAGGGGGGAAAAAAAATAAAATAAATTCCCAAATCCCTCCCCATTTCAGATCCCACGGAATTGACGGTGTTTCCCCCAAACTTGTGTTTCCCTTTAAACCAAAGCCTGGATCAACAGCTCTTCAGAGCTCTCCGTTCAAGGCTGGCTCCCGCCGCTCATCTGCCCTGCGACAACGAGCCAGACAAACCCTTTCCCACCCCTCCAGGTGTGCTGCAGCGTTTGTCCCACCGTCGTGCACCAGCAGGTGTGGCCTCAGGCCACGCTCCTTCAGGATGTGGCAGGCTGCTGGGGCCGGGGCGGTGACCTCGGACACGGAGATGTCGAAGCCCATCCCCCGGAGCTTCTTCACGAAGTTCTCCCGCGTGGCCTGGGTCTCGTTGGTGCAGAACCGCAGCTTCAGGCCAGATGCTTTGATCCTGTGGTGGGGGGGGAAAGCAGTGCAGGGGTGAACTGGGCACAGAAAGTGAGCTCAGGGCATCAGTTCTGCTAAAAATGATATGAAATTCTGGGCACTGCAGCTGCAGTTTCCATGTGCGGAGCCCCTGCCCGAGCACATAACTGCCCTCTCTGGAGCACACAGCTGAGCTGGGCAGGCAGCACAGGGGATGTCCACCACCCCCAGAATACCCCAGCGTGGCAGGCACACACTCCCTCCACACATAAAAACACTTAACTCTAGTTCCTTTCCTTCCAACTGGTCCGTGGATGTTGACATGCCTGACCTGAAAGCACTGCACAGCGGCAGCTGGTGTGATACCCCTGGCTCTTGACACCTGAACTTGGATTTTCACCTTTCCACTTCCTGATCACCCACTGCAGGCAACAGCAGGACCTGGCACGTCTGCAGACTGCAGGTGAGAGGCCAGTTAGTTGCAGTGATGCTTGTGGCAGCACCGGCGTGGATTCAGTTACTTTGATCATGACATCTCTCATAAAACACCTGTGCTGTTACTTGGTGGGTAATCCTGAAAAATATGGTAGTTCAACTGATTCATTAATAAATGTTTCTCAGGGGAAGAACACATGGCCACAGGTGTCCAGAGCCAAGGATTGGTATTCTGAAAAAGTTGTGTTGATGCCCCATCCCTGGATGTGTCCAAGGCCAGGCTGGACGGGGCTTGGAGCAACGTGGGCTAGTGGAAGGTGTCCCTGCCCATGGCAGGGGGTGGAACAAGAGGATCTTTAAGGTCCCTTCTAACCCAAAACATTTTAAGATTCCATGAATCTCCTGCAAGTCCTCTCCCTCTGAGTGGCTTTTTTCCTGGCCCAAGCTGTGATGACCTACTGGTCCCCAAAAGGCCGTTTCTGAAAGGGTGAGTTTTGAGTTTTCAGCTGTTTGAAGACCCAACGTATTTCGAAGTGGCCACGGAAAATCAGAAACATTGAAAATGTATCACAATTTAAAAAAATAAATAAATATCTGCCAAAGGGACTGTCACTCAGCTCCTCAATATATGAAAACTACTAATTTTTGTCAGATTTCATGTGAATGTGTGTATAATTATCTTTGAGGATCTGAGCTCATGCAGGTTCAGATACCCAACTAAATCTAGCACTAGGCTTATAAATTCTTACTAAAACATTATTACTTTTCTTTGTGTTAGGATGAAAAAGGTCTTTTCTGTTAAGAAAGTCCCTGCATGGATTCTCAGACAACAAAATAATGCTGGGTTCATTTTCTAGGGAAGATGACCTCAACTAGTTGGTCCAAACACCAAAACCACCTCGAGGTAACGCATCTGATGACAAAACTTCTGTCAAAGGATTCTTGGAAATCTGGTCCTGACCCAGAGAGGCCCTTCCACTCATTAAAACTGCACGCCAGTGTCTTCTTTCATAACGCTGGTGATTCATTTCTTTCTTATTATTTGTCTTTCCTAATCATAGATATGCGAATTATCAATTACACTTAGTGGTTAATTGCCCTTCATAAAGATAGCTTTTCTATTTTAAATTAGGCAGTTAATATATTGTAACTAATAGCATCCACTTGTACATTATAAATATATCTTCATTGATTGGAGCACTGAATGTGAGATTCACTCACAAGTTAATGAAGCAATTGAGTGAAGAAGTGCAGGGTGTACCCAGGGAATAATTATTGTTAATGAATTATGATGTGACCTTCTCAGAACAATGAACAATTGGTGTGACAGTGGGATGACAATAATCCACATCTGTTATTCGAGACACGCTTTCAGCTGGAGTTTAAAAGCAAAGGAGTGTAATTTGGATACATAACAAATAATAGAGTGTGCCATGGTCAAAAAAAAAAAAATATTCTAAATGCAAAACCTATCTGCACAGTCCTGAGGAAAAAAAAAATCCCATGACTCACAAGTACCTGGAAGCAGAAATTCGTTGAATGAGAATCTATTCTTTCTCCTCTTAAAAAGGTCAACAACATGAATCCAGGAATAACACTAAACACCGACTTGCACAGACAAACAAACACCCTCACAGGTCAGCTTGGTGAAAGCAGACTCAGTTTTCCTGTACTACAACCTTCAGTTCTTTCTCAGCATTTCAGATGAAAAACAGAGCTACACTTCTGAAAGGTTTGACCAAAGCAGGAGCAGTCTGGAATCATCCCTGACTCCCACCGTCGCTTATCACCCCAACAAAGGAGCTCAGTAAATGCTTAGGATCAGGTGAGGTCTACAGAGAGTTAGACCAAGCTGGACAGAAAATGGGAGTCCACTTGAAAAGGACTTTCAAAAATATCCTGTAACACTAAACAAAAGAAAAATCAACAAAAACTCCAGAGAAGACTTATTTCTACAAAATATCTTTCCAACGAAGAGCCACCTTTTCCTTCCCACTGAGCACCCCTAAAAAGACCCCCTGCTAGTCTCTGCCAATCCTTTTATGGAACAGTCACACTTACTGGTATGTGCATGATTACACACACACCAGGATGAATCCGTCCCTGGATGCTCAGTATCAGCAAACACACATCAGCAAACAGCTATTAACTCAGAGCTTAAATAATTAGGGAGAGCTTTTACCAGCACGGGGGAAATCCTGGCTGCAGTCGTGTTTACAGCAAAACTCTCCTTCAGTTTTCCTGGTCAGGTAGGTTTTGCCACCACCAGGAGGAACTAAAAGAGGTGGCTTGAAGGTTTCTGTCTGACAGGTGAGGTGCTATGCCCAGGGGGTCTGTACTGCACTGGGGGCACGGCTGCTGAGCTGGCCAGTCTAGTGGGAAACCCCCTGGCTCTGAACTGACCCGATGTTCATATCTCTGGAAGCACGTGCAGAGCAAGAAGCAAGTGCAATTTCCAGTGCTGGCAAAGTGTGGGGATGTCGGGAGAAGAATAAAGAACAAGATTTGTAATGTGATGTCTCATAAGATAAAGAGCAAGGGATTAGATGAGTGCACGTACAGAAGAATGAGGCACCAGCAGATGAAATACCCCACACATGTTTTATCAAGATCTCCGGCGTATTACAGAGTTCTCAGCAGTTTTATTACAGAAGAGCAGGCACACCCAGGAAACCCAGTCAGTCAGGGCTTCAGCTGACTTCCATACATCGTGGCCATGATAAAGATCCCACTCCAACTCCATGAGCACCAGGAATCGATCCTGATTAGAGCACAGGCCGAGCACACGGACAGGCAGCGCTGAGCTTAAGCCACAGAGACTTGGCATGGTCCAGGTAGCTGTGACATCCCAAGGCTGCCTCTCACTCCCTGTTTGGGGCCATCCACAGGCTCAGCATCGATCAAATCCACTCACACCACTCCTAATGCCCACGAGCAGGAACAGGGGAACTTGAAGGGAGAGCAGCTTCTCACCTTTCCGGGTGCCACAAATGGCAAACTCGGCTAAAATCATCTCTGTGGCAGAAGAAACCTGTTGGATCCCTTCTCAGAGGGGCACAGCAGAGCAGGCAGGGCAGCAGATGGAAAATCCAGTTGTCCCCCTCCAGCTTTGTGCCAGCACCAGCTCTGCACCAGCTGCTGGGGAGCAGCCACAGCACGCAGGCACCGAAGAGAAGCTACAAAGGATGTCCAAACCCAAAATTATAAGCAGACAGATGAACATTAAACTAACAGACCAATAGATAGTAAGCAGTCTTTTTCTAAGCCTTACCAGAGGAGGGATTTAAGCCCCCTCCAGATCAAAACAACCCCTCAGTCACCCAAACCCAAACCCTAAATCCAGACCTGGGGCACCCACCGTGCTCCAGGCACACCGTGAGCACACGTAGAGGGAAGAGAGGGATATGAGGGGTTTAATTTCAGCCCTGGGCTGCCCCTCACACTACAGCAGCTCTTTGAACTGACCTTTACCTCGTCCTGCCGGAACAGGACACGAGGCTGAGTGACAATGTCCCACAATGCAATTACCATGCGTCAGATGAGCCGGTCCCTTACAAATCACCTCGAACTTTACACATCTGCTGGCTGTCAGCATCTGCCAGGCTCACTCACCCGAAAATAATGAAAAAAACTCTCATTATTGCTCCATAACAGGTAGAGTGTTAGGACAATTATTAGACATCCTCACTGACCTTGTGCAGGCTCAGCCAACCGCCCTTGCCAACCTTTATGGGCAGCCTTTGGGCACACAAAACACAAAACGCTGTTCTTTCAGATGATGTAAAGGTTGTGACACTGGTAGGAAAAGCAATGGTCCCAGAATCTAGGCTGGAAGCCATCACTCCTCGAATTCACGTTGTCCTGAACGTGGCTGAAGCAACTAAGGACATGGCAAAAGGCTAAACTTCAGATTTTGGATAGACTCCTTCGTGATAAGGAGAGTCCTGCCCACAGCCAGCAGGTCCTGAGGAGAGGGGCAGGGGGGCAGAAAGCAACACCCTGGAAGAGGCAACAAGCCTGAGCTTGGCAACTGTCCAAAAACAACTTCAAAGGGGCTTGGAAGAGCACTAGTTATGAGATTTCCAGAACTGGCCTTTTATCCTGCTTTTGGTATTTCGGAGTGTTTTAAGTTTTCTTAATTTAAAAGCAAGCATGCTAAGCACTTTTGCATCAATGGACAAATATCAGTGTGCTCCAGCATAAAGCTGTCAGCACTCTAATACCTTGTCTGAAACACAGGGAATCAACAGCACCAGAGAATTATCTACCTGCAACCAGACAATAAAGTAAAACCAGGACTTCCTCCCACCTGGGCAGGACTTAGGTTATTGCCCTCTGCAAGGGTCAAGGTGTTGCTGCTCCAGGTAAAACATCTCCTGTCAGGAGGGCATGAAACTGAGACAAGACAAAACTAAGCATAATGGTCAAAAGTAGAAATTACTTGTCTAGTTACAAGGTCAATTTAAAAGAAAATTTGAAAAGAGCAGAAATTTCTACCTCTTTAGCCTGGCTGGCTCATGGAAAACCACAGAACACGACGTAGCTTTACAGAGCATGTAAAAAACACGCTCAAAATGACGAATTAAAACAGGCTTTGCAGCAAGAGGTCAGTGCTAGTCCTCAGCAGTCCGTGTGACAGTGGGTAAAATCTCATCCAGGCCTCAGAATGGTGAGTGACCAGGGCAAGGGAGGGATCAAAATCTCTGCCTTCTGACGCAGCTGTCTATCAGGCAGTGGGATGTTTTCCTGTTGCCATGGAAGCCTCCCTTGCTGGCCCTGACACTTCCAGGGAGTAATTCTCCTAAAAAGCCCCCACTGCTCTACATGGAAGGTAAAACTCCCTCTCCCAGCCCATGCAATGCACAGGGTACGTCCAAGTGTCAGATTATGTCACATTTACAAATGAATTGCTAATTCTGAGGCTGATCTTGCAAGTTTTTCCCAGGAGAACCTCCATGGGATCATCGCACAGACCTGAGGATGCAAAAGGGTTTTGGCTGAAAGCGATAACCCCTTCTGGGGTCCAGCTGTGGAAATGCCTGTGGGGGCAGCGCATTAAAAGGTGTATTTGTGGCAATAATCTATTATATTTTCTCTGCAAATCATTCCAGATTGCATCACTCCAGTGGCAATTTCAACAGCAGCAATTTTTCACCTTGAATTTCATCTTCTGAAACAACACCAAGCAAAATAATTATTTCAGAAGCCTGAAGGAGGCCAGCCATAAGTGCTTTGACCCATCCTTATACAGCATAACCCTCTCCTAATTCCACAGGAACGCTGAACTTCCTTGTGTTTTTTTTTTCACTTGGTGTGTGCAATGAGTACTGTGGACGAAACCCAGGTTGTTCCTTCTCTACCCCAGCGCCCAAACCTTTCCATTCCTCTGATTTCTGCCATCACAGAATGTCCAGACTGCTTAAATCTTGCTGTCACGTCTCTGATGCTACTTTTGTCCCCTGATCTCCTGGTGTTTCCATTCACCGATGTCCTGTCATTGGTCCCAAGCACAGCCAAGCTCATTAGAATTCCCATTCTCTGGTGATCCAGCTTTCTGCTCCATATAGCAAGGCTGGCCTGACAAATCCTTACACACAGCACTTTCTGGGCCCACTCCCTCTTGCATTCTTGTGCCTGAAACTCATCTCTGCATCTGCTATCTCACCAGCACAATTTCCTCTCGAGATCCATATGGCTCATCTCTCTCTCTATATATATAGAAGTGGATAATTTGGAGGGAATCCAAAACAGGGATTGCAACAGGGATTAAAAAATGGGAGGGCATTACCTCTGAACACGAATAAAAGCAGATTAATAGCACATATGAAGGAGCCACAAGAAGAGGCCAATGTTACTTAAGGGTGACATAAGGAAAGGTACAGTTATAAAACTATAAACACTCTGGAAGCAGCACTTTGAAACACTGTTTGACAGCAAAAACTGGGGAAAAAAAGAATCACTAAAGGTAGTTAAAAGAAAACTTTAAAAACCCACCAGCATCTTTATTTAGGTGTTTTAGTAATTCAAAATTTTTCAGAGGTAAAAATAATTACTGAAAGTTGCATATCAAAACAAACACAAAGTCCGTCTAGTGCTGAAATCTCGACAAAGGCCATCAAATACAGCTGGATACCAGAATTAGCACACAAATTATCTGACTCCATAAATCATAGTACACCTCCCTGAACAGAAGGGTAGATAATAATATGGCACAACAGCGTAAGCTACAATTAAGTCTTCAATAAAAATAAAACATACTTTTGAAAGGAATCTGCAGAAAGGAAGCACAAAGCAGAATATAAGAAAAATATCTCTGGTCCATTACGTTCAGTAACAAGATGCATTTAATTGCTGCAGATTACCAAATCAGCTTAATGTATTACACCTGAAAGACCTGAACCACACGGCAAGTGGGTAAATAAGTAAACTCTGGTAGACCTTAAATAGCTGGTAAATCAACACTTTGAAGCTGCCAGGGGGGGAAAGATCTTTAGGCATTCAGTTAGCATGAATATATTTATTTGCATTAAGCAAAGTATTTGTATTGACAATATAGTGAATGATACTCCAGTAGCTTTCATTCTGTGCTAAAAGGGAGGGGTCCCAGGGCTGGGGGTTGAAACTACATGATCTTTAAAGTCGCTTCCAACCCAAACCATTCTATGATTCCCTGAAAAGCTGAGATTGTTTTGTCTCTGAAGCCGCTATTTACTCCATTAAAAATTCAGTCAAGACAAAGTTATCTTTGTCAGAGTTGAATTCTTACTTTGTAAACAAACAGCACTTGTTTGTAAAGAATTATTTCTATTTCTCAGACCCTAAAGCTTAATGATGTTTAAATTCCAAAAGTGCAAGCACTTACTCATGCAATTTGTGTAGACAGCACATGAGTACCCACAACTTCAGGGACACAAATCTGTTTTTTTAAAGAAAAAACGAACACTGCTGATTAGGAAAGCAAATATGAGTTAGGAACATCAACTGCTCTCAAAAACTTAGGGCATAGCTGATGTTACAGACCAGAGTGGAGCTGTGACAACTCTGCATCCACTGAGGATGAATTCCTGGATCTCTTTCTGGCTCTGTCAAGGAACAGCCATATGACAATACAGAAGTGCTTCATCTTTTTGTGTCTCTACTGTTTCAGAATCCCCTTCTTTGGGATCCATGGGCAGAAAGCGCAAAGAGAGTCAAGTACAAAGACAAACAAAACGATATTTACACAAGAGTCGGTGTAGTTTATTTGAAAATCTCCTTCTAAGAGAAACAACTGCTTTGCTATCACATGTCCCGAAGGCACAGCAAGCCTTGAAACTCTGCACGGCCTGTGCTAAGCCGTGCCTCGGTTATCTCCTGGGACAACAAAGATTTCCCGCTCCCTGTGGCACACACGCACTTCCAAAGGGCTCTTTGTGAGCTCCCAACTGTCCCACCCGAACCACCCCCACGCGCTGAATTGCTTTACAGTTCCAGTTCCGCTTGTTCTCCTCGCAATCTTCGCCTTGTTCGACTCTCCAGGTATTCTATTCCAACGCGACTGTCCAGCTGCTCTGCAGCCTCCTCGCTCCCCAGATTTCCGCTGCTCTTCTAAAGGACTCCGTGCGAAGTTGTGCCGACAGATGCACCATCCCGGCCCAACAACAGGATGTTGTAAATGTCCAACTACTGTGTGCTTTTCATATGGATATGCTAATGGACACGCTATCAGCACACAGCTGTAAATGCAAAGGCCAGAGCACAGGCTGAGCATCTTTTGTGGATGTTTAACCACCTTCTGCCTTGTAAGAGACCAGCTCCCTGCTATTTGTGAGATAAAAAGGGACTAGCTCACCTCGTGTCAATGCTGTGTAAATCGATTAAGACAACAAGAGCACAAACACAGAGGTACTGTTAGGGCTGGCTCCAGGACAAGCCTTTAAGTCACCTTTCTGATCTTGTCCATGGGCTTTCTGATCTGCTCCAGGGCATCTGCCAGTTAACCCCACGCACTGGGAAGAGATCTGTTTAACTTCGTTACAAGGATTTTTAAAAACAACAACAAACGTATCCCACGGTAAATTAAACAATCAAGAAATGTTACGGGTTAAAAGTTTTAAAGGGACAAATAATCTTACCAAGCTGCTTTTGGATTTTTTAGTCATCCACTGCTCTAATATCCCCATCCAAAGTTAACAGTAAGAGCCTCTGGAGAATTTAAAGACACTCCTGGCATGGTGGCTCCTGGGTTAAACCAGGGGTGCCAATACCCTTGGGCACACGGGTAAGGTCTGGCTGCCACAGTATGGCTGAGTAATTTATCATAGATTTACCAGAGATGTAGGTGTATTAGCAATAAATAAAGCATTCCACGTAGTTACACTTAGTGTTTCAGCACAGGTTACACCAGCTTGGATAGTGACTATTGATGCCTTCCTCAGGAGAGTCTCTACAGCACTGGGAAGTGTGTTACTGAATGTCATCTTGCTCAGGATATTTCAGTGTCCATCAGCTTCTCTGGTCATTTTTCTGCTCCATCTCACTGTACTGTCAGCTAAAAACAAACAAACAAGAGAGAAGCAGCCCCCCTGCAGCCACCATAAATATAAACCAGGCCAAATTCTGCTGGCAGAAATTCCATCGCTACTCCCTGAAACACTAACTCAAATAACTGCATAGCAGAGTTTGGCTGGAAACAAAAGAAGTAATGCAGCCAATACAGTTTTAAGAGGCCAAAATGGCTTCAGTCACATGAAACCAATGACAAATTAATATGTTTGCTTATCATTTTTATTGGAGTGTACTATATGTTGTTACACTAAGTTAATTGCTGTAATGGTGTGGGAGATGATGTAGCAAGACATTCCGAAAAGAAGAGGTCAGCTGTCATTTTGTCACAGTCCCTATCTGTACTATGAGTTATCAAAATGGTATTTAAGGCTCCTATTGGACATATAAATGCACTGAAAGATATTAGACAGCTCTTCTAGCAAAAGACCATATCAATTTGAATAAGGCATCAAGTTCCTAGCTACCTGCAATTATGACTTTTTAATTGATACAGAAAAAAAAAGGAATTAATTAAAAAAGGGCTCCTTTTAGCTTTAATCCATCTGCTTGAAACCACTGAGCTGTGCTGTGACGCAGACACAAATATTAATGACCGACTGGCAATAGGATAATGAGTCAATAAAGATTTTAAATGGTGTGAGCTAGAACAATTACCAACCTAATAGGCAGATAAATAAGGCTACTTGACTTTACCCAAGGAAAATGATTATTCTTAACCACTTACATTGAATGACCTGAACAAAGCGGTTTGGGTTTGTTTTTTTTCCTTCCTGTCACATTTCCATTCTGCTGTCCCCAGTTCCACTCTGCTGTCCCCAATTCCCACAGCTATGACTGCTGCTTCTCCATTGCTCACCAGATCCTGCCCAAGCAAGATCAGCTTTCCCAGTGCAGCTCTCCCAGAGCCTGTTGTTGGATTGCATCTCCAAACCCACCCCAGCCCCTTCCAGACAGGCGGACGGGTCGGATCAGCTGCCGAGGGGTTTCTGTAAGTAACGAGGAACAAGGGCTTAGATATTTCCAGTATTTCCAGAGAAATCCCATAGCTTCTTTAGCCCAAGGCCAGAGTTTTACTGTTGTTTCATCAGCATATTTCTGATACTGCTGTAAGTTAAACTGCAGTTTACATTGCATCCATGCAAGGGGGTTCAGCAAAGGCAGTGACAAAGGTTATTAAATAACAGCCTGCAACCCAACAGGAAACAATGCTTAAAAACCTAGGAGGAAAAACCAGTATGTCAAAAGCATCCAGTGAACCACAACACAGGTATTATTGACTTTGTCCTGAATTTTAAAGGAATGATCTGATCTCTGGCAGTAATTAATGCAGTTGTTGCTATTTATGCTTGATTTGGCCATGCCTGGAGGCCTTGGCTATGATCTGGTTTGTTCCATGCTAAGCACTGCACACATGCAACTCCTTGAAAGACTCACATGCCACAGCACTACAGTGCAATGTCTTTATAGAAGCAGCTTTTCCCTGTGCCTAATATCACTGAATTCCCTTGGAGTGCTGCTCTCCTGCTGGCCGTCCTGGCACCTGCAGCTTCCATCAGCCAGCTGAGCATCACAAACAGGCCACGAGCCTCCAGAAGCCTTAAACTTGCTTCAAACACTGCTCTCTGACAGCACTGGTAACTCTGATCCTGGAGATGGAAACAAAAGCTTCATCTGATGACACTTTTTGTGCCTGCTACCTGTATTTCAAGAAGTATGAACAAAGACATAATTATTAAAAAAAAAAAAAGGCAGCAAAGACTTCTGTTATTGCGACTACATTTGGACCTTCTCCAGTTGGTTCCACAAACATTCAGGCACATATTTAACTAACCTCATGTAATTAATTTTACTGTTTTCAGTATTTCTTCCTGCATACTTTCCTGCTCATTAATGTGCTCACCACAACTGTGTCTGTGTGCTGAGCGGCCCCAGACGACAGAAACTGCAGAGGTGCTCGCCAAGCTGTAAACCTTTCAGGGTTCAGAATTTAGACTTTTAGAACATTTCAAATGGGGTACACACAGCAGCACAGAGTAACAGAATGGTGTGGGTTGGAAGGGACCTTAAAGGCCATCCAGTTCCCCCTCCTGCCATGGGCAGGGAAACCTTCCACTAGACCAGGTTGCTCACCGCCCTTTCCAGCACTTGCCACATGAAACAGATCTGGATTTTCTGCAGTGGGTTAGTGAAACATCAATGTAGAGCCAAAAGGCTCCTATACAAACCCACAACCTCCTCCAGCAGGGCAGACACACCAATCAATACCTGTCTGTAAACAAAGTTGCAGCCACTGGCCCCATCCTGCTCCTCTGGTCCAGCAGGGCCAGTATAGACACACTTGGCAAGTCAACCTAGTTAATTCAAGTTACTTAAATCAAATTTACTTAGCTTGTGTGACATGGATTGCATCACCCAGCTAAAAGTGAAAGAGGTCCCTACCTGTGGGCACATGGATTAACTCATCCCAACCACACTTTGCTTTTGAGTCACTTCCAAGCTGGGCAATCATTAACCCCAGCACAGAAATTCTCCATGTCTGCTGGGCTGCAAGTTTTCTGCGAGAAGCCTCAGCTAATCTGACAGCAAAGTTAATCAATTTGCAGAAGCACCACGCCACAGCGTGTAGTATTTTAAAAACGACTACCGGGGATAGCGTCAGATCTCTCGTATATCACCTGCTGCTGCGTGTGCAGTGACATTAAATACAAACCCGAACAGGATGTGATCTGCCGCACTGCTCCACGTGGGCTCCTTTCCCCAACAGCCCAGGGTCTGCGGGCTCCCTTACCTTAAATAACCCTAAAAAAACACCAAGGTGACCCCAAAAGTTCCCGTTTGCTGTTCCGTCCGGGACTCCACACAGCACACCGCGGGCTGGAGTGACTCTCCACGCGGCGGAGTTAAATGCCCCACAGAAGGTGACCACCGCCGACCCTGGGGTGCCAAAACCACGCGCGGGGGTGCCCCCACCCCACTCCACTCCCCGCCCCGGCCGGAGGGGGGTCCCGGGCCGCGCACCCACCTGCGCACGGCCTCGACTGAGCCGGCGATGGGGACCCCGCCGTCGGCCCCGCTGTCGTAGAGGACCCCGCTGACATCCAGCAGCAGCCCCCGCACGGCCCGAGCCCAGCCCGCCATCGCCGCCCGCACGGCCCCGCGCCGGGCGGTGCCGGGAAATGCAGTCCCGGGCTCCGCTCCGCCCCGCAGCAGCTCCCACGCTCCTTCCCGCGGAGCAACTGCGGCTGCCTCGGCCCTGGCAGCTCCCGAGCCCGGGCTGGATGCGGCTCGGAGCATCCTGGTCCAGCGGGTGGCATCCCTGCCCTTGGCGTGGGGGTGAAACGAGATGATTTTATGAGGTTCCCTTCCAACCCGAGCCATCCTATGATTCATGTGACAACCAAGAAAAAAAAAATCAACAGTGACTCGTCATATAAAGAATTTTGCAGTACAAATAAGATTTTATCAGCTGTGTTCCAACTTCACAGATAACACTGTTTTCTCTCAAATACCTTCTCGTTGCTAATACCATCAATAGCACGCCGCGACTCCCAGAATATATAAGGAGCTGTGGTGGAATTATAGTCCATTTTGTTTTAAGAAAAGCAGAGGAGCCTTGGCAGCATTGATTTGCATCACCGCTTCTGGAATAGCCTCTGGCTTCTCCTTAAAGATTACATCTAAACTGTGAAATTCATTAAATAGACCCAGAAATGGATCAGGTTATTTAAAACAACATTACTAATGGCGCAATATCTCAGCTGTCTGCACCGATAGTGAACATTGTCTTGGATAGTGTTATCAGCCCAGGACACCCGCTATGAATATTGATCCACAGCTTGTTACAGCCATCACTTGCCGTCAGGACAGGTCAGGGTTGAAACCCACCTAGCATCAAAGCAATTTGAAGACAGCACTCGGGCTGAATTTTAATGCTTGAGCTGGGAAACGGACCAACTTCAGGGCGCTAAAACTAATCTCTGAGTGTGTGCTTTTTCACGTGTGCCTTTCCACACGTGTTTTTGTGTGTGTTTGCAGGTTGCTGTGCATACAGGTGTTAAATGGATGATATTTGAAGATGTCTGTTAGCTCACAAATTAATCTCATTGCTACAGTTTACCTTCTCAGCTCCTGCAGACCCAACGACTCTAACAGAAGTATCTGTGGTCTCAGACATATCAGATTTATTCTTTTCCCAGTTCTCCACCACCTGCATCCCGAAAACCAAGCTTTACCCACCTGTAGCTTCTGAGTGTGAACTCCTCGGGCCAGAGCTCCCTTTGCTTCTACACACCTGTGGTATCCCATCCCAGAGGCCAAATGGGCTGTTGGATGCTGCCACCACATAATTAACAACGACAGCTACTTGTAATCACATCACCCTGCACATCATCATCATCTTGCTCTCCTGTTATCTTAAGGCCTTTGCAATAGCACTGGGATTACTGTGTGAGTCCAGTTCTGCTGAGGCTGGGACACCTGTGAAGAGGAAGAGGGCTATGCTCTGCATCTTTCCCTAGGAATAAAAGCAGGTGGAGCGGCAGATTCCTACTGAGGGTTGTCTTCCCTGGCTGAAGGGTGCCTTTCCCTTCATCTATCTGATTATTTATGGTACCAACAAATGCTAAGGAGAAGGGAAAAGCATCCCCCTGACCAGACAGAGGTGTACAGAAATACACTACTAGCATGTTTTTAATAAGCAGGGCTGTCTAGAAGTGATCACGGGGTTGCTGCAAGGTGGTGCAGAGAGGCTTGGCCTGCTGTCACCTACCCTGCTTTATAAGTATGAACATACAACAAAGTGCTTCCCCCCCATAGCAAGGAGGGTTAGTCCCGAGGCTGCTCAGTGGAACAGGAACTCTTCCAACACAGGCAAGCCTCAGTTTCCCTGCCTACTCACTGAGAACAGTCTGAGCACCATGGAGTTTGGCCCAAAGTCTGAACCAGACTGATCCTAAACTGTCCCAAAACAAAAAAGCTGCTCATTTCTCCCTGTGAACCACGCAGTAGTTTAACATCTCAAGAGTGGCCGCTGGCAGAAGGAGCGCTTGGAGCCCGGAGCCCAGCCGGCACAGCAGAGGGATGCAGCAGCCACCCCTCCTCTCTGGGTCCCTCTGAACACGAGGGTCACCCTGCTGGGCCGGCACTGAGCGGGGAGCTGAAGGTGTGTCAGCGGACAGTGGGGGGACAGCAGCAGCCGAGGAGCTCTCCGGGCCCGGGAGTCGGGAGCTGCCGGCGCGCTGCGAGTGCAGCCGCATCCCTGCGCTGGCGGAGAACCCGGGGAAGGGTCCTGGCCGCCCCTGGCCCACCTCGCTGCGCGTTCCCCCGCCCATCCCGGGACAGGTGACGGGAAAGCCCCGTCGCCGGGAGGCTGGGATGGAGGGAGGCGCCCGCTGCGCCCCCGCGGAGCCAGCGCGGCGGGGAGGGGGCGCGGGGGCGGCGTGCCAATGGCTGCGCTGCCCCCTCCTCTGCCCCCACCCCGCCGCCGGCCCCTCCGCCTCCCCGCCCGACCCTCCTCCCGCCGCTCACTCCGCGCCGCCAGCGCCGAGGCTGAGGCTCGGGAGCGGCCCCGCTCCGCGCCCGGCGCAGCGCTGGGAGCCAGCAGGTCCCCGGGAAGCGCGGAGGGTGGGGTGGGATGCCGGAATGCCCGGACCGCGGGGCCAAGGCGGCCCCCATCCATCGTAAAATCTCCTTCTCCGTCTTAGACATCCTGGATCCCCAGAAATTCAGCAGGAGACGCGAACCGGCCGCGGGGAGCTGGGGCAGCGCCCCCCGCTCGGGAGAGCGGGAGAAAAGTTTGGGAAGAGTTGAAGTAGGAAAGGACGCTGCTGCTCCCGGCAGCGGGAGGAATAAACTAGAGGCACATGGTAGGAACGCGCTCGAGTTTCTCCGTCCGGCTCTGGCGGGGCGCGCAGGTGGAGGCGCCGGCAGAGGGGACCCCCGGCCCCCTCGCCCGGTGGGGCTCCCACAGGAGCGAGGGAATGGGGGGCTGGAGCTGGATTTTAAGTCTCAGTGATGCAAAGGGAAAAAAGTTCTCGCTATCCGTGTGTTCTCCCCGGATGCGGGGCATCCTCTGCCGCTCGACAAGGATGGCGCATCCCAGGACGCGCCGTCGCCCCATGCCGGCTCCGGACGGACCGCGGCTCTTACTGGGGCACCGCACGTTTTTGTTTAGGGTTGCTTTTTGGGTTTGGGGTTTTTTTTTTTTTGTCCACGAGGAAGGGCAGTCCCTGGGCGCACCCCTTCCCCGGGGCGGGAGCGGTCGGCTGCCCCGGCCCGCGGGACGGCCGGCTGGGTAATTGCTCAGCCCGTCCCCACCGGAGGATGCCTTAGCTCCCGGTGATCGATATCCTATTACCGACTCCCGCCTATCTCCTGCCCGCAGCTTGCAGGTGCCCACTTCAAACCTCCTTCCCCCGGCCTGATCCTAATATTGTTCGATTAAAACTTACCTTTAATAGATGACATCTATCGATCTGGCCCTCGCAAATCTGAAACTCCATTAGCGCGGGGATGGGGAGGGGGGGAGGGGATTTATTTCGCTTCAGAAGGGGACTTTAATAACTTCTTTTTTAATTGGTAAGAAATCCATATCGACGCCTCCCCCCCTCCACGCCGCGGATGCGGTGGCACAGCGGTGGGGGGGCGCGGGAGGCTCCTCTTGCACGGCGGGAGGGGTTTTTCTCCCTTTTATTTTATTTTTAATGGTTGGCCTTATATTTCCACGCTTGGGGGGGGGGAGGGGAATGCCGGAGAAGAAGCGCGGGGTTCGGAGCGGGGGTGACGGCCGGAGGGTGCTCTCCATCTGACGAGCGCTGCCATCTCGCCTAGATCGGCACGGCCCGGCGGAGAGCGGCGCCGAGGACGCGGGGCAGGACCGCGACGAGGAGGACCCGAACGCGGACGGGACCGGGAGCGGGCCTTCTCCCGGGCCGGAGGAGCCGGGCTCGCCGCGGGGCGCCCGTCGGCGGCGGGCAGAGCCGGGCTGCGGGAAACCGCGGCGGGCGCGCACCGCCTTCACCTACGAGCAGCTGGTGGCCCTGGAGAACAAATTCCGAGCCACGCGGTACCTGTCGGTCTGCGAGCGCCTCAGCCTGGCGCTGTCCCTCAGCCTCACCGAGACGCAGGTGAAGATCTGGTTCCAGAACCGCCGCACCAAGTGGAAGAAGCAGCACCCGGGCGCCGACGGCGCGGCCCCCGCAGCATCCCCCGCGGCGGCGGCGGGCGGCGGCAGCCCCAGCCCGCCGGGACCCGCCGCTCTGCCCTTCCAGACTTTCCCTTCCTACGCCGCCGCCAACGTCCTGGTGCCGCCGGCCGCCCCCTTCCCGCTGGGCTCCGGCCCCTTCGCCCCTTTCCTCGGCCCCGCGTACCTCGGCCCCTTCTACGCCCCGCACCTCTGAGCGGGGCGAGGCGGGGGGCGGCGGGCCGCTCCCGAGCCCAGCCCCCGGGAGCCAGGAGCGCACCTCGGCCCTTCTGACCCAGCCGTCATCGCTTCTGGAGATTGTATGGCGACTGGAAGTGTAAGAAAGTTGATTTTTGGTTTTTTTTTTTTAATCTTAGGCGTCACGGCAGCATGCTTAACTTTGACACAGAGGAAAAAAAACCCCCACTGTAACCACTGGATTTTATTAGCACGTTTGAGATGTAATTATAGGTGTTGGAGATGGGAAAAGTAACCCTCTTTACACATGCCTGACACTAATTCCCTCCAGATTCTTCTCCAAGTTCATTGTTAAAGCGCTCCTCATTGCTGTTTGGCTTGCCAGCACATGTCTCAACCCTCGAGGGCTCGGGAGCTGTGGCACTCGTTACCACTGCTGTGATCCTGATCCTGATGATGGTGCACGTGGCCGTTTCAAATCCCAGGGACGTTCATCTGTGAAGATGTTCCCAGGCTCTGAATTTGCTCGTGGGGGCTTGTTTGCACCCTGTTTGACCCACGTTTTATTATCGTTTCTGAAAACTGCAAACCTCTACCTGGAGGAGAGTCTGAGAAGGGGTAGGAAACTGCAGCTCTGTGTCATCAGGCAACAAGAAGAAAATCTGCCTGATCAGTGGTAAAGTATTCAGCTGCTGCTCATGTCCACAGCCTCCCTGCCTTTCTTTGCAGTTCATTCCCAGTGACTCCAAAGGTCTTGGATGTGAAGTCTAAAGATAATTCTTTTTGCAGTGAACAGTTGTTCTTGTAATAACACAGCATTAGTGCCAAATGAGGCAGAAAAGAAAACATAAATCTGAGAAAATGATTACAGTATTCATTTCTTTAAAGATGAGGCATTTGTGGTAGAAAGTAAGTAAAACGCAGAATTTGCAGCATGCCGAGACCTATTTTCCATAACTGAGAAACAAGAGCTTTTTCTGGTTTTGCTTTTCTGAGCGTTTGTTAGAAGGAAAATCACATTTCATCTTCATCGTTACAAGCACTGGAATGAAAAGGAATTTTAGCTGGGGGCTTATCTGTCTCTGAATGGACGGGAAGTAATTGGTTTAAAAAAATCTGTCTCATCTGTTTTACAAATTATTACAACACGGTGTTCAAGACTGTGTCTTCTCGGTCTCTGATGATGCTTTAAAGTACACATTGGCTCTCCAACCAAAAAACTTAGCTCATAAATCCTATCTAGCTCTTCATGTGTTGGTCTAAATAAAAAGGGTTTTTTTAAAATTATTGCCTATTGAATTGTTTTTAATTGTACTTGGGTGAAGCAGTGTCTGCTTTGTGGACTGGTTGCCCAGCTGTGTGGATATTGGCAGTGCCCTGTGTCGATGTCAGTGGCTGAGGGTGGTATTTCATTTCCTGTGGGCTGGCTACAAGGAAGGGGTTCATGGGACACCCCTCTCTTGCAAAAATCACCTTCCCCACTCCCAGATTTGCAGGGAATGGAGGTGTGAGACCCCCAAGAGCAGGCTTGGGCCAGCTGAAATGGCCTGAGTTGTCTTTCCACACTGAAGAGGAGATATTAAGTGTCTTCTCAGTGATTTGCACAGCTACTAACAGAACATGAGGTTCACCTCAGGTCATGGGTTTGGAAGTCATAACCGCTGTATGTACGTGTTCACTTGCAGGCTAATATAAGTAACTTTTTTATCTCCAAATTAAGTCAGAGTTAGAAAAGATGGGGTCATTTTAGCCCCTCAGGGTACATCCAGAGCTGCCTTCCTTTCTGGCCAGTGGATCAGCGGTCCCAGGTGTCCAAGCCACCAGGACCCACCACTGCTAACAAACCATCTAGCCATTCTGGCTGCCCATGGGCAATTAAAATCTCAAGCCCTGCAGGAAGGGACAGGTGTTCCAGCAAGCTTATCCAGTCCATTTTCTCTATGTCAGGTTAGGACTAATCAGACTAGATCCTCTTGACTATTCGTGACCTCCTACTTGTGATTGCCATCACTGTGCATGCAAAAAAACCAGGACTTGATATCGTTTGGCTGTCACTCTAAGAGGTTCCCAGAGCATGAAATGGCTGGTGACCCACAGTGTACTCAAATCTCTATGGTCATACGATTAGTTCTTTTCCTTAAGTAGTGTAAAGCATAGCAAAAAAACACAACCCAGGGTCACAAATCAAAATAAACAAATAGTATAAATTGCCTCCTCCTTTGAGAGGTGTTGTTTGCTGTTCATAAACCTTTCAAGGCTCTGCTTTGCCAGCAATTTTGCCTTTTCCAAAACCACATTAACTTTATGGGAAATCTCAATTCCTATGCAAGAAACTCCAGCTTTTTTATTCTACCTCTCTGTCTAGTCACTTCTAACCCATATTCCCCCAAATTTTTTGCAGTTAATTACAGTTAATATCCGTCATGGTCCCCACTTTACATGACCTGTACCTCTGCACAGCAGTGGAAGGGGAATGCACGTCAGTGGAAATGCAGATTTTCCAGCTCTGACCCCAGGCCACCAAAGCTTTTCTTGCTAAATGCTCCCCATCCCTTCGGACAGAGTCTTCCCTCCTTGCTTTGTCGAGGTGGAGTTGCTCGGGAGGGTGATCTCTGGCTTCTCATTAGGGATGTGGTGACTGGGCACTTACTACAGCTGTGATTCCAAGCAGCCCTGGAAGCAGCAGCCACTGCCAAACCCCGCTTTGCCCAGATGAGGCCATTCACACTGGTAACACCTCTGGAAACGCCCCACTGAGCATCCATTATCTCTAACAATTCTGAATAGGGATTTGTGCAATATTTTCAGGCATAGACAAAAATTGACTTTACTCACAGCTGAATATAGATGTTAAGGGGAATCACAAGTAAGACCTACGTGTAAAAAGCAAGCAATGCCTCTGTATTAAATTAAAAGAGCTTTGAATTGAAACGCTCCACAGAGAACAGGGAACTTAGTAGTCTCCCTTGTTCCTGGGCAACCTGATCTAGTGGGTGGCATCTCTGCCCATGGCAGGGCGTTGGAACTAAGTGATCTTTAAGGTGCCTTCCAACCCAAACCATTCCATGATTCTGTGATTCCCATCACATCATCTGTACTCGCAGTGTCTGCAGTGAGCAGGCAGCAGCAGCAGCTGGTGTCAAACTGCCCAGACTGCTGGTAACTTCTGGGTGCAAGAACCACAAAATCACTTTGGAAACCAAATTCCTTTAACCTGATAATGAAAGACGTACATGAGGGAACACTGTAGCATCACAGTTATGGAAATGTTAGAAATGTCAATTTAACCAGACTTTCAGATCTGTATTTAAAAAAAAAAACAAAACAAAAAAAAAAAAACCCAATTCATGCAGTTGGGTTTGCAAAGTTGGAAGAATACACTAAAAAATTAAATATATAGAGGAACTAAAGATAAGTATATTTATGGTAATGTCAGTAACCAAGCATTTTTCTTGAAGAAAATCAGTATGATTTGTTTTGTTAATACATGACCTGAAAATTTCCTTCCAGAAATCTCTCCTAGAGGTCTCTTCCTCCTAGAAATCTTTCTCTTACTCTCTAATTATTACTAGAACATCTGTAATAAGCTATGTGCTACCTACACACAGGTGCCTGAGCTAAGCACAGAATTCCCTGTTTTCCACCTGGGGATTGTTCCAGTAGGACCATGGAGAGACAGACAAGGATGACCCAAGACAAGGAGCAGGCAGAGAGGGAACTCAGAGGCCTTCTACTGTCCCTGCTTCTGGCAGAACAGTTCCTTTGGAAGAGACACGACCACGGATTTTTGTGCTCACTGTGGAACATGTGGGTGTCACCTCCTGGTGGCAGCAGAGGCTGAGAGGTACTTGGCAATGTCTTCTGGCATTGTCTCTTGGCCAGCCAGTTTCCATGCCACGTTCAGAAAAGCAATGAAAGTCAAGGTACCCACATGTTTATGAAAGGCCTCACAAAATAGAACAGGTGATCTATTAAATGCCTCATCAGCCCACTGTGTGGTCAGGCGAGTCAGGAGTGACTGAGAAGTATTGCTTTGGTCCCACAGGCCTCTTTAGGAATGAGATCTAAGTCTGATTTTCAGCAGCTTTACAATTCACAGGCAGACTAGACATCAGGCAAAATATTTAGTGGGTTAGATCCTCCTGAAGAAAAATTGATAAATGGGGTTCAAGCATCACTAGGCCTGAACATGGATTTTGTTTTCCAGTATGACCCTCTATCAGCTGAAGTCACCTTGATCAAATCTTTACAGCACTTTCTTGACATGGAAAACTCACGTTCTGGGCCTTGTTTCTGGTAGTGTAGTCAGTAAAAGTTTCTGGGAAGATAATGATGTGTGCAACTACTTTATGAGCTGCTTGTTACAGGTTTGCTTTACCTTCTAAGTTGGCAAATTTACCATTTCATTCACAGGTGCTGTTCTGTGGTTGCTGTGATTCATGTAGCCTGTAGCTACACTACTGTTGCTTTCCACTGCAGCAGAAATACTAAACTCCTTTTCTCATGGATTTTCCCCTTCAAACACTGAAGACTTCCCAATCTATCTTCTTTCTCAAGTTGATCATCTCATTTTGTGTGTTCTGTGTAACGCCACGGGAAAAATGGAATTGAAAACATGGCATTCCATGGGGCTTAGGCACGCTGGAGCACTGCAGAGGGATTTCAGGAGTATTCAAGATTAGTGCTTTTATACTGAGCAGCCTCTGACAGACTGAAAACACTTTTGATAAAACCAGATCTATGTACAAGACCAATACAAATACAAGATTTTACTCCTTTCTACACATGATGATTTGTTATAGTAGCTTTGATCATGGAAGTTATTTTACTGCTATTATTTAAAGGAAGAAGCCTTAAACATTCCTTTTTTTGGAATGGAAGAGAATATACAGAGTTACATAAATTTTGCAAACTGGGAGCCTTAAAAGATGTCAGACTTTGTATCTGTGGATCTTTAAGAACCTGACATAACAGAGAGTTGGGTGAGTTGAAACTTTGTTCTGTCAGGTGAGGCCAGTTCTGTGATGATGTCCCGACATCCAACACCTGTGCAGACACCTCTTGTGTGGTGTTTGTGCCATTAGATTGACAGCTTTCTTTATCCTCCAGTCCCTTCCATGGAACTACCCCAAAAGTCACAGGAATCAGTGAATGGTATAAATGCTGCATTTCACTAAAATTGCCCCAGAAGAGCCTTAGTTTGAAGAATCACAGAATGAATCCTAGAATGGTTTGGGTGGGAAGGAACCTTAAAGACCAGGTCCCTTCTAAGGAACAGCCACATGACAGTTTAAGTAAAGGTGCTTTCTGTCAAGATCTTTCTGCTTTCTGAAGATTCCTTCCTTCGGGAAATATGCTCTCCATATTTCCACATCTCAAATTGTGTGATTTCTGAAAACAATTATTCTGAAAGAAACTGTTTTGAAACAATGGACTTGAAAAAATAAAAAAAGTCTTTTGTCCTAACATGCATCAAGAAAGCCTTTAATTTTCTGAATTATCAGGTATTCTAAAAAAATCTGAAGATAGTTTAAAGTCCTAAATGGGGAAGTCCAGGAAGTGACAGCATGTCATCCCGAGGTAATGACGAGTGGCAGGTGATGCAATAGGTTACATTGCTAATCTTTCACCACAGTGATGCCGAGTTAAAGCCTGACTTGGTGTGAGTATTATGTAAGATGTTCAGTTTGAGACCACAGCAGCCCTGAGCAGCTGAGTGCTCCCCATTTAGCAAGGTCAGCAATCCTGATCGCAGCGGTGTCAGGCACTTGAACAGCTGAGCTGGTGGGGATG
Source organism: Myiotriccus ornatus (assembly GCA_036023395.1). Lineage (NCBI taxonomy): Eukaryota > Metazoa > Chordata > Aves > Passeriformes > Tyrannidae > Myiotriccus > Myiotriccus ornatus. The sequence continues at coordinate 32,836,077 of JAYRBT010000178.1, read as the reverse complement.
TGCTGTGGTAGAATTTTGAGAAGAATTTCCCAGCTCCTGAGATAAAGTGTATCCAGATGTTCAGTGCTCAATCCTGAGATTAACCAAATTGACGAAGTATTTATTCTTATTACCCAGTTGGATGTATTTATGTTCATTTCTCTGTGGGCTCTCATGGCTGTTATAGCTGCCATCTGGGTCAGATTTTGAAAGTCTGGAGAGCACATAAAGAAGTTGTCCTTTCCAGAAATCATTGTCCTGATAAAATCTAAGAATGAAGATTGGAAGTTAGGAAGCACAGTGTCTGCAGGATGCAAATCAAAATACATTTGTACAAGGAAGTAGCAAGGTCACATACGAGGCTCTTGAAACCCTGAAATTTAAACTGAGTCTCACTCCCATTTTCTTTGGACTTTATTTTACCATGTCTGAGTTTTATGCTAGAAAATGCCACTTATAAATCTCTTTTAAACAGTCTTGGGGCATCTGAGAACTGTTTATCCCAAATTCTCTCTGATTTGTGTTCTCTCAGCAGTACGATGCCCAAAGAATGTGATGCTCACCAGAAATGTATGCAGAAAGGCTCTTTCATTTAATTAACTACAAGTTCAAGAGATAAAAGAGTTTATAATTTACTTTGAGGTTGCACATGGAAATAAAATGTCTCATCTCATATGTGGAAGGCTCTGGATGTAGGTACTGATGAGCTGTAAAGGAAAATAACAGAATGTAAGTTCAAACATGGAGAACAATGCCTAACAGAAGACAGTAATTTAAATTATTTTCATTCTATGATTCAGTTATCCATGCTGTCATCTAACAGAGTATCATGGAAATCTTTGTGGAATAAGCCAACATACAAACTGGGGAGGATAAGAGTTAACTATAGCTCAAGGTTTATATTGCCATAGAAATATCAGCTGTAAGGGTTGTCTGTGGGGCTTTAAGCTGGGTTAACTAACACCCAGTCATATAAAACAGCAGTATTTTGAGGGGGTTGTGCTGTGCTTTGACAAACTATCTTGAAGGATATGAGCTGAAAAAGAAATCTCTAACTGGAGAGGCCGATCTGCTTTGCGTACATTAAAATTTGTTGCTCCACTGCTCTGACACCCTGCACTGTGAAATATTCCAGCTGTGATGCAGGAAAGGCTAAAGTTAGTCATCCTGCAAGAAATGTCTTATTGTAGAATTCTGCTGTCAGTGAATAACCAGAGTAACACAACCATGGGCCATGGAAAGCCATTTTTCTATGTAAGGAACTACAAAAAATCTGCATGAATTCAGCTCCCACTGATCAAAACGAAAGTGCATATGCAGAAAATTCTTGAAATCACCCATCTACCCATTGTTGTCTTATCACCTCCTTCTTCTTCTTCTTCTTGGGTCTTTTCCAGACGTATATTTTCAAAGAGGAAAACCTGCCACAGAAAAGCCTTCCCCCTGTGTAGGATTGGTAACACACCAGACATTTTCTAACAGTGGGCAAACCAAGGAATGTCACATGGCTCATGTCCCCACATTCCCACGTGTTGTGAGGGTCCCCTCGCTGGTATCTTGTCAGTCCTTGCTCAGGTGACACAAACACCTGCAGGGTTGGTTGGCCTGTAGAGTATGTGACAACATCACACTCTTCTCAGAAGGCTGTTCAGTATGAAGGACCAGCTGTCACAGAACTACAGAATCATAGAGTATCCTGAGCTGGAAGAGACCCACAAGGATCCCCTAAGTCCAACTCCTGGCCCAGCACAGGACACCCCCGGGAATCCCACCATGCCCCTGAGAGTGTTGTCTAAACGCTTCTTGAGCTCTGTCAGCCTTGGGCCTGTGACCACTGCCCTGGGGAGCCTGTTCAGTGCCCAGCCACCCTCTGGGAGAAGAACCTTTTCCTAATGTCCAGCCTAAACATCCCTTGAAAGCTCCAACCATTCCCAGAGATCCTCTCACTGGACTTCACAGAGAAGAGATCAGTGTCTGCCACTCCCCTTCCCTTCATGAGGAACCTGTAGGGTGTTATGAGCTCTCCCCTCAGCCTCCTCTTCTCCAGGCTGAACAATTCAGGTGACCTCAGCCGTTCCTCAGATGGCTTCTCCTCCAGACCCTTCACCATCTTCGTAGCATCCTTTGGACACTTTCCAATAGCTTTATGTCCTTCATCATCAGCCTAGGACTAAAGGTTGAGTTCCCCAGTAAAATATGCTGACTGTGAGGTTTGTCTTCAAATTTCCTTTGGCTCAGAAAAGCATTTTTTGATTTTTTTTTGCTGAATGGCAGCACGGTTTCACCAAAAGGATAAAGGGTGAAGTCTACTACCCTTGTGGCTTGGCTACGGATGGGAAGAGGGGTGGGACTGTCCTCCTGCCAGCACTGTCAATGTGTATTGGTTTTAGCTAATCATGAACTTGCCCCTTGAGCTTCCTGACTTGGCCAAACTCCATCTCCAGCCTGCTGACTGGTCTGGCTCTCACTCTGAGATGAAGGACTCTCCCATGACATTGAAGAATTGAACTCTGGTGCCACAGGGCTGAACATCACCCGTTGAGGTGCTCTGGACACTTTCTGCAACACTCCTAAGACAGCCTTAAACTCGAGTGAGGGTTCTGCAACCCTGCCATGGCACTGGTGCTTCAGCAGCTCCCAGGGCAGCACGTGAATCCCTGGCACACACTGAGCCCGTGCAGCTGAACAGACACACGAGGCCAAGGCTGTAATTCCCTTGTATAGGCCCTGCCTCTCAATACCCCACAGTAAGTGGGATGCAATTCCTCGGTCTCTTCACACGCCTAATTCCCGACAACTTCAATGAGCGTTTCTGCTGGAGACAGAGCTGCAGAATTACTCCTAACAACTGGCATGACTTAACTTGTTTCTTCTCATAACTTTATGGTTTACTCACATGTCAAATGCTGTTTTCTGGATAAGCAGAATGGATATAATAACCCTCGTTCCTCAAGTAGGTCAGAGTTTTCATCGGTTCTGCAGGGCAAATTGCTGTAATATGTGAACATTTCATGTATTCTCTTTTCCATATTTTGGGTACTGTCAGGTGGAGTCTTTTAGGTATCTACCCTATCCAAACAAACCCCCAGGTGCTGCTTTGGTGCTCCTCTCACCTTTGGCTCCTGTGACCATCCTGGTGTTGCAGCTCAACAAAGTCCATTTCAGCATTCATTGGTTTTGATTATTGTGTGTAAAAAAAGCATTCCTCAGTTTCTCTAAACTCTTCGCCTCCTTCAATGACTGCATCACTGGTCCAAAATTTGTGTTCATAGAGAAATTTTCTAACAGGAGACACCATTTTCCTTTTGCCTTTTCCAGGATGTTTGCAGGTCCTGCCAGAATGAGCATCCGTGTGCTTGGACAATGATTCCCCAGGACGAAGGGGAGCCTTGGCCTCACCTGCCCAGCCTCGGGGTGGACGGGACAGAACTGGGGTGGCTATGTGAGGCATGAAGACATTTCTGAGTTCTGAGTTAAAAAGAGAAAATAACAAGACTATGGGAATCCCCCGCACTTGGGAGCTCGTGGTGCTCTGGATTAAATCTCGGATTTATAATGTTAACATTATGTGTGAGGGCAAGGGGCGGTGCCGGCTGATCCCTGGGCTGTTTCTCTGAGCGTGTCGTTACAAGTGACCCGGTCCTTCAGGAGGACCATTTTATTGTGGGTGTTGTGGCAAATGGTTCTTTATGAGGGCTGTTTTAGTTCTGTATCCAAAAGGAAGAGGAAAGGGGAGGGGAGAGCTGACTGGCATCCCCTTTCTTGAGTGCACAAGAGGTTTCATCACCAACACTGCGAACTTCCCAGAAATTCCACGTCCGCGCTTAACTCGGTAAAAGAGGCAGAAAAGAACTCAGAGTGCATTTAATAATAAAGCAGGTTTTCCAAGGAGGGAAAATTACTGTCTTCATCTGCTGTACTCCCCAAAGGTCTCTGACAAGGTCACTTCAAACAGCACATGTGCAATTTTGGGGTTTAGGCATTTGTTTTCACTTCTGCCTTCTCACACTTGTTGTAGCACGTGCTTTCCATGAAAACTCACTCTGCTCTGAGAATTCCATGCTTTGCTGTAAAACTGGCTGGTTCCCCCTGCCTTTTTATTCTTGCCCTCTCCCCTCAGTTTCACTGACCTGTACATTTTAACTGTATGTTTTTCTGGCCTCTTAAGAAATATAAATTAACAACTACCATAAATAATGTGTGTTGTTGTTGTTTTTTTTTTTTTTTTTTTTTTTTTAAATTTAG
>JAYRBT010000178.1:32719007-32821358 GCA_036023395.1 Myiotriccus ornatus | reverse complement strand
GAGGCTCCGTTATTTTTTGTTTGAGGGGAGAGTTGAGCAATTGTTTGTCTTGTATGGGGTCATGCAAAACTGAGGGTATTTCTGAGGTAATTTATGGAGTGATCTGATAATCTGCTTATCTGGATCTGCAATTTTTAAGGTTTGTACCTTCCCAAGCAAGCACAGCAGCTCATTTTACAGGGCAAATAGTGACGTGGTGTTGGAACTGAAATGGCACTCAGGGATAACTGCCTGACATGAACGCCACTATCATTGCTGAAGGAAAAACACTGGGGCTAGAATTGGGTTCTGCTACGTTGTATTTTCCAAATTTGACCTGAGTAAAGACTTCTTCTTTTTGTCTTTCCCACCCACATGTCCATTTTTACAGCGGGCCCTTCAAGATCCCAACGTGGCAGCTTTCATGGTGGAACCAATTCAAGGGGAAGCAGGTGTGGTTGTTCCTGACAAGGGTTATCTCACAGGAGTGAGGGACCTCTGCACAAAACACAATGTAAGGAATTCACTGTAAGAACATGGCTTAAACATTACCGTGTTTGCTGCTGTATCTTGTAAGGTCATCCATATATACTAGGTGTAGGACTTCATATATGATTTAATAATTTCCTTTTATTTCAGTGGAATAGGACAGGGATAGTACTTGTATTTCCTGGAAATACCTTACCAGAAGGTACTTCTTAGCAGTGCACTTTTGTCACTGTTTTTTACCTCTGTCATTGATTTAAGTTACTAATGAATGTTCTTGAACTGCATTTATTTTAAATTAATTTAGCTTTTAATTTCCTTCTCACATTCTAAGTTTCTTGGGACCCAAGCTAATTACTGCAGTAATTAATAATTACCATGGCTATTAAGGGCCCTTGTTGCTGGAGTGCATAAGTGCCAAGAATTTTTAACAGTAGTGGGTCACAGAGTGAAACACTAAAGAAAATAGTTATCAGTGGTCTCTGATTTAAAAATCAGTGGTCTCTATTCCAACAGAATTCAGTCCTAATTTGCAAGTGCTAGTCATAATTCCTTCTATACCTTCAGAGGAAGATATTGACATATTATTAATAAAGTTGTCTTTATTACTGTTGTGATACCTCAAAATAAGAGATCTGTATTGTTTGAAATGAGTTAGGAATGGGAGTGAAACTCATTCTCTGTTCTTTTTGTCTCTCTGAAGGTTCTGTTTATTGCTGATGAAATACAGACTGGTTTAGCCAGAACAGGGAAAATGCTGGCTGTTGACCATGAAAATGTGAGACCTGATATAATTCTTCTTGGAAAGGCCCTTTCTGGTGGCTTATATCCTGTGAGTAACAAAGAAATATCAGTAATCTGAAATAATATCAAATTATTCAAACATTTGTTTAATAATAATCTTTTTTTTTTTTAGTCATTAACACTGAAAATCTACCGGTTGGAGGAACAATAAATCTGGTGTTTGTTGTACTTGGAATTTGTTGTTTACAAGATTAGCTATGATTTATGACCAGACAGCCCAACCTGTGAGAGAAAATAAAATAGTGAAATACCTAATACTACCTTTATAGCTGAAGTGGCTCTTTTCCTGTCAGGAAAATCAGTGTCTAGTAGTCAGCTTTTCATTATGGAATTTCTGGTTAGTCTTTTTTACTCTCTCTGGAGAGTAGGTTTATCACAATCTTGCTGTGATTAATTTCTAGATGAATTCTGTAGAGGATAAAAAAAATACTAATATGTGTTAAAACAGACATTATGAAGCTGTTTTGGAACAACTGGCATGATTTCCTATGTTTGGCATGTCTGCATGACTGATATTTATCCTCTTGGAGTGACTTAAATTCCTGCTGATTAGGCTGGAAATTACAACATGCCTTGAACTATTTTGGCTGATTGAAGGTATTTCTGAGTTGTTAAACCAAGTATTGAAGCTTAAAATCTTGAAATAATATCCAGTTTGGAGAAATGCCTCTCAGCTGCAGTGGGGAGTTACATGTTACCACTATATCTAAGTGTATTTAAGGGATTAATTAGGGGATTGCCAGATCTTCTCTCCTGTATACAGAGCTGGGAATGTAAATGTGATTTATCACCACAGGCTAAAAATTTCCTGAACCCTGAGGAAAAATTTGCTTCAAAGGTATTCAAGTTTACTGTTTTAAATATATCTGTAAGTGAATTTGCTGACCTCCCTGTTTCAGGTCTCAGCTGTACTGTGTGATGATGAAATTATGCTGACCATTAAGCCTGGTGAACATGGATCTACATATGGAGGAAATCCCTTGGCTTGCCGTGTGGCAATGGCAGCACTGGAGGTCTGTGTGTTGTGACAGAGGTTTGGAATCTAAAGAAAAGAGTGTGTCACATTGCTTAAATAAATGCTATTATTTCTCATGCTGTGAGTAGCAATCCAGCTTTAAGTACGAATGGAAAATTGGCAGTGGTTATCTGCATAGATCACAAAACAAATCCTGAAGTTTTTATTGGAAATGTGTCCTAATTCCTGTATTTTTATGGTCTTAATGTCTTAAATGTCAAAATAAAATTTATATAGAGGGAGTTACGAGGCACTTATGTAAATTTGGTCAAATAGCTTCACTAATTTCATGAAGGCACTTTGACATTGGATTATTTTACCATACCAACAGAGGCTGCTGCTCTGTGAGCTTGATCAAATGTATATTCTACTGGAGCTCAAACAGAAGCTAAAATTTCCTGTCCAGAGTGTGTAGTTTAATTATTCTGTGACTGCCTAATTGACTACATGTGATGCAGGTCACTCAGAAAGCCTCAGCATTACCCAATATGCAGATCTGGAGAGATTAAGAATCTTCAGAACTTTACTCTTTACTTGTAAATAACTGCAAATGGCAATTTTGAACAAAGTTTCAAAAATATTATTGTTTCCTGTAAAAACGAATGAGTAAAGGCTTGATACTGATCTGCTGGGGTATGCAGCCTTTACAGTGACCCTCTGGCTGCAACAGCTTTTGTGTCTCAGTAGCTGTAATGTCATTTATCACCCCTTCTAGCATGGCACATGAAACAAATGTGATGCCCTTCAGCTGACTGTAGATCTGACTTCCCTTCAGGTAATTGAAGATGAAAACTTGGCAAAAAATGCAGAAATAATGGGTAACCTCCTAAGGAGTGAGCTCATGAAGACGCCGTCCAATATTGTAACTGCTGTGAGAGGAAAGGGGCTGTTAAATGCAATTGTAATCCGGGAGACCAAAGGTGAGGAAATACAGTCAACTGCACCATCGCAGCGTGAAAAAATACTTTTCAGCTTAAATTGTGGGTGGGAGATGGTATATAGGCATCATGTTTGTGTTCAGATCTTGGCTATAGTACTGTAGTACCTACCGAAAATTTATTCAAGTGCGTGCTATTAAAAATAAGTGGTTTTAAATAAGGGCTGAACACTTTTTAAAATTATTTAAATTCCTTTATGATAATGTTCAAACCTGATGGTGAATCTGCCTCTCAACAAATACCAGTTTGTCTCCTCATTGGAAGAAAACTGTCTGCATCTGGAACACTTATGGAAGGATTGGCCGAGGTTGTTTGTTTCCAGGACAGTTAGAAGAGTACAATGAATACAGGAGAGTACAAGGAACAAAAACGTTAATGACTGAGAGTATGTTTCTAGGGGTTAGCACCTCGAATTATATGAGAAAACTGGATATCAAAGCTCTTTATCAAGGGATAAAGTGCTGTAGGGAGGTGGTGCAATTTTCTGAGATGTGCACATGATGCACTGAAATCCGGGTTGCACAAATGTAACGTTGTCTAAAGTCCTGCCCAGGCGTTCCTTTACCTCCCCTCTTTAAATGTATTGCTCCATCTAGACAAGCTGTGAAGGGGCCAGAACTCTGTGTGCTGGGGGCCAACCTGTGAGACAAATCACAGCTTTGCAGCAGTTCTGCTCAGTGTAGATTCTGGGGAGCTGCTCAGAGTGACTCTGTGAACACCCTCCATCTCGCTACCGGATGGCAAACACAAAGTCTGGCCCCACACAACACGTGCTGCAGCTGTGGCACTTCTTCTGCTGTGGTGTTAAATGTCCTCAGTGTCCTGTTCCCTGTCCTGTCGTTGCAGACTACGATGCCTGGAAGGTGTGTCTGCGGCTGCGCGATAACGGACTGCTGGCCAAGCCCACGCACGGGGACATCATCCGTCTGGCACCACCACTGGTGATTAAGGAGGATGAAATCAGAGAGTGCATCGAAATAATTCACAAGACCATCCTGTCTTTCTGAAAAAACGTGGCTTTTAAAGTCTGCCTGCTGACTGCTCCGAGGTGGTGTGTTGAAACGTGCCATAAAGGCCTGCTCTTGAAGCAATCATCTCTCATTCCTTTTATCGAAAGAGGACTTGTAGGTGTGTCTTTAAATTATAGTGGCTTGATAAAGAAAACACAGAATGATTTTGAAGAGTTTCCAGTCTTGGAATACTTGGAAATAAAGTGGTGAGGTGCTGTTCATCTAGTACTGAACAGTTGAGTCAGAATGTTTGAGGGGAGATATCTGTAGAAATCTGCTTAATTGCTGAAAGTCCTGGCCACAGTTTAGATTGTGATTTATATCTATATTTTACTAAGGGTTGTCTTGCACTCTCATATCACTCTCCAAAACATTTGGCGTTTTTGCCCCTCAGCGAGGTGTCTGTAGGAAGGAAGCACTTGTCATTACGGATGAAATTCGTGTTTCTCATTTGTAGCTTGAAAAAGAATTCTAATGCTGAAGGTTTGACAAACTGGGTGTTATGCTGGTGAACTTGAGAAGCATCGAGCTGTGTTCTGTGTGTACAATGTTTTGATTGTATGACAAGAGATGCTGTTTTCAAGCCTGGCCTCAGTGTTTGGCTTTGCAGTCTTGTAAAATAAATCTGAGCATATATATCTGTTTTTACTGTTACAAAACTTTCTATAATTGGGATGTTTATATTAAAACATGCTTTGCATTAAAAAAAGTGGTAATGTGCAACTAAGATAGTCTATTCAAAAAGAGCAAAGTTCATAGAAACTTACAGTTTTTAATACTTAACTGAGCTGGTTTTAGCTGAGACTAAGCCCTGATTAATCACTGTTAGTGCAGAATGTTCCCTTTGCTGAGCAGAGGGGTTAAATACAGTCACATGTTCATAATGGAAAGTGGTAAATAATCACTTGGTATTATAAAGGCAACTTAGTTCATGGGAGTGAACCAATCTGCTGGTTGGCTCTCAGAACCATTTACCCCTCCCTTGGTTTGGGTGAGACAGAATGATTAGTCATCTGTGGGTGAAGGAAGACTGATTTCCATTTAGAAAAGCCTCATTGTTGCAAGGGGTAATGTGTCAGTGGGACTGTTATTCTTAGGAATAAGGAAGAAATGCAGCAGGGTGTTGCTGAGGAAGTCTGACATTTCTGAGAGCTGTGCTTATGTAACCTGATTGGGAAGGAGGGAAATAACTGAAAGAAACCACAGTGTAAACAGCATTTGGTCTCTGAAAGGACTCCAGCAGAAGGTAAACCCCCAAAATCCTTGGCAGCCCAAAAGTTTACTTTTTTTTTTAGAGTAAAAAGTTAACTTTTTTTTTTGGGGCTGGCAAGGATGAAGGAGATGATCAGGTCTGTTCCCCTGCTGCAGTTACAGCTGTCAGTGTTTACCTAATTGCCTGAAAGGGCTGGAGGGCAGAAGACTTCAGTGTGTGTTTTAGTACTTCCCTGCCCTTAACTGGCAGCAGGTCTCCTACCACATCTGTCTCTCTTGCTGCCCATTACAGTGTCCCTAAGGCCACAGAGAACAGGTTGTTTTCCTTCCATGCGACAGCCTCTTACATACCTAAAGTTTGTTGTTCTTGTTTCAGTCCTTGCTCCTTCTCTGCTTAAAATTCGGAGTATTTCCTGAGAGGCAATGTTTTCTAGAGCCCTTGCTGTGCCCTGAAAAATGCTGGGTAGAGCCAGACTAGTTCACATGGCTTGGATGGAGTAGTGTAGTTTATGCCTCAGTACTGTAGGTTTTATTTTTTTTGTGCAAACTCCCTTGAAGAACAGCTTTGAAGCTGTTTCCCCCCATTTTTTTATTTGTGTAATAGGCAAGAATTACATGCATGTAAAATTCTGTAACTTGCTCTACTGACTTGCATCCTCTGAGAGTATTTCTCTGGCTGCTGGCGATCAATTCGAGCTCTAATCTTGTCCAAGCTATTTTCTAGTTGCAGATTTATTAGGCCAAGACTTTTAAGAACCTGAGAAATTTTTCTCCAGCAGACCATTGCTGGATCTCTGGTCTTTTTTTGTTCATCTTACAGTTGCTTCATGAGTCCAGTTTTTTTGCAAGCTTATGAAAATCAGAATGTGTATAGACTTCTGAAGACAAGTCAGAAACTGTCATCCTAAATTGCCCTTATTTAATGATGGGGTAATTTGAGTTTTCTCTTTTAACCTGAAGGTTCTCTGACCCTCTCAACTAAGCAGGGACCAGGATGTGTGACTGCAGCCAGAGGAGGACCAGAAAGAGGGTTTTGATTGTTTGGTTTAATTACAATGCCAGAACAGGTACACAATTTTGTGTATTATTTCAGAAGTGAAGACAGGTACCCAGGATTTATCTTTCCAGACACTGAGCCTGTCACCAGTTAACCTCTGCTTAACAATAATAAAAACCAAGTTGGCAGTTGTCTGTGAGATAACAGGAAGAGCTGGGATGGCCAAAGGGAATGTCAGAGATCCTCCTCCTGTGCAAAGTGACAGGCAATCAGAAAGATCATCTGCCTTTGGAATGTTGTGTCTGTTTTGAGAAGGGGGGGGGGAGGGGCAAAAGAAGGATTTGCTTTATCATGGAAAGTGTTTTTTGGCAATCCTAAAGTGGAATTTGGCGTGTTGTCAGTGACACTGCTCCAGCCTCTCAAACTCAAACACAGCTGCTTGTATAACGAATGTGCTTGTAAATCTGTCTGTGCTTTTGTTGTCTGGGATCTTAATTAGCCTCAGACATTTTCTTCAGGGCTTTTGTTACCAAAAAAATGTAGATAACTAAAGTGCCCCCACCTGCTGAGTGCCAGAAACCCAGAGCTTTGGGGTTTGTGCTTGTTCCACTGATTGCTCAAGTGCAGGTAGCTCAGCCAAAGGCTGGTGCTGAGCAAAGTTTAACTCAGAGGAGGCCAAACTAAATATAATTTACAAATTAGCGTAGTATACACACAAGAGTGTACAAAGAAAACATGTTTCATAAAATATTATGAGCTTGGTGTCTGCATGACATCTTTGTAAGAGGTGAAGAGGTGATAAATACAAGCTCAGAGAATGCCCTTTCTGTACCTTCCTAGTGCATTTTCGTAACGTTTGTGTTAGCTAGAGATGAGAGTGTGGAAATGGCATTGCTTTGGTGATGCTTTTTGCTGCTGTAATTGAAATTTCCTTTTAAAATGGCATTTGAAAGAGCTCTGCATTGCTTATCCAGAGGGTTTAGGTTTCCTTAGCAGGAGCTATATAGCAATGGAACTTTCTAAAGGTAGGAGTATGTATCTCCAAAATGTTCCTTTAAGCATTTGGCTGTAAAGGCTTAATCTGCCTCCCTCAGATGGCCTGCACATATTTTTGTGAAGTAGCCTCTAATGTTTCTTTCCATCAGGTGCATGAAATGCTTTTCTAAACGAGCAGTGACTCTGCCTTCAGTGCTGTGCAAACACACGGAGGTAATCCAAGCACCCCAGAGCCAAACCAGCATTCCTGGGGCACCCAGGGCAGCCCTTGGCTTCACTGGGAGCGTTGTGTGCGGGAATAACGCCCAGCTGTGCTGGCACCTGGGCGCTTTGGCACGGGAAACGCGCGTGGGTGTTGGCATGAAATCACAAAATGTATATCCAGCATAAGAAGAAAAAAAAAATTAGACTCTTTGTGGGCAAATGTAAACCCAAGATTTAAAGGCACCGAGTGAACACAGAGAGGCAAGAGCCACGCAGTGAATGGGGGAGATGGGAAAATGTACAATGCAGGGTTTCCTTTTCCACCCCCCTTCCTGCTGGCAGTCTTGGGAACCATGCTTATGACATTGTCCTTTGCCTGGGCTTCTTTTCAGCCATGAATTTGTGTCATCAAACAGCATTTTCTAAAGTTAAAAAATTACCAAAATAAGTAACTTAATAGGACCCAAGTTCCTGGCAGTCCTGACCGGGTCAAGAGCTGCACATCTTGAACCTGGTAGAATTTTCCATGATGAAGCAATCTCTTCTGTTTGTCTTTTAACAACAACGTTGCTGGACGAGTTAAGTAGAAAAGCAGGCCTGAGTTGTTTCTTTGTTATTTTTTTTAATTCTTTTTTTTTTTTTTTTGGCTGTGGCTGCTCTTTAATCTCTTCCATCCTTCCAGCAGCAGGTGGAGCCAGAAGCTCGGGTTTAAACTGAGAATTTACTGCTGGGTGCAGAGGTTTGAAGCTTGGGACTCCTGGGAACCTGCTTTTGGTCTTGGCTAACAGCAAAATGTGACACAAACTTCAGTCTCATCTCCAAGCACTATCTCAAAGTAACATGCACTGTGCATTCTTGTGGCTAATCTCGTGTGAAAGGGGATTGTGAAAAGAATTCCTGTACCCCTAGCGTGGCAAATGCCCAGTAATTCTGACTGAGAGGGATGTAGGGAAAGCTTAGAGGGGGAAAAAAGAAGCTTTCCTTCTCCCAGTACTGAAGTAGAGCAAAGGAGAAAGTGGAGGTTTGAAAAAAAATTTTAAATATACCTTTAAACTTGGGAACTGCTTTCCCTAGGCCTCCCTGTGGTGCTTCAATCCTGAGTGAGAGGCTTAAACAGTTGGAGTTGCCACATTTGTGCAGTAAAAGGAAGTGTTTTGCTGAACATTCACTCAGCCCTCAGCAGGAGAAGCAGACAAGGAAAAAAGTGGTACTGGCACTATGAAACAATTAAAAATTATTTCCTCCTACCACCCTGGTGGGAAGCCCACAAAGCTTCTGTGTTGGGCATCACTTGGCACAGGTCTTGGGGGTCATTTAGAGGGTCACCAAATGCTTGAGAGTGGTAATTTTCACACAGTCATAGAATCATTAAGGTTGGAAAGTACCTCTAAGACCATCAAGTCCAACTGTCCTGCTTCATGTGTAAAAACACTGGGAGCAGGAGGGAGTTACCCAGGCCCCTTGCAGTCAGGCTGCTCAGGGGTCAAGGAAGAGCTGCTGTTCTTGGGCCACTGGTGAGAATGCTCCTTTGTTTTTAGTTTCCAGTGAAAGTTATTATGCTTTTATTTTCATCCTTGAGGCAGCCCGTCCTCCCCCTGCAGCCCTTCGTGCTGATGTTAACGTGGCACAGATAAGAGGTGGCCATACCCAGTCCTCTTCAGTTGTTGTTTCCCTCAGCGCTCTCTGCCCCTCTGCTCCGGCTTGTTTGGAGAAATCTGAGCAGAGACTGTGCTGTCTGGAAAATCCCCAGGCTGTTACCGGCACTAGTCCAAACAAATATGGGTAGAAAGCAACTCCTACTCATTCCTGTATAAAATCCTGTTAATCTGCCGTGATTTAGGCTGCACAGAAAGCCCCTCAAGAGTGTTGACCCTTTGCACAACGCACGAACCAAACAAAGGCCTGGACCTTGGATGAACTCCTGGCTCTTCCTTGGGGTCTGACACATGGGAGACCTAATCCTCAAGCTAATACAGTCATTTGGAAGAGCTGTGAATTGAGAAAGGCGAGTAATTACCCTCTAAACACTCAGTTCCTGTCTGCCATAGGTATTTTTAGCAGACTCTGAGGCTGTCCTGCCTCAGATGAGTTGTGACCAGAGCTTAGTTTTATGTAAGGAGTAAAACCACGGCTCAAATGGATTGTCCTGGTAGGAATGGCAGTGGTGTGCATTCCATCTGGCTCTTGTTGGTAACAAAGTCAAGGCCTCACATGGATGTGGTGGGAGTTTCCTTGGCATTCAGAAATCATCCTGAGACCTTTGAGGGAGATGATGTACAGGAGTGCTCCCCTTAACTGCTGCTCTAGGTGACAAGAACATCTGTTTTCCAGTATTCCTCCAAAGTTTTTCATCTTTTACCCTTAACAACGATGGGATATCGTTATAAATATGAATTAATTTTTATACTGGAAGAATTTTATGAATAACATGAATAGAACAGCTTCTCCGAAAAGGGCCTTCACTCATTTCCATCCCAATGGAGGTAGGACAGCTGAGGAAATCACAAAGCACATGAAAGTTTTGTTGATTATCCTGTGCTCCACACCTTCTGCCACCAGTGATGCGGCAGCTCCTGCCTTCTCTGATGATAAATGCTCATCTTTTTTAATAACTAGGATAAGGTGAATCTCACAGGGACTGTCACAGTCACCAGTTCCATGCAGGGTAAGTCCCTGTGACCTTCAGACAGTCACCTGGCTCCATGCAGGACAGATCCCACTGCCCTGCTGCTGAGCAAGCACCTTCTCCCTCTGCAGACGAGGATAATCCATGTGCTTTCCATCTGCCACCACATTTGGTGGACTACTAACTCTTGAGACATCAGGGAGTGTCACTTCCTCTGAAGGTGCCCTGTGCCTGGCATGACAGGACCATGATTCCTCCTCTGGCATCTAAGCAATGCCATCATGGAGTGATCCCTAGGTAAATGGTGCTGATACACATCCAGGGTTGCAAAGCAGAATATTATAAGGGGAAAAGAGAAAAAGATCAAGAAAATGATGCTGTTGTGTGAAAATATCGCATGGCTTTGTGCCCCTCCACCAGGCTGCTCCCCCTGAGCTCCCCTGGGGAAGGCTCTGTGTGAGGGTGGACCAGAGCCATGTAACTGGGACATTTTGTATTGTCTGGGCTGCAAAAAATGTCAGGCAGTTGGAACACAAACACAGAGCTGTGGCCTTGCTGATACAGTCCTTGATCTCTCCCTCCCATGTGCAGGAACAGTTGCTGCGCGTCAAGGCCAAACACTGTGTGAGAAAGGGACTGGTATTTGCGTGTGGTACAGGCTCAAAGCTAAAGGGCTTGGTTTGGAGCTCCCAGCTCTGAATTCAACCTTGGAGAGCACAAAAATGAAAACAGGATTAAAGCCAAATGGGGAAGGTGTTCCTGTGCAGCCACCACACTCAGAGCAGACGGTACCTGCATCATTAAAGACATTTGGGGGTTGCAGAGGGGCCTCTCCAAGCAGGGCTGCTTCTTCCAGTGAAGGAGCTAACCAAATACTACAGTTTTGAGAGGCTCTGCTCTTTGTGCCCCTGTGGAGATGAACTGGGACCACATAACAGGGCTTTTTAAGCACTATTTATGTCCACAGGTGTGCGCGGCTTGTCATCAGGCAACCTGGATGAACTTCATCCCTGGGAGGGCCCCTTGAGCACTTGTGGGTTTTTTTATTTTGTGGGTGAGGAATCCAGTTTTCAGGTTTTCCCAGGAGAGTCTCCAGGTGTTCCTGATGATCCTCCAAATGGATGTTTGCTGCAGCCCAGACTCCTTATGAGGAGGGGAAGGCACCATGGTGGGCGACTGGGAAGTGCAGGGTGCTCAGAGATGGATGGGGACGATTTTTTCTGAGCTGAAAGTCAACAGTTTGTAATTCACACACCATGAGTTTGAGCAGGAACATTTTGGTTTAATCTAGTCCTCTGCCCACACTATTCTTCTGCAGGCTAGTGGGTGGTCACATGCTAAACCAATAACAAGCAAATTAAAACCAAAAAGAAGGGCTGACAAGCATGGTGGTGCCTGGGACCTCCTTCCCCATGTGGCACAACTTTCCTTGTCTCATTATGGCTGGGCCAGCTCTGCCCATGAAACTCTCTTGGTGCTCCAGCCTCAGCATTTTTACCTTCATTTCTGGATTGAGATCTCAACAGAGGGAGAACAAGGTCTGGGGTGAAATCCAGCACGTTCAGAGAAGTACTGCTGCCTGCCTTGCCCTGTGAGAGAGCCCTAAGGATCTCCCTTCTCTTGGCACAGCTAAAATTTGGATCTTTGGAGAATAAGTTTTAAGAGAATTTAAGAGAAACCTGGGGTGTGATCAATATTTATCTAAAGAACAAAAAAGTGATAAGGATAGGAAAATCTGGGATAGCTCAGTGGGAGGAAGCAGAGCTCACTGAGGGTGCACAGAGCAATGGAGCTTTGAAAGAACAGGAACAAAGTGCTGGCAGTGGCAGCAGGTCACAGAGCTCCTTTCAGCCCCGCTTTCCAGGCTAGTGCTCTCTCCCAAAACCTGGGAAGCCTCAAAAAGTGCTCTTTCTTTGCCCAGTGGGGTCGTTATCTCCCACTTCATCCCTTTCATGCCTTGATTCCCTGTTCTTTTCACCCAGGGCTTGGAGTGCACTTCATTCTCCTCTTCAAGATTCAGCTCATGACCCCTCACTCTTTATCAAGGCTAAACAAGCCAGATGTTTAAATGTTTCTAGTGATGTTTTGTCTTCATGCAGATCTTGTTTTCGGAGCTTAGTTTTGAGAGCAGCAGGCAGAGCTTTCCCAGTGTGAGGATCCACAACAACTGCTGCTTTTCCCTTGTTCACAGATACTGTCAGTCTGTTATGGAAGGGACTAAGGCTGATTTAAGTGATGTTTTCCTGCCTGCTAATCAGTGTGAGAGGTGAGTTTTGTGACAGTACCCACTGCAGAGGTAAGATGTCACTGTGGATTTGAGTAGGAAATATTAAAATAGTAGCAAAGCAGCCAGAAACTCCACAATTAATTTCAGTCCATCTTATGGACATTAGGCTTTGAAATTAAGGAGGGAGATTAGTCACTGAGAAAGAATGAAGACTATTAATAGAATATGATCCCTGCTCATTACCAGACTCCAAGCAGACAATTAACATCAGGAACACATCACACAGCGTGGGTGACCACTGGCCCATGGGCTTGTGTCCCCCAGACTCTACCTTAGAGCTCTCTCTAAAGCACGGTCATTCAAGCAGTGTTGGCAAAGGCATTATCTCAGAAAATTAAAGCAGACTGTAATATTAAGGAGTGGCAGAAGAGGTTGTGGGTGGAGGGGGCTGCTAGAACCCTGCTACAGCCCAGCTACATCCCTGCAGCTGCTTTCTCTGTTTTATCTGACTGAGCCCACCAAGAGGGGGGAGTGTTGATCTGCTGGAAGGCAGGGGGGCTCTTCAAAAAGACCTGGACAAGCTGGATCCATAGTCTGATTCCAACAGGATGAGGTTCAACAAGGCCAGGTGTTAGGTCCTGTACTTTGGCCACAACAACCCCCTGCAGTGCCACAGCCTGGGGAAAGAAAGGCTGGAGAGCAGCCAGGCAGGAAGGGACCTGGGAGATTTAATCAACAGGAAGCTGAACATGAGCCAGCGGTGTGCCCAGGTGGCCAAGAGGGCCAATGGCATCCTGGCCTGGATCAGGAACAGTGTGGCCAGCAGGAGCAGGGCAGTGATCCTTCCCCTGTACTCAGCACTGGTGAGGCCACCCCTGGAGCGCTGTGTCCAGCTCTGGGTCCCTCAGTTCAGGAAGGACATGGAGGTGCTGGAGCAGGTCCAGAGAAGAGCAAGGAAGCTGGTAAAGGAACTGGAGCACAAGTCCTATGAGGACAAGCTGAGGGTTGTTTAGCCTGGAGAAGAGGAGGCTCAGGGGAGACCTCATCACTCTCCAACTCCCTGACAGGAGGGTGTAGCCAGGTGGGCACTGGGCTCTTCTCCCAGGCAACCAGCAGCAGGACAAGAGGTCGTGGTCTTAAACTGTGCCAGGGGAGGTTTAGGTTGAATATAAGGAGTGATCAGACATTGGAATGGGCTGCCCAGGGAAGTGGTGGATTCACCCATCCCTGGAAGTTTTTAAGGTGAGACTGGATGTGGCATCAGTACCATGGTCTGGTAACCACAGTGGGGTTGGATCAAGGGTTGGACTTGATGATCTCGGAGGTCTTTTCCAACCCAGTTGATTTTGTGATTCTAAGATCACCCTCTAATGCCTCTGCAGCACATCCTCCTCCTCCTCTTCATCAGGTCCCTAATCCCTGTGCTGTCTGAAAGCTTCATCAGGGGCAAGCTTTATTCTTTCTTCCTGCTCATCCATAAAAGTTTAAAGTGGCATAAGATTGAGTTAAAACTGACTGGGAGGCAGCTGCTGCTCACAGCTTTTGACAATAAAAGCATTTGTTCAATTCCCTGACCATTCCCAAACCTAGTTTCCATGTTGCATTATATAATGTGGTTTGGGATGGAAGGGACTTTAAAGATCATCTCATTCCATCCCCTGCCATGGGCAGGGACACCTTCCACTAGCCCAGGTTGCTCCAAGCCCCATCCAACCTGGCCACTTCCAGGGATGGGGCAGCCACAGCTTCTCTGGGCAACCTGTGCCAGGGCCTCAGCTTCCTCACAGCCAAGAATTTCTTCCCAATATTCCATCTAACCCTGCCCTCTCGCAGTTTGAAGCCATTTTACCTTGTCCTGTCACTCCATACCCTTATCCAAAGTCCCTCTCCATCTCTCTTGGAGTCCCTTTAAGTACTGGAAGGTGTTAGAAGGTCTCCTCAGAGCCTTCTCTTCTCCAGGTTGAACAGCCCCAGCTCTCCCAGGCTGTTTTCACGAATCCCACATTCCACTGCACTGTTCCTGCTGGGGCACACAGCTGTTGTCATCCTGTCTTGATGTGAAACTGTGGCTCACCAGCTGCATTTGGGCTTCTTCAGCCTAAAACTGAATCCCTTTTTGATGACTGCCGTGGGAGCAGCAGGTTCAACTTGTGCCTTCTTGGCTCCTGCCTGTGGCTGCCTGTGTGGGCAGAGCAGGGGTCTACAGAAAAAGGTGGTGAGAAAATTCTGAGGACAGTAACATGCTGTTCCTCCCCTACCTTTGCCTTCCTCAGCAGAGAAGGAGTGGAGAATGAGGAGCATCACTCTGCCCATGGGCAACCCCACGCTCCTGGGGTAGCACAAGTAAAAGTGTATTAATCAAGGTCTAAGATAAAGGCTCAAAAGAAAATCTAATATTCAAAACCAGTATAAGATGTAGTCCAGGTCAGATTCACCTAGGAGACACTTTCCTAAATGTTCTGTGAGACTGAATATGTGATTTTTTTTTTTTGGGGGGGGGGGGCATTTTTTAGCCCTCTGTTAGCCATCCTAGCTCTCTGAATGAGTTTTGTCTTCACACCTCAGACACCTAGACCTGTCCCCAGTCTGAAATGCCTGTGTCATTGGTGAATCACATTCAGCAGCTCACTGCAGGCCTGTCCCCCTGCCTGACTACCTCTCCCCTTCACATTTTCTTAGCAGGGAGCTATTTTAGGATCAGCCACTTTGTCTCCACTCACACCATGGGTGTTCAATCTTTGGTTGGGAGTTGTAGCCCTGTGCACAGAAAGAAATGCCTGTCTGACTGTTCCAGGCTCCCAAAGCCTCCTCTGCAATCACTCAAGGTTTTTTGGATGTGTTAGTAGAAACATGCCTAGTTCATGAGATCAGCAATGGCCTGAAGGGTTTGAGGTCAACCCCATACCCTGAACAAGGCATGTTGAACAACACGAACTATGTGACTTGAGAGAGAGCGTCTGGAAAGCTGCCTGGCAGGAAAGGACCAGGAGGTGATGGTTGGCAGTGGATGAACGTTGGCAATGGCAGTGGCATCCTGGCCTGCAGCAGGAATACTGTGGCCAGCAGGACCAGGGCAGTGACGATCCCCTGGTGCCCCAGTTCCTATCAGAGCTGCTGAACTGCATTCCAGATGTTTTCCAGTGAGAAGGTGGAATTTTTACGTGTCGCCTACTTGCTAATAGAATGCATTTACAGGACTTTGAGTCCACAAGCTTCCCCTGACACCAAGCGCCATGATGGGACAGTTTGAGCCTCTGAGAGGACACACACACTGGAGTGTCTTCCTCAACCAGGAGATCACTTGCTGTAGGCCGCAGGACGACTGGGGAGGGAGGGTGGCATCTCCCAGTGCGAACAAACGTTTATTTTCTTTTTTTCCTGTGCTTCCGTGGCAGGTGGGGGGGCCCGGCACGCAGGGCTGGCACACGCCTGGTCCTGCGGTGGTTTCGGGGCAGGCTGTAGGGCTTTCTCGCCCGCCGTCGCTGCCGCGAGACGTGTCGCATCCGAACCGGCCCCAGCCGGGAGCGGCTTTCCCTCACGGAGCTGGGGAAGAGCCATGACGGTCTGTAGGGCAGCAGGAACCGTGATGCCGCCCTGTTGGCCGCCCACGTGCTGCGGTACAGCCACGGTGCCCGGCTGGAGGTGCTGGGCCTGCTGCCCTCAGCGCTCCGGGCTGGCTCTTCGTCGACCCTGCGGCGTTTTGCCGGCGGGCTGTCGGGTGTCCACGGCTCGTTGTCCCGCTCTGGGCGCTGCCGCTTCAAGCCCTGCCGAGGGCGGGGGAAGCAGCTGCTGCTGTTGACGGGCAGCGTGTTCTGGGACGACCCCGACACTGCCTGAGTGGAAGTGCTGGGGGTGCTGGTCTCGGCGCTCAGCAGTGGCACACGGTTGATCTTCGGGCATTTTGCCGTGGGGCTGCCTGAGTTTTGTGCCTGCCATGGTCTCTGCGTGCCGTGTTGGACCTGGGCTGGCCCAGGGTGTCTGGAGAGGCTGCTGCTCGCGTGGCCCAGCCCTGATGCCGCCTGGCTGGAAGTGCTGGGCTTGACAAGCTCTGAATTGTCAGTGGGGCCTGCAAGGAGAGGCGGGAGGGTCAGCAGGATGGGTACTCAGCCCCCGGGCGGGAGAGCCCACTGTGGTACCCGCAGCCCTCCCGGTGCCAAGCCCAGCCTCAGGGGCTGCTGCCAGACCCAGCCTGGCCTCTGGCCCCAGCGCAGGGCCCCGGGTGCTCTGCCACCCACCAGTCTCTGTGCCAGCACAGCCCTTGCACTCCCAGGAGCTGGTGCTGCTCTCCAAAGAGGAGCAGTGTCGGTGGGTGCCCTCGGCAGCGCAGGAGCTGCACAGCAGCAGTTCCCAGGGCCTGGGGAAGAAAACGAGACCCTGGCTGTGAGGATAAAGTGGCGCAGCAAGGGGTGGCCCAGCAGAGCCCTTGTTCTTGGTCCTTCCTCCCTGAGCCCGTGGGGAGACGAAGACCCCGTGCAGAGCCCTGGATTGCCGCTTTGGCAACTTACCCCTCTTCCTCTGTGTGCTTCCTGCCTCCCGGGCAAAGGCACGTGGCGGTGTCGCAGCGGCTCTGCCTCTGATCTAATGCTCCGACTGCTGGGTCGCTCTCCCATGATGGAGGTCTGCCGGAGAAGGAGGGGAAAGCGTTGAGCCCCAGCTGCCCCAGGCAATCCCTGCTTTTCTGCCTGTCCCGTTTCCAGCTCCTCCATGAAGCTGAGGACAAGAGGCATGGGACAAGAAGGCAGCCAGGCCTGCCGGGGCAGTCCCTAGGCTGGCACTGCGCTTGGGCCTGAGGCCTTGTGAGTTGGGAAGAGAAAAAGCAACCTCTTGGAGATTCGGATCCCCATGGTGAGCATTTCCATCAGAAACGGCTCTTGGTTCTGGCAGCATGGGCAGTGGAAGCAGATGCCAGCGTGGAGGGCCAGTCTCTGGATGCAGTGCCGGTGGAAGCGGGCGTCTCGGCATGCGGGGCACACCATGGTTCTGTAGGATGTTTTGTCTTCCACAGTATCCAGGCAGATGCTGCAGGTGTTGTTCTGCCTTGGACGGGCCGGCACTGCCTGCCGTGGGCGGTGCTCCCAGCAGAAGGACCTGGGGGCAAGATGGAAGAGATGAGCGAGGGGAGGTGGGAAGTGTCGAGTCAGAGCCGAGTCCTTCCCCAGTGATGGGCAGAGGGGCTGTGATAGAGCCCCAACCCCTGTGAGGGCTCTGCCTCTGGCCGTGGGAGGCTGCCAGGAACTGTCCCTGTGGGTTCCTCTTTTGCCTGGCCGCTGTGGACAGGGGGTGGTTTGAAGACAAACGAGAAGGCTCCGGCACGAGGGCTGGCAGCCCTTACCTGTAGAGCCCGAAGAACTGGGTGACACATTCACCCTGTGGGGCGCAGGGCAGGTGGAAGCTGCGGTCACACCCCGTCTTCCAGCAGGTGATGGTGGCCCCCATCTTGCTGCAAGCGAAACACTGCTGGAAAGAGCACAGCAGCCCCTGAGCAGCAGGATCAAGGCTGCATGGCTACCCTGCAACTCCAGGCAGGGCATGGGATGTGGGCACTGAGGGCTCACCGCCCCAGACCTGCCTGTGCACGAGGCTGTTGCCTGTGCTGGGGCTGGGGTTTCTTTCCTGGAGTCCAGGAGTGTCTCCTGGTGCAAAGCTCCCTGCTCCTTCCAGGTCCTCACCTTCTTGGCTGCCTCCTGGATGACACGTCTGGTGTCCCTAACAAAAAAGTCTTCCGAGTTCTCTTGTGGAAAAAGCCCGCTGGCAAAGAACTGCAGAGCAGGAAAAGCCAGGAGCTCCTTAGTTCAGCAAGGAAGGGCCCTTCCCTGGCAGAAAGCTGGGGGGAGCCCTGCGAGAACTCACCTGGCAATAGATATGGACGCAGAGCCTGAACTTCACCCTCTTGACCCCACAAATGTCCGGGTCTGCCTCTGCCCGGCGACACAGCAGGCACACTGGAGAGAGAGAGAGCACGTGGCACTGGGATGAGCACCTCTGTGGGGCTGGGGAAGTGCACCTGCAGGATGGTCCCCAGGATCCTGCTCTGTCCCTGCTGGCCTGGCAGAAGGGCAGGGCAGGGCACAGATGCCCCAACAGGTGCCCACAGCCCAGCCTGGGTCCCGCTGGCCCTAAGGCAGCTGGGAATCTCCTGCCTCTCTCTGCCAGTGTTCTTTTCTGCTCACAGTCTGCTTTGGCATCCCCTCTGCAGCCATGGGAACTGTGGGGAGAGAGACTTCTCTTTCACCTTGCTCCTTCGAGACTTTGTCCTGCTGTGCCATTGCAGATACGGAACAGGTTGATGGTGAATGTCTGGAGAGCCTTTGCTGCAACACAGCTGGCCTTTCTCCTCCTGACACTCGTGCACCAACCCTGAGTGAAGAGAGATGCATGTGACCTGCCTCAGGGGCGCCAGAACCCCCCCACCCTCCCCCCAACTAACTTCCCCCTGAGTGACAAGCAGCCATCTTTTACGCCTTAGGCCTTGGAGATGATGTCACAGTGACTTCAGTGACTTCTGTGACATTGTCACCACTGATTACATGCTCTGCTAATACTGGCTTGGGCGATGATGTCACAGTGCCTGCTGTGACATCACCACCACCTCAAAAGGTTTGGGGTTTGGGGCCATACAAGCCCAGAGATGGGGACCTCACTGAGTGTGGAGTTGGTGGCAGCGCTGAGCAAGTGCACTGGTTGTGGATAAGATGGAGTTAACTTTGCATGGGGCCGTGAGCCACAGCTGAGCAGAGACTGAACAGTGCTGAGGCTTTTTCTGCTCCTCAGCCCAGCATCAGAGAACAGCCTTGGGTGTACCAGATGTTGGGAGGGGACAGAGCCAGGACAACTGGTTGCCCTGACCCCAGGGAGAGACCCACACCTCATGATGTTGCTCAGCAGCACAACTGTTGCTGCTGCTGCTGCCCCTGGACCAGCAAGGTATCAGGCCTGGAGCCACTGTGGCATTTTGCATCACTTGTTTGGTTCTGGTTTGTTTTCCTTATTAAACTTTCTCAGCCCACGAGGCTTTGCTTTATCAGCTACTGTGCCAGCTGTGATATCCTAAGCATGTTGAAGACCAGGATCCATTCAGTGTCCCATCAGCATCCCCAGCACCAGTGTCATAAAGCCTGATCCCCATCCCTGCCCTATCAGGCCCTCAGCGACAACCCACAACCACCTCCAGGTGTGGGGAAGAGCATCCAGAAAGCTGACAGGTGGGAAAGGGTCTGGGGGTACTGGTCAAGAGCAGCTGAACGTGAGCCATCACGTGCTCAGTGGTCCAAGATGGCCAATAGCACCTGGCTGGTACCAGCACTAGTGTGGCCAGCAGGAGCAGGGCAGTGACTGTCCACCTCTGTTGGACACTGGCGAGGCCACACCTTGAATCCTGGGGTCAGTTTTGGGCCTCTCATGGTTAGAAAGGCATTAAATGGCTGGAGCAAGTCCAGAGAAGGGAACAGAGCTGGGGAAGGGTCTGCACCTCAAAGAGCAGCTGAGAGAGCTGGGGGAGATCAGCTGGAGAAAAGGAGGTTCAGGGGGGACCTTCTCGCTCTCTGTAACTCCCTGACAGGAGGGGGGAGCCGGGGGGTGGTCGGGCTCTGCTCCCAGGGAACGAGTTCATGTATTCGTAAGGATGGCAAATGTGGGAAGCAATTTCCAAGACGTTAAAATGTGGCACATGCTTTTGAAAAAAGGAGGAGCAGACAAGAAGTGCAGTGTGCACACAGTGTTCACTACCAAAGGATGTGTGTTTACTGTGCTGGCAGGTGACCTTGTTAATTATTTTTATCAGACAAGAACTTTCTGAAGGCAAAGAGTTTGGGCACTTTTCAGATAAGGAAAACCTCTGAAGAATCCCCATACCGTTGGAGGTCAAGTCTAGCCTTAATTCTTGTGTACTTTGGCTTTTATCACAGCCTTAATGCAATTTTATCTTGAGAGACTGTACATGTGGAGCATTGTCCCAGCAGTCCCAGAAGACCTGAAGGCAGTGGCTTCATTCCCTCTTTTGGCAGCTGGGATGTGCTGGGGGAGCTGCATCTGTGTCCCCAGGTGGCATTCACGCCCTGGCCAAAGTTTCTGTTTCAAGTGAGAAATGAGATTTACTTGCACAAAGGGGTAATACCATCATACATACTCTGATGTGAGAGAAATACATCTGGAAAACCCCCAAACATCTTCTTCTCCTCATACCCCACCCCACTGTGAAAGTGCTTTTTCATCTGGAACTAGAAAAATCCAAACCCTGTGTTTCTTGCAGTGTCCATACCGTGGGGATAAGCTTTTTTTCTTTTGCTTGATAATCTCATTTTTTAACTCAAATCCTGAGTTTCTGACCTGCTTACTGGTGCTGACCTATTTACTGGTGTGCTGAAAGCAGGGGCTACCCATGCAGTGATCTATGTGCCACCTTGCAGTCGTGCCTTCAGAACTCTGGCAGTGCACACCCAGGTTTGGATGTGACCAGATTTTTTCTAGCACAGATTTATAAAAATGCGTTTCGAGTCTGTCTGACACTGTTTCATGGCTGGAAAAAAAAAGAAATATTGAAGGCTGAGAAGCAGCTGGCAGGGATTGTTTTAAAATCTGCGTTCCGTGGCCAGCGAATCATTAGCACAGACAATGTAATGGGCATGATTAAATAGTTAAGTCATAGGTAAAAGCAACGGGAACAGTGATTTTTCATGTTATATCCAATTACCTCATTCCTCCCAAAGAAACTCAGTGCCATTCCCAATATTTTCCTTTAGGAAACACAGAACATAAATAAAGCATTTTGCTGTGTAGCAAACAGCAAGTTTTGTAAAGAGATTTGAAATTTTGGAGTGGATATTCTGCTGCTCAGCTGTACTTATTCTTTCCCCAGGAGGAGAGGACTTTCCCAGGATGTTTTTCTTTCCCCCAACTCTCCCAGTTCCTCATTCATCATATTCTTTAAGCCTGACTTAAGCAAAAATTCCATTTATTATAATTTCATCACCTTTAATTTCTAAGAGGTCTGTCTAATTATGCCCTCGAATACCTCAGGAGGGGAATTGTGTTCAGACATCACTCATGTGATGACCACATATACAGGAAGCCACTCTGAACACTGACTCACCTCATTCTACGTGACAGAACAGGTGCCTTGCACTTTGAACACCTAAAGTTTTGTGTTTTTTTTTTCCTTATAAAAGCTTGGCTTATAAAACTTCACCAGGACATGTTTAACAGCTCAGATCACACCAATCAGTGCACACACTACCTTGATTTGGGAACGGGTGGTCAGCAGGGCTTCCAGATCTCTCCTTTATCCCGCTCACCCTTTCCATTCCTGCACTGGAATAAAAGCCATCCTTGCTGACAGCACACTCCATCACCCATTTGTACAGATCTTCTTGACTCTTTCATCTGCAGGGCATCTCAGACATCCTTGGGGCCACCTGGGAAGTTTGGGTGTGTTTCCCATGTCTGGGTGGCTTCCAGGGGACTGCTTTTAGAGATGAATTGATGGCAGGTTTTTGTCTGGGCACAGCAGGGACGGTGCAGTTCCGCCTGGAAAATCCCAAAATACTGAATGAACACACCTGCTGTTGCCTTTCCTGCCTTCTGACCCAGCAATGCTGGGTTTTCTCAGCAGTCAAAGGGAGCATGTTTCTGTATGTTTTCCATTGCACTCTTCCAAATTTGTGGAAGAGGTGAAGGAATATTCCAGGCTTGTTCATTAGCTTAGGAGCTTTATCTGTTTGAAGTTGCCTGACATTTCATTAAGCAATAAACTGCTGGACCTGGTTTTGTTAAGCCAGACAGAGGAAATAAGAAGCATTCCATTAAACTGACTCTTATCTCACTGCCTGATATTTCCCCAAATTCAAATTTCTGTTCTTTTAAACCAATTTTTTTCAAATATGATTAAAATTATAGGCCCTATGGAAAGTTTATTTCAGCATAAGGCTAAAGGCTCTAAAGCAAACCTTTTTCTTAAGGGTAGGAAAAATTTTGCCTTTACTTAGACTGATAAAAAACAGCAGAATTTTTTTTTTTCTGAGCTAGATGTGTGTGTAAAACACAGCATCAGGGCAGGATTGAAGAGAGGGGATTATGGTTTCTTGGTGTTGTATAGAAAAGTCTGCTTTTCCCCCCTGATTCTTTTTATCCCAGCTGGTTTATATCCCCTCCAGTGGTTTACAAGGACTATTTATTTCTACTGCTTGTAAACCATTTTCCTCCACGCAAACCCTCCCTCAAAATGACCTTTTCTTTATATACAGATTACTCAGCCCCGCATCCTCTCAGGCCTAGGATATTCTGGGACTGCACCCTCTGTTTCAGTTTCTCCAGGTACCAGCTCTCATGCATCTTGTTTTCCCTTCCTGGGGGAACCTCATGATCGGAATTAATTTCCTGGAATAGTGGTATCATAAATGTGTTTTAAGAAATGGCCAAGGGAAGGGACCTCGGAAGGGAGCATAAAAATCACCTTGTTCCACCCCCCTGCTATGTGCAGGGACACCTTCCACTAGACCAGGTTGCTCAAAGCATGTGTCATGTATCATAGCATGGCACACTTTTCCATACTTTGTGGAAATATGCTTTTGTAAAAGGACCTGTTATGGGTGTTGTCCTACTGTGCCCTGTGGTCCGCTTGGCACTCTCCCACAGACTCTATCCCAGGAGTCTCTTCAAGGAAACCCCCCCACTGCAGTTGCCTTGGCCAAAGTCTCTCCCCATCCTCCTTCCCAAGGAGACAATCTGGGCTATGCCAGCTGCCCTAGTCCCAGCTCACCAGCTGTACCCCTCCCTACCCTCAGATGAACACGCATAACTCAGAAAATGGCACATTTATAACATTCCTGATGAATGTCTGGGCTTGCAGGTTTTGACTCAACACACCTTGCAAGGCTGTGCAACTCCTTTCTCACGAGGTGCCTGGGAGGAGCTGGTATTTACACACCCACAGGGCAAAAAGGAAGAGATTGATGTGCTCGTGTCAGCCCTGCCCTCACCAAAGACAGGCAGCAAATGCTACTGAGGCAATAGTGAAGCAACCTGAAGATAATGTGTCTAGTGATAAATTAATGGCAATTTAAAGTTTGTTGGCTTTCCTTTACAAATCCCTGAGAAAGCAAGAGGCACTGTATAACTCAGGTGGTATATTGGCAGTCAAGGAAACAGACTGAACAAATCTTGCAGGGGTTCAAATCTGGATGAAGGAAAACCTCTGCTATGGAGGTGAGTGGTGGATGCTGAGAGAATCATTAAGAACTGATGATTTTTTAATTGCATGTATGTCTGTATTGCTGCCTCCAGGGACATGAGATTCTTCCCAGGGGTTTTGTGGAAACCGCGCAGTTTTGTTCCCTTGGGGAAGAGTTTTCAGTGGATAAATGCACTTTTACATTTACTCCCAGTTTATCACTCAGTCTGTGCGTTATCTGGATGCTTCAACGCTGGAGTGTCTTGGAGTCAAGTCTGGTTTGCTCTTCCTAAAATCTGTCCAAAGCACCCAAACAACACAGCCCACATGTCAGTGCTTGTGTGCATGTACAGAGCCCGTGTGATTTCTCCCTGTGATCATCATCTCCTGGCTGAGGAAGAGGAGAGGCTTGTCCCAGCAGGCTCATCTTGTGCCTCTCCACATGGCCCTGCGAGGAGTCAGCTTTCCTCCAAAGCCCAAAGCCATGAATCATGCTGAGCCCGGGACCCAGCAGAAGCTCAGAGACACATAATTAAGGCACTCTTAATTCAGGGGGCAGGTTCTCCCTCCCATATAAGCTTACAGCTGTGGTTAATGTTGCAGAGATACCACATACCCTGTTGCTTCTGCTCTGCCTTAAAATAGCTGACTTGTATGGCACCTTTCTAAGAGTAACTTTTCATTTCCAGTAGGTATTTTTTACCAAACCAGAATTTTAATTTATTACATCCAGGGACTCTTGAAGAGGCCTATTTTGTTTTCTGCAGAAACTTAAAAAAAAGGGAGATTTTTTTTTTTTCCCAAGGTCCCTGGTTTATTTTTTCTGTCATATCAAACAAAATGCCCTCGTAAAAATTGATTTTAAGGTACTTTCAGGTAATACCCAGGAGCTGGAGGGCTGCAGTGGGACAGAAAGGGGATGCTTTGCTTCCAGAACTGTTGGTACTGATCATGTCTCCCATGACAGCCTCCCTGCTGCACAGGGCATGTTTTCTGCCTCCAAAGAGTTAATCCCCACCTGAACTCCTACAGGGAGCAGGTTCCTGCAGCAGGAAGGCAGACTTTCAGGTGAACCCTTTTTAACCCTTGGATGGTGGTGACCCACCATGCAGCTCCAGTGCTGTCAGTGAACTTCCTAAAGTGCTCTGCAAATGTAGTTTCTGGTTTATCTGACCCCAGAGATCCCACACTGGTGCAGCCCAAACAGTCCCAGGTCATGAACATCATCTCTGCATCTTGTTACGCAGTTGGAATCTTGTTAGCTGGAAATGTGCTTTTCCAGAGCTCTTGCTGCTTAACCAACAAATGAATACATTTGCAAAGTAAAATACTCGGCAAACTAATATTTTTGGCAGCACTTTCCCCCACTCCTATAATTAGACAGGTCCTAACTGAAGGATGTGTAGGAGTCTGACAAGGTCTGAAAATAATAAGTTTATTTTCTAGATGTCCTTCTATTGTGCTGCTCTAGGTGGGCACTGGTTTTGTTGTTTATGGTGGTTATTTATTCTTTCTTAATGAATAGATTTCACCCATACCAGCCTTCCTCCTGCTCAGTGTTTTCCCTCTGCATTACCACTAGTAGTAACCTGACTTCAGAATAAGTTTCTGGAGAAGCTGTAGGATTTTGAATGTAATCAACTCAAAGTTGCTTAACAGGACACCTCACTGCAAATATTTGGTATTTGTGTGGGATAAAAAGGTCATAGAAACACAGAATATCCTGAGCTGGAAAGGACCCATAAGGATCATTGAGTCCAACTCCTGGCCCTGCACAGGACACCCCAAAAATCCCACCCTGTGCCTGAGAGTGTTATCCAAACAGTCCTTGAGCTCTGTCAGCCTTGCAGCCATGACCACTGCCCTGGGGAGCCTGTTCCAAAGCACAGGGCACATTTTAAAATGCTGGAGGCATGTCTACGGATTCAGAACCAGGATATGAAATTGGTTTCCCCAGGTAAGAAGCAGAAAACAGAAGGCCACATCAGGGGTATAAATGCTTGGTCCTTGAGAGGCAGGCTGATGAAGGATTCCAAAGGATTCAGCTTCTGACTAGAGCTAGAGGCTGGATATTAATGGCAGTGAGGTAAATGTAACCAAATCTGAATGCAAGGTGGAAAATGATGGAAAAACAGCAAACCAGCCAGTAAAAAATTAAACCCCATGGAATTATTTATAGGTATGACATAGTATAATATAATAACTATACCTTTTATAATATAACAGAAAATAATCCTGCTGAAGTGAGCCATGATCTGTGGCTCATCACAACCATCAGGAAATACAACTCTGCCTCCTGTGTTACCCTCTTAGAGACAGCTCCCATTGCTGATTGCTCCCCTCCTGCAGTGAGGCTTTGCCCTCTGTGAATAAAGCGGACAAACCCATCCTAAAGAATTGGTGATGCATCTGATAAAAGCCTCGTTGGCTCCTTTTTCATTACTGACCTCAAAAAGCCACTGGAACATTGCAAATTACAGCCTCCCAGAAGCTGGAACTCCACGAGTTTTGTGGCTGGCATTTTCCCTTTGATGGTTCAGCTTATGATGTAGAATTGGATTTGAACATCAGCCCGGGTTTTATGAGTGTGCATCAGGTTAAACGCAGTGAGGTTCTCTGTGCACCTGCCAGCGAGGCAGGAACAGGCATTTATAAGCAGTGATGTTATCAGGAACAGCAGAGTTGGATGGAGGAACATATCTCCAGCCTTGGAAGTGCTGAGTTTTAGTACTGGAAAGCATAAATATTACTGCTTCCATCTGGAAACACAGCTGCACCCAGTGACCAGGCCATCCAGACCCAGGGGCTTGGGGTGAAAAAAATCTATAAATACTAATTTTATCTTAAAGTCTTGCAGGACTTTCTTTACAAATCTTAGTGCCCTCACCCTCAGATTGTCCCCGAGAGGACAAGGAGTGCTACAAACATTTGACAAATAGGTTAGGAAGGCACAGAGGAGCTGAACTGCTTATGTCAGGCATAAAGTCTGCTCCAGACTATGGAGACTTGGCTTTGATTTGCAAACCCCAGCCCTCTGCACTAACCAGGGCACAGTATTTCCTTGTTCTTCTGGCTTCTGAAAGGGCCACTGAGGGTTTGGCTAGGAGCCCTTTTTAATAAATGGGGGGGAAAAAAGAGAAAAAAGAATGAACACTTTGGCTTATCAAGAGTTATTTGCTGAAACTGAGCATGGGATTGTGACTCCCAGATCAGAGGTTGGCTCTGTGAGTGTTTGTATGTTGTCTAACACAGTGGATAATTAGTCCCAGTTGGGATACTTTGGATGTACAAATTATGCAAATGTATTTCCTACAAATAAAAAACAGAACCACCCAGTTTTAAAAAATGGGCAAAGCCCCTCCTGCTGTTAGAAGAGTTTTTCATTTGAGCTTCAGCATTTGCAGTTAAAATCCAAACCATTCATTCCCTAGAGCAGCCTTCGCCTTCAGGTTCCCTAATCATCTCCTCTGGGAAAGGAATAAAATACATTTTTCCAATTATTTTCATTATGGTTTTTCTAGATAAAAGAGAGCTTATTCCCAGCCTTAATCTATCAATTGTTGCTTGATGTCTTCAAAACCTACTCTCATTTTGCTCAGGGCTGCCGTGTAATCAGGTTGTGAACAGAAACCCTGCTCATGGGTGATGAGGACAGCTCAAAATGAGCATTCAAGAAGAGATGGGGGCTGAAAAAATGCTGTCTTTGGTCTTTGCTGCCAGTGACCTAAAGATGGGATCAGTTTTAGACACATAATTTTTGAAGTCCTATGTGAAAATACCTGTGAAAATAGTTGGATTAGAAAAGTGTTGAGCAGTCAGATGTTGGAAAATAAGAGATTGGGCTTCACAGCCCAAGATACGTGAAATTAATCACCACAGCTCTACTGGCTCAGCAGCTCAGTGTCATGTGGCTTCTCTACTCCTTTTCATTCTTCTAATTCTTCAATATTTGCCCCCAAACTAATGGCAATAGCAACACTTATTTATGTGACTACTACACCCCCCGAAGTCCTGAAAGGAAAATAGATGATGTATTAGTTTTCTGAGATTTGTCCCTATCAGATGGAGAGTTATGCTGTTGCATAACATATTTTTCCAGAGTAAAATAGAGGGGAGAACTGAAAATTTCAATTCCAACTGTTGACTGTCTTCAAATATCCTTGTTTTACCACTGAGACCCCCAAACACATAGGGGCAGATAAATTTGTATTGCAGAGTTGGGTTTTTTGGGGGCCTCACAGACTGCTGGGAGTGCTGTGTTGTCTCACAGCTGAAGGGCAGATAGGTTACCAGAAAATCACTTTTTTTTTCTGAAAAAAACATGCATTTCCACAGGTTTTATAATTTTGACTTAGCAATACTCTTCTGAACACTGGCTCCATTTTTTTTTTCCAGGTTGCTCCAGCCCCAGCTTGGCCTGGAACACTTGCAGGGATGGGGCAGCCACAGCTTCTCTGGGCAACCTGTGCCAGGGCCTCCCCACCCTCACAGGGAGGAATTCCTTCCCAGCATCCCATCTAACCCTGCCTCTGGCACTGGGAAGCCATTCCCCCTTGTCCTGTCCCTCCAGGCCCTTGTCCAAAGTCCCTCTCCAGCTCTCCTGGAGCTCCTTTAGGCACTGGAAGGGGCTCTAAGATTTCCTGAGAGCCTTTTCCAGGCTGAACCACCCCTCCCTTAGCCTGTATCCATAGCAGAGGTGCTCCAGCCCTTGGAGCATCTTCATGGCCTTCTCTCCAACTCTTTTACCAAACCACTGGGAAGAAGTAGGAAAATTAACATGAAATTAATTTCCTTAAGATTTCTAGGAAACATGCAGCCAGCTAAAAAGCAAGTGAGACTGGTAAAGCTGTCCCATAGCTGGAGCTTTATTTCTCTAGTTTGACTGGAAAAGAAATGTCAAGGGTAACAATCATGAGACCGACAAACAACATTTTATGGAGAATAATGTTTTTATTATTACAGGACAGTGTGTGGTTTAATTGGGGAAACTGGGCAATTACTGACACTCCAGTGTTCTCAGTAATACTGGTGTGGCTTCACAGAGCTCTTCCTTTAGCTGAAAATGCATGATGGTCATTTCCATGAAAGCTTTAGTGAGTGGATATCTTATTAGGAACCACTGAAGAATATCCACGCTAAATTAATACCAAATTTCTATTGGAAAATATGCCCACTGGAAGCCAGGTCACTAAAAAAAAAAAAAAAAAAAGAATAATAAAGTAATACTAAATAAGAAACAGCTTGTTTTTGAAAAGTTAGTGAAGAATTAGTCACAGAAATGTCTTAAAAAAAAATCAGTCAGTTCCCAGATCATTGAAGAACAACGTGATGTGTTTTGCAGTGCAATCTTCTTCTCACAAGTTTATTTATAATTTCCCATCTACATTTTCTCCAAGGCCTCATATTTTCCATTTTGTCAGGAGAGCTGACAGCAGCCACTTGCAAACTTTTAACCATCAAAATGACACAGATACAGATAAGACACATCAGTCTCACGACACTTCACATCAGGGGGATGTGGAAATGGAAAAATGCTGGGTAGCTCTTCTCTGAAAACAGCAGAGTTACTGCAGAGTCCTTGGGACCCTTGTATCACTTTCTCATGGTGAGGCAGAGCTCTCCTAACCCACCCTGGGGAGAGGAGAGGGGGTGTGTGCATGGGGTGGGGAAGCCAAAGACTCCTCCTCCGGATCCAAGTGGTTGAGGGTGGCACATGTACCCTGCGTGGGCCACATTCCCCATTCCCAAGGCAGCATCCAGGTTTGGTCCTGGCATATCCACAAAAGATGGTGATGGCATCACCTACCCACTCTCCTTGGGAGCTTCCCAACAAAACCTCACGGACTTCAAGGCCAGGTTGGACGGTGCTTGGAGGAACCTGGTCTAACGGAAGATGTCCCTGCCCATGGCAGGGGGATTGAAACTGATGGTCTTTAAGGTCTTTAAGGTCCCTTCAAACCCAAACCACTCTATGACTTTCCCAACTTCCCCCTGGTGCTCCACCAAATATCGCTTGCCGAGACCAAGGGGATTTGTCATTGCTGTGTGGGCAGCTACACTGTTGAGAAGCCTTGAGCCTCTTCCAGTTAGAGAAATCTGAAGCCATTAAATGCTTCCACCAAAAGCTTTGTTTGGAGCCGTGTCACTCTCTGCCGCTGGCGACCTCAGTTTCTGCTTGCTTTGAGCTATGATTGACACAGAGCAAATTTAACTGCCCTGGAAATCAGACTCTTGTTGCTAGTCCCTTGGACACAGAGTTTATAAGGATAGTGTTGTTGTCACCTAAACAGAAGCACAGCTTACACTAAAGCCACTTTTGAAGCCAGCTCTGCTTTTTCCACACATGGCACAACGATGTTGTTTTCAGTCTAAGAGACTTCTACTACCCTTCAGGGAAAAGAGTAATAAGAAACACAACAAAAGTCAATTTTTTTAGGGAAGACACATGTTAGGATTTGTGTCTGCTCCCTGACAGCCTCCACTGACATGAATGCAAAGTGGCTGCCAGGAGTGGTGGTGAATGAGGGGATGCCTTCGAGATTTAAGACTGCAGTGTACCAAAATAAAGACATAACAGTTCCACAGTACATGCACCACAAAGCTCTCTAAGGGAAATTACACAGCAATCAGTAGAAATCCATAAACACACTGCTGTCACATGTTATTTATTAGTGAAATCTACAAAAACTGCAGAATAATTAAAGACTAAGTTACATGATATTTGTGCTCAGTGACTCAATAAAATCGCTTTCACAGCTGTTTTGACATAACATTCACCTTATTTACAAAGAAATTGTTTTCCTGAAACAGCTGTGAAACTGCTTTTAATATTGCCTGGCTCTACATCTATTCATAACTGAGACGCTAATAGAAATCCTATTTATCCAGAGTTTCCTGTGTGTTGAATAAGTTGCAGAGGAGAACATTTTATGAGTGTGTTTGCAGGACTTTGTCAATGGAAACACTTATTGCTTTAAATTCCATAGTCCTCCCTGGTTCTGCCTGATACTTCTTCATAGGAAAAAGGACTTTTGGGTCAGACAGTGTTCTCTGTTATTTAAGAGAAGCCACTTAATTAAGGCTTCAGTGCAAACCTGAGGCATCACTCATGCTACCACTGCTCTGAGCCATGAAAATGCTGTCCCTTAATAAGAAACACTGGGAAAGGAAGGTAGAAGTTGTCAAGACCAGTACTCATATGACTAGAGGTTTAAAAATGGAATAAGGTGATGCTTTGACTTTGTTCTGCAGAAGTTTGCAATCAGGAAAACTGGGGGATGCTGAATTTCCCCATCCCTTGAAATAAGGCATCATTCAGGCTCACTGTTGTGTCTCCTTTGGAGAAGAGATCTGGCAAGAAGAGCACAGGGAAAGCTTCGGGGCTGGCATGGCATTTTGAAGGAACAGTCTCCCATTGCATGGAGTATAAATGAATCCATTTTAATTTGGATCCAAAGGGAGCCATTAAAAACAAACAACCAATCAAACAAGAAAACACAAAAAACCCTGACGAATGCAGCTGTGTAGAAAATATTGTGATGCTCAGGACCCTCATGATGTTGTGTCTGATATTGATCTGAGGCACTTTTTCCTGGTCAGCAGTGATCAATAGACCATTACCTTTGGAAATCAAGCAGAGGGCACATAGCAACCTTGGAGGTGATGCAGGAACATGGTTCTGCCTAAAAACCCCCAAATTCTGTCTCCTGGTTATAAGATACAACAGGTCAACGTGGATTTGAGGCCCCCTCGAGGCGGAGGAGCTGTAAGGGGCTCATTCACACCAATCATCCCCACTTCTGGTGGGTGGGAGTTACACAAACTGATGTTTTAAGGGAGGTCATTATGCTGTGTTTCAGAACAACAAAGCAGCACACTCTGAAGGCAGTCGAAGCAATGTGCCTGTGCTGTGCATCTCAGCTCAGGCCTTGAGAAGCGATTTCAAGCTCATGCATTATGCATATGAAATAACTGTCTTTTAAAATGTAACTAAGAGAGGTAACAACAATCAGTGCTCATTCCCCATTGCTATCACCGCCCTTAACAAGGACCAGCCTGTAATTTCACTGCACGAGAATATTCCTGAAATCTTTTCCTTTCTCAGGCTTTTTTACAACAATGCAGTGAATTGTGACAAAATCAGTTCAGTTATGCACATCTTTTGCCTGAAATTTCCTCAGCAGCATGACTAATTCCAGTGTGGAAATCTGAAAACTGTGAGTTGGAGTGCTGCAGTTACAGAAATGTAAAAAAAAAATAATATATATATAAAGATATAACCCCCCACCATTTGTGATGCATCGTAGATATTTATCTGCTTTTCTTTCAGCAAGGTACATTGTGCAAGCTGTTTTCTGAGGATAAACACAATTATGTATGGAAACAATGGGAAATGGATTTAGGCTGTGTGCTTCTGTTTAGCTTCTGTTGCTTAGTTTAATGATTTTTAAATGTATGTCACATTGTGAAAGGCTGCATTTCCTTTTTTGAATTGTATTTTATCAGCTAGACCCTTTGCTTCTGGCACAGATATGAGTGTTACACGAAAAATGTCATGAAAGATCAGGCAGAATCACAGCCAGGGGTTTTGAGACATCCATTAACCCAATATCACACTGGTAAGAAGTCGTTTTATCTCCCTCCTAATCAGAATAAAGAAAATCCAGTACAACACCAGTTGGAGGGGTGTGGCAAACTGGGCTGGCTGGACTCACTGTGTTGGGGTTCATCTGACTTGATTCGATTTGATTTGATTTTTCTCATCCACTCATTTTCGAATGTGGATGAGACACTGGTTTGCAGAGCTGGTTTCTTTATGTGGGTATAAATGAAATGCTGCTTGGATACAGCATTTCCCCCTTATGCTCTCAAATCTTCCACAAAGACTTAAGACACGAGCATTGTCCCCCAGTTACATAAATAAGTGACCCTCAGTTCATCGAGCACAGAGAAATATCACCTGTGCCACCGCCATCATTAAGATGGATTGCAAGAGAAAGGCATAAAATAAGATTTTGACAGCCAGAAAGACAAGGAGATGAAAAAGAAAGCCTGATTTTCTCCAGAACATGTAGATTATTTTCTAAATCCTAAATAGTGACTTCTTCTGGGGAATACAAATCAGATAGCACAAAGGAAATAAAATAAATGAGATGCATAGCCAGGTAAGTTTGGTTGCTGTTGAACTGAGTACATCAGCTGAGTGCAAGTGCCTCTTGTACAGGTTCTTTGCTGCCTAAATCATAGAATCACAGAATAGTTTGGGTTGGAACACACTTTAGAGAGCATCTAGTTTTGAGCCAAGGTTTGCACTGAAAATCCCTCTAAATGCTGAAACTTGCTGAATTTTTGATCAACAAAATTATGAACAATTTTGAACATCGTTCGCCCCTTAAGAAGAGATTAAGTAGGATTTTCCTTTTGTTAAATATGACATTCCTAGGAATCTAACCAAATGAAAGCCTGTTTTATTTTCAAATATTTATTTTCAACTCTCCCTCTGCTAATGCTTCATTGTGAAAATTTTGGTGACTCAGGGAGTCTCAGCTCGTCTGCAGCGTGGTAAGGAAGCAGTGCAGGCTGAACAGCTGTGCAGGCTGAACAGCTCACACATGGATGTGGGGGCTGTAATGAGGAACAGAAGAGGAGTTTCTGTTCCTCCAGACAGGAATATGATAAACCCTTCAGCAAGGCTGTACAGAAAGGAATGTCTTTGAGTCCTGCTGGGACCCCACAAGGTCACAGCTTGTCATCTCAGCAAGGAGGAACTCACCCCTTACCTTGAGGAGCACATTTTGAGGGGCATTGAGGGCTAAAAGCTTATGAGCACTAAAGCACACTGAAGCCCTTCGAGGCTCCTAGGAATTAATATTGAACCTGCAATTCTAAAACTGTAAGTTAATTTTCCTGCAGGGATACTGTGCAAGAGCAGGGAAATCCACACCGTACTGCTGAACATTGCCCTCCTGTTTCACAGCAAGGACTTCTACAGAAAGCCTGTTGCTCTACGTGTGACAAAAGCTGTTGGCACTGCTCCTTCAGTGTGTGTAAAGTACTGATCATGGCATATCTTACTTTTTTGGTGTGTCTTACTATCTGTGTGAAGGTCTTTGTGGCAGAGACTTGCAGAGAGTAAAAAGGGTTGGAAGGGACCTTAAAGCTCATCCTGTTCCACCCCATGGCAGGGACATCTTCCCCCAGACCAGGTTGTTCCAAGCCCCATCCAGCCTGGCCTTGAACACTTCCAGGGATGGGAAATCCACATGCTTTTGAATGTCCTGCCCAGCATTTCCCATACAGAGTAGCTACAAGCAGGTGGACTCCTGACCCTAATGAAGTCAATATACTCACCTACTCAGTCTGTGCAGGATCATTTTTACTATGAAGCTAGTTTTGGTTATGGTATGGTTCTATAACTTGGCAAAATGAAAATGCTTTCAGTTTTAGTTAAAAGCCTTGATGTCAATAGCTGTAGGGGAAAAGGAAGTCTCAGTCTCACCCTCTCGTTGGTGGAAAGCTCATATCTTGCATTGCAGAGTGACATATTTTCTATCCTTTGGGGTTCATGGCTTTGAAATCCTTTTAGGGTGCCAGCTGATGGGATGATATAGGTTCAGCTCATTTCCTATGTGTCTCCAGAATAAATGTTCAAGAAAATGGAATTTAATAGATCAAGGAAAGATTAATGTAGCAGTAAATGGGCAGAGGCAGAGGAATGTCTTAGCAAGCTGCTGTTCTCTCATCTTGACTCTCATCAATAGTTTTCAATCTGCTGTGCTGAGAGGGATATCACTTTTAGTGCCCTAAGGTCACTAAAACCACACATGAAATCTGTAATCCCTGAGCTGACAGCACGGCAAATGATTTCTCTATTGGTCTTTATAGCTGTAATTGCCACTGA
Organism: Myiotriccus ornatus; assembly: GCA_036023395.1. NCBI lineage: Eukaryota > Metazoa > Chordata > Aves > Passeriformes > Tyrannidae > Myiotriccus > Myiotriccus ornatus. The sequence goes on along the minus strand of JAYRBT010000178.1, from coordinate 32,786,800 downwards.
ACAGAATCTTTATATATTTCTCACTCTAAATTATGTGACTGATGACACGGACGGTCTCTGTACAAAGATAAAACCAGTGCTTTTTGATGGTGTGAGGCTGATGAACAGTGCTATCTGTTGGCTTTTATGTCTTTCAAAAACAATTTCTTGCCAGATGGTCCTCTGAGATTGTATAATCTTCTCCTCTATGGCTGAGGTAACATTGACATTGTAGCACAAGCCTTAATTTCCAAGGTATTGTAACCCGTAACCACACAGCATAAAAAAACCCCCCCAAACTAAAAAAGTAATTTTCCCTTTTGTTGTAGTATAAAACAGAAAAAACTGCAATGCTGAAGAGTTGTGCAGGTTTGTAAAAGTACTGATTTGTGGAATGTGCATGGCTTAGGGTACAATGACCAAGATGAGGAGACTTTTAGTAATGCAGGTCCTCAGTTCACACATGCTCTGGCTTAATCCTATCTGCCAAAGAACTGTGATGTCTGACAGATGCTCATTCATTTCTTTGCTGTCATGGGGACTCAGAAGGGACAAGCAGGCACATCCCACCCCCAGCTGCCATCAGAGAGGGGCTCAGCAGTCACCTCTGTGTGAGCAAGGGCCTTCTAGGCTGGTCTGGTGCTTAGGAGCAATATGACTGGGGAGGAATATGAGCATCCAAGGCCTGTTCTCTGCCTGCTCTAGGGCTAACCTGATTTTCCTGGCCCCTCTTTGTGTGCTTTATTGTGAGCTGCCGTATGAATGAGTGTTTTAGCTGTTGATAGAAACACCAATCACACATCTCGAGGATTTTAACTGGAGGTGGGAGTGAGAGTATTTAGCAACACAACTCAAGACTGGTGCATATTTTTTGAATGAGTCTCCTTCCTCTTTTGAAGTTGTCTGAGCACTGATGCTCCCTCCCTGCCCTTTTCCTTCTTGGGGAAGATGTGATTTAATGCTCTCCCCTGAACAAGGCTTAGGTCAAGCCACGATGAGCAAAGTTTGAGATGAACCAGGCATCACTTACTGGGTGTATTACCTGTTCTCCCCCATCTCTGCACCCTCCCAATAAGGAGCAGAAGTTCTCAGTCATTTTGTAACTCTCCATCTTGCTCCAGTTCTGGCAGGACCATCAATGCATCTCCAGTGAGGCTTGTTGGTGTTCACGGACACATCCAGCAAAGGGATTTTCATACAATCACACAATGGTTTGGGTTGGAAAGGAACTTAAAGATCATCTTTTTCCAACCCTCTGCCATGGGCAGGGACACCTTCCACTATTCCAGGTTGCTCCAAGACCTGTCCAACCTGACTTTGTAAACTTCCAAGGATGGGGCAGCCACAGCTTCTCTGGGCAACCTGCGCCAGGGCCTCCCCACCCTCTGAGGGAAAAATTTCTTCCTAATATTTAATCTAAATCTCTACTCTTTTAGTTTAAAACCATTCCCCCTTTCTCTGTCACTATCTGCCCATCTCTCCCCCTGCTGGCTGCATATTTTGGCAGTGCACGGATTCCCATGCCCCTGGTGTCGCCAGTGCAGCCACTTTTTAGCTGCCGGTAGCAGAGGAAGAGAAAAGTCCATTTTAATCAGGAATGAGTAGGAAATGGCTTTTCCTGGGAGAACCCTGCAGTGCTGAGCTCAGCAGCAGGACAGCTTCCCTTCATGGGTAAAAAATGCCAGCCTTTGAACTTCTTGTCAGGTAACAGAAATTTAATGTCGTTGAAAGATTTTTTATTCCATTTTGTTTCTTCCCAAAATTGTCTGGAAGTATTTCTAGTATAGATGTGAAAGCAAGGTGCTGGATCCTGAGCTAGTTGATCTGTTATGGTTGACTCAATAAAGATACGTTGATTTATAATAGTGGAGAATCTGGTTTTATACAGAATTTACTAAAAACTAGCACCCCCCAAAATCATGACGTCTGATCCAACTAATCCTTAATTGTTTCAGTGAACCAAAACAGTATGGGTTTTTTGTCAATAGCTTTATGCATCTCTCCTGTCTAACATGTGTTCCACAATTTTGTGAACAACTCTGCCTTTAAATTATCTTTCACTGGGCACCAGCCTTTTGTATCCCCTGGCAATTAGAACAAACCAAATCAATGCATTTTGTACAAGACAACAGTCCAAATATTTTAGATAAAAAGCGATTTGGGGTGGAAAACATATTTTTCCAAAGGAGACAATCACCAGTACAGAGCTGCACTGAGCTAACAGAAAATATGGTTGTTTTTAGAGCAAATACCATCTGTCATAAAGCCATGGGAAAACACTCAGCAATGTCATAAATGTGTCCCTGGATGAACTTGGCAGAGAACTTCTCCAGATCTCTCCTAACATGAGGAGAAAAGCCATTTCAGGGAAATCTCTCATCTTGAACCCATGTGGAAATTACACAAGGAAGTATTAATTTTTGGAAAAATGTTCAAAGCAGTTGAAAGGTGAGAAAGGAAAACAGCATATGGGGATGAAGCAGCTCTATGAATTTAAACATCTAACAGGAACAGAGGAAACTCCACAGTCAACAGCACAACTGACAGAGCAGCCAGCCAGGAAGCCTGATGCTGTGGCAGGAGAAAACAGCTTCCACCACTTGGCATTTGACTCCTGTAGCTGCCAAGGACAATGGAAAAAATTCATATGTGGGAAGTAACACCACGGGATCCAGAAGGCATTTTTGCATGTGAAGAGAGCTGGGTTTAGAAAAGGGCACGGCCACTCTTTTTAGGGAAGGAGGGTGCTGAAGGAAAAAGGCAGGCAGGAAACATCACTCTGACGTTTTTTCGTGTCATTGCCAGCCAGGGAGATGTGTTTGGGTGCTTAGAGGGCAACCCCAGTGCAAAGTTTGATGTGGAACAGGTTGACATGACTGGTGGGCACCAGTGGATGTTTGCACCCAAAACACAGGGAGTAAAGACCAGTTGAAGGCAGTTATATTTTTTTTTGGAAATGAAATTTCCAGCATTTCCTGGAAGACTCGCGCTTTTCTATCCTGTGTACATGGAGACACCCAAGGCTTGCTTTGACAGGGTGAGGCTGGGCTGTCAGAGCCATTAAAAGTTCATCAGAGTTTAGGCAGAGAATTGGGCTACACCTGTGTAAACTGAGTCTTCAGAGAGATTCATGTGGGTACTCTTGCTGCCATGAGTAGGTCAAGCACGAATCCCTTGTTTTCTGAGATGAGACTATAATTAACTCTTTTAAAAAAGAATATATTCCCAAAGAAAGGGTGGTCTGAGGTTTGGAAGAGTCTTTTTTCTGAAGATGCAGGAGAGCCCTTTTTATGCATAAACACGTGCTCCCATCTGCCTGCATTTTTTAGATTAAAGAGGAAGCCAAAACAAAACTTTAGTGGCTTTTCCTGTCCTAAAGGAAAACTTGTTTGAGAGAAAATATGGGGATTTCCAGTGATTCTGTTATGTCTGTGAGTAAGAGCCTGGGAGTCTCCTGGTGAACAGCCAAGCCCACTGAGGGTCACATCCTCTGTCTGTCTGTCCAGCAGCATCACCTGAGCCTTGTGTAGGGATGGATCCCCACGGGCAGCCACCCTGGCCAGCATCACTCCTGTCAGGTCCAGGAGAAGGACTGAAGGACAACTCATCCAAAATAAACCCATCCTGCTAACTCACTGTGCTTGGATTTAGAGACTTCCCCACTTAAGTCCCACTTTTGCAGAAGGATGTGCATTTCCATGACTCAGTGGAGAATTTTGCTGTCATAAATTAAGGTTCTCATTGTTTTCAGAATCACACTCAGGTCACACAGTTTTAATTACTAGTCTGCATCAATGCAAAAAAATGGCTAAAACTCTTCTTTCAGTCACCAAAGAACAAAAAGATTGGCAAGGAGATTTCTACTGGCAAGTCCCCTGCTCCTACTGGGAAAACTGTAGCAGGATGATGTGTCCTTTACACCTGTTTAAACTAAGTCTTTATCTTAATCTTCAGAGAGATTCATATTTGTACTCTATCTGCCGTGAGAAGGTCAAGCATGAATTCCTTATTTTCTGAGATAAGACTGTCTTGCAAAGCTCCTGCAGTGGCCTGGGACTTAATCCAGCGTGGATTGCCTACTGTGTCCAGCTTTGGAACACTGACACGTTGAGCTGGCTATCTACAGACTACAAAGGGATCCCACACTCCCCTCCCATGAACAAATACGAAGCAAAAGCAGGAAAGAGAAGATGTGTCCAATGTAATCAAAAACGCCATGAACGCTCCCAGCCCGGGGCCTTGTCCCTGGATGACTCCCAGCTAGATTTTGGTGATCAAAGCAAAGTGGGTTTTTGTGGCTAGAAGAGAGATGGATCCTTGGAGTTTCCTCCTGGGAGAAGGAGGGTGGGAACCACTGGGGTGGGAAATGCTTTGGGACCGTGGTGTCCATGGGAAGGATGTTTCATTAAGGGGGATCCTGGGTTTACTCAGCTGTAAAAATCAACAGCATTTACTGGAAACCAAGAATTATAAAGGCACTCACAGGTAGGAAAAAGGAAGAAAGAAGGGACAGATCTCTTATGGATATTTTTCCGCAGTTGATCCGTGTCCACAAAAATGGCCGGAAACCAGCTGGGGATGTAAATTGGAGATGTTTGGCCTCTTGTTTGCACTGGATATTTCCTGCCTTTTGCTGTGCTTTCCAACCCTGAAAAAACAGGTTTTGGCACAGGCAAAGTAAAACACATACTGAAAAATTAGCATTAGTACATGGCCTGTTAATCTCCCTACGTCTTTTTCCCCATATAAGGGCATAAAAGCACTTCGGGGAACATTTTTCACTCTCATTCATTTAATGAAATATTTACCTGGATTAACAGAATTGCTGCTAGAAAGGAAGCTTGTATTCTGTGCTTCTCTGTGGGCTCTGGTGTCAGTCCCTGAAACCCTTCGCCACTCAGGCTCATGGCCTTGCCTGGTAGTTTCCAGAGCAGTGGTTTCGTTAGCTGCACTAATAAATCTTTTGCTTAATTAGTTACCAGGTTTGTGCTGCAAAGAGAGGCTCCTCTGAGGAGTACCAAGGCAGCTGGCAGGTCTGTGAGCCCAGGGCTCCTTGGCTTCTCCCACAGGTCCATCCTGTGTTCCACCTGAGAGATGCCTCCAGCAAGGAGAAGCTCACGGGCTCTGGACCTCTCTGCTCCTCTGCTTTGTAGTTCCCTGTCAGAGAACAGAACTACAGAGGGGACATCAAGAAAGGAGGGTAGCAGTACCAACACATCTCTGAAGTGCTTCTCTCCCATCCTCTAGCACTGAACATATATTAACCTGAGATTCAAAGCACTAACTGATGATTTTGCATGAAGTTTCATTTTTCTCCTAAAAATAATGTAATATTCCATAAATTGCTATCATTGGAGACTTTTATGATCATTTCAAACTACTTAAGAACTCACTACCTGACACAGTTACTTAGATATCTTCCTTGTGACCTACTGCCAAAACAAGCTGAAAGACTTACCCAATGCAATTAAAACTCAAAATTTACAGTGACAGGCCCATTAAAAATTCTGCTCGCTCTTCACAGTTTCAACCAAGCAGCAGCTCCACGTGTGTGTCTCCTGTTTTCCAAGCAGGTTTTCAAAGGAGAGGGAGATGACCTCTGTAAATGTCAATGCAAACAGGAGGTGTGTTTGCAGGGATGCTCTGCTGGAAACCCGTTAGTCCAGCGGCAGTGGAATGCCTGGTGTGTAAGTCTCTCTCTTGCTGGGTGTAGGACAGGGGTGTGAAGCTGGATGTAAAGGGTCAGGAGGACCTCAGGTTTGTCACTGGATCCTTTCCTATATGGAATTCCAGTGGGAGAATTGCAGGGGTCCAGAGGGGTGAAAGAGAAGGTGGTTGTATCCTCGGTGGTTACTCAGATTTACTCAGCCATAGACTGGAAAATAGACGGCTAATACCTCTAGAAGGAAGAGTATAAAAGATAAACAACACAGGAGCTGGACAACAAGCTGGCTGGACCTGAAGTTTAGTGTCACCAGCACTCTGACAAATGTCACTGCTCTGTTCCTGTGCAGCTGTTTCCTGGCTCACACGTGAGCTGTCACCAGCAGACACAGGAGCCACAAGCACAGCTGCAAACCCCGACTGGGTCTGCATTTCCTCCTTTTACAACAAGCTGAAAAGCACAGAGCGTTTCTGCTCCCTAGTGCAGTACCTGTCAGTGACTTCACTCGGCACATCAAGGAAGAAAAATGGTGTTTATAGTCCCTCAGGACAGGAAAAGTGAGGGTTTAAATCATTTTGCCTCTTTTAACTTCTCTGATTTCTCCAGCGCGGATGAAAGAAAACAACACATCAATTATTAATAAGGGAAAGGTTTTGAATTGTGCTTGCTCTCCATGTGCTCCTGAAATTAGGGTGTGACTGTCAGCATCCTCCTGATGCTTCCAGAACAGCCATAGCCTGTACAGAGCATGTGGGAATTATTCTGACAGGAGTGGTCCCACTGAAACATGAACCTCCTTCTTATTAGGATGCCAGGAAGCATGATAATAGCAGGAAGCTCTACCTGTGTTGGAGAAATATGTATGGCAACAGAGAAGTCAGCTATTTCCAAACAAACACTACAATTTCTCCACTGAAAGGGCTGTCCAGCCCTGGCACAGCTGCCCAGGGCAGTGGTAGAGTCCCCATCCCTGGAGGGATTTACAAGCCATGTGGAAGTGACACGTGGGGATGTGGATGTGATGATCTGCAAATACATCTGTGCTACCCAATAGAAAATATTGGGCCAGTTTTCCATTCAACAATAAAACCTGTATGTTCATAACTACGAGATCGTGGTAACAATTGGTGTGTTCAGTATGTGATGAATTCATGCTTTTAGGACAACTTTTAAGATTTATGGTGTGTACTGGATTCATTTCATCACTACAGAGATTATGTTCGTGTGGTTTTCTACTACATTTAGCCCAAAGCTGTGGTTATGACTGATGGAGGAAGCAGGCTGTTAACTGGGAAAGATGTAAGAAAACAAAGAGATGCAGGAAAAAATTTGCATTCAGAGGGGCAAAGCACTTTGTAAGATACCACAGGGACCTAATTGTACAGAAACATGATCGCCCTAGGAGAGGAATTTGGAAATGCTCACAGAGAAGAAAGAGTGGAAAAGAAAAGGAAATAAAAGAAGGAAAGAGCAGCAGGAATGTGTTGTGCAGGAAGCCCATCTTCTGTGCTTGTGAACAGCCTCCAATAAATCACCTGCATTTCCTGCACAGGGCCTGGCCAGCTGTGGAAGGGACATAAATAAGTTGCTCTCCATCAGCGTCCTTTGGAACAAATTAGTCATTTCCACTTGAAAGAACAAGAATAAAAGGGGAAAACAAATGAAAAGGAGGTTGTGGGGACAGGGCCTGTTACCTGTGGGACCGTGTGGTCTCTTCATGCAGAAAGGATGTGCATGTCCCACCTCCTGCAGAACCACGATGTGGAGGGGACAACACTCCTGGTGCCCCCATTATATCCCAGTATTCTCTGCAAGGATGTCCCATGTGCTGCCCACCTTCCTCATCTCCCACAGGACAGATGGACACAAGCAGCTATTTCTGACTGGCTCTGTTCCCTCCATGCATGATAATTTGCACATTGGAGCTTACAAATGACAAGGAGTCTTGGACCAGGGGACTTGTGTGCCTAATTACCCCACGGACACATAGCTCTCCAGCTCCAAACCTCAGCTGCTGCCGAATGTTCCTCAGCTCACCATGGTGCTGAGCTCCTCAAAGTTGGGCAAACTGGTAGTTCATCACCCCACAGTTCTCTGTTTCCTGTCATCATCAGCTGGGAATGTTCTGACAACACAGAAAGCCAGCCCTCCACCTTCCTGAATACCTGTCTGATAAAGTGAAGGAATAAAACCTTTTTATTCTGTAAAATAACATTTTATTCTGTGTCCACTCTAAAGGACACTTGGGATTTGTGGGGAAAGGCAAACAGTGGCTTTGTATCTGCGTGTGTCACTGGTGGCAATGGAGCTCCTGATGCTGAACTCTAGGGGTGGAATTTACACTAAACTACTGGTTACTGCAGAGAAACACATCCCCACACTGCTGAATTTGAAGCAGTGGCCAGTGCAAAATATATGTTCCTCTACCAAGCTTGGAAGTCTTTTCAGCATCTACTTGTTTTTAACGAGTTTTTCATAAACAAGCTGCCAAGGTTTTCTGCTCCACCTTCCCAGGAGAAGGGGCAGGCATTCTGAGGCAAGATGGAGATGAAAACATTTGCTGTCAAATGTATTTTGGGTCAGTCAACAAGCTTGCCTTTGTTGGGAGGGATGTCTGAGAGACAGTATGAGCACAAAAGAAAGCTTATTTTATTTGGCCATCTATCTGATTTACAAGTAATTTGGTTGACTACAAAAGAATCAATGCAAGGGATTAGAAGAAAACCCAAAATAAACGGCACTTTGAATTCCAGAACAGGTATCTGGATTTCCAGGGTGATGCTGGGATAGAGACAATCCTGACCACCTGCAAAGAAACATTAGGACTAAACTTAGTAAGAGCCACAAAGACTTAGAACCACAAGGTAGGATTGACTGGAAACAGAGACACTGCAGATTTTTGAGATATCCTTGCATAGATAATGCTGACTGAGTGGCCTTTGATTTTGATTCCAGTCATGTTTGGTGAAGCCAGAGGTCATGAGTTATAACCTAAACCAAACGATAAAATATAACCAAACCACTGAATCACATGTGACCTTGTCATATTATTTCCTCTTCATAAAGAAGTTCTGCAGAATCAAGGAAGATACTCAATTCAAGGTACCTGTTTAAGAGATGTTTTTTTTTAATCAAAAGCAGGAGGTGCAGTAATGATAATCCCCAAACACTCCTGTCACCAATGTCAGTGAAAGTAATGCAGTTTATTAAGTGGGTCATGGAGAAGGCTGTGGGTCCAGGGACTTTATACAGATACTGGAATGGAAATGATTGCAGAAAGATCATACTAATAATTTTGGGCGTAGGAAGCAAATAACGTAGCAATTAGAGAATCTAATTAATGAGGATCCTTACATAATTAAATTAATGCCCTGATTGTGGCAAAATGTCACATTAACATTTCATTGACATTCATATTTACTAATAGAACAAGTGTTAAATGGCGATGCATTACATTCCCAGGATACTTTCAGAAAAAAAGTGGTGCACTGGGTAGGAATTTTCTTTTTCATCATCACCTTCATGGGTGGGGCACAGGATTACACATGTAAGTGCCCATGTCCTTTTCCTGAGAGTAATTTTGATTTGCTCTTTGACATCAGACAAGTCATGACACTCTCCATGTACCAGCTATTCTAGCACTTTACAATACCCAACCACCTACTGGGCAGCACTGCAATTTTGGTGTATTTTTTAGAAGCAGTTGGAGGCGAAGATAGTATATGGTTAATCAGAGTTGTATTTTGTAGCTGGAAAGCTACTTAAATACCCTATTCCCTCTTTGGCCTTTTTTTATGTCAAGAGTTTCACTGGTGACCAGTGTGGAGGAGAAATATTTTCACCATTTCAGTAATTTCTAAGTAACATGCTCCTGTTGTCCGGGGAGATTAAACCCCACAGTGAATGAAACTAAACAAGTGTTTCTAAATCCACCTGAAGGGAGCAGGAAAAAGACTCTGAAGTTACAGTAAATGTAATCCCTCCTTTGATATTCATATATTTCATCACTGGGGTCTTGCAGGATTAGATCCAACACCCAGAACAACCATAAAAGGCTTTGAAAAAAAAAAAGCCTTTGGCTTTTGAACAGCAAATATGACATGTCTTTATCACACAGCCTTGTGTTCTGCAGTCATTTTTCTCTGTGCAAGTTGAATGTTATTGATTTGGAAACTGTTGTTTTCCTATTTCAGTATTCAAATAAGGAACAGGGATGCTTGCAAGCACCTCTGGGCACCCATCTTCTCTTCCTGGGATAGAAAAGCTTAACTGTCCTCTTTCTCATCTCATCCTGGAGCACAATGCATCACAAATGTGAGGTCCCAGCTATGCTGATAGAGCCTAAAGGTACATTTGCATCTCTCTGCCTCCCTTCTGATAACAGGAGAAAGGCAAGAGATCACGCTATGATGTCACTCAGTCAAAATCTGATTTCAGGTTCACAGAGAAAAAGCCTCAGTTCTGAACATTCAAGACAAGCACATGCCTAATCCAGGAACCTGAGTTTAGATTTAACATGTGACTTGTTCTAGGCAGAATCAAATCTGTTATTGATTTTGTTTATTTATTTTCTTAATATCCAACTTCCTCGTCACAGCTTCGAAGCAAAGATGCTTAAATACTTATAAAAAGAAAATAATTTATTACATCCATTTTAATGCACAGATTGACAATTTTTAAGGTCACTTGCTAAATCAGGAAGAGACTGTTGGAGAGGATCCAGCTCTTATGTGGTTGGGGGTGGTGTGGTTTACAAATCTGGCGTGTAAAGTGTGTGGCAAGTGTAAAAACTTTATTTTGCTGTTTTTCCTCCTACCATGGGCTACATTTAAAACTAATTCTGATTAAGAATATTAAAATAGAGGGTAGGTTTAGATTTGATATTATGGAGAAATTCTTCCCTGTGAGGGTGGGGAGGCCCTGGCACAGATTGCCCAGAGAAGCTGTGGCTGCCCCATCCCTGGAAGTGTTTTAAACTGGCCTGTGATTTTATTACTGCACCTCTGCAAAACCCATGGTTTTTGACTATCATGGGACTTTCTAACTGGAGGCTAAAAATGCTGATATAAATGAAATCTGTAAAGCAGTGACCCCAGTGTAAGCTGAATTTAGCAGAAATCTTACCGACCATGGATAACACAGTTCAGTGAAACTTCCACAAGCCTCTGCGCTTCTGTGACAGAAATTTGGTGGTCACATTGCTCTGGCTGGTTGGGCTCCTGCTTTAGGGTAACATTACTGTTAATAAGCAGGATTTAGGGGAGGTGGAGGGGGACTGATTCAGCCAAACTCTGCCCAGTGTGGTGTTGCCTGACCTGCATTTCCCAGTGCCTTCTCTACTTTGTGCCTCCAGTGATAAGTTTTCCATCACTTTTCCTTAAGAAACCTCTAGGAATCACTGAAAGCACTTCTTGTCACAAAATTCCCCTTGATATTCTGCTTTAACATTTCTCTCTGAAACCTCATCTCATTATTTTTACTTATAACCTCTCAAAACACCTTGAATAATTCCTTTCCATCCTTTCTATTTTCAGACCCAGGCAGACAGATATTCACATTCCCCTCAGCATTTGCCCAGCCAGGTTATTCAGAAGTTTCCTTTAAACTTTCTTCAAAAGCCTCTTCTTCTGCAAGTCCTGGCTCCTCCTGTCTTCAGCAGGATTTTGGGGGAGGAGGAAAGTCTGGGGGAGAAGCTGTGCGGTAAAAAGAGAGAACAGTGTGTGCTTTTGGGGACAGGGAGAGAAGCAGAAGGCAGCAACCAGCAAGAAATGGGCTGTGCTGTTTCTTTAGTAAGAGCCTCTGGTGTTGGGAAGGAGTTTCTTGGTTCTGTGGAGCTCTTGTGATGCCCCAGCACAGGCAGGTTGCCCTACAGAAGACTTGCAGGAGGAGCTTCATGCTCTCAGCAACTACTCGATGGTGGGGACATTTTTTTGACCCTGCAAAGCTTCAGCATCTGCACTAACTTCACAGCACATCCTTTATCCATGGCATTTCCTCACTGGCAGCTGGTTTTATCTGCTTCTTACAAATTGACCTTCCAAGAGCTCATTTAAGAAGCTGCAGTGGAAAAAACGAAAGTTTCAAGCCAAATGGTGGTTGGCTTTTGTGACTGAACAAAGGCGTCGGCCAGGTTTTTGTTGTTTCAATGTCCTTGTCTGAGTTCACAACTTGTAAAGCCATTTCCCTTTTCCAAACTAATTCTTCCTGCAGGGGATCGCACTCAAAAGCTTTTGTTCCGACTGCTGGGGAGTAGGAAGGCTTAGGTACCACCGAGGTATCTAAGTGCCTAATTGCCACCAATTTCAATAGGAGCTGCCCTAAATGTACCTTGGAGGATACATATCAAAGACAGAAACTTTTAAAGGCGATTGCTCTCTATCTGAGTTGATAATCCCCTTAGTTCCTGACAGCTTTTGTTTTTTTCTTTCAGAGAGATTTAGTTCAGTTTTTCTTGCTGACTGGAGCAGCTGAAACACAGAGAGGAGGAGAACTGCGAGGCTGGCAAAAGGCAGCTTCAAAAACTTGTGAATCCTAGAAAGGCAGGGGTCTGTGCAAGGGGGCATTTGCTGCAGCAGTTACTTTACCCACTGATTTAGAAAGTCCCCGCACATTAACACGCGCTCAGCTTCCTCGGAAAGAATTCACTCTTGGCCTTTGCCCTCGGCCCGTATTGTTTCAGCCTTCATCACGACGCTTCGGCTGCATTTCCGAAGTGCCTTGGATTCATTTCTCCTGTCACAGTGGTATGAAAATAGCAGTGAATTCCAGTGATCCTCCAGCAGCATTCAGCGAGCAGTGTCACTACGGCTCGCCTCTTGAATTTCCCACGCGGGATGCCAGGCAGCTCCCAAGCCCGTACGTCGTGAGTGTAAGGTGGAAACTCGCGACCCCGGCGCAGCAAAACCAGAACAGGGCCGGTACAAATTTAGTGTCGGTTAACACATCCACACAAGTAGCACAGGGCAGAGTCAGCCAAGCTGCTCCCGTGGCTCTGCAGATCCTCCAAGGGTGCCATGAGGATACGTCGGGCACGACGGCTCCGTTCCCTCCTGCGGTGGGAGACGCTGTGCCGAGTGTCGTGTTATTTATAAACCCCCCCCACTCTCAAATGCAGATCTGTTTTGGCAAGTCCCTGACATTCAAGGTGTATATTCTATAATTACCTCAGAGGGATGACCCTCTTTGCTAAGATAAAAGAACTTCCACCCCGCTTATGCTTCAAATAGCCCAGAAGGCTTCACCACACCGAGAAACTGGTGCTTGCTGCTTTGTGAGGAGCTACTCTGACTTCAAATCCAAAGATAAACCCTCTGTTTGGAAGCAAATGGAATAGTGGGGATATTTTAAAATGTTTGGCAGGCATCCACCTTCTGGTAAGACTGCTGAACAATTAAAGCATAATTACTTAGTCTGACTTGAGCTGGCATACAGTTAATTAACCCAGTGAAGTCAGACAGTCTACATCCGTTTCTGACGTGGAGCAAATCACATTCTCCTTGCCCTCACTGAGTCTTGACTGATGTTAGAGATGGATGAATCTTCAAAATAATTTTCCCCTCTGTATTTTGGTGAACACTAGATAAAAATAACAGTATTCCACCTAAAGCTGGTTTCCCCACTTCTTTCTATTTCAGTGAATTTTCCAATTTGCTGAAGTGTCTCCTTGTTCCTGATTTGCACTGCCTGTGGGAGAAAGCACAGCCAGTGAGGTCATACAGAGACAATTTTTTATTTATGAATTTATTTTTACAGATCATGTAAAAAAGTTTGGACCTTCCTCGACTCCTGCATGTTCCTGTCCTTTACAATCCTGTTGCTCTGAATTGCTCTTAATCCATAGAGGGGTTGCCCTTGTCCTCTGGTCCTCAGTAAAGCCTGGTGGGATTTTCCACAGTGTTTTGTGGCTGCCCTGCTTTGGAAAGGAGGGTTTTCCGCTAATCCATCAGGGAGGAGGTTCTGCCCTTTGCTGGCCTTTGTGCCAAACTCTGTGAGCTCAGGCAGCCCTGAGACTTTCATGACTTTGCATATTTTATTGCAGCTGCCAGTATCATAAAAAAGCTAAAATAAGATCCAGCATAAAAGAGGGAAATCAATGGAGGACACATTTGAAGGCTCTTCTCCTTCTGGGCCACCCCTCACAGCTCCAGCTGCTCCCTGTGCCCAATGCCTGGCAAGGGAGAGATGCAGAAAGACTTAAAGCTGCTGAAGGACATGGGCAGCCAAAGCAGAGCAAAAAAGGGGAAAACACACGTTTTTGGAGCCGCTTTTTTGCATGAACTTCCTCCCAGTCACCGACATCAAGGCCAGGTTGGACAGGGCTTGGAGCAACCTGGGATAGTGGAAGGTGTCCCTGCCCCTGGCAGGGGGTGGAACTTCAAGAGATGAGCTTCAAGGTCCCTTCCAACCCAAACCATTCCTTGGTTCTAAGGACATGTCATGATTTAAGTGTCATGATAAACTCCATTTGTGGCAAAGAGAAGAGTATAGGAACAGGCATGTGTGGTATAGTCTGGGCAAAAAGAAATAGAAAACAAGTGGTTTTCAGTCTGAGGAAGAAGAGTTCCTTCCCAATTTGTTATTTTTTTTCCCAGTAATTAAGTGCAATTTCTTAGATGCCAGCCAAGGAAGGGTGGCAGAATCAGCTCCTCAAATAAATATGCTCACCTTGTCCAGTGCTAAAATTTAGAACAATATGTGGAGCATAAATAAAGGTGTTTGCTGAACTAGCTTGACATTTTCACTGCAAGTTCACGAGGAAGGTGCTGTTGTACCTGGTTTTGTTGCTGTAATTCAGTCAGGGTTGTTCTGGATTTGATGAAAACAATTTTTACAAGTTGGTCTTTACTAAAAAAAAAGAAAAGAAAATGCTGCCACCATTTACTAAACCCAAAATATTTTTCCCAGCTCTAGTTCCTAACATTATTTTGTCAGTCATGCTTGGAATGAAAATGCACATGAATTTGAAAGATTTTTTCTAAGGAATTCTTGAGCCTTCCACGTACCCCTCACTATTCTGACCTTTTTTTTGTTGTTTTACTTTTTTGGTTTGGTGCAATTCCCATAATGTGTTTGAATTTATTGAATGCTTTCAGGGGGAGAACAAAAACAAGTAGGCTGGGCTTGACTAAGCACGACTAAATCTAGAGGGTTGCTTTTGAGACAACTGGGACTGTTAGGGGTGGGAGTGGGACTACTCAAATGGGATAAAATATCATTAGTGCCTGGCCAAAATACCTGCTGAAGGATTTTTGCCTTTAGACTGTCAGTTTAGGGGAAGAACAGACCAAAAGATCATATTTTATGACTGGCTATGGTTTGGCCCAGCCCTGTTGATGGGAGCCAGCCTGCAAATACCTTTCACGAAGAGGCAGTTCTGCATGGGATTATGTTCCAGCAGTTCTCCTTGTGCTAATAACTTTCCAAGATGACTAAAGTATCATCACCTACCCCTATGAAATATAAATCAAAAAATCAGCCCTTCCCGTGGCTGGGGAACGAGGGAGACTGTAATGAAAACTGATTTGTAAAGCACTGAAAACACACTGAAAGTATATCCAGCATTCAGTTAGGAAAATGCAGGGGGTTTGTAATAGGTAGAGGATGTAAAAGCCCCTTTTCCCCTGGGGAGAAAAAATAAAACCCCATTTTAGAGAGTTTTCAGCTGGTCTTTTCAAATTGGTTGAGTTTTTCTGGGAGACAGGAATTCCTGGCAGGGACAAGGCCTTTGATTCTTCACCTCTCTGGAAACTGAGCTGATGTTTTATTTTTCCATGGTGCAGCCTGTTCCTGCTTTGTTGACCTGGATATTCCTCCTTGTTTAGAGAACTTTTGTATTAGGCTGGAAAAACAAAAACATGGGCTTTTGCTCATTTTTCATCAAGCTGAAATGAAACACAAGGAAAACCAAACAGGCCTTTGGGTTTCCAGAGGCATTTCTGATATGTTAAAATTATTAAAAATTCCAAGTCTGACAACTGGAGTAAAACAACTTCAATTTATGTTTATTTCCTTTGGTCTTTTAAAAGCCTTCTCCTCCCTTGTATTTTTTTCTATGACGGAAAAATAATTCAAGAGAATACAATAGAAAAAGACCCATTTTCTCTCTGTTTCTCCCAGTATTTTGACTTTGAAACTCCTCATGGCCTTGAAAGGGAGTGATGCATCATGTCTGCAGGGACAGCACTCCCATAGCAAGGCACTCATTGCTCCTATTGTGGGGGATAATGCAGTGATGGGAATGGGAAAAGGAGGACTTTGACAACTGATCAGGAAATGAGTATTGATTAAAGAAACTAATCACACCCCATAGGTATCGTCTCTGAGGTAGTTTGGGGCAGCAAACCCCATTTTTTCCCTTTGCCAGCAGACTGTTTTCAGCATTTTTTAAAAGAGCAGCCAAGGAAGGGTGGAAGTGGATGAGCAAACAGCTCTTGCAGCTCATGTTGGAGGGACAGTGTGCTGCCTTTTGGTATGGTGACTCCTGAAATCCTGCTCAAGAATCTGTCAGAAGATAAAAACATAACACAGGAAACATGTTCTTATCCTTAATTCTTATGGAGTGTGTGGATTCAAGAAAACTGGGAGGAAACGTGAGCCAGTGAGGTGCTTGCAGTCACCACTGTCTCACAATGGCTTCACTTCCAGTACTGAGCATTAAAATATTAAATGGACTGAACGTTTCAATCAAACCCTCAATTGACTCAGCTCCCAGTCAGGGTCTAATAAAGCCTTGATCATTACAGAAGAAGCTGAAGCTGCAGCACAGCCATTGACTGGCATCCCTTGGGAACACTGACACACATCACCATCATCATCATCAGAAGCTTCAGCAGGCGGACCGAAAATGTCAAAATGTCAGAAGGGGATCTAGTGAGGAGTTGAGATGGAAGTTGGGAAAGAGGGACAGGGTGGGTTAAAGCATCTTAGAATCAAGCAGGCCCTTGACAAGACACTGAAGTGGCAGAGAGGAGCTGCTGCATCTTGTGCTGCAGGGATGGACTGGGAGGAAGGTTAAAGGGAGGCCCTGGGAGCTGTGGATGAAGAGGGAACTCATGCAGGTCATCCTTCCCTGCCCACAGGCTGGCTCAGGAGCACTCTCAGCACTGGGCACTGCCAGATGCCACCCAGGCAGAGACTCAGAAATCAGCTCAGCCTCAGAAACAGGACTTGGGCACAGGTTTGCAGATACATGTGGAGGACAGGAAAACAGTGCTGTAAATTAAAGGTATAAAAAAAAATTTAAGAGAAATGCCAGCTCCTGTGACAAATGGACAAGAGTGATGTTAATATTAAAAGGTGAAGTGCTACAAGAGAAGTGTTAATTACATGCATGGCAGTGCATACGTTAACCTTTCACTATGTTGAAAAATATTTCAGCAACAGGCACACATTCCTGCAGGGGCTCTAAAATGTCTGCACTGTGCTCTTATTGCTCTGGCCTTGGGTTCACGTGGTAAAAACGCTTCCAAAAAAACATCCTTGAGGAGAAAATGCCATTGGCAGTATCACAATAACATGTATTAGTCCTGTGCTACTGTTAATAATGCATTTGCCACATTTGTCACTGCTGCATCTCTAACATACATATATATCATGATGAATTAGTCAAATCCTGACCTGTTTACACAAGAAAGGACCTGTTTACACTGCTAATACAGGATAATTTCCCTGAGTGAGGATTTGTAGATTAACTCTTGATTACTCTACACCTGGGATTAACAACACTACAAGAATGATACTGGTTTCAGGTCCAGCCAACTCTTTTTTATCAGGAGGGTAGGATTGGAAATGGTAGAAAACTGGGACAGT
The DNA here is from genome assembly GCA_036023395.1 of Myiotriccus ornatus. Classification (NCBI taxonomy): domain Eukaryota; kingdom Metazoa; phylum Chordata; class Aves; order Passeriformes; family Tyrannidae; genus Myiotriccus; species Myiotriccus ornatus. The sequence goes on along the minus strand of JAYRBT010000178.1, from coordinate 32,769,348 downwards.
GACATCCATTCATGCAAAGGGGTGCTCCATATGCGGTTATAAAAGGTTACTAACATTACAAAACGTTAGCACTGCACCACCCCTTAATTCCCACCAAAACAATGACACCCACTGCCTGCATTACCATTTTGCTCAGTCCTGCCTGCCTGGATTTTTTGTTTTAATTCTGACAAAGTGCTTGGCATTGTGACTGAACTCCCTCCCCACGGCACAGGGATAAGGGGAAATCAATCATGTTTTTGACACTTCCAGGAGGAAGGTGTTTAACATCCAGGAGATCCATCACACACCACTCGGCAGATAAGCCACCCTGTGCTTGTAGCAACCTGCATATGTGGCATGCCTTATAGAAAATTAAGCTGCTATTAAAGGATTCAGAACACCCAGCTCTCCACCAGACTCCCTGTAAAGCATCCTGCCAATTCCTGCTCATCTTTTTAAAAGCACAGAGGTCCTATGACAGGGTACAAATGGATTTAACTTCTGCTGCAGCTCTTGGTTCAAAACCAGCAAACCCCCTATTAATTATTGATCTGGCTTGTCAAGTTCTAGCATCAGTTATCACAGCCTTGGCACAGGGGGCTTTAGAATTAAAAGCATCCATAACCTTTGTGTGGAAAGGGCTTACTGTTTTTGGCTTAAGAATACCATTTTTCTTCCACAGCACATTCACGACTTCTATACAGGTGGCTGTTTCCCAGCACAGGTAAACCTCTGAGCTGATTAAATGGCAGCAGTAAATGGTACCCAGACAGACCCGTCAATGAGCATAAGGTTGGTTGTTTCTGGAGCTGATGCTCTGTTCCCTTCCCAGAGTTCAGAGGAACTCTGTTCATCTGTTCCACCCTCTGTGGGCAGAGTGGAAACACCTGTATCACTATTTTTTCTCCTCAGTATGAATGTCTTTCAGCTTTAGGGTCGTAAGAATATCTTTGCTTTTCATCCGTTCCAGCCGTGACAAATATTTGACAGGGAGAAATGGAAGTTATGGCCATCAAGGATGGAAGATGAATCAACTGACATTCCCCTGGTGTGATAGGATTCAGATTGGCTCCTGAAGGATGAGAAAATGACTCTGCCAGGGAGTCCTGAAATCCTGGGCTGGGGAAATATGTTTTTGTAATTGCACTTGTTGATGAGGAAAGGATAAGCAAAGGATAGAGCAGTATTTCTTTTCTGACTGATCCAAGGAATATTAGCTTGCCAATTTTAGAAATCTATGAAAAATCACCTTGTAGTTATTAGGGCTGGGAGTTACAGTGAATTACAGAATCCTTAGAGCAATATTTCTGAGAGCTTTTATATAGACACATTTCTTAGCACTGAAAAACAGGGAAATAATACTACACATGGGATTTGTGGGTTGGTAAATGAAAGCAACACTTGCTCTTAGCAACGTGAGTGCATAAAAGAGCTGGGTCTTCACTCTGACCTCAGTGGGTGTTGCAATCCACAAATTAATGCTCACATTCTACCTGCTTGTAAGAGGTGGCTCCAAAATGGGTGTTTCAGAGGGATCTTCCCCTCCAAAAATGTTGTTTGGGCTCAGGCTTGGGCAGGCAACTGCCAGGCTATTTTGTCAACATTTCATCATGTGTTTAATGTTTGGATGGGGCACTTCTCTGCCTTCCACTGTTTATACAGCACCTATTTCAAGGCAGTTTTCATCCTGTAGCGGCACCATATAGCATTGTGAATGTGTTTATGGGGTACTGAAGTTAAGAAGATACTATAGGAAATGAGAATGGGAAGTGTAACCCACAGCACCTATTTTTTCCTCTTCAGGATTTTTCAGATAAAGTGGATCAGCAAAATGCTGCTGTTTAGAGTGTCACATGTAGCTCTACCCCTTGATGGATAAATAACCAAGCAGCTCAAGGATGTGGGACTTGTGCACTCACGAGGAGGTGCAGCTGACAAAGCCTCGGGGCCTACAGGAAAGATGAGAACAGATTTTTGGCAGGGACTGTTGCAATAGGACAAGGGGTGATGGTTTGAAATTGGAGGAGGGTCTGGATTAGCTATAATGAAGAAGATTTTGATGATGAAGGTAATAAAATACTGGCACAGGTTTGCCCAGAGAAGCTGTGGCTGCCCCATCCCTGGAAGTGTCCAAGGCCAGGTTGGACGGGGCTTGGAGCCACCTGGGCTAAAGGAAGGTGTCCCTGCCCATGGCTGGGGGTTGGACTAGTTGAATTTAGAGGTCCCTTCCAACCCAAACTATTCTATGATCCTATGAAATGCACCCAAGCGAACGAGATGAAATTAAAATCTCATCCATTTCTGAAGGGAAAAGCCATGGGCATTTGCACAAAATATTTTGAGGAAAATGTTTCCGTTTCATTTATCTGCTTTATTAGACAGGAAAAAATTGGTCTCTGGACCTTACCAAAACACATACCTGAAATCAGCCCATGCAGCAAAGGGCATTAAACCAGTGAGCTCATCACACCCTTTCCTTTCATACCTGACCTGGAAGCTAAATTAATAAAGAGTTTCCTGCCTTATCTGCCCAGTCAGGTGTGGGAGCAGACAAGAGAACATGATGAAAGTTGCTCCTTCAGACTCAGGCAGCAAACTCTGCTTACGAGATGCCTTTGGAGAGGGCAGTCAGGGCAGATCAGTGTCCTGATGTTTCTCCATGGCTTCAGCTCAGTATCATCCAAGAGGAACTGCTCAGATAGATGGTGAGGTCATGGGAGCTGCTTCAGCTGCAGTCCAGTGTGATGGATATTCAAAACTAATGACTTTATTTCGACCTATGAGTAAACATCTGGCCTTTCTGGTTGGGGAACTGAGTCACTGGTGAGCAAGAAGCAGACCCTGGTGTTCTACAAACGCACAGCTGCTGGAATGAAGACCCCCCAGAATCCATCTATGCCCGGGATCCCATGCTTTGAAAACCAGGAGCTACCAATCATCAGCTACTGACCCAGTCCTCTGCCAAAGGCTGCTCTCAGAGCCTCTCAGGGGTGGAGATGGATGGTGCTAAGGTGGTGCATGGGGAAGCCTTTGTGTGCTTCTGTGGTACCTTCCTCCTCCTGCCTTCTCACAGGAGCCAACACTCCCTCGGCCAGTTGAGTTTCTGTGGGGAAAATTGCACCCAAAGGGCTTTCCCTTTGCTCTGGAAAGTAGACAGGGGAAGTTGGAGAGGTTTGATGGGCCACAGATGTCCTTCTTCTGAAGGGAAACAGAGAAGTTGCTGCTTCCTGTTATTTGGTTCAGAATTTAGGGTAAATAAAATTAACATCACTCCTTGGCCATAAATGTAGATTGGGGCCCTGAACAAGCTGATCTAGTGGGTGGCATCCCTGCCCACGGCAGGGGGTTGAACTAGATGTCTTTTAAAGTCCTTTAGAACCCAAACTATTCCATGGCTTTATGACTGCACCTTTCTGGAACACTCCAAACCCCACACAATTAGACTGCTACTGGTTTGGGTGCGTCTCTTGGCAGTGAAACACAAGAGACAGAAGATTTTGCCATTTCCTTCCCAAACAGACTCACTCCACAAAAAAAACCCCATGGAAAACATGGAAGAGTTTGGAGAGCTTACAGAGAGGCAACATAGGAGATCCCACCTGTTTTTCTTGCATGTTCCAGCCCCACAGATCTGTGGGCATGTAGAGCTTCCTGCGAGGAAAATGGAAGGCAGGGAAACATTTCCGCAACTTGATTTTGTCAATCTACTCACCTTTGCCATCTCTACCTGGTCCCCCACGACTCTGAACAGACTGTGTGTTTAGGGATCACTCAAGGGGGGTGTCAGTCAGACATACAACCATAAGGGAACCCTGTGCCAGACACTCTCCCCTTGCTCCCTCCAGGAGAAGGGCTATGCTCGGAAAAGCCGGCATGCCAAAAACGGATTAGTGAAGACACTTCTGCCCCCTAACAAGCTGGATTAAAAATAATAACTCTCATCAGGAGGCTCAGTTTAATTGCTAGGATTATGCCAGCAATGGAGAAATGAAGGAGGAAATCTAGCAGGAGGTGGGTCCAGAGAAATGTGTTCTCTCGACTTCCCTCTCAAACTGGAGGAGAAAACTGGCCGATGATTCAGTTTTGCCTTTGATTCCACATAATGACTAAATCCTGCAAAGATAATTGGAGTTATGGCCATTTGTGCTGGCAGCTGTACTCCAGTACTTTTTAAAATCATTATCTGTTAAGACATTTGCAAATATACAGTGAGCCTTGCAATGCCTCATTAAGGCACTGAAGAAGACAGTCATAAATTTTATTGCCTCAGCATTACATGTTGGAATCATAATATTGCAGATCTGTTCTGAATGTATAAATTCCCTTATCTCTTCAGTAAGATCTCCTGTTTTTCTGGACAAGCTTTTAAGAAAGGCATAAAAATGAGAAATGCCATCAGCATTCAAACAGAGAAGTCTGACTGGCTCCATTTTTTTTCATTTAGGGAAAATGCTTGCTCTAACCACGCAGAGAATGTATTTTAAAATGTAACTGCACTGAAACATCAGACAAATGCTATTCCTGTAGCGATTTCAGGCAACAGATTTATCTATCTTGTTTCACTTCCAGACCACTGTTTCTCCTGATGCACATTAACTTTTATTTCAGGGTCTCTATCCAAACTTACTGAGGTCAGTGGAAAGATTATCCTTGGTTTCTTTCAGTCTTGCATCAAACCCTTGATAGGTACATATCAATTTTTATTAGGAGAGAACAGGATAAATTTGCTAGTGGTTTAGAAAAATTATTTTGCCATTGGCTTAGAAAAATAGGTTGTTATTAAATGGAGCTGAAACACAGAAATTCAAGTGATACCATTCTATATTCTAGGGACAGGCCTCTAGTCTGTCTTCAAGAATTTGCTGTTGTAAATCTGTACATATAAAAAAGAAACTTTAGCAAGACCTTAATGTGAACTCTCCAGAAGTTTAGTAGTGTCTGAGAAACAAGTAAATCCCGTTGAGTCACCTGTGTCTTATTCCACGTGAACTGGGCTCTAGATAAATGAACGTAGATAAATATTATTTAGCCCAATGAAATCCCCATGGGCTGGGGTCAGCTTCTCACTGTTAGTCCTGCTCTTCCTCTCTGCAGGTCTTTGGGCGTGGGGAGGGATTTTTCAGGGTGTATTTTCTCCTTGATGTGCACACAGGTCACCTCTTCGTGCAGCTCTGTACCTGCATGCATACCCAGGGAAAATAAATCTCCTTTGTGTGGCTTCTCAGGAGGAGTTAATCTATTTAGAATGGAGCCATCTATTCTGCAAGACCAGAGACAGTTGCATTAAAAGACATGGATGCTGAGACATCCACGCTGGAGTTTCACTGCCATGCTGTCATGGTGAAGGAGATATAGAGCAGGGACAATAAGATGACACCAGCAATATAAAGACAGATTTACCATCATCGTCCTCAGTGATTTAATTGGAGGGTATGAGATCATTCCCTTTGAGCTAATGCAGAAATACAGCCTGTATTTCAAGGTCTGAATGTTTCCATGTAGATAAAAACACCACTCGCTCACAAACCGTTCGAAGCCTTGACATGATTTTTTTGGAGCTGGATTGCCAGGCAGCATTCTGGGATGCTCTCCTAACACTGCAGGAGATGGGCACTGAGCTGGGATAGCATCAGCTGGGGTGGTGGGAGCAGAAAATACACACCAATATCCCTCAGCCTCCAAAGATTGTTCACCTGTGCCATGAAAGATAGAGCCAAACGTGAGCTTCAGGCTGGTCCGTGCCATGGGATACCTGACATGGCCACGCAGCCTCTCCCATTCTTCTGCATCTCTTTCCTACCCACCTTGAGAACTGTCTTAAAAAGACAGAAATAAAGCAAACACATTCAGGGCTTGTCATTTCAAAGGCAAGACAAAATCTATAAAAAGAATACTACCCAAGGAATCATAGGAAAATCTTACCAATAAATGAGAGGCCTCGAAGTATTTTGATTGCTGAAGCCGTCCAGAGGCGTTGCCAGATTTTTTTCCCAGCACGTTGGAAAAACTCTACCCCGGGATAGGTCTGCTTTGTCAGATGTTAGGAGAATTGATCTGGCCTTGCTGAAGCTGAGGGTGGAGTTGGGAATGGAACCTGGCTCTTGGTCTAATCTTGGCTTCGATCTCCATTATGGAGACACGAGCACCTCTCGCCACAATTTGGGAACTGCCACAAACACTTAAGCTCCAGACGTTATTTTTTTTTCCCCTTCCTTTTGCCAAGCTTTAGGTTTCTTCCTTCTCCTCGTGGAATCTCTGGTAATTTTGGGAGCTTGACCTCGGAGCAATGTTGGCAGCTGCTCATGCCAGTGTTGACATCCCAGCCCTGCGCAGCTGCAGAGCCCGCAAACCTCCGTGGGCAGAAGGTCATGTCACCTCTGGAAAACAAATTAAACCGAGAACTAATAATTGGCCTGTCCCCACACCTCCAGTCTGAAAATCTTAGTGTGTTTAAGAACACAACTGGCACCTTCCAAAGGGTTGCCCAGCCCTTTGCTGGACCCCACAGCTGGCACTGCTACTTCTCGCTCTGAGTGGGAAGATTAGGAGGAACAAAGCCTTGGCTTAGTTCCCCAAAGTACTGGTCGGGTTCATAAGATACATTAAGACAAGGGAGCTGGCTCAGGGTAATTCCTGTTTGGACCAAGAAGTCATTGAAATTGGAGTCAGATCGTAGTTCCTGCCTTGTGTAGGATGTTATACAGCTGTTCTTGGTGAGGGGACAGCCCAGCCCTTGGTGAGCTTCAGAGGTACAGTCAAATGTGCTCTGACTGAAACACCAAGCCCTCAAGGGCAGTAAGGACTGTAGTCAGCATCTACAGGAAAAAAGTTTTAGGATTAAACACAGGAAAGAACTTTCTATCCTCTTGTAGTTGGAGCTTAATACGTTGTCCCTAATTCCACAGTTAAGGAATACTGATGCAAGAGAGACTTATTTTTATCTGATCACAAGCATGTCTGGTGCAGCACCTTTATTTCCTTGATATTTCCTTGCTATTCCACACAGAATATGGAGATAGAGGACACCAGAGAAATCTACAGCACGATATTAAAAAAAAAATGGATAATTTCACCAGCACCCAGTGCTGATATTACAGCTTTCATTACATTCCTATTGCAGCAGCACATTTCAGTGCCTCCTGTTTTCATCTGAGGAGGTTTTTCAACCCAGGTCTCCCCCAGACACTTCTGTAGAACTTCCTGTGCGTTCTCCTTCAGCCTCGGTGTACTTTGAGTATCAGAAGTTGATCCAAGGTACTTCACAGAGCTGATGTGCAGTGTTCTCGTGGATGATGGGATGTAGGAAGCTGAGGCCTGGCACTGCTGTGAGCTGACTTTCTCTGAACTGTGGAGCGGTGGGAACCAAGCAGCCCCGAATGTTTTGCAAGTTGACCCTCCTGCCCAGAAAAACCGAAGGCAAATTTAATTCAGGGTTAAGCAGAGAGGTCAGAATGTTCTGGTTGCAATGGGAAGGACTGAAAAAAGCCTGGGCTTTTCCAGGCTCGTATTTGGGCTGATGGAATGAAAGGCAGACCTCTGCTCCTTGGATCCACACCAAGGAAGACTCTTGTTTATGTTGGTGTAAATGATAGCAGCATCTGGCCCAAGACAAGAGGCTCATCCACTCAAGCTCTTTAATAATATGAGACTTAGTGCTTATCACTTTTCATTACAATATAAAAGGAAGCCAAAAAGGAAGAGCACAGTTTGTTCCACTTCCACTCCAATTAGATGCACTTTGTTTTTTTCTGGATCATTCACCCTTGGTTCAATTTAAGTTTATTTTAAGGCTAATCAGCCCTTTAACTAGAGAATCCTTGACCTCCCACTGCTCTCTTGCAGTGGTGCCTAATCAGGTAGAAGGAACATTTCTGCTTTGTGTAAAGGCAAAGCTGCAGCTGACCTTAAGGAGTCACCACTGTGGGCTGCCACGATGCACTCAGTGATGTGGCACAAATAAATGTTACATTATATGTCCAAAAAAGAGGCAAGGGACCTGGAGATGTATGAATATAAGATTGAACTAGATCCACAACCTCCTTAATCTAAATCCAAATCTAATTCTTTTCAAGTCAGGACCAAAGGACTCTCCTCCTGTCACCAAATATAGGTTGAAAATAGGAGTTGTCATGAACAATTCAATGTCTCCTCAATTTTGAAGCAATAGTTTTTGAAGCAGAATACAAGTAGTACATATGGAAGGGGGGAAGGCTAAGCACACATGACTGCTAGTTCCCATGCATGCAATGCCATGAGGAAAACCACTCTTGACTTAAATTCATTAACCCTTCAACACTGTCCAGTGCTCCATTTGCTTCCCATCTGGGCATGTACAGCATAGAGGGAAAGCAGCCTGATTAAGGAAAAGAAGATGAAATGAGATCACGAATAGCAAAATCAATAATTTGTCCAGTGCTCACACATTAAAGAAATCTCTCTTTTGCTGCACACCATTATAATACATTTGCACCATGAACAGAGGAGCTCTCCAGCTCCCTAAACCCTTTGCTCCTGACCTTTACTTCCCAGTCTTCAAGAAGGGGTGATGGAAATGGACATGAGCAGAGATGATGGTTATTGGGATTCTGCTCTGGAGAAGAAGAGAGGGAAATTCTTTGCATGTGTAACTCTGGTAACTTAACCAGGGATGATGTTGGCCTTGCAGGGCTATTGTCTTGGTGCACTATGCTTTTATACTTTTGTGAATGGGCTATTTATGTAGCTTCTATGGAAGATCTTCACTGGCTGGGAAACAATAGAGAGTGATGAGGGTCTGTTCCATAGGGTTACAGATCTGACATTCGAGGGGCCCACTGAGCCCATCAAAGATAAAATCCATTGTATTTAGATTTGAATGGAAGGAATGTTTAATTTTGAAGCAAAACCCCCACTGTTTGATACGCTGAAGAACCTCTTCCAGTGCTTTCTTTCTGTGTGGAAGACAGGTAGCTTCAGTTTCTTCTTCCTATGTAAAATCAAGGAAGTAATTTGAGGCAATCAGCTTCTTCAAACACCTTCTGGCAGTGCTGTGTGTGAGCTTGGCTCACACAGCTTGTAGTGGGGCTGTGTCTTTAGTGCAGCAGGACCTTAGTTCCATCATCCCCACCTCTCTACTGACAAGTTTCTGTGTAGTGCAGTGTCAATTTGCTTCTGAGTGGAAACATTAACAGCATGAATATGTTTATATGCTCACCAGGAGATCTGGCATGGAATAAACTATGCATAGTATTCTTCATAATTAATCTCAAACAAATTTTGCAGCTGGAAAGCTCTCAGTTTTTTTACCCTGGTGTTTCCATTTTTTCTCGGTGTCACTTCTTTTTACCATCTTTGTCACTTCTTGGGTGGCAAACAATGGCTACTAATGTTGAATTTGTGACACTGGCACTGGTCAGGTTCCTAGAAGACAATTACAAACACCTTCTTTGATCTCCTACATGACACAGTCTAAAGAAACCAAGTCAATAATTCTGTCCTCAGTTCATAAAACACACTTGAAGTATAGCCTATCTCTCAGGGAGTTATTGTCTTGATATATTGAAACTCAGACCTCAAAAAATGGAGACTTCACCACATTTTCCTCTCTCATAGAGACTTAAAAAAAAAAAAAGAACTGGTGAGGCACCATCCCCTAAGCCTAATTTTCTCTACTTGCAGCACTGGCATAGAAAACAAGCGAGAAAATAACTTCAATACGACACAAAAAGACATACTTATAAATTAAAATATTCCTGTCTGATGTAGCATGATAAACTGACCCTTTTACACTTAACCAGCCTCTCTGCCTGAAGCCCAGCAGTCAGAACAGTGTCCTTACACCACCTTTTTGACTTGATGACACTTCTGGTTTCCCCTGGGCTTGGCTGAAAAGACCTCACAGCAGGAGAAAATCTGGTGGTCTGATCATCTGTGGTAACAGCATGTGACAAACACGACTTTGCATCACTCTCTGCAGTGGGACATGGGATAACGAAGAGAATAGAAATAAAGGAATTGAAGCCTGTGGGAAAGCAACATTTTCCATTGCTGGGAAGAGCCATTTGTAAGCAGCTTCCCCTCCTGGCTGTAGGCTTTTGGCTTGGGGCAGGACGGAGTACTCCCTTTCCCTCGGCAGGGGGAGGATGCAGCGGCGCAGCCTGTCCTTTCTGCCCCTCGAGGGAGGTGCAAACAGTGGTGTACCAACCACTGAGGGTGAAAATGTGCCTTGTGACCCAGGCACTTCTCTAACCAAACATGCTGGGCTCCATCTGTCACAGAGCCACCGAATGGTTTGGGTTGGAAGGGACCTCAAAGATTGTCTTGTTCCATCCCCTTGACATCGCAGAGACACCCTCCACTGGACCAGCTTGCTCCAGCTTGGCACTGAACACTTCCAACCACAGCTTCTCTGGGCAACCTGGGCCAGGGCCCCACCACCCTCAAAGGGAAGAATGTCTTCCCAATATACCATCTAACCCTGCCCTCTGTCAGCAGGGAGCCTTTTCCCCTTATCCTGTCACTCCAGGCTCTTGTAAATAATCTCTCTCCACCTTTCTTGTCATCCCTTCAGGTCCTGAAAGACCACAGTCAGGTCACCCCAAAGCCTTCTCTTCTCCAGGCTGAACAATCCCAATTCTCTCAGCCTTTCCTCATAGCAGAGCCGCTCCAGCCCTCTCATTGTCTTGGTGCCTCCTCTAGACTTGCTCCAACAGGTCCATGTCCTTCCTGTGCTGGAGACCCCAGAGCTGGATGCAGAACTCCAGGTGGGATGTCACCAGAGTGGAGCAGAAGGTCAGGCATGAGACTCACTGGACCATCTGCTCACTGGCCTGCTGGAAAAAGCATGAAGATTATTTATTCATGAATGCTGAGAACAAGAACGAGCAAAAATGTGATTCCTGGGGTATAAAATAGCACCAATCTCCATGTGATGCATCAGGAATCCTCTTACTTCTGGCAGATTCACATGTCTTATACAGCTCAGTGTATGGCTTTGCTTTCTGACTCTTTTTTTAAAAAAATAACCATGGATATTTAGCTGTCTGTTAAACTTATTGAGAATAATTAAACTGGATCTGGGGGAACAAAATAGGACATGCTGTTGGTTTAGCACCATGCTGCTCTCGGGGGACACTGTGCTGGTGGCTGAGAGACTGGAAGAAATCATCCTTAACAATGAAAAAAGAGCTGGTGAGTCATTCCAGCTACGAAAGGGATTAAAATATTTTTAAACAGAAGAGCAGTTATTAATAAAGTGCAGGAAATGATAGGGAGTTATTGCACTTTGAGCAAAAAGACCAACACGACTTCCTCCCACGTAGTACCTGCTTTGATGGAACTCTCCCTCCCTCTTAAATCTTATTTTTTTCCCTCTCAACTTTCTTTCAAAACTTGTTTACTAAAGTGGCCATGATGTTATTCTTTCTCTGGGTGGATACTCCTTTGCAGCAAATGGTTTTTTACTTCTCAGACTCTGAAACTGGAAAAACATCTCCACTCTTTGTCTCTTCAAAATGACCCAAAACATCAGCAGTGAGTGCAAGTGTCGCAGACCTCCTGAATCCTCCTGAGGCTCCTTTCTTCCCAGGTGTCTTATTAGCACAGAAATTTTTACCTGTGCCATGCATCTATTCAAATAAAACTGTCAGTAGTTTTGGTCTCACTAGATAGGAAGGGTGTGTGGCTGGACGATATGGCCCCAAAGCTTTTCTGACTGCAAAATTATAGCTGGGGAAAAAACAGTGATAAACATGTATTCAAAATCCTCCACCAGCCAAAACCTGTTCTCAGACCTATGTAACCCACTGTCTTCAGAGACTTCACCTGGCACCAAGGGCACAAAGTTTTCTCTGTGTTCTGTTTTCAACTCTGACTTTTTTTTTTGTGTGGAAGACGAATTTAATGCATTCAATTATTTCAGAAGCAGTTTTACATGCTGACATTTTCTCCCCCTGTAAATATCATAGGGAACCTTATTTTTCTCTCGCTAAGTTTATGAGTTTACTTTAACTCCTTGATGTATTCTGGCTGCTCTCCAAAGAAATTCAAAACAATCTACCCAACTTCTGTTGCAGAGTCTCGTTAGTTTGAGTGGGAGGGTTTTTTTTTGACAGGAAAGCACTTTCCCCAGAACCTTTCCATCAGTTCTCTTCTTAACTCATTGGTGCTCCAAATCAAAATGTTCAAGCTGTCCCCCACTTAATCCATAAGGTTTTGCACAGCTCTGGTTTTTAGCTGCATGAATAACTTTGTTCTGATTTACTCTGCTTCCTTCCTTTCATCGCCAGTAATAGGATCCCACCACTGGAAACCAGCCCAAACCTCAAGTTTAATTTTAGTTTCTGATGCTTTACTTTCGTGATAGCTACTTTACAAAGGAGAATTCCCCTCAGCTACCAGCTCATATTTTTTTGTTATAAATCCTGTGAAGGACTGGAACACAAGGGAAAAATGGCCTTCTTCACCTTGAAAACATAATACTGAATGGCTGGAATGCACCAAAATGGAAAAAACACAATTATTTTATGATGTATTTGATCCACATCTGGTGCTGTACAGGGAAGACACTATCCAGAAAGTTCTGAGCCACAAAATGGATGTTTCAGAGGAAATAAAACAAAAACAAATTCTTATTTTCCTTTTTTTTTTCTTCTTTTTAAACTGATGCTTGTTTTGCCATAACACCTCGAGCCTTTTGTAAGAAAACCACAAAATCAAGCTCCATGCAGTTACATTCTCTCTGATTTGAAAGATGAGACTCTGAGGCATTGAGTTTAATATCCCTATTTAATATCCCTTTAGTCCATGCCTGCTTTCCTGTTTTAACATTTGTGACCCAGGCTCATATTTCCTTTTTGGATGTCTTCTGAACAGTGAGATGAATCTTTGTTTAATTTTGGCTTTCTTTCCCACTGCTGAGATTGTTTTATTTCTTGATCAGCTGTTATAGCAATGATTTTCTGTAATGTTTCTCTTTTTTCTTTTTTTTTTTTTTTTCTTCTGGAAACTGTACATCTGCTCTTGGCATCTGTTCCATATCCTTTATGAACATTGAAGCAGGGAATTTATTTAATTTTTTTTTTCTTTGCTGAATCTATTGTCTAGAAATTATTGTCTTTGCCTTAAAAAGCCCGTGGTCTCCTTCAATGACTTTACTCTTCTCATGTTGGAAGCACTTCCTATTGCTCATCATCTGGTGAAATTTTATTTAATTTTATGTCATTACTTTCTGGGTAATTTCTTTAGAGCCTTTAATTGCATTCACTAAACATTCCAGCCCTTCTCCATCAGCTACCTCTTTATTGTGCCTTATTACTTTTTGCACACCCATATTTTCTTTTTTTAATGTTACCAGTGTATATTTAACGACACCCACAGTCTCTGGGCCTACTAGAAATCAGCTCCACAGCTGAGGCTTTTCTATCCTATGCCATTTCTATCTCTTTAGTCAAGAGAATCCCATTGCATTTCCTCTGCTTCAATGCAAACATCTCCTTTTTTTTAATCATTTATCCTTCCTCACAGTAAGGAGCAAACCACTTATGCTGAAGAGTTTTAGTTTCACTGAAATATTTTGCTGTTGATAGGCTCAACTCAAGTGGAGAATCCCTCTCTGTGTAGTTTTTGCATTAGATTTAGCATTAAAAAAACCCTCATGCACCTCAGCAGAGTGCTTGACTAATGCATTTATTGCTCCAACTTGTTTGTTTCTGTGAAGCCAGCATCTTTCATCTTGAAGTATTATTACACACTGCTGGCCAGTAAAGTGAAAATGGACAAACACACGGCTTTGGTTTATAATAGATCTTTAAACAGATCTTTTTATGCTTCGCTGAAGAATTACCAACAGAGGCTTTGCACTCTGGAGAGTGCCCAGAACTCATAAAGCTCAACAATTATGATACATGTGCACAGGGAATGCTAAACCCAAGGCAGACCAAGCGTTTACTAAACCTCCAAGGGCTGTCGGATGAGCAGCTCCCCCGCAGCTGAACGCAGTGACCGTGCAGAGCTCGGAGCAAGGAAGGGGCACAGAGCTCCTGCTGAGCAATTCAACCACCAGCAACACACCAACCAGCCTCCTGGACACTCCAGTGTCAGGAGGAGCATCAGCACAGATTGAATCTCTTCTTCTGGCCCTTCTGCAGAGGCTCAGAGGAAGGAGAGCATCTCCCTCTTCCATCATCCTCTCAAAACAAAAGTCAAGTGGGGGAAAGTTTATTTTCCCTCCTGTGAGTAATCAAGGGGAGCCCTGAAGCAGGAGGTCTGTACAGTCTAAGAGTGATACAAACACTCATTATCAACAAATACATGAGGAATTTATGAACAGCTCAGACACACGTGCACTTATCAAGCAACAAGCGTAAAACTCCAAGTTTCCTCTCTTTTCCCATCGTTCCCAGAATCACAGGCTGGGTGAGGCTGGAAGGGACCACAGTGGGTCATCTGGTCCAACCTCCCTGCTCAAGCAGGGTCATCCCAGAGCACGTGGCACAGGGCTGTGTCCAGATGGTTCTGGAATATCCCCAGTGAGGGAGACTCCACACCCTCTCTGGGCAATCTGTACCAGTGCTGTCACCTTCACAGTGAAGAAGTTCTTCCTCATGTTCACCTGGAACTTCCCATGTTCCAGTTCCCACCTGTTGCCTCTTGTCCCATTGCTCTGCACCACTGAGCAGAGCCTGGTACATCCTCTGACACCTTCCCTTCAGATACTGATGGACATTGAAAATGTACCCTCTCAGTCATCCATTAACTCTTCTTGTCTATGAACTTACCACACCATCTCGAAACACTTCAGTGTCCTTATTCCCACGAAGACAATCTTGGAGACTCCACCAAAATTCTACTTCTTGAAAGAATAAAAGATTTCATATCAAAGCCCTCCGGCTCTCAGCCTGGAATTAATTCAAGACCAGCCCCAAAAAAGACACACAACACGCAAAAAAAAATCAGGAAAACAAGCCAATTCCAAAATAGACCTAAAAATCATGATCAAGTAAATGAAAGCAGGACTATTTTTAAATTTTTTTTTTTTTTTCCCCCACTCTAAGAATTCTGTGGCCATTAAGAAATATTTTCTCCTTAAATCACTCTGCAACTTGAGACCCCAGCCTGGTCTCCAAGTTCACTTCGTAGGTTATATTCTGAGACCATCATTTAAACCCAAAAATCAGGAGGATGTAACCATCTGCAAATGCTTGTAGAGCTCAGTGGATCCAAGTATTCCTGATTTGTGCCATAAGAGATTCACTTATTCTTCATGTTGTGGTAGATCATATATTGTCCCTTTGGAATACACTGAAAAATTGGAGTGGCATCAGAGAACTCCTGTTACAGAGAAAACTTTGCAAAATTCTCTAATGTTAGTTCCCCTGTATTTCACATTCCCCGTTATCCTTGGGGATAATGGAACGGAGCCATCGCTCTGATGATAAAAAGGTTTATTGTAGTAAATGGAAAGAGCTGGAACTCCCCATCCTCCTGGCGTTTATGGCTGCTGGTGGAAAAGAAACACCTCCTTGGGGGAAAGGGCTAAAGCAGAACTGTGAATGCCAGGAGGCTTGTGCTGGGAAATCAGCCACATACAGGCAAAAGGATTCCCATTGACATTTTAATGCAAAAAAGAAAATAAAAAATTGTGAGAGCAGCATTCAAACGTTCATTTGGATAACACAAATAATCAAAGAGAGTCCAAGCAACAAGCAAAGACAGTTTGTTGGCAGATGGAAAAGGACTGGGAAGCTAATGGTTTTGGGGAGGGCTGCCCTGTGCTGTACTAGAGCACATCTGGCTGGGCCCCTGTCGTAAAAGGAACAATGTCATAATTGTGGGCTGATCTGGCTTCAGGTTCTTTTACTGCAAAATCCTCAAATAAAAGCTATAGTCTAGATGAGATTAAACTGTACAATTTCCATACAGTAAGGAAATCGTCGTCAAAACCAACTGTAGCCAAGTCTGACAACATGAATTTGTATTTTATGAACCACAGCCGAGAAAAACCCCACTCACATCTTCCAGAAATTAGTAGGAAAAGGGTTTTCTGTTATATAAAAGCTTGTTGCAATGGCCGCAGCTCAGGTCAGATCCCTTGTAGGATTTGGACACTACACTTCATCTGTCTTATTTTTTTAGCCTTTTGTTTGTTCCAAATATAGATGTTTCATGCATCTATCATTTTAAAACTTTCACACTAGAGTGAAAATTAATGAAACAGCACACTCATTTCTACATAATTTTCACATATATGCTGCCAAGTACAGTAGAGTTTTGTCAATTATACTAATGAAAAATTGGTATTCAGAGCCTATCTATTGAAAAGAAATTTGCTGTTTATAATATGTGTGATGCTGTTAACTTGTTGAGGCAGCTGCAAATGAAAATTAATGATTAATTTCAGCACACAATACAAAAGGCAAGAAGAAATTGTGCACGGAAATTATTGGTTACCCACCCTAACTAACTATGAGCCATATGAGAAACAGAAAATCTCACAACTGAGGATGAATAAGTAGCTTAATGTTACCATTGGTGGTGCATAAATGAGGTTCCCAAGAGCTGGGAGCAGCCTGTGGGCAGCAAAAGCCACCTGTGATATAGAGAGATGGTTCTATCTAGCAGCAAATCATCAAAACAACATGAAGGCCTAAATTATGTCATTGTTCCAATTTATTTTTTTTTTAAAGCTTCATAAGTGCTCTACATTAAATTAGCACAGCTATTATCACACCTGTGCCAGATTGCTCTATATAATTCAGCACAAACACAATGATAAAAAAAAAAACCACTAAACACACACACCATCTCTTGAGCTGCCCTCTTGGAATCATGTTCCTAAAGTTTTCATGAAGCAATAAGAGAATTTTCTCAAACGAGCAATATCACAAAACACAAACTTTTTTTTTTTTAATTTTTGTTTGTTTGTTTGTTTTTAAGCAATATATGTCACATACAAGGGTGTGGACACTTGCTTTTTAAATGAAATATTTACCAGATTTCTGTGGTGCAGCAGTGGAATGAGAAGGGAGGATTTACACACTGTCTCACATTCTGGGCATGCCTGCAGTGAGGCTCAGGCTGCAGCTATGAACAACACCAAAAAATTGGTTTTATTTATATAGTCTGCAGGCTGCAGCAATCTTCAGCCACCAGGAGGATGAAGACAGCTCTGCTGACATATAACTTTACCACTTTGTATTGTTAATTACACATAAGTAAACACTTTTGTTGCAGAGAGTGGGATAATGCGATAAAGAAGTCAGTAAAGTGACTCACAGGAGCCATGAGTGTTGTGGAAAGCTTCTAGGAGCATCTCTGTTTCCTCTGAGTGTCGTTTTTTTTTTTTGGAGCAGGTGCCTTCTGTGATTTTGATTTCTGAAGATCTCATGTATTTTTTTCGTCTTGGTTCCTGAAGTTCTGAATATATACAACAATGAAATCAGCAGCTATTTATTTTGTATTTGGCGACTGTCAAAAGGAGTAAAATGATCTGCATACACAGTCCAAATCAGCATTATTTGGCATTCTGATGCACTCAGGGCACTTACAAAGGCATCAAATTCCTGCAGTGTTGACTATACAATTTTACACCTGGGAGGCTGTTCAGATTTTTGCTTATGATTAAAACAACAAGTCACAACCTATTCCAGCAAAGAGTTTGCGGTAAATCCAGAGTTTTGAAGTTTTCCAAAGTGATCCATTGCACTATAAAAGGTGGCAAATTTTTATTATGGCCTTATTTTTCACGAGGCTAAAAGAAGTGAGCATCAAGAGTCTTTTCTCAATGCCTAAAATGTAGTTAAAACACGTTCTCCTCTGACATCTTACAAGTAAGTGCCTTAGATTTTGTTACAGGCTGCCCAGGTAGCAGCTAGTTCTGAAACAGTCTAATGCTTGTCACTGCAACCACTTGTTTTAAATTATATGAATTAAACACAGCATTGGTAGGAAAAAACCTACCACCTGACCCTGTAATTAGCAGCTGCCCACAGCGAAAAGTATTAAATCCTGACATTTTTAAACTTGGTTATCTGAAACGCAACCATTTTTCCAGTCAGGGTTTGCAGCTTAGATGTATCAGACCTCCTGAGCATCTCCAGGTTTCCAGGGTAAGGGTTTTAACTAGCAAAGAGCCCCTGGCTGAGGGGGGAGTGACTATGGGCAGGGGATGGAGGGGCTCACAGATGGCTGGGCAGAACACAGAGCACCAGCTGAGAGGTGTGACCAAGTTCATGGAATGCTGGAATGGTTTAGGTTGGAGGGGATCTCAAGTATCACCCAGTTCCAAACTCTCTGCCGTGGGCAAAGACACCTTCCAGCTGGTCCTTGCTCAGGCACACTACAAGGGGCTGGCAGAAGGGCTCTGTTAGCAAAGCCAAAGTGGTCTGTGTTTATTTTGGATGCCCTTTTTCCTTGCAGGAATGTGCTTGACCCCATTTTAGGACACAGGGCTGCTCAGCTGACACAGGTGAGCAGTGCCAGAAGGAGCTGGTGGGATTCTCTTCGTCAGAGGGTTGGGGACAAGCCACAGCATCACCCTGTGCTGCACACAGGATAATTAAACATCCATTCTGTAACAGAGGAGTGAACCTTCCAGCAGTCTCACCAGCATCCTCCACTTTTCTGCATGCAGGAGAGTTGGGGCTTTCGTGGAAGAGATGACAGAAGTTATTTCACTCTGCCAGCCCAAAGCTGGCCCTGCCAGCACGTGAGGCTCGCTGCACCTGGGATGGTGCCAGCAGCAGCTCCAGGCTAGGTGTGAGACACTCCGTGGGCATCCCTCACCCACCAGGAGCAGCTGGTGGGGCAGGCAGATAGCAGGGAACACGCTTCCCCTGCCAGCCACTCCAGGAACACAGCTGATAAATCATGGATGAGGGGCCACAGCAAGTGGAGCCAGAAAGGACCTGGAGAAGCTGCTGAGCTCATGCTCTGCAGGGACACTCCATGAAGAGGGAATATCAAGAGCAATGTGAAGGTCTGAGGTGGCATCAGCCCCCCCAAAACTGATGACAATCAATTGATGGCAAGATGACAATTTGAGCATTCCCCTCCTTGCCAGGGATTTGCATTAATGCCAGTGGGCATTGTCCCTGCTTATTGCAGGGGTGTCAGACTAGATGATCTCTGGAGGTCCCTTCCCACCCAAACTATTCCATGAGCCTTGGTCACTCCTGTGCACCAGCAGGAACAGCCTCACATCTCATATGATGCTCACTCACCTGCTGTTCAAGGACAAACTCCTTCTAGTGATTAACCATCCTTTTTATTGGACAACTTTGTTTGGCTCTTGTGTTGTATCCTTTATATTTATTGCTTTCTCCTCTAGCCATAAGAATTTGTTCCCTTCCTCTTTATTATTTGCCTTTACATATCTGCCAATATATCTCCTTGCAGGCTTTCCTTGACCGAACTGACCAGAGACCATTCCAGTGTTCCCAGTGGATTACTGTGGCTGTGTGATCATTCCCATTCCATTCACCTGGACACCCCGCAGTGCAAGGCCAGGTGGGACCATCCTCAGCACCCAAAACTGAGGAGCCTAAAGCCAGTCTGGGCTTTGCCAGAGACCTGCAGAGAGAAAGAAAGGACTTAACTCCTGACAAGAACAGCCAGGTATAATCTCAGCTCACTTTGAGTGTAAAACAAGGCAGACCCCCCTTTTTTTTTGAAAAGTAAGACTCACCTTCCCCAGTAACCCAGAACTGCTGGCCAAATTCTCTCTTCTCCACCTTTCATGACAACAGTCATTTATCAACTTTCTCAAGCAAAACAGCTTAAGCTGGTCTGCTGCTGCTCATCTTAATGAGCCAAAGCCTCTTCATGTCTTTAAAAGGATTTTGGCTGTGGGGAGGTCAGAAGTAAACAATCCACCATGTCAGGCTAGATTAGATTTCATTTTAAGGTATGACACCTTCTTCTTTCCATTATTAATGCTGCCAGGCCCTGAGGAGTTTCATTAGGCTGCCTACAGCAACGCCAACATGCATTTGTTTTTTTTGGTACAACAGAACAGCCAATAACATGCACTAAATATTTGTGTAATAAGGAAGGTTACCTTGAATTCTGCAAGAAATTTCAGGGTTTTCTTTTTATTGTCTACTTGCTCCTCTGATTTTCCTTAGAGGTAGACTACCTTAGTGCCATTTCCCTCTTGGGATGGCTCACAGTGTCCACAGATCACCTCAACAGGCTGAGGCAGCTCCATCAGACATCAGGAGAGGATGCATTTTTAATTCTGTTACTTTTTAGGCCATCACAGCCCATTAACTTACACCTTGTGCCTGCTTTAATTTGCAAAACCTTTATATAAGGTGGATTTATCAGTGGATTTTTAAAGACCCCAATAAGCACCACCTGGTGCCATCTCATGGGTGCTCAGCTGATACGTAAAGAAGCAAAATAACAGATATGAGCAAATATTAATTAGCTTAAACTAAAATGCAGCTGCAGGAGGTGCTCCAGCTGCTCTGCACAGCATGTCCCACAGGATTTCTTTCCCTGAGATAAGTATTATAGGATAAATAATTCTGGGAAGTTTGTATCTGATCAAGGTTAGAACATGAATTTGATTATTATTTAATACAGATAAACAGCCTGGGAAAAGCATACAGTAGTTTTTTTCATTTTTTGAAGAAAAAAATATGTGCATAGGAGAAACAAAATAAAAATCTAAAAGAAACAAGTAGCTACAGACTATAAAGAACTTTCTCTACCTCTTGTATTGCAATAGCCCCTGTAAGGAACAACAAACCAGAGCTGCTCAGAAAATTGCAGGTGCTTACATTCGAATGTAAGCTCTTTTATTTCCATTCACTCTAGCAAAAAACCCCCCAGAATTAAGAAAAAGGAAAAATTAAGAAAGGAAAAAGCCCCTACATCTTAAACCCCTAACATAACTCAGCAGGCTCTTCACAGAGCATGGACACACGGTGAGAGCTTTTCCAGGGAAGTCTCCACCACAGTTCCCACCACGATCTATCCTCATCTCTCTATAAGGCAGCAAATCAGTCCTGGGGGTATATGTTTTTCACTTCTTCCAGCAGTGGGAAGGTTAGCAGTGTGGCTTTTGGTGCTGATGGGGTGTCAGTGTCTCAGAGCAGTCACAGGCAGAGCTTCTGCTGCAGGTTTGCACAGGTATCTGTAAATCAAGCACCAAGCTTGCTCATGTTTTCTAAAACTAGACAGGGTTAAGGGAGTATTTCAAACATTACCTGGAGCTGTGGATTATGACACTGAATTAACACTTACTGCTGTGTTCCTTCCCTTGTTCTGAACAATAACTCACCTTATTCAGTAATCTGACCTTTGAATAAGAACAGCTTCCTTTAATCTGAATAAAGGAATTCTTGTGAAAACAGCAGAAGCACCCATTATATAATTAAAATTTCCCTGTTTACATGGAAAATCACTGAGACTAATGCTATGAGAAGATGAAGACTTTAAAGGGTAGAACCTTGACTTTCAAGTTCCGCTGAAGAACATGAGTCATCTTTGGGAATGGGATTAAAGTGAATTTCTGCTTCAGTGGTAGGTTTACTTTGTGACACTCCTTTCTCTCTCTCTTTTTTTTTTTTTTTTTCTGGCTGCCTGATGTCTGTGCTCAAAATCAAGCTAGGAAGGGAAGAAAACTAATGCCATCAAGGCATTCCTGCAGCAGCCTCTCCGTTGCAATCAGACCTGCACTGCGAGGCTGCTCTGTCATCAAACCACTCACCTTCAACCAGGCTGGTTTGACTTCCCCAGACTCTCCTAGTTCTGTGCTCTGAGCTGGTGTCACTGAATTCCTGTGGTGGTGATGCCAGAGCCAGTCATGATCTGAGATAATATGTTCTCATTCTGAACTTATTGGTGTGGAGGGAAAAAAAACAGAAAGCTCATGAAGACTCTTGAAAAAGGAGACTCTGCTGGAAGTTTTATTTTGTGCTGTTCTTCTGGTGTTGCATTTTATTACTGCTGGTTTTCTAGGTGGTATATGAATTATCTGTTCTTTTAAAGGTTATAGGCAATAAAAAAAAGGTAGTGCCAGCAGTTCATTGCCTAGGATAAGATACTCTCAACAACACAGTGAAAAAAGAAAGGAAATCTGACTTACTTTATTGATCCCTTAGGAGGAAGCAAAGCCAAACTCTGGGAAAAAAAAAATATTCTGCAGGCTATGACCTTTGTAGTGTACACAGCTATAGAATAGAGACTTGGATGTGCATCTGTAGATGAACTTCTACAATTCACACCTCATTTAAGGCATTAAAAGTTACATTTTTAAAAGCAGGTTGGGCTTTGCTGTTTGACAGTGTATTTAGAGTTTCCATGATCCCTGAAGCTGGAGGAGGAACTCCCATTTCAGCAGGATGTTTAGTTGTCACTCTCTCTGTTTTTCCTTGATAAAGACAAGGAAAAGACACATGAAAGGGCAAATTGTGGGACGGGTGCCCTGCGGTGCTTGGTGCCACTGGGTCCTCTCCTGGGGTGTGTCCACCCCCACGAGGAGCAGGAAGGGAGGTGTCTCCTGTGGCCCAAAGACTCCCCTTGGATGGAGGGTTTCCTTCCATGCAGACCCAGATGACAAGAGTGGATGCCAGAAACAGTCTCTGAAAGTTCAGGGAGAAATTCCGAGATAAAAGGAAGCTATTTCAGAGAAAAGGGGACGGGTAGGATTGAAAAGGAATGGCAAGAGAAGATGCAGATAACTTACAGGGTCCCTCTTGTGAGGTCTGGGTGGAGGGATCACAGTTATCCCACTGCCTCTTGGAGAACACTCAGGACCAGAATCCCTTGTGAAAGAACTTTTGCTCATGACAAAAGTGATGCAAAAGATGAGTGTAACATTTCTAAGTTGTTAGACCAGATTCTGCTCTGGTGTCTAATGGTTCCTGCTCCTCTGTGAAAGAAGCTCTGTCACAGTGGGATGAACTACTAAGTGCAGTAAAATATTCAGTGAATGGCATGTGAAGAAGACTTGCACAGCCTGCACTAAATCCACATTGCCATATGTGCTAGACAGCACTGGAGTAAGGGATTCATGGGGATGTGGAAGAAATCAGCTGCGAAGATTAGACAAAACAACTCCAGAGGTTGTGTCCACACAGGTGATCCTTCAGAAATATGGTGAATGAAGGAAACCTACAGTGTTTTGATGAACATCACTTGAAAATAACTCAGGATGTTAAAAAACAAGAGCTATTAAAGTCTGGTTTAGTGTGAAATAGGAACACTTGAGGGAGAAATCCCAGCACTTGGCCAAGAATGCCTTCCAGCATAATGCATCCTTAGGGATACCACCTGAGCTCTGAGGTGCAAGTGTGCTCCCCAGACAGGTGATCCTGCTTTTGAGAAGCTCAACTCTAATGTCAGTTAAGTGCAGGCAGGTGTGGAAGACCAGTGAGGAGCGGCAAACTGTCTGTGTAGGGGTAAGCTGAAGAAGGCTACTGGAATCCATACATGTGATCTGATAATTATGACAGGAAAAGCTCAAATTCCCTGGCAATATTGTGCCATTCCACTGATATTTTGCTGGTGTTTGTGGAACTTGCCTTTCTGTAGGGTAAGCTGAATTCTGCTTTATGTTGTAAATAGTGATTTATTATCTGTTTTGAGCCACCCAGGCTCATCAGTTGACAAACAATAAATTTAAATTTTCACATTTAACTATAGAACGAGTTATCTAGAAATATCAAAGGATTTACCTGTTCTTTGAGAGACTTGTAGCAGGTGACTTTTGCTTTAGAGGATCCAAAATTATATTCTTGTCAAGCCTGGACTTTCAGCCAAGCCCAGATTATGTATAGACTTACTAGTGCTGATGTTTATGCCCAGGTAGGTAATAATATGCTTCAGATGCACCAACTTTTGTTTCAAGAAATAGCTGGTGAAATAAATAATTAAGTCAGTGGAGAGAGAAGAGGGCAAAGAATTGGTAAAGCCATTTTATTGGAATGGACAAAGTCTGAGGGTAAATCACAAGTAGGATTGTGATGGCACGAGCAAGAAAAAGACTTGTTACAATTTTCTTAGAGGCTTCATCAGTGGGTGTAGAGATGGTTTGGTGTGTTATTCACAGAGAAAATGCCAGTTGGAGATGAGTTGTTACATTCAGCCCTGAAACTGTGCTCTAGAATGAATCAATTCTGAGCTACAAACTGTAGGAAAAGCTTATAATATTTATGTGGTGTCAAGTTTATGCCCTTGAAAGTGCAGATCCCAGGACTGTGGACTGGTGGGCTCCACAGATTTCACTGAAGATATATGGATGCAGACCAGCTGAGAATAGGCAGCTTCCCTGGCTACCAGAGAAAATGATGTTCCCTGATGAAGTAAGTGCTATTTATCTTTCCCAAGCTGTAATCAAATATAGAGGCAACTGCCAAGGGAAAATCGGCAGGCTGCATTTTTTTTACTTTTTAGCCCATTTTAGATTTTTATTAATAAAACACAGTTTAAGCATGGCCTTGTGTGGCTGTTAGGAACTCTATTTATTTTTTACTTTTTTTTTTAAGAAATGATATAGTACTTTTTCATGAGCCCGTGTTGCACACGGGTGCTATAAATTTGAACTCCTCTTTTCAGCACACTTGACCACCATCCTGATTATACATAATGGCAGAATTTGGGATAGTGTGGCTGGAAAATAGCTTTTTTCCTCAAAATAGCCTGGCAACACAGCCTGAAGGTCTTTATGTCCGTAGAGAACAAGTTTTCCCACAATTTTCAAAAGCTGAATAGGTTTCTGGGGCTGGTTTTCAAGGGAAATCAATAGAAATAAATATTTCAGTGTAAATGGAATGCAAATGTACAGGTTTGTACATGATTGGGGAACTTAGATTTTTCTTTTGAGCTGTCACCGACACCTGAGGTCAGGTGCCCACAAGGAAATGCCCGTGGGTCCTGCTACCCTGAATTCCTGTCCCCCCTTACCTGTGGTTGCCTTAATTTCTGTGATGAAATTCTGCTTCGTACCCAAGTTTCTCTTGCTAAGCTTTAGTGCTGATGAACAGATATCAGGGTGGCTGAAACCCTGGTGGGATGGAGAGACCTGCTGTGCTCCCACTTGTTCCACCTGAAATGTTTATCCAGGCACATGGACCTGGAGCATCCCTGTGGCTTTTTTGTTTAGGGTCCTTTCGTGGGAGGTGGGAAATGAGAGCTTTGTGCCACGTCTAGAGTAGAAAGGGACTTAAAACCCACATCACCCCTCTGATCATTACCATGCTGCCTCTTCTTCCAGAAGCCCAACCCTGCTGCTGCAGCCACACCTGGGAGTTGGCTCATGGCCATGGATGGCGGGGCAGGCAGGAGTCCAGCAGTTTGACAGGAGTTTAATCCATGCTCCTCAGCTTTTTGTTCAGCCAGCAATGTCAAACCTGTGTCAGCACTCCCGTCTGCATTGTGTTTTTAGGCATTTAATTATTCCCATCTATTCCAGGAGTTGTCGGTGCACTCTTGCATGTCTAGACCCTGAAGCCAATGTGTAACTGCCTATTCTTTGGTAAATTTAAACAGATGCATTATCTGATGAAGTGCTTTTGCTGATTTAGGAGCTGCGGTGGGACTGAGCGCAGCGATCAATCAATATTGATTATCACAGTTTTTCCTGGGCTCAAGGAAAGTGTGCTGCAAGGAAGGACTGCAGGGCTTCAGTGCTGCTGGAGCCGTATCCCTGCGAGAAATCAAAGTGAGGGTAATTAATGCTGCTGGCACGAACATTAATTCTGGACTGGTGATGATATGGACGTTAAAAGGAGTGTGTAGCCTTTCCCATAATGTATTGCACTGACTGTGTGAATGTATATTTGGCTGCAGCTGAGTTTGATGAATTATCTGCCTCGGCTCTGCCACTGATATTGTTCTAAAGCTCATTAAACACAAAGTGGTGGCAAAGCCCAGGGTTTTGACTGCTGCTCGTGGGCCACTCACAACACGTATCCCTGAGCCAGTGTGTGGGTTTTTTTCTCCAGCTGGGCAGAAGGAGCAACTGAGGCTCCCAAGTACTGCATGCTGTAAAGGGCTGTATTAAAAAGAAATACTGCTACCTCAGTCTGCCCAGCACTCGATGGTTCCTGCAGTGCTTGGGGTTGGAGGGGGGGTTAGACCCGGCTTTCTTCTCTGTCACAGCACTTTGCTTCTGTTTGTCCTTCAAGTCTGTAACACCCCGGCCTCTCTCTGCCTTGAACTGGGGGAATAACTGTTCATTCTGTCCCACTGGCCTGGGATGAACTCGCCTTTTTGTGCAGGGTCTGGCCACAGAAGCAGGTACAGATTTCTTGTAAATCATCCTCTGAGCTCTGGTGGTTTTTGTGTATAAAAATCTCTTAACAGAATGAGTTACCACATCGTGGTGACAGTCCCCCTCTTCTCCATATCACCCTTTTGAAACAATAAAAGCTCATTTGTGTCTTTAAAAGTAAAAAAAAAAAAAGTCCCATAGATTACAGTCAACTGCATGCCAGCTTGTGTGGCTGCAGTGGTCTGAGCACTCTTTTATTCCTGGGACATAATCCAAAACTCTTCTGATTTGTTGTAACTGCCCTGAAAAAAATCCTCCTTTGAGCGGGTGTGATGTGCCCCTATTGCTCTTTAATTTGCTAAGCCTTGTACCTGCAGCTGCCTGGGCAAAGCCCCAGAGATGCTGAATAAATGCCACAACAGCCTGGCCCATCCCTTGGCCAGGTACCAGCCTGGGGGGCAGCTCACCTCTGTCTCGGGAATGAGTGGGTCCTAAATCTGGAGACCTGCCAGCTGGTTTGGGAGCTGCTCTGCCTGGAGGGGTGGCAAACTCACGAGTAACAGCAGGAGTGAGAGAAGGTTTTTGACCTGGTGGCTTCCCAGGTGGGTGTCCCTTTCTGGAGCAATTCCAGAAGCTCATTGTGCTGTCTGGGGGTTCCCACCTTTGGGGTGCAAACTCTTCTGGTAGGTATGAGATGACTTTGCACTTGGGGAGCAGCTCTTGTGGGTCACTGACCTGCTGCAGCTGTGCCATGAGGGTGCTTTGGGTGGGAGGCACCCAGGAGAAGGCATCTCTAGCACCAGCAGGCTGCAGTTAGTTACTCCTATAAGTACTTCAGCAATCTCACTTTCATCCGTGGTCAGTGGTAGCATTCCAAAATGGAAAAGCAGAAATAACCTGGAGCTCAAAGCAGGTTTTATTCACTCACTGATAGGGAAACTTTTTCTCCTTACACAGTGCAGCTACTGAGCAGTACTCATATTTTTATTTTTCCTGCAATAAATCCTATTTTCTAAGTATCTAAATCAGCTGAGCTCGTGGTATTCTACAGATATCTCCTAAATGACTAACAGGTTTCAGAAAGGAGAGCTGATACACGCTCTCTAGGCCACCTCAAATGCTTGTCTCAACCTTTTTCCTCTGTTTAAGATGAAGCCAGTGGAGTTGAGCACTGTCCATCCACAAATAATGATAGTTCTGCAACT
Source organism: Myiotriccus ornatus (assembly GCA_036023395.1). Lineage (NCBI taxonomy): Eukaryota > Metazoa > Chordata > Aves > Passeriformes > Tyrannidae > Myiotriccus > Myiotriccus ornatus. The sequence continues at coordinate 32,741,961 of JAYRBT010000178.1, read as the reverse complement.
CTAAAACTTCTTGCTGATATGAAAAATAATCTCATCAACTTCACTTTCATTTTCCTGAAGGAACATGTCTGGAGAGAAAATACTGGCACACACAACTGCTGAGACTTTCTGATCTGTGTTTAAATTAATTCCAAAGTTTTAAGTTGGGATATATTTATCCTTTCAGTGTTGCTTTACCAAAATGCTTGTCTCCAGCTATCTAGTCATTGCTCAGTTTGTATTTGAAGCCTCTTACTAGCTTGATGCTATCAAATTTATTTAATGATTCTTTGTTTGCATATCAAAGACAAATACTACATCTCTTGCTTACAAAGCTAGATCTAATCTTGAGTCTCGTGTTAATTCTTTGATCTGGTTACTCACAGTGCAGTGTAAAACAACAAACCAGAGCATTTTCATTAAGATACACAAGTGATACCATTTCCTGAGAAAATAAGTTTTTATTGCTTGATCTTCTGTGGGGGTTGGTGAACACAAGATCTATTAGTGTAGTGCACAAAAAGGTCAGCGAAATGACAAGGCTGTTTATGAAAGAGAACATTCGGCACTTGAGAAAACAAACCATGAGGCAGAGCTACCTCCATGTGCAACCTCAGCCTCTCTGATGGGGACAGATAGGACACAGGGCAGCAATCACCCATTGCAGCACCTTGCAGGGAGCTGGAGAGGGGGCACAGGTAAAAGGAAGGTAAAGGTGAAACATTTCTTACCCCACATGTCATAAAAAAATTGGTTAAACCTGCTAAAGTGCCTCTGATCTGATTTGTTGCAGTTCAGCGTTTGTTAAGCGTTTGGGTTTAAATAAATACTTTTTGTTTGCTCCTCCTGATGAGAAAGATGCACACAAGGAGAGAAAGGAAAGAGTAAAAGCAATGCAATTCAAGTCATGCCTCACAGCACACAGTTTGTAGACAAGACCTTTTCTGCCATCCTTAACTCCGGCCTTTAGCAGGTATTGGATTTTTCCCAGCCATTAGCCTAACTATGCACAGCCATTCGTAACACTGCTCTGAGGGGAGCAGCCTGTAAATGCTTTCAGCATCTGAAGAAAGGCCCGTGATTACCCTGGAGCTTCAGTAATATTTGTACCACTGACAGAAGCCAGAAATCCTCAGTGTGTGCTGTGCTAGTCCAGTGCCTCGTGGTACCTAAGCTGGTGATTAATGGTGCTGAGGTGATCAGCAGCACAGCACAAAGGAAGCAAACCTTCAATTGCTGTTATCCTGTGCCCACCCCCCCACTCCGGGAGAGCAGCAGGGCAGGATGGTCAGGAGGATGCTTTTAAGAAGGATTTCTTTGAAGTTTTCCGTGAATGGCTGTAGACAAAGGGCAGGATGTGCCAGTCAGCTGAGGGTGGGAGGGGAGGCTGGGAGGAAGCTGATGTCTGTGAGTGAAGACTGAAGGGTTTCTTACTGAAGGTTGAAAATCCTATGTAAATGTGATTATGTTTTATTTCGTTGCCATAATGGTGGTGGATGGAGAGCCTGGAAGAGTAATAAACCCCCCGTCACTTGGGAGCCAGGCAGGGGTGGGCCCAGCCGTGATGCATCTGGATAACGGCAGTAAATGGGTTTGTGGCCTTCCCCAGCATCTGCCAGAGGACCTGGTATTCCCTTCACTTCCCTGTGCCAGTGGGGCTATTTTTGGTATCTGCAGGGATGATGGAAACCTGTAGGAAATGGGGACCAAATGCATACACAGCCCAGGCCCCTTGCCCAGACCTCGGCCGGTCATCGAGGAGCATTTCTCCATGGAGGATGGGAGATGACAGCAATGAATGTGCATATTTTGAGACCCTGATTCATGTTTAGTTGTTTGGGTTTTTTTCCAGTACCTGAAGTTCACAATCAGATCTCTTGCTATACCGTGCCTCAACAAAAATTCTCATTCCAAAACCTTCAAAAAAGGAAGTTAGATCCAAGTTTTGGGGCTGAGCTGCATTTTTTCTTGATATGCTGCAATTCTCTTCTGTTTTTGTCAGACTACGGAGTTCTGCTTCTCCAAAAAGCCTATTTTTGACATAAAGCTGGTATTTCATAAGCTTAAAGTGCATTTGGCAAGCCCAAGGATGCTGCATTCATTGTTATTCCAAAGAGACAGCAGATGAGAGGAGATGCCTGCATTAACAAGGGAGTTGGACAGCCTGCCATTTGGAGCTTGCTTAAACTAATCAATGATATGGGATTACGAGCAAGATTTGCCAAAAGGCGGAAGATTTCATTGGAACATTTGCAAATGATATTAAAGTGAGACCTATAGCAATACTCTCAATGAAATTTAATCTTTCCTAACTAAGGAGCTGTGATGCATTTCGTCACAGAAATCCACTGGGGGCCTAGAAGCTGATTTCTGTAGCCTGGATGGGAGATCAACCCCTGGCATACACCAACATGGCTATGCCCATGGGCTCTAGTCACATAAACTGCGAATTTTCTTCTGCACTGCTCTCTCGATGTGATTTTGCTTGCAAATGTCTCTGGACACTTTGCTCTTGGTACTGAAAAATCCAGCCCTTCATTTTTTTTTTTATTTTTCTTTTTTTTTAGCCCCGGTCAGCTTGGACAAACATGAAAGCATTCCTGGGTTTCACTGATCAAACTGCAGGGAGGCAGTGACTGGAATGGGTGGCTGTGGTCTGGTTCTTGTCAGGATGTGGCTTCTGATGGCAAGGTGTGCAAGGTGCTGATGAGAAGGGAAGGAAAAAAGGGAGCCACAGATAAAAAAGAGAAGATTGCTTGCACCTCCATCATCATGTACCAGCTTTTTTTTTTTTTCCTATCAATCTTGCAAAGAGCTCATCACAGAGTTAGGGAAATTGCACCTTGGCTAATCAAAGAAAAGGAAAGAGGAATGTGTAGGCTGAGCAACCTCCCAGGATTGTGTAGGAGGCCGAAGTCAGAGGCAGCAGCCAAGTTCAGAACTCCTGAGGACCATTCTGGGGTATTTTTAGCATTTGTTTTTGGTTTGGGTTTTTTTTTTGTTTGTTTTTTTTTTTTTCACTTTGATCATCCCCAGGGGAAAGAGGAGAGGTCTGGCAAGTCATCTGAATGCTCCCTGAGAGCTCTGTAAGAGTAGTTGCAGCAGAGCAGGTGCAGCCTCAGGTGCACACAGTGGGGCAGAGGAACCTTCCACCCCAGGTGGCAGCCGATTGTCCCATCTCTCTTTACTCCTGGTCTCAGCTGGAAAACCTGATGTCACCTGGCAAAGAGAGACACCACGGGCTTGTGTCTTTGTGTCACTCAGGGCTGGCTGAGCATTCGTGTTGTGCAGCAACAGAGAGCTGGGAACAGTTTCTGAAATGAGTTTTTGCCCCAGAAATCTGTGTGTCCTTTTCCCCCTTTGGGAACAATTCCATACCCACAGAAAGGAGGCTGGCTCCTTACCACAGTTAAAAGCTGAGGTTGCCTCTATTATCCCTTCCTCCAGTGGGATTTGAAGTTTTTTGGAGAACACTAAAAACAAAAGATTTGCCGTTTTAGAGAAGGAATCTCTTTTTCCTCTTGCCTTTTTGCACTGAAATCCTTCAAAAATGATTGAAATGCCTCCCTCAGAGTGCTATTTCATCTTTGCTTCTCTTTTGTGCCTTTTGCTTTTTTATGGAAGCAGCTTTGTTTCCTCAGTAAACAAGAGCTACATTTTTTCTTGATTTCATCAGCTAACAGCACGAGCTGCTCAGGACCAGCCCTGATTTGCTGCAGACTCAGTCTACCAGAAACAGTAATCATGTCAAAGGGATGAGGTGTAGATCTAATAGTAATGTGGGCACAGCCATCAGGGAAGAGATTTGCTATCAAATACAAAGAACTGCTGAAATATGATAAACTATCTGGGATTAAAGTGAAATGACAGGAAGGATTTTTGACAAATACAGATATTTTTTAGTTCCTTCTCCCCAAACCCAGCTGTGATTTTCAGACAGCAATGTGCTTCCAGCTCAGAAGCAAGGCCAACCTGAAAGCCATTGTAATAACTGCTTCTGGCTTCATAACAATAAGGATTTAGGGAAAAATTACATAACCAAGTATTTTACATAAGAAATTTGCCCTTCCACCAGCAAAGCCTATTCTGGAGAAGGTGCTGCATCCAGAAACTAAGACCTTTTTGTCTCATTTGCAAGGACAGTATCAAACTCCTCAGTCTCAAACCAGGCTGAGTCTCCACTGCGTTTACCAAAAATTCTAATGGCAACATTCTTCCAAAAATTTCTTGGCTGATGATGTACAAGCCTTGGACTCCAGATCTCTAGAGGATTCACCAAGTGTCTACAAAGAGTTCTGGCTGCCCCATCTCTGGAAGAGTTCAAGGCCCCATTGGATGGGGCTTGGAGCAACCTGGGATAGTGGAAGTGTCCCTGCAAATGGCAATGGGGGGAATAAGATGGTTTTCAAGGTCCCTTCCAACCCAAACCATTCCACGATTCTATGAGCTCCTGCCAGGAGTGAGCCCTGATGCCCAAGTGCAGATGGGCTCCAGTCCCTTTACCTTGAATTTACCTGTGGCTCATCCCCATTTGAAATCTAAACTCAGCAGAAAACACTGGAGGCACGTGGGGAAATTTCAGGACACTAGAATTTAAGGTTGTTTTTTTTTGGTTGGTTGGTTGGTTGGTTTGGTTTGATTTTTTGGGGGTTTTGTTTGTTTGGTTTTGGTTTTGGTTTGGTTTGTTTTTTCCTGCCTTTTATCTCCCAGTGCCCACAGTAACAGATTTAAATAAGGGCTTAAGGAGGCAACAAAATCCAGCAACCTGTGTCACTTTTTAATTTACCTTTTTGCCCAAGTGGGAATTTATAGCAACATGCAGCAGAAAGCCCCACCTTTGCCCTGTAGAAACCAGGGAGCAGCCAAGAGCTCTTTCCACTCGCACACACACTGCAAAATGATGAGACTTTGAAATGTGAGAGGTCCTTTGCTAACCCTTCAATTCTTGGCAAGTTTGCCTGTGCCATTTATTTCACTCTGCAATAGTTCTATAAATGAGGAAAGGTGCTCGTTGCCTCATGCACATGTGCAAGCTCTGAGTTCCGCTGGAGTTTTGGGAGGGTGAGTGGGGTTGCAAGGCAGGGTGAGCTGGGAGAGCAGGGGGGTGCCTGCAGCCCATCCAGGTGAGATGTCCTGGCTGAGGACTTTGGACAGGAGAGGACCAGATCAGCAGAGCTCCATTTACTTCAGCGGAATGATGCCAGGTGATGCAGCAAGGACCTGGCTCTCCTGTCTGAGCTGTAGCCATCGTGCTTATCTAAGCTCATTTGCACTTTTTGCCCCAAGATTTTGTGAGAATCAGTTTTCCCGCATAATTTGGATCTTTCTCGTTCCAGGAGGGTCTGAAAATACCCCATAGCAGATGTTCTGGTGGCTCAAGTTACACTTGCATTCCAAGTCTGGCCTGACCTTGAAAGAGCCAAACATAGAATTACAGAATGGTTTGGGTTGGAAGGGACCTTAAAGCTCATCCAGTTCCAACCCCTGCCATAGGCAGGGACACCTTCCCCTAGAACAGATTGCTCACAGACCCATCCAACCTGGCCTTGAACACCTCTAAGGATGGAGCATCTACCACCTCTCTGGACAGCACCAACTGGGTTGACCATAAGCACTAACAGCAGCAAAATCTAAATATTCAAGGGAAGGAATAAAACTTCTTTCTCTGCCTTAGTTCCCTACTCTTGAATGTGATATTAGCTCTTGAACTGTGCTTTATATCCCACTACACCATGGATGTTTACACTGTCCTGAGTTTGCAGAGCTCCACTGTCCTTTTTTTATCTCCATCCCATGAGATGCTTTCCTGTGCTTAGTGATATCCCACACTGAAACCCTTACCAGCCTTGCTAATTACTATTGTTCCATTTAAAATCAGTTCATCTTTCTTTGACCAGTCAGGACAAGCATTTTTCCCATTAGGGATGTCTAATTTACATCAAGTGGGTCCTGTCACTGCAGTGCCCTGGGATCTGCCTGGCTGTACTTGCTAATGCTCTGAGTTTCGTAATCACAAGTTAAAAACCAGCAGCATTTTGATCCCAGACTTTTAATGCGTGTTCCATAAAACACATGAGGAGTGCTCCAAGCAAGTGGTCTTTAGAACAGTCATTACTGGGGATTTGGGAAGTGGTGCTTGCTGTGGGAAGACTTCCCCTGTACAGATGTAATGTAATGCACGTGTGCATTTGGGTCTGCTCGTGTTTAACGACACATCAGCCAATAATGAAAAACACACATGTTCAACGTTCAGTTATGGTTAAGTGCTAAAGCCATGGCCATGCAGTGTGCAAGGCCTGATTTGTTCTTCATGCACAATTACCATTTCATAAGATTTAAAGCTTAAATTTTTTTTTGGATCCCTGGGGGCAAAAAGCTCGGCTGTTGCAGGGAAATTTGTTCTTTTAATGCTCAGGTGTCTCATAGTACTTATGGATCAACTTTTCAGGGTTTTATATGGCTTGTTATTACTTCTCTGTATAACATTTGTAGCATGTAAATGGGACAGATTATCTGATATGACAATACAATAATAAACTATTTACTTTTTATATAGTGTGTTTACTATTAGATATCAAAACATTTTATTAAAAAAAAAAAAAAAGGTGCTTTTACTTTCAGTATAGAGAAACAAGCCAGAAAGTTTAAATTATTTATGCAAAATCCATTACCAGCTCAGTGGCAGAATCAGAAACTAATGTTAGTTTTTCCCTCTTCCAGTACCTGGTGTGTTCGCCAGCCCCGTGCAATGTTCAGACCATTTCAGTTAATGAAACATAAAACAATAAATAATAAACCATTAGTGAGTCCTAGGCCTGGCCTGGGATTTCAGGAGGAAGAGAATCAGGCTGTTATTGTGAATTCACTATAGCAGCTGCTTCAACAACAGATGCTGTCCTTGATTACCTACCTGAAGTTTCATGTCCCATCCTTATCCCTGAAGCCCAATTTGTATAACAGAAGCCATCAAATGCCAGTTGCAACTAGTCCCTCAAACAGTTTTTGTCTTAAATTATTGCATTTTTCTACATTTTTTTTGATTGTTGTATTTATAACTGCTCTCTGGTTTTTCAGGTAGTCTTGTGAGTGACCAAATAAAAGGTTGAAATCCCCATTTTTCTGAACACCCTGTTACGTTATTCTGTACAATCTAATCTAGATCACTCCTTACTGCTTTTGTATTTGGGCTTTCTTGCATCACAGAATCATAGAATGGCCTGGGTTGGAAGGGATCTTAAAGACCATCCACTCCCATCTCCTGCCACGGGCAGGGACACCTTCCACCAGCCCAGGCTGCTCCAAGCCCTGTCCGACCTGGCCTTGGACACTCCCAGGGATGGAGCAGCCACAGCTTCTCTGGGCAACCTGTGGCAGGGCCTCCCCACCCTCACAGGGAGGAATTCCTTCCCAATATCCAACCTATACGTACTCAGTCAGTTTGAATCCATTTCCCTTTGTCCTGTCACTACATTCCCTTGTAAATAGTCTCTCGCCATCTTTCTAGTGGGCTCCCTTCAGGTACTGGAAGGCTGCAATTAGTCTGGCAGGGAGCATATAACAGATTCAATCTTTGATCAGAAAAGCACATTATCCCATGCTGGAGCAGCAGTGCAAATGCATACATGGCATGCAAGGGCTGTGCCTGAGAGGGCACATGCTCCAAGAAATGTGTGAGTGTCTCTGCCTTGGTTAAAAGGCATGTTTTCCATTCCTGTCATCCTGAGGTTTTCTTTACATTGTATGCAACAGCTATAAGCTCATAATTACAGGCCTGGAGTTATTTCAGGCAGTCCAGCCTGTTTCTTGTTACCTAAAATAACTTCAAAATGAGCATTTATCCCCTCTAAATGGGTGTGATTGTGTTACAAGTGCAGCTCTGAATAACTCCAGCACAGAGCTGCTGTAATCGAAGAATAAACTCTCCATAACCTTCCCCAGCGCGACCTTCCATGGAAGCTGCTGGGAAAGGTCAGGCCTGCTCTTCGCTCATAAGCTCCCTAAAAAAAGGACAAGATATTTTGTGGCAACTTCACCCAACTGCAGTTGTGAAAGGGCAGCAAATTCTGAAGCTTGGTCACAGTTATTGCAGCAAAGCATTTGTTTCCACCACTCCCATGATTAATTTTATTTTTTGAGTAGAAATCCATTCCCTGGGTAATTCCAACCACTTGTAAGATTTTTCCATAACAATTTCTGCAACCATCCCTTGAAACACCCACAATAATTTTTCATACCCGCTTCTTCATTGGAGCTTTAAATCTTACAGAATGCCACTTCCATTTGCTTTAATACTTGGAATTTGATTTATGGTTACACCATGGATCTCACATGCTCCCACTTGGCCTGAAAATTCTGCCAGGCTCTTTCCTTGAGCCGCCTTTCAGAGACCAACACGGGAGTGAAGAAAGGTGGAACAGCTTTTCTGTGCTGCTCTACCACTTTTCCTAATTTCCCAGAACTCCCCACCACAACCACGTGGTGGCTGGCCACTCTGAAAGTCCTCATCTTTCACAAATCCACCAAAAAATTCCCTTTATGGGCTTTGATGTCTTCACAGAGACAATGAATTGTGAAGGTTAAGAAAATTAGCTCAGATGGAAAGAAGAAATCCATGGAGGGCAGGATCCTTGTGAGGCTGGGAGAACATCTCATTAAGCTGAGGCACTGCTGTACTTTGGATGGGCCATTCTGAACTTCATGGCCAATTTTTATCACTTTTCATGAGTTTCATGTTGCTTCAAGGACTTTTGGACAAGGGCCTGGAGTGACAGGACGAGGGGAAATAGATTCAAACTGCCAGAGGGCAGGGTTAGATGAGATATTGGGAAGAAATTCTTCCCTGTGGGGGAGGGGAGACCCTGGCACAGCTTGCCCAGAGAAGCTGTGACTGTCCCTGGATCCCTGGAAGTGTCCAGGACCAGGTTGGACGGGGCTTGGAGTGACCTGGGCTAGTGGAAGGTGTCCCTGCCCAGGGCAGGGGGTTGGAACAAGATGAGCTTTATGGTCCCTTCCAACCCAAACCATTCTGTCACTCTGTGATTCATGTCAGGCTTCCCAAGAAGGGATTTTACAGCACTGCTGCTCTTCTGGCTCACTACCAAATGCCAAAGGCAAACAGTGAAAGCTGCCTTCTCTCTTTAGGATTTCACACCTTGCTAACAGGTAAGCAGGGAGGACAAATTGGCCAAAATTGGCCATTTCACGCTGTGTTGCAGCACAAAGGCTGCTCAGCCGGGCACTCAGGTGTGCTGGAGTGGCCTGGCATGGACCTCTGGTGTATTGTCAGCCACGGTGTGCATGTCCTGTGTGTGTTCAGCGCTGCAGCTGTGAGAATGAGGAAGGTGGAGATGGAGGAGTCAGAGGAATGGCAAATCCCCTGACATGTCCTATGCGTGCTGCAGGGCACACTATTCAAAAAACCCTACCAACAAATCATTTCTGCCTATTTTCTGTGCAGTCACTTGATGCTGCTTTTTAGTCTCAATTAAATCTTTCTAATAGAAGGTTGTTTTTTCCCACTAAATTAACATTTTACACTTCCATTTAATGTGGTCTTAGAAAGGAAATTTTGGGTATTAATTTTGTTTCTTCAGTTGCAAAGGAGAACATTATAAGAAAGATTTTCTTTCTCTTCTAAATACATTTACAGCCTATAGCACAAAATTCAGGAGGGAATAAAGAAAAAATTCAACTCTTAATCTTTCTAAAATTGAATTTATAATTCTACAGATTTAAATAGTCTGGGACTCCATGGATGTTTCTTTTCTTAGCCAGGAAAAAGACATCGGAAGGGAAAACCAAACTCTTAGAAAACTTTCATAACAAGATAGTCTGACTGCCATAAAAACCATGCTGCTAAACCCAGACTTTCAGATGACATAAGCTAATGTGACACTGGATCTGGTTTTAACAAGGCACAGTTTTAAAAATAATTTTTCTCCTCGACAAAAGGAGAGTTATGACTCAAGACAACATGTTCCCACAAGAACCAAAGGCCAGATCTTGCTAAATCACAGCTCTTTCGGTTTTAAATCACCCACTTGACCACAGAAGATAACATCATTGAGCTGAGCAATATTTTACGAGAGCTGACCTTGTAGATGATGTGGTCAGAAGGAAAAGATGTAGTGAGGCAAGAGAAGTGGAAGGGAATTTTTATCCCCGTCAGTAAGTTTTGATGTGCATAGTCCCAGTGAGCAATTAAAAGATATGACTTGCAAGAGTGAGATTAATATTCATGATTAGCCCCTCCTCTGTCCAGCTTCTGATCCTATGAACTGTGAAGTGATGGTGTTGCTGGAGTGGCCTGTTTGCCCACTTCATTCCAGCACTACAGCTGTCACAGGCTTGCTCTTGACCAGGAACATCCCAGATTGGGGTAATTTTACACTTCCAAGTAATTGAAAGAGTCTGTGCAGCCAGATAATCAATGAACTATGTAAATGCCAGTACTAAAATGAAATGGTTAATTAAGTTTAATTTCCCTGGGCTGCTCCTTCTGCATTCTCCCAGTGTGCTGCTGCAGGACAGACAACCCTTTCAGGAACAAAGAGAGCCTTTGCATCCAGTGGACTAGCATGAAACCCATTAAAATCACTGGGAGTCTTTCCATGCTATTTAACAGGTTTGGCTCATCCCATTTATGAGCACTGTGGAAGAGTTGTTGTTGGCCATTTCTGCAGAGGCCCCTCTCTGGGGTCAGCATCTCTTCCTGCATGTCTCACACGTGGTGGGTGATGTACCCTTGGAAAGAATTACAGTGGAGGCACGAGGCCAGAACATTTTTTCTCAGGTGATTTTATACCTCCCGAGAGGCACGTGCTGGGGAACTCTGATTTATTGCAAGAAGGAGTTGGCACCACACATAAAACACCCAGCATCATGTTAAAACAATTCTCACAACCAGCCTCTCCAAGGCAGTGTTCCTGTTTGCTGGCAGCTTGGGGGTAATTCAGATGAAAAACGATTGTGGACTTTTACACGCCGGAATCTCCTCATTCCCCGCACACTCTAGGAATAGCTCCACAATATTAGAGTGGCCTGAGAGCAGAGCCAGCAGTATCAGAAGTGATTTATCACAAATTGCCGTAGATCTAGAGGTGAAGGAAAGCTGCAGCTGTGAGACTTCAGCTTTGGGATCCTCAGGCTGTGACGTTTGTGCCAGTGTTTGCCAAGGGATCCTCGGCATCAGGACTTACCCAAAGGCCAACCCTGGCGTTGGTGTCCGTGGGGACAGAGGCAGCCCTGATCCTGCTGGGCTGACAGTGGGGGGTTAAAGCTGTAGGGGCTGTGGTGTTAGTGCCACCGGTTCATGGGGGCTTGTTGTGCACAGCCTTCCAATGTTTCTGTCCTGTTTGGACTTCAAGTTTTGGGTGGTGGAGCTCTTTATCTGTCCAGAAGTAATTTAGGTGTGGTGACCAGGGACAGGACCCAAGGAATGGCCTGAGGTCATGTCAGGGGAGGTTTAGGTTGGATATTAGAAGAAGGCTCTTCCCCCAGAGGGTGGCTGGGCACTGAACAGGCTCCCCAGGGCAGTGGGCACAGCACCAAGGCTGACAGAGCTCAAGGAGCATTTGGATCACACCCTCAGGCACAGGGTGTGAGTCTTGGGGACAGTTCTGTGCAGGGCCAGGAGTTGGCACAGGTTGCCCAGAGAAGCTGTGGCTGCCCCATCCCTGGAAGTGTCCGAGACCAGGCTGGATGAGGCTTGGAACAACCTGGGCTAGTGGAAGGTGTCCCTGCCCATGGCAGGGGGTGGAACGAGATGGTCTTTCATGTCTCTTCCAACCCAATTCATTCTATGATTCTATAGGCTGAAAGCTCTGCTGTGTTTCACTATTAAGACAGGAGCACCATGCCAACTTCAGCCTCAGGGATGGAGTACACTGTGGAATAATTAGGGTGTGGATTTTGAGGATTAACTAGCCTGAATGTTTGGGCTTTGGCTTGCTCAGGCAGCAAGGTGAGCAGAACTGAGCCCATCTACAGGTTTCTCACAGCCCTGGAGTGTCTTTGCTGTGCAGAGTCTCCCAGCAGCACTGGGCAATTCCTAGCCTGCCCTCAGCTCCCTTCCTGGAGTTCTGCATATTCTTAGACTTCCCTGAAAAGCCATGTCATCTCCATCCCCATGGCTGCTACTGACAGCTCCTTCCAATTTATTTTCAGGCTCTATCTCTGCAGGTTGCAGCTGCTGGCTCCCCTTCCAGAAAGGGTGAGTTGTAATTGCTCCAGTTTCTTCTGAGCCCTTGTCTCTCAAAGGGCTGAGCCACAGCTCCTCCAGTCTCTGCAGCCTTGAGCTCGCCGTGGCCACCACGTATGCAAAACCCATTCCCTCCTGCCAGAGGCTTGAAAGCTCCTGTGCACCTGTTAGAATATGATTCTGGTGCACCTTTCACAGTGTTTCATGCGAGATCAGGACTTTTGTACTCCTGTGATGTAATTCTGCCTGAATTAGGAAGCTTTTTGCTATACAAAATTCAAGTTGATAACATTTCATGCCTTGAAAAGCTTCTCTGAAGGAGGTAAGATATTATTAGGCATTATTTGAATAGTATTTAAACTGTCTCAGCTCCATTTTCTCCCAGATTATTCCAGTGAGAATATCTGTCATCAGTGTTTTCTGCTGGAATCTGGAATATCTGAGGTCCTGCCTGGAGAAGTGATGACCAGCAGCGGACAGAGCTGTCTCCAAGCTTTCTTGTCTGGGAGAAGCAAACTGTGCTTGGCCTATTCTGAGGTGGGATTGTCAAAAAAGCAGATTTGCAGGGAGCATCGTTATTAAGGAAGTGTTAACTTGTAGCCTTTGCCTGTCGCACGGAGGCATCTGCAGCGAAGCTCCATGATGTCTGGATCCATCCATATGGCTCTTTCCTAGTCTGAATCCTTTGGCAAATTTCATGCATTTCACCAGCTATTTTTTATTTCCACATTCATCTGATGATGGGTACAGTGCACCCTGGTGCTACATTTATGCTTTTCTATTCCTGTGATCTTGAGAACTTACCACATTTTTAAACCTACCCCCACCTCCTCTTTTTTCCAAAACCTAATGGCTTCCAAAGGGAAAATTTTTGTTCTCAGAGGAGCTTGAAGGAAGCCAAGGAATGGGAAACCCCACTTGCAACTGTTTTAAGTGTTTAACAGTCAGGTTTTTAGTCTAGAAAAATTAATTACTTGCTCACTTCGTGACTTTCTGGCTTTCTTGTATCTGAAGAAGTGTACCAATGACATGTAAGCACAGACTTTGTTTGCTGGGGAATTTTATTTTCATCTGCAACATTTTATGCAAAGCACTGTATCCTCAGCCAGCCCGTTGCTCAACACCGACTCTGGTTTTCAAGAGGATAAATCCTTCTCCCGGTAGCCTCTGGGGTGAATTAAAAGCCTCGCTGACTCCTGGGAGGTTTGGATGGGTCTGGCTGAGTTCTGCCGTCGTGGTCTCTTCCTGAACTAGGAAATGGCACCGTGTTTTAACAAAGAGCAATAAACCCCCAGGGTCAATAAACTGTCAATAGGCTGATAAATGTTGGTTTAGGGTTAGTCTGTGTGCTCAAACAGCCTCAGCTCACGGGTCCTGATGAGTCTCAAACCAGGCAGCCCAAGCTTTCTGCTGAAATTGCTGCTTGTGGCTGAAGAGCCAGGCCAAGCTGGCTGGGCATATCTGTTATCTTCCCGAGTCCTGTAACCAATTTTCTATGTTTTCACCTGCATTTCATTTCACATCTCACAAAGAAAGTTCTCCGTGCATTTCATTTAAGAAAGAACACTTTTCTCACTGTAGTTTCTGTGCGGAGTCAGCTGGAAGTTACCATTCGTTTCCCTGCTGAAATTAATTGAACTGTTCTCCTGGAAATGCTGTAGTGTGCAGGAGCTCTTGCTCTGTAACACATCACAGATTTCACGTGCTTTGTTTGAAAAATGGTTGCTTAAAAGCCATGCAAAGCACTGATGATGCATTATGCAACCGGGTCTGCAACTCCAGCCTGTGGTGTGTTTAAGACCGAAATGCTTAGAGCCACTTTTGGCTCCTGCCTGTAATTTGCATTTTTTTCTTATTTATAATATGAAAGCTACATCCCTCTACCGAGAGATGGATGCAACTGGAGTTGGTGGCATTACTGGAATGAAGGCAATATTGCCGTTTTTTGTTGATTCAAGCTGCAAGTCTTTTCCACTTCGAAGGATTACTATTAGTTTGGTTTTCCAGCCCTGCTAGGAAACGTCTTGTATCCTTTGAAAATAGGAACATTCGAGTTGCAATTGGCATGGACTGAGAAAGCCTTTATTAATGAACCATTCTGTTTTTCTGCTGTAACTTTCATGCCCTGGGAGTAGGAGCAGGAGGTGACACTCATGGACATCATGCAGGGCTGGGGTGGGAGCTCAGCTCAGATCCTCTAATAGATCAGCACTAATTTAAACCATCTGGCCACAAATGAGGTGACCATCACGCCTGGCTGCGACAAAACTGGGAGTCAGGAGCTCCGACTGGTTTGTTTATTGATAGGAAGAATCGCTGTAAATCTGCTTTGGGTTTCTTTTTATAAAAAATAAAGACATATTTGTTCCAATAAGAAACACTTTATGCAGCTGGGCCATAAGCAAAAGTAAAAAGGAATGGTGGAATTTGGTGCATGATGTTATTTATAAAAATGTCCCTCACATTTCTGTGGTTTCTTCAACCTGGAAAAGCAAATTTGCCCATGTTTTCGTTTCCTAAGAGGAGATAAGAACCCCACTCCCTGGAAAAAGCCCACTGAAATGCTCGGCCTTGATGTGTGCTGGCTTATAAAGCAGGGCTATATGTAAACCACAGAAATGGAATGTAATTGCAAACTTCTGCTCCATCCTATATATACAGTGACTAGACAGTCTGGTCAGCTCTGTCCAAAGCAGGGATTTGTTCTGAGTGAACCGTAGCTGTCTGGGTGTCTGGTCACTTTTCTCTGCCTCTGCTGTCCCCTTTCCCCTCCTCCTCCCACGCCCCAGCCTCCCTTCTCATTCTTCCCCCATGGCTAGGGAAGACCTGATGCCTTCAAAATAAATGAGTGCTGAGTGTAATGGTGATGATTTACTCACTTTGCAATATGCAATAGTATTTGCACTGTAGCCCTCCTCAGTCCATCAGAGACGCTTCCATAATCCACAGGGGTATCTGCAGATTGTGGGACATCACCACGGTGGGGTGCCAGCCCTGAATCTGCTCAGGGGGGGTGTAAAAGAACCCACTCTGAATCTTCCTTCCTCCTCTCCACTGACACACACTCCAAATTTTTCACTTGTCTCCACTCTGAATCCAAGTCCTCCTCACCACATTAGATATTTGATGGCTGAGCGGGTGGTACAGTCCTTTTCTGCCCCAGACTTGCTCTGGGCAGGTTCAACTGCCTCTTGTTGCTCCAACCCCCAGAGCTGGTGTTTGGAAAGGGATTGTCTGCTCAGCCCTCCCATGTTCCCTCTCATCACATCCTCTGGCTAAGACCTCTTACCTCAGATCCCAGTTCTTCCATCTCTCCTCCTCAGTGTCTGGAAGGTAAGCTTTTAAGTTAAGTTAGGTGAGTTCTGAAGTATTTGGAAGGTAGGCACTCCCACCAACACTGGCCTCAGTGCCTAAACTCATCTCATAGAATAATTTAGGAAAAGAATCATTTGGAAAAGACCTCTGAGATCTTCAAGCCCAGCTGTTCCCCCAGCACCACCAAGCCCACCACCACTAACCACATCTACACGGCTTTTGAACACTTCCAAGGAGGGTGATTCCTTGACTGCCCTGGGCAGCCAATGTTTAATTTTCATTCATCAATTCATGTTGCTCCTCTGATGCAGTGGCATTTGCTTGGGCCTGTCTGCATTGCTCAGAGTCATCTTGCAATCATTTGGCTTCTGGTTATAGAGAGAAAAACTCTTCTTTTTTTCTTTTTTTTCTGGGATTTTTTTTTTGCCAAGTATAGATTTAGCTTCCTTTTTTTGTCTTTGCTCTCAGCTTGCTGAAACAGTGATTTTGAAGAAGTGTGACCTCTGGAGGATTGTGGTCCTCACAAGGAGGCCTCCTTGCACCAGCACAGCCCCAGCTTTGCACGCCAGCCTGTGGCGATGCCAGACAGGCCAGAGGACAGAGCTGCTGCTGACCCATTCCTGTGTTAAACCACATCCTCAGGGCTGTGTTTATTTAACTGTGCAAACAGCACCTTGAGCTAAAACCTCGAAGATGTGAGGTACCCTCAGCGTGTCTTGCTGTCTGCAGGGGCAGCTGTGGATGGATTTGGGCACCCTGAGGCCAAAGCAGCTGGGCAGGACAGGCAGAACCATCGCCTCTCCCAGGGACACGGCTGGGTTTGCCTCATCCAGGCTTTCTGTCTGCAAAATCCCACACTCCTTCCCTGCCAGCCCCTGTCCCTGATGGCACTCCATGGGCTGGGAGCTCCTGCAGCTTTGCACTGAGTTCATGGAGGCCACAGGGAAATACCCAGCTTTCAGCTGCTGATGGCTTGAGTTGGGTTTGAACTGGAGCAGATCTGTAAATAAAGGACCCTCCAGTCCATTACCAGTGCTCTGCAACCCAAGCCTGCCAGCCTGACTGTATTTACAATGTGGCTATTTAAATAAACTCTGTATTTTGTGGACATATGCACTTGCACTTTCATGTCCACCATTCAGGATCACGTGAGCCTTTAAAAGCTTTCACAGGCTCCAATCACCCAAGCTGATTATGCACAAATCTGATTTGGGTTCTGCTCCCATTCCTGTTATCATCCTATCCTATTTCAGTCACCCCTTCCATCTCTTTCAGGTTATGGAATACAGATTAAAGGTGCTTTGCCAGAATGTCCAAGAAAACCTGTCTTGCAGAATATGAAGCTGATTCCAATAATAATTAATCTTCTCAGCAAATCTTCTTTGGCAAAAGTTGTGCTTTTACTTTGCCCAGCTATCAACATATATCCCAGTCAATTTATTCCTTTGCTGCTCTGTTTTATGTGTGTTTTTCACACAAATAACTTTATTTTATAACACAAGAACACTCAGGTCTAGCTGCATATGAGTAAAAATACAAATAGAAGTTAATTTACTTGTGGGAAGCACAGAGGTAAAGTGGGACTATAAAAATCAGGTACCGAATTTTAGGTTGTCAGGTGATGAACGTTTAATGGCAGAGGGTTTTTTAATGGAAGAAAAATTGCATACATTTCTCATACACACTGTAGAGCTGCTGGGCCTGTCAAAGTTAGGGGAAAAGTGCTGTACACACATTTTTCCTACTGAAGAACAAAAGAACTGCGTAATCTTTCATGTCATTTTAACTTTTGTTCAAAGCAGCCATAATCCCCATCCCACCCACTCCCTTTAGGATTATTTCTGAGTGGGATTTCTCTCCTCCTTCATTTTGCAGGACTAACTGGAGCGTCACTTGTGCTGCAGTTTTGGGGGGCTGCAGACAGGATGTGCCAGCTGGCACTGGTGTCCCAGACGTGGGGGTGGGAGAGCTGCAGCTTCGGTCCTCCCCTGCAGCAGCACTGTGCAAGGTTGTCTTCTAAAAGACTGTACATAAAGGGTATAAACCTTTAAAAATTTCTCTATAAATCTAGGGAGATTTAAAAGCCGTTGGGAAAATATCCAAAAAAAGAAATAAAGTGTTTATTAATGCTATTTTTGTCCTGGAGTCTCCACATTCCTCACGTCTTCTCCTCCTCCCCTCTCTTCTGATTTGCACTTTGGGATTAATGAAGTGATTCAAGTGCAGATTTTGAACCTGAAGAGTTTCTTCTCTCTTCTCTCTTCTTCTGAAGTATATTCCCCTCTTGGCCAAGGCCTGACCTTGAATTCCAGCTCCGTGGCACCCCGGGAATTGGAGGGAGTGATGCTGAAGATGCTGCAAGCCACAAACCGGGATGGTCTTTCTGAGGGTGGGCGCATCACCCACCAGCAGGAAATGCCAGCAGAGGTCATGTTGTCTGGATGCAGCAGAAAGAGAGGATCACAGGAATCACTCCTCGTGCTGCTGATCAGTGATCTTCATCCCAGACCTCTGGGATCTCACCTTGCCCATGGACTTCACCAGAATCAAAGGGGGACCCCGTGACCCTCTACCCACAACACCTTCTCTTCTCTGCAAATTCAGTGTTCAAAGAAACATTTCAGGAGAGGAGACAGTCCCTATTTACATGGATATGAGACTCAGACCAGGCTTCCCTGGTTCCCTCTGTCTCTCAACATGCCTTTCCCTAAGGATCTCCTAAAAGCCTTGCCATGGCTGATGGAGAAAGTTCTTTTCTTCCTTCATTTCTTCTCACCTGGGACAATTTTTTAGTTTTCCTGCTTCACTGGGTCATACATTTCAGATTTCAGCAGTATGCTTGTTCTCTCCCTTGTGCTGGTACAGTGCTCATTAAATTCCCTCCCTTCCTCAGTGTATTAATTAAAAATATTAAAATTTAAAATAAGATTTATGATAATCTTTCAAAATCAGTGAAGGCTTTTTGGTTGCTCTGCATGATCACTTGTCAGAGAAAGAACAAACCTGCAGTTTTGATGCTGCTTTGCACTTGGGTGACTCCAGCCTGAGTCTCTGTTTAGGCCTTTGCTCTTTTTGCACTGGGTGAGAAAGCAATACAGTGATTCCTTCAGTCCATTCTTTGGCAGACCTAAGGCTATATAAGATGTTATAAATTAGCAGTACTTGTACTGCATATTCTGCTCAAAAGTAATTTGGGATAGAATAAGACTTAAGTCTTCTGATTAAAGCTTAATGAAATGTGAGAAATTACACACTTAGGAGAAAAGAAATGAGTCTCTTGTCTGCAAATGCAGATGATATAGAGCATACTTTATAAAATATTTCCATTACACTACTTTAATTGATTGTTTTTCCAACGTATTTAGAGATAATATTCTAGTTTGGCACTGTCATCACCTGGATAGTTGGGTGTTTGGGAGAGAAATAAAGGTGTTTTAGTTTCAGGGTTAAAGCATCATCCTTGAGTAATGCAGATACTTCTTGCCAAACTTATTCCAAATTGCCTCAGGAGCTGAAACTTCCTCTTTGAATATTGTTAGGAAACTAATTAAATCTCAGATATGCAAGCAGAGGTATAAAACATGGATGTCATGTTGTGAGCCAAAGTTTTGACAGGAGTTGCACAGTGTATCACCAGTCCAATCCATCACTGTCCCAGAAAGTATTTGCTTTTGAACTATCTTCATTTGACTTCAGTTTTGCACTAGAAAACCCAAACAAAATGATATCATGTTTGTGTAATATTTTAAAACTTACCTCTCCAAATGCCACAAAACCCAAATAATCCTTTCCTCTCATTTTTTATGATGTGGTGAGAAGAAATACAAATAGCACACCCTACAGAAATGTCAAATAAGATATTTGCTGTGTTATTTATCCTCCTTTAAAAGATGCTTTGGAGATTGAATTGATTGCTAATAGCACCCAGGTCATGGGTTTGGTACCTGTATGGGCAATTCTCTGAAGAGCTGGACTCGATGATACTTGTGGGTCCCTTGCAACTCAGAATATTCTGTGATTCTGTGAAACCATCTGACAGCAGCTGAACCTGGAGCACTCAGGGGGATGGGTGAGTTTTCTTTCCACTCCACTAATGAGTGTAGAAGCGCTCCAGCATCACTCCTCGGCTGTCACAACCTCTGGGCTCCTCCAAAACCCACCCTCCAAAAGCCACCTTGTGGGTCCTGCTGGCCAGGATACCTCTGAGCTGAGGGGATGCCTTCCCATATTGCCTGTGCTTTGATCTCCTGCTTGTTGTGACACGGAGCTCAGGGATGTAGTGACGAACCCTGGGAAGCCTTTGAGCTGAGGGGACAGTGGTGCACCAAGGGGGCCACTCGTGTTTGCTGCGTCAGTGCGACTGCTGAGCTTTGATTCCTCCGCCTTGGAGGAGGAAGGGCAAAGCCTCCTTGAGAGTTGCTTTCTTCTGCATTTAAAGCAGCATCTGATTGCCTGGGATCAGGGCAGCTCAATAATCAGGATTTCTTCTATAGTTTGGGATCAAAGTCCGCGGTGCTCTCCAGCTGCTTTGCGCGGTGCTGGTAACGCAAAGCAGCCCTAAGCTCGGCTTAAAGCAAAGCTGTCAGCTGTGTGTGCTGCCTCACATCGCTGGCCAGAGCACAGCAGTGAATCCAGGGCTGGGGAGCACTGGGAGAGCTCTCGTTATCCCAACTTTTCTGCTCCCAAACGAAGTATCCCCGAAACACATAAAGGTTTTCATCATCACCCTGAGCAAAACTTCAGTGCTCGGCAGAGGTGCTTGAGCATCCTTGTGAAGGCACGCTGGGATAGCTTTGTGCTGCCTTCTGAGCTTTCTGAAACACCCCAGGGGATGTGAGGCAGCAGCAGAGGAGGTGGAAGCACCGTGGTGGGAGTCAAGCTGTGAAAACTCCCTGAAATTTAGTGCTGAGCACTGCACTGACAGTGTGACTCCAGCACACACTGGTAAAACATCTCACATCAGCTCAGGGGCGTGTGTGTGAGATGCATGTTGGATATTAATTCTGGAGGCAATTAGAGCTCTTAGGTGGTCAGCATCTACTTTAAAAAAAAATAAATCAATTGTAGTGATACTTGATGCATTTTCTCTATATTAAATCATAAATTTTAATCAATTGATTTC
The DNA here is from genome assembly GCA_036023395.1 of Myiotriccus ornatus. Classification (NCBI taxonomy): domain Eukaryota; kingdom Metazoa; phylum Chordata; class Aves; order Passeriformes; family Tyrannidae; genus Myiotriccus; species Myiotriccus ornatus. Next base: position 32,721,346 of record JAYRBT010000178.1, on the reverse strand, counting down.
CTCCAGCAAATAAACAAATAGAATAAAAATGGCATTTTTATTTTTAATGCTTTCAATAACAGGCATTTCTCAAGAGGTAACAAGAGGAAATTTGTTACGTTTCACTTCAGAAGATTTATGGCATGAACAAACTTGCCTTAGTGAAAAATGAATCAGTTCTTTTCAGATCTCTTCTGAGGGCTTCGAATAATTTTTGTTATATAAATGAGATACAGAAGGAGAAAAGTGCATATGTGCTTCCCATGCTTGAGAAACATTTTCTCAGAGTTCCACACGTGTGTATGTGGGACTGGGGCTGTAAGCACTGGCCTGCTGAGCATTTGCAGCAGCAGGACAGGTTTGTAAAAGCCTCAAGAAAACAGTTACATAATTGTATTTACTGAGTTTTCTCATAAAGAGCAGTTTTCCTGTCTGAGAAAAGCGTTTTCATTACAAAAGGCCTAAGCAAATACAGTCATGTTTTCAGAATTTATTACTTCTCAGGGAAAACATTTTATTAGGAGTTTTATTCCATTACAAATGTTGAATAGGAATCCTGGAGGAGTTGTGTTTGTTTTCTGAAGCGTGCTTAATTTAAGCTCAACCATTGGCCTCGACTTCTTCATTACCATACTCAGTAATGGACTTGCATGCATTAACATTCATTGCTACATCCCAAAGAAGATTTTCAGGAAAAAAAAATGAGCATTACATTAAATAACCCGTTTTCTACAAGAAGAAAAAGTTATGGCCAATTAAGAATGCAAGATCCCATTTCCCAGTGATGTCAGAGAGCTGAGAAAACAGGAAAATGCTTTCTATTTGACATATTCCCTCAAACAACTCACAGTTCCTCAGTTTGGTTTCTTTCTACGAGTAACCTGAAAGTGACTTAATTTTTTAAAATTCAGTCCACAGTCAGATAGTTCCTTCTGCAGAAGAACAGCTAATGAAGGGAGAGGGGAAGGCTTGGAAGTCCCGTGTGGGAAAGTTTAAGTGCTGCTGCTGAACTCAGAAGTGTGGAGCCCCGCTCGCTGCTGCAGCTGGGCGTGAGCGCAGCCCTCGGCCCTCCTGTCTCCAGAAGGCTTGGAGAATAAATTGGGATCAGTGGCAAACCAGCAGGCACAGAGTCGTAGAATCATAGGGGCCTGCTGCTTTGCAGGGTGATTTGAGTTACAGGAGGGTAAAACGTGATTCGTGTTTGAAGCTGCACGGAAAGCAGTCACACCCTTCGGTGAACAGATGTACCTCATGTGTCAAGGCATCTGTATGCACACAAAGCTATTCCACAGCCAAGGGAGAGGAGCTGCGTTATGTTTTTCACTCATTCACTCGCAGTCTTCACAAAGTATTTAATTCTTGTTTTTTTTTTTTTTTTTCTTTTTTTCTTTCTTTCTTTTCTTTCTTTTTTTTTTTTTTCCCCCTGGGGTTACTGTAGAACAAGGACACTGAGTCAATCTAATTGACAAGGGGAGAAAGTCTTTCAGATGTCAGCAAAATAAAGCAGAAAGAGTAATCAGACTTTGGAGGAAAGTTTCAGGCTGTGGAATCACGATGTAGACGAGAGGTGGGGCTCAGATGAGGGAATCTGGTGTTGGGAGGCAGATTCAAAAGCGTAACACTAAACAGCAGAAAGTTGAGTTTCTAAGTGTGTAATGGCCATAACAAAAAATAGTGCCCTTTGGCTGAGCTGGGGGCTTCCGAAAGGCTGAAAAAGACAGAAATGGAGCAGAAGTTGGGTGTCATCCAGCACCTGGGCTTTGTGATGAGGGAGGGGAGTTAAGGTGAGGGATAATGTGGCCTGACATTGCCCAAGGGAGGGTACTCTCAGACATGCTGTGCTGCACAAAGAATTGTTAAGGAGCAGCAAAAAGCACTATTTAGCACAGGAACTACTGAGGAGTGCAGGAGCAAGAGAGCTGCTTTCCAGAGCTGTTCAGAACATCGTTCACTGTGGTGAGAGTTTTGAAAAGTCTGTGTAGAACCATAGAATTGTTTGGGTTGGGAAAGACCCCTGGGATCACGGAGTTCAGTTGTTAATCCAGCACTGCCAAGGCCACTGTTAAACCATGTCCCAGAGTGTCACATCCACACATCGTTTAAATCCCTCCAGGGACAGGGACTCCACCACTGCCCTGGGCAGCCTGTTCCAGTGCCTGTTCCAGTGCTTATTCCAAGAAATTTTCTCTAATATCCAACCTGACCCTCCCCTGGCACAGCTTGAAGCTGTTTGCCATTGTCCCTGTTCCCTGGGAGCAGAGCCCGACCCTCACCAGCTCCCCTCTCCTGTCAGGGAGTTGCAGACCCAGAAGGTCCCCCCTGAGCCTCCTTTTCTCCAGGCTGAGCCCCCCCAGCTCCCT
>JAYRBT010000178.1:32700510-32718907 GCA_036023395.1 Myiotriccus ornatus | reverse complement strand
GGAGCAGAGCCCGACTCCCCCCGGCTCCCCCCTCCTGTCAGGGAGTTGCAGAGCCAGAAGGTCCCCCCTGAGCCTCCGTTTCTCCAGGCTGAGCCCCCCCAGCTCCCTCAGCTGCTCCTGCTGCTCCAGCCCCTTCCCCAGCTCTGTTCCCATCTCTGGACACGCTCCAGCCCCCCCACATGTCTGTCTTGAAGTGAGGGGCCCAAAACTGACCCCAGGATTTGAAATGCAGAAAGAGAATGGAAGGAGAAAAATTATTTAATCTGATAGAAACAGAGCAAGATAGACTGTTTAAGCCCCTCTAAACTGCTCCCAATCTCTTTCTGCTAATGATGGCACAGCTGTTTAACTGTGCACTTCTTTCCTGAGGAAGATGGGACACATGGAAAGGTGAGAAAAGTAGTTGAATTTAAAATAGTTTTGATACAAAGGAGAAAGCCTCATCTTGTAGATCAAAGGGGATGAAAAGCATGGGCTACATGGATTTCTGCCTGGCTCAGCTGAGCTGCACGGCCATCTCTGATCTGTGGAGCTGATTTAATTTCCGAGATCATCTCCTACACCCACCCTCCTCCTGTTCCACGCAGCAGAAAGCTGTCAGTCTCTCTTAGCTTTGCCCCTGTGAAGAGACTACTAGGGTATACTCTTGAATTAAAAGTTCTTCTGTTTGAAATCAGCAGTTTTACAAAGTATTGAAAGGCACCTGCTGGACCAGCAGGGAAAGGCCCAGCTGGTTTTGGGTGACTTTGGAAGCTGATGGTATTAAACCCCCCAGAATGTGTCATTTTTAGCTTCTGGCTCAGCCTTGCAGATGCCAGGCGTGTCTGGGCTGAGACTCACACACAGATTCCAAAGGAACATGCCTTTTTTAGGTTTTCCTACTGTTTTGTTTTTAAATTTCAGATAAAACACTTCTGTTACAAGCCCAGCAAGTGACAACAAGCACTTCTCTCTCTCAGGCTTTTCAGGTAGCTGGTAAATTTTGTTCTGAGTACAGATAGGCACAGGATGGATTGAGTATAAATAAAAAAAGCTCTTTTATAATTGCTTTTTTTGTACATAATTACACTCACTGCAATAAGTAGTGCTCACAGGCACAGAAGTAATGTGCCTTTCTTCTGTTTGGCTTTTAATTTAGCTGCTGCACCAGGAGATGGGTTTGCTAGCTGTGTTGGTCCAGGTCCCTCACACGTGGCATGGAACTGGGCCACACCATGCTCCCTCAAAAAACCTGGAAAAAGGTCTGTCTCTTCTTGGTGATGCCAGCTGTAAGTGTTAAAGATGGGAGTGCCCTCTGCCAGGGGGACATTTTTCCCGGAGGAAGGGTGGGCATGACAGAACCTGCAACTCTGCATTTGGCAGCCACTGACATGGCTGAGCTCAGGATGATGCAACAACAAAATCAAAAAGTCACCCAGTGCAACAAGGACAAGATAAAACCTGAAGTTCTAATACAAGTTAATCTGTAAGTGTTGGTGCAGGATCTGCTGTGCACATCTGTTTATGACAAGCAGTCCTAGACCACTAGACAAGGAAAATAACTTGTCAGCTCTGCTTTCCTCTGGGGCAATCTATTTAAGAAACATCATTTTTTCTGTAATTAAAGCTTTACAGAGAGTTTTAGAGTTGCATGCTCAAAATCTGCAAGAAGAGCAGAGAGCACAGTCCACCTCAGGATCACACAGGGCTTCCAGTAACGCTCTGGCAGGAGGGATGCTGCTCCCAACCACACAAGGTAGTGTAGAAGCAGCATGCAAGACTGGGAAGGCTGAGGTAGGACATTTCTGCACCTGGAGATTCCAAGGAAAAAAAAACCCCATGAGGCTCTGAGAGACCTGGTCAAATGGAAGGTGTTGGTGTCTAATGGGAGGAACTTGGTCTTTCAGGTCCCTTCCAACCCAAACCACTCCATGACTCTATGATTTATGAACAAAGACAAATATTAGTGGTGTCTTTGTGATGTTTAATTCACCAGAACAGGAACATCAAAGCAACTTTCTTCGTGTGTTACACTGTATGGAAGTGCATTGCAGTGCTTGAGGCTCCTCACAGATGGAGTAAAGGTCCAGGATATGTGAACTGGCTTGGCTGGTGCTGGGGATGCTCCTCCAGCAGCCCCAGAGAGCCTGTGGGGATTGCACAGCGTCACTGGCTCTGAAAACAGCTCCTTATCCACAGCAACTGGAATGGATTAATCGTTCCCTGCCGCAGGAACAGCATCCTAAAACAAACATCCATAACTAAGGCTGCTATAAACGGCAGCAAAACCAAGAGGGTTTCAGCTTGCAATTACATTTTTCTTTGCTAACCACTTCTGGACAGGGAATCCCAGCCCTTGCCCTGAGCTCTCTGGATCTTTTCCTTCCTCCCTGTGCTTGATTTCAGCAGGTCCCATTCCCTAACCTGCTGCACACACGCCCATGGGCACGCTGGGCTTGCCTACCTGCTCCTGCACCGGCTGGTGCTTGTCTGGTTGGAACCCAGCCTTCTCCCACTTTTCTGGGATGCAGAAAGGGAGACAAAAGAAGGCTGGAATGACTCAGGGAGATGACAAAAGGACTGTGCATGTTTTTCACGCTCACTCTGCATGGCAGTGGCTCCCATCCTCCAGCTGCCCCAAAGCAAGCAACCCAGAAAGAGGTGTGAGTCTCCCATGCCAGACAAGCCAAGGGCATGCTGTCTTACAAAATAACAAAGAATTATGATTTGTGTCATTGTTTTATACACCCAAACCCCAAATATTCTAAATTCTGTTCTTTTTAAAGACAACATTCAGCAAACTTTCAACATTTAAATTTTGTCTAGACCATAGAGAAACTGCAGTGTGACTTAATTACAGGTCTACAGCTGATAAATTAGATGTATTAAAATCAGGCAGAAGAGAAAGGCTTTCAGCTTTACTTAAATGGAGTGGATTTATCTGAAGAGGAAGGCTTTCCATCTTATCTTAAAAATGAGATTATATGAAAATCCACCACTGGAATGTGGAAAGTATCACAAAAGCCCTTCGTATTTAAATCCACGTAGGCTCCCTTTTAGGCAGGGAAAGAAGCTCCTCAGTCCCTGACTCCTCACCCACACAGGTGCTGGGAGACACCCAGATTTATTGCTGGAGACACAAATCACCAGGAGCCCCTGGCCTGGTCCTTCCTCTTATGACATCAAGGACTGAGGTGCTGATGGCAAAGCTGCATCAGCAGTGTGAGCTCTGCCCCTCTCACAAATTAACTGCAAGAGCTGTTAATTCTGCAATCACGTGTTCTTCACCAAATGGACCCATAAGTAGTTTTGTGGAGCCTTCAACCAAAACACCAAGAGATTTTGGGATTTGGTCTGTAGAGACACCCAGCAGATTTTCTCTCCTTGGATCAGTTCCCACCCTGTGTATCAGGCACTAATTCCAGCACAAGGACACTGAGAGAAAGAAATGGCAGCAGCAAATCTGCAGCTCTGTGGTATAAAACATGGAAAAAAAATCAGTGCAGTTGATACAGTGGGGAAAAGAAATGAATCTGCATCTCAGCCAGACTCCAGGCCTCAGCCAAACGTTTTCATCCTCTTTGTGCTGCTTCTGGTGGGTACAAAGTGTCTTGCTCAGGGATGTGCCTCATATTTAATGTATAACCACAAGCAAATTGAGCTGTGCAGGTTTTCCCCAGCAATGCCCTGTGTTGTGGCACATGGGAGAGCTCTGCTTTCTGCCCCTGGACAGAGAAATAAAACCTCCCAGGCTTCTTGAACCACCAAAAGATGCGAAAAGGTTGCATTTTAAGTACTGGTGTGAACAAATCTTCAGCTGATTTGGCTCACCCCTGCAAGTAGGATGGGTGTTTACTGCCTGTACAAGAGCAGACTTGAGGACAAATCCACTGCTTGTCTGGATGGCCCACGCAAAAATATTTCTGATCAAAAAAACAGGTTTATTGCTTGCTAATTGTAAGTCAAATTACCTACAGATTTGCTTGTTTGGAAACAAAGCTCAGCTGATTTCAAAACCAACATTTGAGCAAAAATGCTTGTTGGTTTTTGCTCTGAAAGAATTTCCTTCATAAAAAAATGGTTGCATTGTTATTGGAAGTAAACAAGGCAAGTGTTTACAAATGGTTGGAGACCATATGCAGCTTTGGTTTGGGCAGGACATTTTCATTCCACCCATCAAACAACTGCAAAATCCATTATTCTTCCACAGCGCTCTTTTAATGGCAGTAGAATCAAGACTACAGAATCCAGCCTGATAACTATAAAATAATACATGGTGTAAAATTAGATCTTCAAATACAAACACATAACAGTACTTGACTCCATCAGCATCTTGGAGTTTACATATAAATGAGAATATGATGATTTAATATTCACTGATGTACGAGGGCAAGCTTTGACACACTGCAGAAGTGGAGAAATATTTCAAATGCAGCTCACATATTTCATTTAAATCACAAGAACAGTGTATTTAGGGAAGGAAGATCAATAGCTCCATCTCTGCCAGCCCTCTCAAATGCAAACCAGGCAGCTACAGCTCATCTCTCAGTGAAAAAATCTGTCTTCTGAATGAAACATGGAATCATAGAAAGGCTTGGGTTGGAAGGGGCCTTTAAGATTATCTAGTTCCAACCCCCTAAAATGACAGCATGGTGATGGAACGTTGTGCAGCCATCACCCACGGCATTGCAGAATTCCTCTGGGCACCGGTGTGCTCGTGGGGTCAGCCCAAGCTGAGCAACACAGCAGCACTTTTCAAAAGGGGCCAGCAGGCCCAGGGTGGGAATTAGGGGAAGGTTTCCCAATTGAGTCCACAAGTTCACAGCTCCAACAAGAGATAGCCCGAGTTTTGGCCTCCTGATCTCCACCTCCACTGTCTGGGTGCACAGTTCATCCCAGCACGGTTCACACACTGTCGCTGAGTGATGCTCATTCAGCTGCTGTTGGACTTGCTGGATAGCACACATTCATCTGTGGCTGGACCCTGTGACTCCTTAAAACAGCCTCTGCAGCAGGATATTGATCCCTGGAGCTGAGGAAGAAGCAGGAGAGCAGCGATGAGAGTGGAAACTCTTCCATCTCTCTCCTCTGGCTGAGAACGGCACAATGGGAGGCTCTGTTACCTTTTACATGTTTCCAATATTCCACTGCAGGCTAAGAGGCACTGAGCTTTATGTCTGAGGTAAACACAGTGGAAGGAAAAAGAGTAGTCTTGCCAATGTTTGTGTAGCCTCACTGCCTGATATCCTGCAACTATCGTACAGGGATTTGCATTATGTGCCAGAACTTGATGAGAACGATGTTTCAAGATCAGCTCAGTGAGTGGGTGGATCCAGCCCCAAGACATAATTTTTTCTTACTTGAGCTAGAATTTACTTACTGGAGAGTCTATTTACACTGCTTGTAGGTTTTGTGCACTAAGGACAAGTTTAAAATAAATGTTATGAGGACTTGAGGCACGCCAGGACACAGTGACATTTCTGGGGCAAATTTGAAGTAGATCACAGCTGAGAGGTAATTAATTCCCTATTATTTATGATAAAGTCAAGTGTTTGATGTGAGTGAAAGACGTAGGAGAGTTTTGACTGACAGCCTTCCATTATCACAAGCTGCAAATGCATTTCTGAAGTTGTCAAGCATGAGATACCCAGCGTGTTGGATTTGTCAAGCAGATGTCATCAGGTCTGTCTGTGCAGGTAGCTGGGACTGTGGGATTTACAACTGGGAAGCATTTTCACCATGCAGAAGCATTGACAGCTCTTCTTCAGCCTTGAAGATGAGTTGGCACGAGGACTGGTTGTTGTGCTCATGTCTGGTTGCACCATAGCAGCCCACTGGTCTGGTGAGCTCTGGTCAGCAGCTGATCCCAAACAGAGGATGGAGTAGCACAGGTAACAGCTAAGCATTCTCCTGGAAAGGATTTGAACCCCCCAAATCAGAACTCACTGCAGAAAAAAAAAAAAAAGTGATTCACTTCAAAAAAAGTGATTCACTATAAATGTCTCAGTGACATTTTAATTATCTTGAGGATGTCCAGAAAGCACACCACAGAATTCCCATCCTGCTGTCACATCTGTGCTGAGTTAATGCCACGTGGTGTGCGCATAATACATTCACTCACAGTTTATTTCTGTCGAGGTCAACCCACGATACAGCAGCTTGTTTTTGGAGCTGATTTGAATCATCTCAAGTATTTGCTGGGGAGCTGCTGTGACCCCACCTGCGTGGGTGAGCTCTGCAGCTGCTCAGCAACGTAGGGAAGCACCCATGGCATGGGGGTCCTGATGGGACTGGGAAGCCCCAGCTCTGAGTCATCCCACACTGGTCGCTGTCTCTTCTAGGGTCACGAAAAAAACCTCATATGAGTTTCTTTTTGGGTGCAAAATGAACAAATATGCCACTGAGATCCTTTTTATTTTTTTTTTTTGCACTTGACATCCACGGAGAAGAGAGACAGGAAAGCGGGAACACGCCCTGATAAACAACAATTCTGGCAGGGCTGTAAGTGATTGTTTTAAAAGCTGTGCACAGCTAGTCTGCACTTCCCAGGTAGTTCCTATGAGGTTAATTACTGCAATATTGTTTTTTAATCCTGTGTCAGGAAGGAAGTTTGGAAGAAATAGTCGCTAATGACCTCAGATTCGTAGATTCCTGAAAAACTTGAACTAAATATATCTAAAATAAGAGTGTTTCTTTTAAAATTCTCTTTAGACCAACACTGTTTCCCCGAGTTGGAAAGTAACATTTGAAAACTGCTGATGGAGATGAGAAAACTTGGAAATAGTTTGTCATGGATGTCACGTGGAAACTGAAAGAAACTTTGGTATATCTATGCTAAAGCATTTACGTGGGAGGAGTGCATAAACTGAATGAAGTGATATTTTCCACGATTCCAGGACTGATAAATAAGGAAAGCACAGTGAGCACAATGCAGTATCTCCCAGCAAGCATCTGAGAAAGGCAGGCTAAAAATAAATGGTATGGAGATAAATACAGAGATTCTAAGTATGGGAGGCTGTCAGTGGGCCTTTGTAGCTGTTGGTTGCAGCACTGAAAATCACGACTCAGGGGGAATCTTTGAGCACCATGCGGTTTCAGCCCAAGCCCTGAAATTGCCAAGTGTTTTTAGAGGGTATTTTGCACCAGAAATAGCCCATTAAAAGTCCATTGGGTTGCCCAGAGGAGCTGTGGCTGTCCTGTCCTTGGGAACATTCAAAGCCAGGTTGGACGGGGCTTGGAGCAACCTGGGTTAGTGGAAGGAGTCCCTGTCTGTGGCAGGGAGTGGAACACGATGAGCTTTAAAGTCTCTTCCAACACAAACCATTCTGTGATTCCCTGAAAATCAATCAGCTTGCTACGATCCAACTCCAGATAGCATGGGCAGGGACCTGGTCACACAAGCTGTTATGAATTAAAACCAGCAATTCTCTAGAAAATGTTCCATAAGAAACCGTCCTTTGGATACTACAGAGGTAAGAAAACTCCCATTACTTCCACCATTTCACAAAGAGTTTCTGGTCGTTTCCAAAGCTGCAAGGGCTTTTAACCAGGTTGCAACGTTTTACATTCACCAGTCCAAATAATGAAGGCACAAAATTAGCCCAAAGATTTCAACTGAAAGCTCCCCCAGTGCCCAGAAGGTTGTAGAGAGAGCGCCCAAGTGCCTTAAGCATGGAAAAGACCATGGGGGAATATTGAAAGTTATTGGTTTTCCTCCATCAGTAATCACTGCCCTCCAAGTTACCATTAAAGAAAGAAATTCCAGAGCAGAGGATTTTGAATAGTGTGTGCAACCCTAAAACCAGGTAATGTTATTTAATTACAGGGCTGTAACAACACCCAGCATTCCAGCAGCCTTAAAACATAAGTCTTAGTTCAGAAACTTCAAAGATATGTTATTCTTTTCCTTACCACTGAGTTGTAACACTTTCTGGGTGTTATCTCTACGAGGTTTTTATTTCCAATCTATTAAAGTAATCTTAGCAATCTATTATTTCTAGGCCACTGAGGAAAGGTTAAAATGAAAGTTACACTGGAGGAAGTAAGTTCTGTTCCAAGTACGGGTTGAAAACATCTCAGTAGCAGAAAGCAGTAAGGTTTCAGAAGAAGCACTTATCAGGGGAACAGAAATGACTGATAACAGTCATTTGAAGTGATTTAAAGTGATTAAAGCAGCTTGAGAGAGGTAACGTGAAAGGATTTTTTTCCTCCACTAATGTAATAGGGAATTTGCAGTGCATGATTTAGACAGCTTCTACCTCCGAGCTGTTTTTGTACGACTGAGTTAGATTTCAAGCACTATATTACAGGAATGGAAAATTTCATTTTCAGGAGTACACAAGAAGAGAAACATCCGTCTTCACACAGCCATCTACCCAATTTGAATAGAGCTATGTGGCTGAGGAGAAACAGGGAATATAGATTTTTGGGAACAGCTGAACAGATTTTTGGTGAACCCAGCTGAAGAGAGGCTCTTCGACGTTAAGACCTCATGGATCCCAGATGGATAAATCACCTTCACAACATAAATCTGTGGAGCTTGATGGGCAGAATCATAGAATCCCAGAATGATTTGGGTTGTAAAGGACCCTAAAGATCACCTTGTTCCAACCCCCTGACATGGGCAGGGACACCTTGCACGGGAAGAGGAAGGTGCCCACAGAAGCAGATTTGGCACAGAAGCGGTGATGCTGTGAGCTGGCCAAACTCATTGTCATTTGTCTCGACTCATGGATGGATTGATCACCTTGTGCCCACTGCAGCACTCAGATTTTGGTCATTCTGATGGCTTTGGTGTCTTCTCCTGCCCCACATCCCATCCCTATCCTTGCTGCTGGGTTTTGGAGGGAGCCAAGGCCGTCTGGGCTTCAGCCCTGTTTCCGAGAGTGAGACCTATCCCAGGGAACAGGTTTCTGTTGGTACAGAAACAGCAGCAGCAGCAAGAGGACCTTTAAAAAAAAAAAACCCAAACCAACCAGCCCTTAATGCTTGGTCTGTTAATTTTTTGGTAGAATAGCAGCAGTTGATTTTATTAATTTCTATGGCACTATTGGGAAATTTAATAGTCCTATAAAAGCCAGTTTCAACCTCTGTGATTGTCTTATCTCTTCAAATAAATGCATACTCTGGGAATTTAAAAAAAAAACAACGAGAGTACCAACTGCACAGAGCCATTACTATGAATAATTTCCCTCTTACACAACTACCGAGCCCTGACACAATAGACAACAGCCTCTGTGGTTTGTCTGGGGGGGGAACATGCCAAGGCTCACTAAAAAGGGTGGTTTGTTCACTGGCCCCCGTCTGCTGAGGGCTCCCTTGGAGCTGCCACGAGTGCCGAGCAAATTGCGAGGCACCAAGGGCTGCTGTCAAACCAGCGACTGCACAGCAAGTTGTTTGAAAACAAATAATTCAGTCATTTAATGTATTTTCACATAGTAAAAACTGTTTAGTTGCTGGCGGGGATGAATAGCACGCTCAGTGAGGGGAACAACCAGCCTGGGGCCGCTGGAGGTGAGACTATAGGAGGTGGAGGTGAGGTAAGTTTTACGGTAGGGCATGGACTTTTAAGGCTGAGGGAAGAGGAAAATGGATATTTCACAGCAGCGTGGGGGTGAGCAACCTGCACCTCTGTGTACCCTAAAAATGCCACTATGAGTTCAAACAAAGGCTTGATACGCTGTGATTTTTAAAAAAGGAGGTGATATGTTCAGACCTGAGCAATATAGGCGTGTCTGTATCTACAGTGTCTCTGTACATTCAGGGAGAATGTGCCTCCCTTCCAGCACGACACATAAACACACACAAGTGCTTGTTCCCTAATGCCATGTTCTTCTTTTCTTATGGATAACTGCAGAGCTATACTCTAGACATGACCACTAAGTGAAAATTACTACCAGCCCTGTTTTGCTGCTGTTTTTTGTGGCTTTCTGATAATTTCAAAAGACAGCCAAGCCCTTCCAGCCCCTGCCCCTTCCCATTACAGACCACAGGCATCACGGCCCAGCTTATCCCAGCAGGAGTCCATGTGTCCCACTTGCCCCACCAGCCCACCAGCCTGGCCCTGGGGCTCTCCACCACGAGGGGTGCAAACAGGGCTTGCTCCACAGCTCCTCCGGGCAGAGTTTCTCACGGCTCGCGCTTCCATGAAGTTATTCTTGACTCGGATAATGTTCTGCACAGCTGCAATTTTTTTATCTGAGGCAAATGAGGCTTTTGAGGCAGGGACTATAATGAGGAGGCTTTTGCCTTCTGGGATCATCTCTGCTACTGACAGAAGATGGATGTTTTGTGCCCCCCTGCATAAGCAATAGAGAAAACGGGAATGAGGGCAATGGATCTCTGATGGTGTTTCCATCTTTCCTCGTGACACCAAACAGCTCCTCATGATTCCCTCGAGCTGGTTCCAGCGTGTCTGTGCTGTGGGCTGGAGCTGGAGAACAGGCAAGGACATGGAGCAAATGGGTGATAGACCAAGCTCTGAAAGAGGACATCCGAGGCTCCCTCTGTCTCCTCCAGACATTCTGAAGCACTTGCAAAGCACCTTCTCTGCGTACACTTTTACTTTACTTTTAAGTATGAATTACTACACTTCTGCTTTTTAACCTAAAATCTGCTTTAAATCAGATAGAGGCAAGACGTTTTTTACGATGAGAGTGGTAAAACAGTGGAATAGGTTGCCCAGAGAAACTGTGGCTGCCCCATCCCTGGAAGTGTTCAAGGCCAGGTTGGACGGGGCTTGGAGCAACCTGGGCTAGTGGAAGGTGTCCCTGCCCGTGGCAGGGGATGGAACTGGATGGCCTTAAAAGTCCCTTCCAGCCTAAATAATTTTATGATTCTCTGATATACCTCAAACCTGCACTGGGCAGGAATAGGGTGGTTTTGACCCAATTCTATGACTAGTGGGGGGCTGTTCTCCCTTCTTCCCCTTCCTCTGCATGCTGAGCATCCAGCAGGCTGATACAGGCTCGATTTTATTTTACTGTTTTTTTGGAATGAAAGACGCCATCTGTGGCATATCCCCCTGTTTATGTCTGCTGCATCTCTGCAGACTGAAACCTGTTGTGTGTGCCAACATGGAGCCTCTCCAGCCGATCAACTTCTGGGCTGTTTTTTTCACGATTCACGTAACAGTGCAGAGAAAAAGTAATTTCCAATCACAAGGCTATTTCCGAAAGTGTTCCTGGCACCTGTGCTGAAATCTTGTCTCAGCCAGAGAGTGTTAGCTCCACAATACCCAAAGGCAGGAGTCCTGATGAATTCCTGACAGGGAAGGTTGAGTGCTAATTCATCCCTCAACTTCAGGAGGACTCTGTACCTCTCTTCCAGATAATTGAACTTTAATTTATTTAAATTTAATGGAAAACCATATGGAGAGGAACAGAAAGCTAATTTAAAGCACTGCTCAAAGCAATCAATATGTTAACAGATTCCTTCAACATTTCACACTCGGTTGCTGAAAAATGTTTAAAATGTATGTTTTTTTTAATTGGTATTATGAAAACACAGGGTTTCTGGCAGGTTGTATTCAAAACTCGAGAGCCAAAATAAGCCTCTGTTGTGAAAATTGAAACATACTGTGAAAGCAAAAATCATTTTATTAGAAGTGGAAATGACAACTATTTTATATTTTACCCAAAAATGCACATCTATGAAGACTTCTAGGAAGACACATATAAATCCTAAAGGGCTCAGATCACTGAGTTTCACATGGCCCAGAAATAAAAGCAATAAAGTAGTTGCATGAGTTGCATTAACAGATTGGAATTGGCAGGAAGAGCACACGAAGGAGCCTTTCAGTGTAAACGGATTAAATACAGCTTAGAGGAGAATGTAAAATTCCCAATTATGCCCATTAAAACTTTAACCATTTTTATATTTTCCTTATTCCTTCGATGCATCTCCAGGTCAGTTCTTTCTACACTCATTTTAAAAACAGATTTTCAACAGATTTTTCAATGGCAGGATCTGCTTCTACTCTGAAAAGTTGATCTTCTAACATCGACCGTCATCTGCCTCAGAGTAAAAGCCTTGTACTTGTATCCTTGTTTTGCTCAGGTACAATTTAATTTACTTTTATAATAAGCATTAAATCCCTAGACAAGTTAAGATCCTAGACAAAAAAACCCAATGTTCTAATTGTCTTTTATCTTATAAAAATATGATGGTTTAGCGATGTCAGTGAGGTTTATATCTGCAGATTGTAAGTTATGTTACGGTTTCATCTTTGTCAAGCTTGAAGAGTTCAAGCTGTAAAAATAAGGGAAAGCCTGTTCTTTCTGAAAGTTTAATAACCTGAGATTGTTAAGAAGGCTGGAAGCTGAGAGGAGCAGTTACTCCCTGCAATGAAATTTTAGCAACCCATACAAAGTCTTATGAAAATTCTATAAATAAACTTCAGTTCTAACCTCACTGAGGGTTGGTCTGACTTCTCTGTGGCTTCTTAAAAACAAATTATTTTAAGCACCTTTTCAAAAAGTTTTTTTAAAGCATGCTTTATTTTATTTTTGGTAGGCAAATGATCTTTCAGCATTTGTCATTATCTGAGGCTGGAATTCCTATCACATTTGCCAGGTCCTCTCCCAGAAGCTTATTAATATAATGGTACAGCTCTGCAGAGACTAATAGCTCCAAAGGAAAAAGAGCAAATAATGGCTAAAGTAGCTTTATTTTATGTTATTTTATTTTATTTTATGTTATTTTATTTTATTGTTTTTATTTTATTGTATTTATTTTATTTTATTTCTATAATGTAAAGTTTCTTCACTTTCTTTCTATCTTTTGCCCCCGGATTTTTAATCTTGTAAAACTCATGGATGCCAAATAAAAGCTAAGAACTCTTTTAAATAAAATGCATCGTAAAATTGATCTAATTAAAACGTTTGTCTTTCAGTGGCTGCAAGCAATTTCACCTGCAGCAGAATGTGGAGGAGCTGCACTTTCCATGAGCTTTTTTTAAGACCCCGTGAAAAAAAATCAAAATTATGAGTAGAAAAAGCCACTAAAATTCCAACGTGCCAAAGGATGGGGACAAGGCCAGTATCAGTATCTTTCAAGCAATGAGTTCTCAGAAGAAGAGAATTATTTAATAGCCTAATTATGGTTAATCAAAATTCATTGATAACTACTCAACAAATATCCTTTCATCTCCTTGTGGGGAAAAACCATCTTTCAAAACCTTTAATTTCTAATTTGAGGTTTCCTTCTGTTCTCTTACCAAATCCCACCCAGAAAGCTGCCAAGATCCATCTTAAGACAGTTTAGGTTCCTTCTTCCAGCGCTGCATCTGATGGAGGGTTTCTAAAATTCAGTGTGGTGATTAGAGACCTTCTAATTCCACACTTAAATGTATTCAAGGCATAAATATATATATCTATATATATCTATATATGTACCCATTTGGTCTTGTCCTGCCCTTCCACCCAGATAATTCTTCTGGTTATCCCCAGATGATTTTTACAGAAAATTATTATATCCTTGGTCTTTAATCTCCTGACTTTGTGATCCCTGAGTAGCTGAGCTGGTTAAGTCACTGGCTTTGGCTGCAACACACGAGCCACTGTGCTGATTTTCCTTTACACTCATCCTGCAGTTCTGATAGACCAATGCCCACTTGCACTGCCTTCCTGGACTTTTTTTTTTGGAAAATTAGGGGCAGTGGGAATGGGCAAACAGTGACACAGCATTGCTTTGTTTGTTAAGCAGAACCCCTGTGACAATAATAGTGATGATTTTATGAAATTAGCTTTGTGAGAAGGTGAAATTATGGAGGGAGCAGGAAATAAGATCTTAAACAGGTAGTTCACATAGGATTTCAAGGGTTTGCTCGTGGCCTACTTTGGTGTTTGTATCATTATACAGTGAGCAGTGAAGTGATTTATTGATTTGAGTCCTTCTGTTAGAGGCCTGTACCCAAACACTGAGTGTCCTGTAACTTAGGACACCTGACTTTGGAAATGATTTCACAGCAGAAACCTCATTAAACAAACACCATTTGGGATGGGCATAGAAGTGTTTTCAAATACCACAGGTCTCCTGCTTGTTATTCTTAAGCCTCCTCTCAGCTTGGGAAGGATCATGGGAAAGCAAATGTGGAGCCAGCACAGAATCCTGATGGTTAAACTGCCCTGGAAGCTTCTCCATGGCCTGTGGAGATGTTGGGGGAGAACTCTCTGGGCAGCAGCTCAAGGGCAGGAGGAGCAGGAGAGCCGTGGATGGTGTGTGTGATGAAAGGCTTTGGTGTAAGCCCGAGGGAAGCATATTCCAGCCTGAAATGATGTGCCATATAGATGGGAGGATGCACATGGAAGCTGGGGGAGAGTGCTGGGGAGAGGAAGGGATGGGCGAGCTTTGGCTCCTGCTCTCACGTTGGGAACAGTGCCTGGGAACTGCACATCTCAGTGCATGGAGATGTGGCAAAGCAATCTGACCTTGACTTAGTGGCTCCTGATGGGTCCCCAAAATACTCTGGGCTCAGAAAAAAAACGCTGAGGTCTCTCCAGAGTGACTCAGAGGGTGTGAATGGCATCAAATAACGCTGTGAGGGGCTTCCTAAAAATGCACATGGGATTAGAAAGATTTATGTATCTGTGCTCCAGGGTCATCTATCACCAGGACAGCACAAATGCAGATTCCATGGACAAACCGATGCCCTAATGTGCTGTATCCCACCAGGACTGTGTCCTTTCATTAGGCTTGTGTCTGCACTCCTGCTAAGTGCTTCTGACTCAGGTTTTTTAATGTCTTAAAGAGCAATGGTGAACATTAGTGAAATAGTGAGGATATAGTCATTTCTCCTGTAAAGTGCATCTATGCTCTGGTGTCTGACAGCATTTACATAATTAAAACACAGAATCCAGCATGAGAAGTTGTAGTAATGGATGACTCCCCTCACCCTTTACAACCAAGCACCATCTGTCATTTGCAAAGAAACTGGTTTTTCAACTGACTTCTTTCTTTTTTGGAATGTGTTGTTTTTTATTTCCACGACAGAAAGCCTTTTCTGGTTCCCAGGATACAATTTGGGATATATAAATCAAAAAGTGCAGAAAAATGTCTGTTGGCTAGAATAATGAATGTGTCTGGCATGTGCCTCTGCCCAAGAAATGCACTTATCTCCGGAAAACCTTGAGGAACTTGGGAAACTCCTGTCCTGACTAACCCTCCATCTCCCACATTATTTGCATTGTCTACAGGGAGCAAATCCTTTCCTCCTGAAGGATTTCCTTTCTATCATCTGAAAATTCCCTCTCACCTGGTCCTCCCCTTCACATCTGCATTCCTGTTTGAAATCAGGCATAACATCAGTCTTTTCCTGGGCTTTTCCAAGCTGGATGGAAGGATTGGCTGGTTTGCTGTGACTCATTGCTGTTGTTTCCTTTTTTTTTCCTTCCTCAGTGTGGGCATATGTGTCAGACAGTACCTGGCAGAGGGAAAGCTGAGGGAAGGAGAGGCAGGGCTGTGAGTTTTATGCTGTGGAGGGGTGGGACTCTGTACATGAGAAAGGAACAGTCTTGGTTCCTTCAGCAATTCTGCTTCTTTTGGGGGAAAAAAAAAAAAAAGTCTGGTCTCTCCAAAGATGACACATTTTAAATCCACTCTCTTTGAATTTTCTGGGGGCAGTGCTGCCAAGCAGAGCATCTGTCTTCAAAATAGACAGTCAAAGTGAAGCAACACTCCTCATACAAAGGTTACAGCAGAGGAAACTGGAGACCATATCCTCTCTCCCAGTTTAATTAGGAAACTGGTTTCTACCTCCTTCTGTACTTCACTGTGTGTCCAGGGTTCTGATTGTGCTGCCTCAGTGTCACAGGCTTTTAAAATACTGCTTGTCATGGAGCTCCTTGGTCCACCTTTATGGGCAGGGTGTGTAGTACAGAGACAGAACTCTCTTGTCAGACCTGTGGCCACTCTTCACACGTCTGGGCTTGGGTGACAGACTCCAAGACAGCGAGCAGGGACTCAGACCTGCTCTGTCCGAGTCCCTCTGACCTCCACGGATGTAGGAAGTAGCTGCAGCAGGTGATGGACCATCATGGATGCTCCACCCAGCACAGGCCTTGACAAGCTGCCCTGACCTCTGCGGATGCAGCAAGTGATGGACCACCACGTCCATCCAGCACGGGGCAGCCCTTTCCAGCAGGAGCACTCACCCACCATTTCCTGCAGCACCAGGAGGGTCACATCCCCGGGCTAACACCTATCCCTTGCCTGTGTGGACTGTATTGATGGTGGAGTCTCCCCACGAGAGCAGCTTTTCCGTCGCTGTTGGCAATTCCCAAGCCCTCCACGGTCCCTGGTTTCTGCACGAAGCGCCCGGTTCTTGCACTACGCAGCAAGAAAATCCTGTGGTGGTGTTTCAAAGTGCCAGCACATATGGACTGCTCTGTGGGTACATATTTTCACTGTTTCCACTTCAGCATGATTTAAGGCTGTGGGGAAAATAGTTACAAAGGGGGAGAAAAACAAAACGAAGCCCCAAACTCCCCAGGACTGCTGCGGTCGGGCAGATGAATTTCATACTTAGCAATCACAAGCTGCACTGAGATAATTAGACTCAAAAGTCAAAAGCAAAGAGCCAGATGTTTCCAAACCTGTTCAGCAGAGATTCTGCCTTTGATTGTGACAATTTAGCATATGAAATAAAACTGTCTGTAGTTGGAACTAGAGTTTAATTTCTGGGGTGGTAAAAAAACTCTGCTTCATAGGAAGAAACTATTTCGGAAAGAAGCAAAGAGCTTCTGAAAGCCAGCAAGATAAAAGGCACAGTTAAGTAAAAAATTAATGAATTTTACCCTCTGTAGAGTTTAAATCCCAGCTACAACAGAAATTGGACTATATGACAAATGATTATGCACACAAAGATACAAATAAAAAACCATGTCCTTTTGATCTGCTTCTATAGTAACAATAATTATGGGAAACAAGTGTACAGGCCATCCCTGCCCATCAATGAATTTCAAAGGAAGCATATGGAAAAATACTTGCAGTTTTTCAGCTGAATTTTCCATATTTTCTGTTTTATTTCAGTACTGGACCAGAATAAGGTCATCAATGACACCACGAGTTATCCCATCTGAAGAACTCATCCCATTTGATTTTTTTTTTTAAATCTCAACTCCAGTTCTCAGGTAGCAACGGAAGAGGTTGTAGGAGGGTTGAGAAAGAAAAGAGAGAAGTATGAGAGAATAAACTAATTAAGATTCTAGACTATTGGAAAATCCCAATGCCACAGAATATGAAAGGTCAGGTAACTGAGAAACAGTCAAATTAAATTTACTTTCCCCTTTGGCTTTCCAAGAAAACCTCTGCAGCCACAGAACATTTCAGACCCAAAGGAAAATTGCAGTGGAAATATTAGGTTAACTTTAGAGAAAGGGCTTATTTAAGTGCTTTCTCAAGAGCACCAGAACACTGCACTAAACTGCACAGATATCTTTGAACCTCTAGAACAGAAATCAGCAGAAAACCAGCACACACAGTGATTATCAGATTATCCGTCCTGATGTGGACACACAACAAAGCCTGAGCTGCTTGGAGTCCGCTCTGTGTGTGACCTTTCCTACTGCAGAGCTGTAATCCAATAACTTCCAATACTTAATGTGAAACGCGTGCTCACGGCTAAAGTCTCTCCGGAGCAGTCAGTAAGAGGAATGACTGTAACTCTGCCAAAGGAAAAGAGGTTGCCAAGTTCAAATCTTTATTATATTATCTGACTACTGGGGGAATCAGTTATGTCCTACCCAGTGTGTTCTGGTGTCAGAGCTCACCCTCTCACCAGGGAGCCCTGATGGAGCTCATCTCCAAGTCTGTGAGCTGTATTAATCACTTCCCAACTGGAATCACTGAGTGGGGTAGCATAATGCAATGGTTCACTGCAGTATCACATTCCGTGTTTTGATTTCCTTTCTAATAACATTTCTAATTAAGACACAGTTCATACTGATTTTTTTTTTAAATGAAATATCCTACTGAGTAGTTTGCACATGTGGTGAAAGTTATAAAATAACTTTGTCATAATTTCAGATTGGATAGTTTTGCAACAGGAAGGATAATTTTGAAATAAACTGTTTCACAATAACAAACAAATCTCTTGCAGCTACAGTTACTCTGGACAGATCAGAGGCCTCAAGCAATTGTTCCCAATTTGTTCTCATTCTCCTGCTTCCTTTTCTTAAAGACATCCCTACCTAGATGTTCTACCAACACTCTAGCAAAGTCCATCTGAGGGTCAACTCATTCCTAAGCAAAACTGAGTCAAATCTGAATTTATCTGCTCCCAGTATCACCGAATCACAGAATAGTTTGGGTTGGAAGGGATCTTAAAGACCATCCAGTTCCACCTCCTGCCATGGGCAGGGACACCTTCCACTAGCCCAGGTTGCTCCAAGCCCTGTCCAACCTGGCCTTGGACACTTCC
>JAYRBT010000178.1:32677083-32693181 GCA_036023395.1 Myiotriccus ornatus | reverse complement strand
CACTTCCAGGGATGGGGCAGCCACAGCTTCTCTGGGCAACCTGTGCCAGGGCCTGCCCACCCTCACAGGGGAGAATTCGTTCCCAATATCCCACCTAACCTGCTCTCTGGCAGTTTACAGCCATTCCCCCTTGTCCTGGCACATGAGGAGGTGATTCTCCCACTCAGGAGAACAGTAGGTAGGTCCTCAGCAGTTCACTCTACATATGGATTCATGAATTTTAGGTTGGAATGCCTGTAAGCACTACCTTGGAGTGAAAAGTCTAGTGTGGATACCTCACAGGAAAACAAGGAGCTTGTCCTATGGCATTTTTAAATTCAAGTTCATCTGTAGATTTGTCTCCACATCTGCAAGCTCCTGGGTTATGAAGTGTCAGAACCATAAAACGCCTGCAGGCTTTCAAGCTTCAGCCTGTGCTTTTGAAAGGCACGTAATTCCTGTTTATTCTCCCCTTGCTTTTCGTGAAAGTTAATTGAACCCTCCCATTTCCAGAGGCACTGGGAAAAGCCTTGTGCCTAACAGCTAGTGTTTCCTACCAAATGAGATATGGGAGCTGGAGAT
This sequence comes from Myiotriccus ornatus, assembly GCA_036023395.1. NCBI lineage: Eukaryota > Metazoa > Chordata > Aves > Passeriformes > Tyrannidae > Myiotriccus > Myiotriccus ornatus. Next base: position 32,692,620 of record JAYRBT010000178.1, on the reverse strand, counting down.
CCAATGGAAACTTCAGAGCTGAGACACATCCTACAAATACCATCTCCAACTGGATTTTTCCTGGAGTTACTCTCCCTTCCCCACTTGAATGCAGGCTCCCAACCACTGGAGAAGCTGAAATGAGGAATACAGCCAGATTATGCAATAGAGCTATTAATTTTCTATTCATTCTGTGTAAATGTATCCCTTTTCTGTTAAACAGATTCCCTTCTCCTTATCATCTCTGTATTTAGCCACAGTATTTTAGCCGTGATGGTCTAGGGTTTAAGAGAAGTAATGGCTTTCATGGGGAGAAAGTTTATCTTTATTGGATTACTCTAAAAGAGCAGATAAGCATCCAGGCACGCAAGTCCGAATGTTTGGAAAGGAACTGCTTATTTGAAAGCTCAGCCCTTCTCTCCAGCTTTTCCAGTTTGCCTAATAAAAGCATTTTTCCTTGCAAAACTTGCCATGACTACTCCTGAAATGCCACACAAAGTCAGGGGACAGCAGTCTGGATTCCCAGTCAGGAGAGGCTCAGAGGCAAATTTTGAAGAGCTGGAACATCAGCCACAAACACGAGCTATATGTAGGTCTCATGGGCTCAGATAGGAGCAGGTCTGGGTTTTTTTGGCTGCAGACACTCCAGGCCATTCCTTGGCAGCGTTTCAGGAGCAATATTTATACAAGGATGAAGCACGACTTTGTCAAGGCATTTGCACAAATTTAAAACTTTGTTTTTCCTTGCTATTATTTATAATAGCAGACTGAAAAAAAAAATTAAAATAAACCAACCCAAAGTTGGTTTCCCTATGGAGGAATTTTAATTGGTTTTCACGGCAGGATTGAGTGACACTGTGGGTCCTTTCTCGTGGACATGGGTCCTGCGTTTCTTCCACAGACATGATGAAAGCAGCTTGGTGTAAGTTTTATCTTATACCAAGAAGAAAAGAGACACCGGAGAGTGGTCAATCCTGAGATGAACTGTGAGGATGAGGAGGAAAAGGAAAATATTTTTTCTTCTTGTTGGGAATTCTGTGTTGATAATGAGGAGCAGGGGCTTTAGCACGAGGGATTTATGCTGAGTGATCTGTCTTTGCTGAGCTGGAGAACAAGTCATTTTTTTAACCCATAATGTGAAACAAATTTCTTTTGGCTTCAGGCTGGTCTCTGAATATATGATAATGTAGATAAAGGTTTCTTGGATTTAACTTCAGGTTTGAAAGGAAAAGGAAATATCTGTATTTAAAACCTGTGGTCACATATGGACCTTGGTAAGGTCTGTTGATACTGAACACTTTGCTGGATGCTTCTCAATACACAGGAGACACACTCTGTGCACCAAAGAACAGAAAAATAACAATGAACTACTAAGTTAACTCTCCTGATTGCTCTAGAAATGAGCACAAGATAGAGACATTACACAGTTTTCTGAAATGAATGACCCCACAGACCTCTGATTCTGAGAAATAAATTTGTATACCTGCATGGGCTCATCAGAGAGGAAAATAGTACATTGTTCTCGGTAGCTAATTAGAGCTATTTAGAAAATTGCAGTTTCATTTTGTAGGTGAATGCTGGAATTTCTTAATTTCTTCTCATTCCAAACTGGAATAAAATGTTAACATTTGCTGATGTAATAATCATCAAGTAACAGTAATGTAGTGCTATAGTTAAACAAACCCCAATCACACAAGCAAAGGAAAAAAATGAAGATTGCATCTTATTGAAATGAAATGTTGACAGATTCGTTAGGAAGCCAGAAAATGTAGACAAAATTGATATATCACCTCAAACACTGCTGCTGCAAGCACTGGTCCAAGTGCTGTTCCATGTCTGTCTTAGCAAGGACTGTTGGATACAGCAGGCAAGTGTTCCCTGTTCCTGCCCCAGCAGCCCCCACGGGCTATAATACATGATGACCTTCATCCTGACGTGTTCTGGGGGTGGAAAAACATATTTTTGGCAAACTATGATTTCTATCTTTCTATTCCCAGCTCCACTCCCTTTGTTCAAAAGGCAGCTTGGTTCAGATTTGATCTCGGCACTTAAATTTTATCTTGCAATGAAGCAGTGGTGGAAATGGTGGGAAACGTCATGACACAAAGTCTGGTAGACACAAAGGGTGAAGCCAGTCCCAGAAACTCCATTTTGCCCCAGAGGTCTTTAAAGTGAAAAGCTTCAAACCTTTATTCTTGCTGACAGAGTTAGAAATGTATGAGGCTGTCAAAACCAAGCTCAGATGCAGTGTTGTGTCTGTCACTGTGCTGGTGGAGTTTAGATAGGATTGAGAAAAAGAATTTGTTTCCTCAGTAGCAGAAAATTGCTTATTTTACAAGGTGCCATGGAGAGTGTTATCTACTTGGGATTTATAGGGTAGAGGTTTTAATAATGCATTTCAGCAGGAAAGGAGTATTTGTTTTATGACATCCTTCCCAGGGTGGTGGTTGGCTTTTAGATGCACTGTGGCTTGAAAATTAACAGTACACCTGTCAGGGAGCTGTGATACCACTTAACCCAAGGGCAAGGTCGGATTTGCAAAGGAGTGGGAGCTCAAAGTGTTCCCAAGACCAGGGGTAGCCGGGCTGTGGAGGGACCCCCGCTGGCAGGCGTGGTGGTGGGACAGCGTCAGGAGAAGAACACTGAGGCACTAAATGTAGTTTATTATTTTGGGCAGCACCTCTTTGTGTGAAAATACCATTAGCAACAGCAGTGGCATTGAAGCCGTAAGAGGGGCTGTTCCTGTAGGATGGCACTGGGATGTGCTCCCGTGAAATACTGCTGGCTGACATCGGATAACAGCGGTGAGACAGCGCAAGCCTCTGAACCAAATTCACTGAGGATAGAAATGATGCTGCTGCCTTTACATTAAAGTCAGAGGACCAGAAAGCGGACCACAATGTGCAGTTATTTGGCAAGCAGCAGCTCTGGCAGCTGAGTGGAACTGACACAGCAGGCTGAGCGGGGAGGAAGGCACGTCGTGTGACAAACAGCTAACAGGAGGGCAATATCAAGGAGGTGCAGAGAGTTATTTGTTGCTTAATGAAGAGCCTCTTGAGGTCGAAAATTTACAGTCCTTTCACAGTTCAATTTTGTTGGAGTAGGGAATAAAAATAACCATTGAGTGGAGTGCAGTGATGTCGTGATGCACAGAGGAAGTAGCACAGACCTTGCAGACCTACAACCCAAAATTATATTGACAAGGGAAGGCAGGCTGAGAACACGAGCCAGAAAAGGTCAGCTAGGGCATAGTATGGGGGTGGTAATTAGGCCACTAATTAGATTCTTCAGGGCAGGCTGGGGAAGGAAGAATGCTTCACAGTAGAAAAAGGAAGAAAAATTCCCAGCACACTGTCAGACAGGCATCACCATTCCCTTCAGACCAATCTGCCTCATGATTGCTGTGACGAGCCAAGTTCTTGCTGGTGAGAAGCAGTCTGAGCAGCTGGGGGTGGGATACAAGGACTTCATGCCAGGAGTAAGTTTTCTTCACCACAGAAAAACTGAAGTTCAGAGAAGAACCCACTGCGAGTCCTCCAAGCTCCCTGAAGGAAAGTCCTTGGTCAAATAAGTGGGATCAAAGCTGGAGTTTGGTGCAGGACAGGCAGGAACAGAGGTGTTCAAGATAGGAGTCATCCCTTGCAAGCCAGAGTGCACTGCTGTCTCTCTGTAATGCGTAGGTAACAGGAGTAAGGTCAGTTAAAAAGGCTGAAAATATTCCCTGGAGAAAACCAGGTCCCCATTGAGTTCAAGAAGCTGAATTAATGTCATAGAAACACTGTGAGTTGATTTTCTGAGGTGGTTGGAGTCCCTGCAGAATCACACTCCTCACTGACCTGTGCTTGGCTTCATCCTGATCCCCTCCTCCTGGTCATATTTAAAACTCTTAAACATTTCATCTTTTTTTTTTTTTTTTTTCACTTTCTGGGCTGTGAAATCAATAGTCTAGTCACACATAAACGTAATCCAAATCTTCCTTTTGTGCTGTTGTGGTTGTTATCACAGAAAAGGTTCAGACTGGAAAGAACTTTTTACAAAAGATTGTTGATTCTGCCGGGATGGATCAAAGCCAAATCTGTAACATTGAGGGAAGAGAGAATTCAAATAGTAAAGAAAAAGTGAAAGCATTTGGGACATAAAATAAATGTGTCGCTTTAGCTGTGGTGTTTCACCTCTGTGTTTTACTGCATCACACCTGAAACAGGAAAAAGCTGCTCAGAAACTAAAAAATATAGAAAATATTTAGTGCAACAACGTTTTCAAGGTACCTGTAAGAACAGTACTGAGAGCAGTGTTGTAACTGATGGAAGTTATGATTTAAAAGGGCAGAGTGAGCACAAACATTCTGTTTCTCTGCAAGCACAGGGGAGACCCAGGCAGAAGGGCAAGGGCATGAAGTGAGAAAGGGCAGGGTTAGATTGGCTTAGAAGAAATTCTTCCCTGGGAGGGTGGGGAGGCCCTGGCACAGGTTGCCCAGAGAAGCTGTGGCTGCCCCATCCCTGGAAGTGTCCAAGGCCAGGTTGGACGGGGCTTGGAGCAGCCTGGGCTAGTGGAAGGTGTCCCTGCCCGTGGCAGGGGTTGTACATACTTGAACAGTGGTCCAATCTATCCACAAATAAAAACAGTGAACTGTGCTGGGCCAACCAGACAGGAGGAAAACCAAACCTAGTTAACATTACACTCTACTGTAATGATGTTTCTTATCTTTGTACACCCTGAAAGTAAAATTTGGAGTTCAGGTACATACTATATTGAATGTAGAGCCCACCATACATTATGGAAAATCCTACCCCGCAGTCAATTGTCCTCGACACCAAAAGCTGATGGGGAACAACCTTTTTTTGTATGTGGCCATAGGAAAGAGCACAATGCCTTCAACTCCACTGATAAGAGTTCCCCGAAACTAGTCCCCCAAAATTAGACCCCAGACTTGGTGATGCAACTTCTCTGGTTGCATCTTCCTGAGAATTCTGTTACTTTGGTCAGAATTTCACCCAATTCAATTAAGACTATATATGTCATAAGCAGTTGCCCTCACACTCTTTTGGGCTACCATGGGATAAAAAAAGGAGGCTTTGATTAAGGGTGAGGACTTAATAACTGAATAACTAATAGTCAAGATGTGGTCTTCAGCTACAGTGCTCCGTGGCAGTGAGTATAAGAGGTTTTTGGCCCAGAAAGTTTATCAGAGGTTGCCTTTTCAGCTCTCCAGCAGCAAGCACCAGGAGCCTTTGCTCAGCTGGTGACCAGCAGAAAATTAAAAAAAAACAGATTGTCTTTTTTTTTGTTGTTTTTCACACAGCAACACTTGCCAGACTCAGCTGCAGCCTGGTGGTGAGAATTCTTGTTGCCTGAGGAAGTCTCCAGCAGGGCTGCAGGGAACACAGAGTACGGGCGAAGGACGGCTCTTTGTTCCCCTGAGCTTTGGGGCCGCTCTACCTTCCCCGGAGCTGCCTGGGCCAACAGCCCAGCACAAAGCCAACCGCTCTTTCTCCCGAAAAATAAGAAGAGAAAAAGGAGCAGGGGGAAAACTTGGTTGTGAAATTGGAAATAGAGGGAGAGGAAGAGGAGTGCCCAGTTTGGCAAGAGGAGTGTGAGTCAGGGGAGGGGAGCAGGCAGGTCCCCCCACCCCAAGGAGGAAGGTCTGGCCAGGACAACAGGAAAGGCTCAGCAAACATGAAGCCTTTGGGAGTAAAGCAAATGCTTCAGCTTGGGGTGGAAGTGCTGATGTTTCAATCAACGGGGCCACAGGAATTACGGGTTATTTTTATTTCCTTGAAGGAAGTGGGAAATGGACAAGAATGGGGAATTTTTCTCATCTCCCACCTTCAGCAGATGTGCAGGGAGCGCTGAGGGAGCTCACAAGGCCCCGGTGACTCCCAGTGCTCCCCAGGTTCACTGGGCAATACTTTTTAGTTATTTGCAGGCAGTAATCGACAGCAGCAGTTTAATTAAACAAAAACAGCAAGACAGTTTCTTACTGAAAGGGCAGACAATAATAATTTTCTGGAAATGGATCCCTCCAGCCCTCACTGAGGATAAACACTCAGAGAACTTGCAAATTCTGATAAGCGGCTTCGAGCCTGCCTTGTTATCTTGCTTTTTCTCATACTGTGAAGTTGTTGGGAGGAAAAAAAAGAGCTAGAAATCTTTATTATTCCTCCCAAGGGATTCATTGCATTCTACTTTGCACTGCTTCATCTTATTACCAATTTTCCCTGTACATGCTTTTAATAAATACTTATTGCTATAAAGATAATAACACTCTTATCACATTAATGGCTTTGCAGTAGTGTAAATGAAAATGAATATTAATAATATTAACAGTAACCTTGATACAGTAAAAAGCTGCTAACTGGGAAATTTTTGAAGTGTTTTACAGTATAAGAAATCTTTATTTCTGTTTTTTCCTCTGCCAGTGCTGGAAGGGAAAGAAGGAGACAGAAATTTAGATATTTGTGGAAAAAGGTCAATGATTATTTCTTATTATAGATCACTGCAGTCTGGTTTATTAAAAATATCTTCTCATCCCAAACTTCTCCCTGAGGTATTTCTGCTGCCTACCAGCACTGCAATGAATGAATGAAGACACCATACGGGCACTTGCCTTCCAGAGTGTGTGTAAGTCTTTTGGGGTTCTGCACAGATTCCAGCATATGGGTCAGACTGACACTGCTCTTTTGAACCAGAAGTAAAAAAGCAGTGGTGCTCCAGCAGCTTTTCTGGGCAGTTCTGCATCTTCTCATCCATAAAGCTTTCCTTTTGCATCGTTTTTCCCTATGAAAACCACACGCCAGCTGAGTTTAGAGCAGCCTTGGCTGCAGCCAGGACATGCCAGACCAGCTTCACTGCTGATTCTATGACAGGGGTGACTGTGCTAGCACACAATTTTATTCCTGCATGGCAAAATGAAGCCAAGCCAGAGGTTGTATCCTGGGACTGCCTGATGTCCAGGGAGCTGGGAGCTTCCAGGAAGGCACAGATGTCCTGTCCACACATTGGACCTGCACGTCTCCAGCCCATCTGTGCAAGACGAGAGCAGTTGGCCTGGTGTGGGCCAGGAACGCTGTGATGGCTGTGAACCATCCCTGTGTTTGATCTCCATTGCTGTGGGAAACACATCAAACGTTCCCAGTGGTCTCACTGCTTGGTATGAGCCACTGGAAGTCACTGAGTCACAGACTGGTTTGAGTTGGAAGGGAAATTAAAGATCATCTTGTTCCAACCCTCTGCCATGGGCGGGGACACCTTCCACTGGACCAGGTTGCTCCACGCCCTGTCCAACCCAGCCTTGAAGTCCTGGACAAGTGGAGAAAATCCCAAAATTGCAGCCCACCAGAGAAGAGAAGTTTGAGGAGCTTTGTAGAACTCATTTAATAAATCAGTCAACCACACTGAAGTTTGCACCCTTTTACGTTGCATCAATTTGCATTAAAAAAAAAAATCACCTGCAAGTAAATCATCAGATATAGTTTCTTCTGCATCCCAGTATATTTCCCAAACATTTCTCTTTGTTCATATGTAGGCTGACTTTGAGATTGGGAGCACATGGAACTGAGCACCAAAGGTTTTTGAATGACTTTTTGCAGCCTGTAGTAGCTACAGGCCTAAAAACTCTCGCAGGATCCTTTGATACTGGTAGTTGTGTGTTCTACAATAGAGAGAATAATCTATTCTGAACAAAGAACTCTCAAACATAGGTATTGTGTTAATCTAACATGAGAGGTAATTCCAGTATTCTGGAAGTGCAGTCATAGGGAAAAAGTATTACAAGATTTCCAGTACTAAGCAGAGATTTTAGACTTAAAACCCAGGAGTTTATATAAGGTTGAGCTTTGAGATTTTCAGGTCTGAAAAATCTGATAATGTCAAAGTTCTTGTCTTTACAGCACTGAGAGCTGTCACACTGCTCTTTTGCTTTCATAGTTTGTGGACATTTTTGCACACTAAGGCATAAATTTAACAGAATAAACAGTAATGTAAAAAACTGCAGATGGTAACTCAGAGCAGCCAGGCATTGCTTCCGAAGGTGAATTTAACTTTAGGGTGCCCTGGTTTAGCAGGTGGCAGATGTCAAGCCTGACACTGCACTGATGAAACTTTCATGAATGCAATCTTTTGGTGGGGGGTCAAATTCACAGAGAATTTGCTTTAGCTGAGGCTGCTACGTTACCTCAAACACTACATGTGTGTAATTATTTCAGGTATTTGGGCTTGGCTTTTCAGTTTGGGGAAGGCAGCTGGATTTTACAGCGGGATGGAGAGTATCAGCAAACACCTGGAGACAGAAGTTAGAAGACATTTGAAGCGAAGAAGAATTTATTGCATATGATCACCTAGAATAACATATTGTTCTGCTTATAGCTGGGAGATGTACAGAGAGTGGGAGATGTAAATAAGAAAATGTGACTGAATCACTGCAGGAACCTGCATTAACTCCATCAGTGACTCCTGCAGAGCTTGAGGTACTGTGCAAGAGCTTGACCTCGCTGTCAACACATCCTTTTCCCCCTCAGCATTACAGCAGTGTCCCTATTACTGGGTATAAATGAAATGTAGATGTATTTTACAGGGATATGTAGATCCCATCATGCACATTCACCTCTCTGCTTTGGCACTGCTAATCTGTCTCTCTCCCTCGTTCTGATTTACAGCAGTCCTTAACATGCACACTAAGGCCTCTCAGTAGGGTTTATGTCACTGTCACTTTTTCATTTTGTCTTGCTCTTGTATTTCCAAGCAGGCAGAAACTGGCAGCCACTGTCTTAAGCATAAAAGTGAATTGCAAAAAATTAACAAAGGCCAAAGGATGTTGTGGAAACCAGAGGTGTGAAGGGAGGTGTCCAGGCTTCCTAACAGGGTGATTAAATGTGGCAATACAGCCTTGGTGAGTTAACACAGCACTAACTGCCCACAACCAACACCATCCAGAAGCATTCCAGGGAAACAGGTATTTCTTGTCATTGTCAGGAAAGCTGAATCGGTAACGAACAGAGTGATGATGAAATGCAGCAAATCTTGGTTCTTGAGCAAAAGCACATTAGTTTCTGGGACATGAGGCTCATTTGTAATAGGGATCTAACTCACATAATCAACACAAAGGCTAAACACTGAAGAGAAGTTTTTCAGAAATAAAGATTGATTTCTGTGCCAGTCCTTCTGTGCGAAACACACTCCCAAATTGCGTTTTTGTGCCCAGAAGCGGGTGTTTGGATGCCCAAATATCTGTTTGTGCATACCAATGGGCAGTTTGCCTGTGCAACCAGAGGAAAAGCAATAGAGGGATGGGTTTTCCAAATTTGAACTCCCTGGTGGTGCTTCTTGGCTCTCGCTTTGAGGAGAACTGGCTCAGTGTGCTTCTCTGCCCTCAGTGTTTCTGGGTAGAATCCACAAGCCATTGAAGTGCTCCATGGCACCACTCCGAGCTCTTTGAGTAGGGATGAGACTCTCCCTCTGTCTCCTCTGCTGTACAGCAATGCTTGACATTAATATTTCACTTTTCACCACAAGTTCTCACAGCTCTTTTCAAGCCTTATTAAGGCTCACATCACACTTGGGGATGATGCAAATGTCCTAATGACAGGAAAAATGAGGACAAGAGAAGAGAAGTGACTTGCTCAATATCACACAGTTGCAGCCCAGAGACTGAAACATGAGATGTGAGTCTCGGTAGTTTGCTCTAACCACTAATAAATAATAATGACTGGCCATATTGATAATTAATAGTGCTTTTACCGAGCTTAATACACATAAAGTGCTGTTGAAATACTCATTTGTTCACCCTTGCTGATCACTGGGGCTATGCACGGTCCTCATCCTGCAACCCCCTCCACTTTGCAGATGTAGAAAATCACTGAGTTAGCCAGATATTGCTCCACAGTGGGGAGCTGAGTATGGAATTGCTTGCAAGATGAGGCATGAAAGAGGATGCTCAGAGTGTCTGGCTTTTGGCATGTCACTGGAGTGCCTGATGTAGGGGTGCTTGAGCTGAGAACTTGGTCTACCTTACTGCCAGAAGAGAAGCAAGCTCCATTAGAAGCCCATTCAAAGCATGTGAATTAGAAGCTATTTCCCTCTGCTGAGCCTCTGGAGAGATGAACATTAGAGATCTCAAGCCAGACATGTGAATATTCTCCCTTAAGTGCTTATTATTATTCCCATTTTGCAGGTGGGTGAACTGGAAAGGACAGGACTGTGCTAAATTAAGCGAGCTGCCTGCACTGGTTGGGCTCTCTCTTTGCTCCCCCATAAAACTCCTGGAAATGTGTCTGAGAAAAAAAAAAAAAAAAAAGTAAAGCTGAATAAATCTCCAGGGAATATGTTCAGGTTGTAAAAATACAGAGGCAGTATCGAAATATCTCCGAGTGCTCTCGGAATATATGGTGAGTCATGAGCACCGTATATTAAATGGTCAACGCTTCTTCAACAGAGGCAATTTCTCATGCGAGACCACAGGAGTCACAGGAGTTGGCCCTGCACCAAACTGCCTGATTCAGCAAGACATTAGCAGCGTGCAGAAGCTCTGCTCTTGTGTTTCAGCTCTCAGGCACCGGGAGAGGACAAGGGGGATTGAGGGATTCCTTTCGGATTCAAATGTGACGGAGTTTTAACTATGCGACTAGAAACTTGTCAGAAACAAAATGCATTAAGAGTAAATAATCACAGAATCGTAGAACCACAGAGTGGTTTGGGTTGGAAGGGACCTTAAAAACCATCTTGTTCCAACCCTTGCCATGGGCAGGGACACCTCCCACTGGACCAGGTTGCTCAACATAATACATGTATGAAATTCATCTCTCCCATGCTACTTCTTCTGCTTGTATGATGGAGACTGAGTTATATCTCTCTGTTTTCCGCCATCTCTGGTATTTTTTCTAATCCCAAAATTAGGCTGCAACTGTGGTAGTCATTAAAAATTATCATATGAGAAAGTGTTTATCAGTTCTATCATTGCAGGTGCACCGGAAGAATGATTGCAAATTAAAGTGGCTTGGTAACAAGGCCTGAGTTAGCAAAAAAAAAAATTAAAAAAAAAAAAGGAGAAGAAAGGTATATTAATTTTTCTGAAATTAGAAGATAGAATAACACTGGGAGAAAACATTTATCATTATGTCAGCAAGGAGGTATGTGATTGATCGTTGTAATAACGGGTTTCATAACTTTGAAGGTAAAGACAGTTGATCTATCTTGGTACTTTTCATATAACATCTTGCAAGTTAAATGACTTTATTTGTGTATCTAAAATAAAGGCTAATCCAACAAAAGCAGGCTTGGAAGTTCATCTCTTTGCAGCTGTACAAGGTCAAGGCCCATCCTCTGTTCCTGAAGGAAAGCAGGATGGCACAGGCCGTGCCTACAGCAGTAAACCCTCTCAGAAAAGCAGGCTGACCTCATGCAGTGACCTCACTGATGACATCATACCTGCAAGGAACAGTGTCTGGCCTCGCTGTTCCTGGAACCAGGTACCCTTTGGGCTGAAGGGGAGCATGGAAAAGCACAGAAGCACAGAGTCACAGCAGACCATGAGCGGGAAGGGACCCACAAGGACAATCAAGTCCAACTCCTGGCCCTGCACAGGACCACCCCAGCAATCACACCATGGCAGTGGGACCTCCTGGCTGGGCTCCAGACTCTGGCCCTCCCTCCTCTGATACTGGCCAGGTGGCAACTTCTTATCAGGCGTGAGGAATGCCCAGAGTCCCCCTTGGATCCCTTCTCACACAGTGACAGGGTTTGCTCTTTATACAAGAGCCTCTATTGCAACAAATAGCAATTTCATACAGTGAGTGCTCATCCCACAAACTCAGCATTAACAAATCAGCCCTGCTACTTGAAATATTTATAAATTGTGGCTACAAGAAACAGTCTTGCTTTTTTTTTTTTTTTTTTTTTGCTCCATCAATATGAGATGTTTACCCAGAATGTAAACAAATTTTAAGGGAAGATTCATATGTGCGTGGACATATCTTGTATGTCTATGTGTTTCATGCCACAGGCTCTTTTTATAACTCTGGAGCCCCTGCTGAAGGCTGGGGTTTGCAAGGAATTTTGGGTTTAGGCTTGAATGAAGAGCAACAGATGGAAAAATGGGATGCAGAGAAAAGAGCTTATAAAATGCAGCTAATTTGATTTTTCTTGAGGTGGATAGAATGGCAAAAATCACTTAAGGAAAAAGGCACACATATAATCCAACACTTATTAGAACACATGTTCTGTGTTTTAAATGCTTCATTTTGAATCCAGGAGGAGAAACAAATGACATGAAAGTTAAAACTCAGGGCACTGAAGTATAAATAAAAGGGCCCAGTGACCCACAATTCCCTACCAGTGGCTCAGAAATCAAATGCAGTAACATGCATAGATCTGGAGAGTGACAGTTTGTATCTGTGACACAGAGGCAAAAAGATTGTTCTGTGACAGAAACTAAACTCCTCCAAGAGTAACACCCTTCCCTCTTCATCCACAAAAGCAAAATGAAACCACAGGGCAGTTCATATGGGAAAGGAGGAACCTGGAGCAGAGCTCCTGCTGACTTCAGTGGCAGTGGGATGTGCCTTGCATCACATGTGATGGGGACAGAGAAGCCAGCTGATCCTTTCAGCAGAGATCTGAGAGGTGTTAGAGCATCTTTCCCCATTTAGTCTGTGGTTAGCTATCTCAAGCTCTTTATTAATCCGAGCTCATAATGCATTAGAGATTTCTAAAAGCTTTCTTTAAACTTTTTATCAAAGCAAACAATTTAGATAGAGCCTGAACCAACCTAATATCAAGCTCTTGGCTGCTGCCTCACCTGGTTTTGCCATTGCTGTGATGAGCCCTTGGGTGCTGTCACATAAGAGTTTTAGGAGGAGCGGTGTCAAACCCTCGGGCCATCAGCACACGTGAGCTATTCCTGGTGCCAATTCGAACCCATCTCCATTTGTCTTCTAAATCTTAACTCCCAGTTCATAGTTTTAGAGGCTCACAGAGCTGTGCACAGGTTTAAAAGCTTCTTCTGCCCTAGAAGTCACACACATGTATTTCCAAAAGCAGCAGGTTTCCATCGGCTTCAAGCTTTCTCATGTGCAGTGCCACGAAAGCTTTATGGCAATTCTGAGCACTGAACCATTTAAAATCTATTTTAATTGATTCCTGGCCATTTCACAATTCCAGCATATTGTTAAATCAGTGGTAGACAAAAGTAGCAGGAGGTAACATCTTTTGCATTGCTGCAGGGAGATCACATCTAAAATAAGGCAGTAAATTCTGGGTACCTCACTGCCAGAGAGATGCAGACAAATTGGAAGGAACTCAGGAGAAGAGCAATAAAAATGATTAAAGGTCTGAAGAGACTGAATTATGAGTGCAGATTAAAGGAACTTAATATGCATCGCTTGGCTAAGTGATGACTAAGAGGGGAATGATACCCTTCAACAAGTACATGGAGGGCATAAAGATCACAGCTAAAAAGGAACTCTTTCGGGTGCTGAAGGACACACAGCTCAGGATAAAAGGATGACATTAGGCAGAAGGAAACTGGCCCTCGACTTTCATCATTAAAATCTAACAAACCGTTTGTGGGAAAACAAATTCAGACACATTTATCTGATCAAGTTTCATTATTAGGTTTTTGCCAGGTCCAGGGACAAAGGCATTGCCTTCAATTAAAGACTGAGCATGAATTCCCAGATGCACTCCAGGGATGTGCCTGCCAAGAAGAAGAATTCCCAATCCAAGTCAGGAAAAGAGCAGAAAAGCATTTTGAGAAGGTTGATATACCCTTTACCAAGAGCTGAAGGATGTACAAGATATGAAATTAGTGATCTCTATTTTAGGAATGTGTCTGTTGCCAGGATACTGGGGGGGGCAAAACGAAAGTAATAACACATTTCTTTAAAATATACACATTCCATTAATTCCAGTGAGAATTGTACCAATATTTTAATGGGAGAACAGACAACTAAGAATAGCAAATCTTCCTGCAATTTTCTCACAGCACCAACTCACAGCTCGAAGTCTCAGAGTTGGAAGAGAGCTGAAATAGTCTCTGTGGATGTCGGGGGGGCAGTGGTTGTACATCCTAAGCCCAGCCTAAGACAGCAACTGTGCGACTGGGCACCCGTGTGGGGCTGGGCTGTGCTGTGGCTCCGCTCGGCAGAGCAGCTCAGCGGCGCGGCACTGCAAGTCCTAAAGCTGTTAAGCACGACATATATATCACCTTGTGGTTTCCCAGGCTCACTGCACGGAAACTCCCCGGACAGATTTTAGAGGTCCCCACCCGGGAAATTATTTGTTTCCAGCTGCAGCTACCGCTTTGCTCAGCTGGGCAAAGGGGGAGTCCTGAAGGTGCTCACTCAGGCAGCTCCCTTGGGGAACCTGGTACGTCCCTTTGCTCCTCACGGCTCGTGGCAGAACAGGGACAGAGGCGTTTGGGGGAAGTTTTTGTCTTTTCCTCTCACAACCCACATCCGTTTCTGGTGGAATTACATCTGATGCAAGGATATTAGTTTATGCTGGTACCCTGCAGCGGCATCCCTTGAGAAAAGCTTTGGAAAGCACTGCCTGGTGATGGATGGGAGGTCATGGGAAAAGGGCTCCCCAAAAGCAGGCGGAGTGGGAAGCGAAAGCCTCCTGAGTGCTTGTGGGCAGTGAACTTCTTCCTCTGGTTTTTGACTTTGGGAGAGAGGAAGCACAAAGCAGAAACATCTGCATTTCTAACTCCTCCCCGTGAGAATAACCTGGAGATGCTGGTGCTGTAATAGGCACGTGGAGGAAAAGCAGCCCGTTTCCCGGGATTAGCATCCCATTACAGCGGTGCTCTGAGGACACAATCTGATTTATTTATCCCAGAGTTAAATCTGGCTATAAATGCACAGCTCTGCTGCTGTCAAACCCAGCCAGTGGACCCCTCCACCAGAGTTCTGCCCCAAACCACAGCCAGCAGCAATGAGGAAGGACTCCCCAGCTTAAAAATCACCTTTTAAATTCACACACTTGCACTACTAGTTGTGTGCCCAGTTTTCAACACTACTAAAGGGCTCTCTCATCTTTTTTTTCACCAGATAAGCCTGCTCACAGCTAAGAAATATGTATAAACTTGTTTTAGAAGTGAGATGATCCATCATATGTTGCAGAGTAAGCATGGCAACCAGCTGAAATTGTATTTACAGAGGTGGAGGTCAGGAGCTTTCTTTTTATGAAAACCAATCTAGTCAGAGATACTTCTACTATAACGTCTATATTGAAACCTCTTCATTTCCTCCCTCTTTGAACTCCTTGAATCATAAGAATTAAAGTTCAGTCTTAGCTTTTAGATTTTAGGCTATTTATTCCAATTTTTCTTCCTCTGGTTATTATTCAAGAGCATGTAGTGACAGGACAAGAGGGAATGGCTTCAAACTGACAGACAGCAGGGTTAGATTGGATGTGAAAAATTCTTTACTGAGAGGATGGTGAGGAACCACATCCCTGGATATACTTAAGGACAGACTGGATGGGGCTGGTCTAGTGGAAGGTGTCCCTGCCCATGGCAGGGGGTTGGAACAAAATGATCTTTAAGGTCCCTTCCAACCCAAACCA
>JAYRBT010000178.1:32656858-32673030 GCA_036023395.1 Myiotriccus ornatus | reverse complement strand
TGAGTCAAGGGATTCATCTGGCTGTTCACGTGCCAAAAGAAAGAAAATCAATTTGAATGCAGAAAAGAGGAAACTACTTGTATGAAGATTTAGTAGTGAAAATACTTTCTTTCTTTCCTTTTTTTTTTTTTTATAGTACTTAGATCCTGTGTCTGAGTGCAGTCACTGTGCAGTTCTGACATCAATAACAAAATAGTTTTATGGTTCAGATTTTGTAGTAGGAGGGGGCTAATCTCAAATTCAGAGTGTTTTATTTGGTGGTTTGTAACAGGAACATTATGACACAGTGGAGATTTACATGGCAAAACACTTAATTCCACTAATGCAGTGGAAGACAGTAATGGATTTTATCTCTGTTGCTAAACTAGAAGTGGGTACCTGGAAATCATATAAATGAGAAGGTTGAAGCAGACCCTCATATTTGAATTATTTCATGTGGTTTAAGTGGAAGGATGAAGGTATGTAATCCATTAACAAGGACAGGATTATGTAGGCTTAATCATAGAGATGCAAATACGATACTGCTTATATTATATTTTAACATTATTTTAAGCAGCCTATGTCGGGAGCTCTGTGAGAATGGGGAGTTTCAGTGGGCAAAGCTTATGCTGGTAGCCCAGGTGATTTCTGTGTTACTGAAAATGCTTTTGAAGATGGACTGTGGTCTAATACGAAAGCATCTCTCAGAGTATCTGTGTATATTTAAGATCAAGTTGTTTGGGGGATGACAGCAAACTCTGCCAAGATCATGAGCCATTGTGAGGTGTGATACTACAATCCCTTCACCAAGAAAGATTTGTTGCCAGATTCCTCTGCTGACTAGGAAGGGAATCTTTTTTTTATCAACTACTTTTCCTGCTCTGAGTGCTACCTCATACATCCATGGTGCAAAATCTTAAGGAGCTGTAACTCAGCATTGTGTTACCATTACGTGCTGATGTAGTTGCTCCAGAGATGAGCCAGCAGTGGGCTGATCTCACCTAAATAACATATTGTTTTAGGAAGTTAGAACACCCATCTGCATTTCTCTTTCAGTACAGATACATCACTAGGGCGAAGAAAGCCACAAGACCAACAGGTGCCAGTATACTCCCTCTCCCTCCTAATGACTCTTATATCCCACAATCAGGAACTCCAAGGAAATGTGCTGTTTAAACACTCACTGCTACTCTGGATACTTGCTGTGGAACACTCTGTTCCAAGCATCTCAGAGAGCTGCAGAAGCTGCCCCCTGGTATGAACTGGGCTCTTTCAGCACTGTCTTCGGGCTTCCATTCCTCCCCTAACCTTCCTATTTTCCTCCACACCTCACACAGTGAGGGGTAACTCTAAATTCCCACCATACTCCTTGACTGGAGTTATGCTGCTCAGCTGGAGGAATCCAAAGTGCTGTGGAAAAACAAGGTAGATTTCCAATAAGAGAGCATTGTTTTTTTCACTGCTTTCCCCCTTAAATTAGTATGTCTTATTTATTCATGTTTTTTAGTGAAGTGCCCTCTTCTTCTTACTGACCAAGCGTGGTGCCAGATCTGGAGTCTAAATACAGCTATTCAGGAGAGGGGAAGGGATCTGTAAGCTTCTGCAAGTCCTTATCTCAAAGCAGCCTGAACAACACCCATCTCTCCACTTACACTTCAATCTCACCAAAATGAGCTAATTATCTATAGCACTGTTCACCTATCTCTTAAAAACACGTGTGTCTGTCCGTGTATCTCACAGAAGACGTGTTGTAGAGTCACACTGGCTGTTTGTCCCTACAGCCTGTTCATTTGTGTTCGCTGGGCTCAAAGACGTGATTACAATTCCATCCTGGTTCCTGGATTTGGGTTTTACAGGCAAGGGAGACAGGAAAGCTCCCGAGGAGGTGGGAGTGCGGCAGGCACGGAGCAATGGGAGCTCTGTAATCCTTTGATTACACAGCTGTGGCTGACATGCCACTAAATAGCACTTGAGGGGCAAGCAGTTAATGTAGCTTTTCCGTGGAATATTTATTAATTTACGTTACACCTGGTTTCAAGCAGCAGCTGAATGTGGTTGGTAAGCATTAGTTTTAAGGAGTGTGGCGTCCGCTGAGGAGGGATAACCAGGTGATGTCCACGACACCTCGTGAGGAGAAACAGAGGGAAAAATATTGTCCTGTTGAGTGCTGGTGGTTGATGGCAATGGCAAGGCAGCAGTGGTGGGGAATGTGTTGGTGAATGTGAGTAGGAATGAGTGGTCCACGGCACACTCTGTCCTGATGTTCCACCTCTGTCCCCTGGCGGCAGCACACCAGAGGTCACAGGATAATCACAGAACAGTTTGGGTTGGAAGGGACCTTAAACAACTACTAATTCCACCCCCTGGTCATGGCCAGGGACACCTTCAACTAGTCCAGGTGGCTTCAAGCCCCATCCATCCAGGACTTAAACACTTCCAGGGATGGGGCAGCCACAGCTTCTCTGGGCAACCTGTGCCAGTGTCTCACCGCTCTCATAGGGAAGAATTCCTTCCCAATATCCCACCTAACCCTGCCCTGTGTCAGTGTGAATCCATTTCCCCTTGTCCTGTCACTCCAGGCTCTTGTCCAAAGTTCCTCTCCAGTTCTCTTGGAGCCCCTTTAGGCCCTGGAACGGGCTCTAAGGTTTCCCCAGAGCTTCCCCTTCTCCAGGCTGAGCAACCCCAACTCTCTCATAGGATTGATGCTCCTTGCCTCTGATCTTCTTTGGACTGAAGCAACTCTCCTGCCTGGCCTCTCCAACCCCAACACATTGTCTTGCCTCTTCTCATTCCTTGATCCAGCTTCTTAGAATTCCCACAATAGTTTGAACTGGCTGAAACCCTTGTTCTCCACACCTCAGAAGTGACTGCTGATTTCCCGATGAACTTGCCAGAAGCGAGGTGGTACACATAAGCTCCAGAGACATTTTTGGCACTCCTGGTGCAGTGAACCTTCTCCCCCTTGGTTTGCAGAAAGCATCTCAAGTGTTAGGGATGGCGGGAGCCACGTGGCTCCCAAGGTGGCTGCCTTCTGTGTTACGGGTTTCCTTGGAAATGAACACAGTTCTGTGGAGAAACGGTGTGATGGAGTGGTATATACACCAAGCAGTACTAAATACACACTTTTTATTCTAAAACTTAATGTCCCATCATTGGCACTCATCAAGTATGCACACCATTTTCTAAATCATGTGGTTTTTCAGTGCCAGCTCTGCATCTAAGGGAGGTCGTTCCTCACTGTACAAGGTGCAGATCTGTCCCTAAACAACAGCAAAATACTAGAAATGACATTTTTTTATTTGCTTCATGCCTTCCAGTAGGAAAAAATAAGTTTCGCAAGGAGATATAATTTCCTGTGAAAAACCCTTGATGTTCAGTGTGGGTGACTGTACCCTGCTATTTTACTATAAAATTAGAAAAACTGATGAGATTGAAAAAGACTTCTGTGTTATTAATTTTTTGGCATGTGCTTGGCTTAAACCTGACAAGTTTAAGTTAGACTGGCAACTTCTCAGGATTGCACGGAACATAGGGAAGGACATTTCTTTCAAATAATGGCAGTCACTGAGTTACAGGTGAGTTTTAAGTGGGAAGAACTCCGAGATCAAACAAGAGCAAGGATAAAATGTGAGGTTCAAAGTCGCCCAGAGAAAACAAGGTAAGACTGCCTTGAAAAATGAAAAACTCTGTAAGATACACAGAAAAAACAATACAGATTTATCTAGAATGTATACTTTGGAGGTGGAAGAAGCCTAGTGACTGTAGTGTTGGAAGAGTGCTCTGAAGGTGGGCAGGAAGTTGGAGGTGAATTTGTAATATTGGATGATTTCAGGTGATTGAAGATGAGAATGTCCTTACAAGCTCCACCCCCCCAGTTGAAATTCAGGTCTTGGTACAGTGTGGAGAAAAAAGCACTTCATGAAAGTGCTTTAAAACTGGCACCAAATTAGTAGTGACATACCAAGAAACAGGAAAGACTTCTGGAAAAAAGAGGAATGGAAATCAGGATTCTGTAAGGTTTTGCCCATAATATGAAGAAAATGTAAAAGCCCAGTGTTAACCTTGGTGTGCAAGGATATAAAGGTCAATAAGAGCCAGAATTTATTAATCCAAAGAAGAAGAAGGACTCTTTGACTGGTGCAGCCAGGAGGTTTGTCTGTGTAAATCTAGAAATAGTAGGAAATGAAGAAGGATGGTTTAATAGTTTACTGGGAGAATATCACGTAATGAGATGGGTTTGCCTGGAGGGCCAGCTCCTCACAGGGGAGCTCCATCTCCTGAAAATTCTCTAGCAGGTCTTAAAACCAACACTTCATTGCAAGTCTGCCAAATGCCTTATCTAACATTCCTTCCAGGCCTCTTTGATTTTTGGCTACTTTTTAGTTGTAATTTGTCTTATGACTGAGCTATGTAGATATTAGATCATGTTGAATAGATCACGTTAAGTAAGTCCAGTGGATAATAAATCTCAAATTTCCAAGATTTTCCAGGATTGTTTCACTGTGTTAGGCTGGTGATCGTGCTCCTCTTCTTGTCTCCCATCACCCCTTAGTTCATTTGTAGGGCTGCTGCTGTACAGCTTGTCCTTCAGCAATCAGGCTGAAGCCTGAGGAAACTTCCTGGGGCCATTTCTGGAGTGGATTTTGGATGCTGCTGTTGAGGTGGAAGGGGAACAGGTTGAATGTGTCCATCAGCAAGGTGATGGATACAACTCCGGGTTGTGGCAAGCTGGGAATCGGTCTCTTCGCCCAGGTGATTAGTGACAGAACAAGAGGAAACGGCCTCAAGCTGTGTCAGAGGAGGTTCAGGTTGGACATCAGGAGGAATTTCTTCATGGGAAGGGTGATCAGGCATTGGAAGGGGCTGCCCAGGGAGGTGGTGGAGTCACGATCATGGTGGTGTTCAAGGAATGACTGGATGTGTCACTCAGTGCTCTGGGTTGGTGACAAGGTGGAGGTCGATCATGGGTTGGACCTGATGATTTCAGAGGTTTTTTCCAGCCTCAGTGGCTCTGTGATTGTGTGATCAGGTTTTGATCCCAGTTCAGCCCCCTGAAGGAATATTGGTTCCCACTGTGAGGTTGTGCCTCAGGATCAGGGACTCTCTGTGTGTTTGTGTTTCCCTGGGCTGGGAGAACACCGTGACATCTGGGTTGTCACTGCATCTATTGCAAGAGATAACAGATCAGATAAAACCACTGCTGTGCATTAAGGACTGAACATGGAAATTACAGCACGAGATGTAACAATGGGCCCTTCATTTAAAGGGGAAAACCCCCATCTTCTTGAGCCCTTCAGCACTGAGTGCTACAGCTTTACACCCTGAGCAACTCATCAGAGCCATTCATAAAGTAAATAATTCAGATGAAAAGTTTCATGAATTATGAAGCCCTGAAAACAGTTTCTCAGGTTGAGAATTAACTTGCCTGAGGATCAGATAGGGATAAATCAGAATGAAACCACTATTGCACTTGACATTTCATATTAGAATTACTTTGGAAGGCTATTTATACCATCTTTAAAACAGTTTCAACAAGAAATGAGATGTGAGAGGTGAACAGAGGGGAAGAGAGGAACCTTTATCTCACCTTCTCACTGAGGAAAGAGGAAATAATATGTTTAACATCAGCTGATTTTAAATACTGAAGTTTTTAACCTTTCAGAGTAGATTTTTGAACATCGTTAAGGAGATCAGCAAAATTAAAAATACAGAGCATAGTAAAATGGAATAGATATTGGTATCCATGGAAATCCCACGTGGATTCGTCTTGCATTAGGGCAGATCAAGAATAATACAGCTTTTGGTTTTCACTGCTGTGAGGGAGCCAGAACCTGCCTGCTCCAAATTAGGAGCACTCAGAATGTTTTCCAGTTGTTTTGGAGAAATCCAGAGCCCTCTGCTCTCCAAAGAGTGGGGCTGGAAAACCTGAGCAGTGCTTGGCCGTGACACTCCAGAGCCTGAGAGGGAGCAGCTTTCAGCTGAAGTCGATAACTCTTAGATGGCTTCTAATCACCTGCTGCTCATTTCTGCATCCAGCTTTAAAAACTGAGTATTCTTGAGGTTTGGTATCAGAGCTGGAATGTTGCAATAACTCATTCTGGTGTAATACAGAGGAATGCATAAAAAGCCTCTGCTGTGTTTTGATAGCATTTTCTTTTAATGGTACCCATTAAGTGGGTGTAGTTATCTACCCAGCGTTCCAGGTTTTTGTCTTGCTGTGCTGGTGCATTGTATAATAAATGAAAAAAACCCACACCAAGCCACCAAAATATACTGTGAAAATGCAGATAAACATGTAAATATCAACAGTGATTTTTGTTGCGCTGTTACAATTCCTAAATTTTAAGGTTTTTCAGAATGACGAAATGAACAGAAACTTTTTATGACAACGAATATTTATGTGGTAAAAATACTTGCCTGTCCCAGAAACAAGAATATCCCATCCATAATCACTAAACGTTTTCCACTGCGGTACCTTAATAACCTTCCTTCTGTATTTTCAAAGATAGCAAATAATACTGAAATAGCAAATATCATTAAGTTGCATTTAACAGAAGAATTGGAAGGTTTCAAATGAGATAATATAAATGCTGCGTTCATTCCAAATGGCAGTTCTCAGGATGAACCTCTGGCTTCATTAAAGTCAGTGAAATGTCTTCCTGCTGACTTCAGCGTGCCAGGGTTTCAAAAAATAAATTGAAATGGGATCTTAAGAAGTTTTCCTCGTGATGAGTGGCTGGAGCTGAAGTCAGTCAGCTGTATTTTTCTGTGCATATGTTATTTAGCTCAGCCAGGAGGTCGTAAGGTGAGGGTAATGTCTGGTGGGGACGAGGGAATGTGAAGAGGAAATAATATTTCTCTTTGAAATCATCTATCAGTAGCTGTGTTATCCCAGAGGTCCCCTTTTATGGTCATACTGCAGATGTGCAGCCCCTTTTCAGTGCTAAGGGGAAGCCAACCGTGCAGGTGGACATTCCTGGTGAGGATATTTAGGCCTTAAAAGTGATGGAAAGCCCCAAAGTCCAACTCTTTATTTAAAGTATTGCATTGCTGCAGGGCGTGGATGGGGCTTTGGGCAACCTTTCACATCAAGTGCAGCATCCAGCCACGGGTTTAGGGACATTTTTAGCTTTTGTCCTTTTGGCATCAAGGATTTTTACGCAGCAGTTGAATAGGAGGAAGGAATTAATTTGATTTAGCGATGTCAAGCTGAAAATGAAGTTCCTCCTTGCACATCCTTCGAGGAACCCTCAATGGGCTGGATTTAGCCTGCCATCCGCTTCGTTTTTGCTGGGATATTTTTGAACTTCCTCTGCTGATAAATATTTAGAGTCTGTTTATGTTTCATCTCATTTCTGTTAGATAGTGCTTACAGATTTTTTTTTTCCCCCCATAACTACTTATTACTGCAGAAATTGGTGGTGCAAGCCTTGAAATTGCAGTGCCAGCAATTTTGTAATTTTAACTGTAGCTGACTGACAGTGTGTTTATTAATTATCCAAGAGAGGCTTACAGCTTTCTGAAAGAAAAATGTATTTCTGGCTGTAGGAGTTCGAAGGGGAGTTGTAATTGGTTTATGTCTGGACTGCAGGTTTAGGTGCAGGAGGCTTGGCTGGATTAGATGTGGCCATGGCTGAGGATCAATAAGGCATAAAAAGTGCAAAGGCTGTTTCAAATTTGTAAAAGTTTTAGTCACCAGCTTGCTGCTAAACTCAGAATGAAAACTGCAGCTGTTTCTTTTGTGTTTAATTAAAATCTAATGAAAAACAATCCAGAGGGACCTGAGTTGATGTTAATTACTTTGAGCGTGTGAATTCTTGGAGTATGTGAAGGTTTTCTTTCGCAAAATTCTCTACAGCCTTTACTTACAAACTGGCTCCTATTCGATCCTCACCAGTGTTGTCCAGCTAAATCTTAGTGCTCTTCTCTTATCCCTTCCTAAAACCTTTTTGGAGTCTTGTTTTTGAGCGTGACAATCCCGCTTGAATTAGATAACAGCAGTTGTCACCACGCAGAAGGACTGTGATGCCCAGGGGTGTCAGAAGTATCTGTGTGAAAATAAGTAAATAAAACATCTAAAAAGCTTTGCTAAGAAGCAGTAAACCTAAAAATTGAATTGGTTAACAGCATTGAAATGAGGTGCCTTATTCTATTACAGCATAAAGCCACCAGATGTCACTTATTTTGTGCACCACTCTGCTGGGGAGAAACATGCTCTTGGCATGGAAAAGATTAAAAAACCAAAAAGACAGTTTGCTGTAAGTGGCTTTGTTACTGTTTGTGTTCCTAATTGGCAACTGTCTTCCTTGATAAATATTTTCATCTTAAAATAGATCGTATAAACTTGTTTTCTCACGGATCTCACAGACAGACTTGTATTTTTTATGAGCCTCAAATGTCAGCAGTGCCATTTTGAGATTCGGTCTTTAAGAAAATAATTAATAGGCTTACTCCATTTTCCAGAGGGGGACAGTACATTTTATGGAAAGGACAGTTTTATTATTATGAACTGCTCTGTCATTAAAGGCACTTTAATGGCTTACACAGATAATTCATCCTGAACCAAGGTAAAAGCAGTGAGAGGAGTTTTAAAGTCATGCAGAACTGAAAGCAAGGTGGAAGTACACGTAGAGAGGGGAAGGATTACTGAAATCAGAGAGCAGCATCCACACACAGAGTGATGCAGCTCATCCTCAGGGTTTAAAGGCTTCAAAGAAAAGTGGAAGTAAAGCTGGACAGGTGGGGATGTACCTCCAAAGTGGAAAAGCATCACTTGGCACCTGATGCAAAGCTGTTTATCCCAACCCCAATGAGCATGACCCGTGTCAGGCAGCAGGATGAGATGACTGATTGCTCACCAGCGAGAGTGAGAAAAGGGCTCCTCATCTGGGTCCTGGTGCTCCAAGGTGTGTTTTTCCTCCCATTACAGGAGATGCCAGAGGTGCAGACTCTTATCCTGCTCCGTGGTCACAGAAGCCTTGTGCTTATTTATTTTTTGGCCTGTACTCAAAGGCAGCACCATTAGAAAGGGGAAATTTAATTTTCTGGACTTGAAGGAGAAAGACTGAAGACTGAGTGATTTTCTGAAGGGTAATGATCAGTGGTTTACTTGTTTGGGTTTTTTTTGGTTTGGTTTTTTTTTCCCTCCCCCAGTGGCAGCACCATAGTTTGTTTTTACGTTTAAATGTGTCTTCTCCCTCAGATTTCAGTTTGGGATGGAGTCATACTCACTCCAGGGATCTCATGCAGGTTGGAGGACGTAAATCCACTGTTCTGAGTGAATTATGTGAGGGTTGCTCTCCAAATTATTTTCCATTTGAGTCCTCAGGAGCAGCTGTGCTGAAAGGCCACCTACCTTCATTTTTCATCTGAGGTGAAAAATGCACTTTAACATGGCACTGAGTAGCTGGAGGCAGAGTATATGACACACTTTCCCCCTCCTCTTTTCTTCCCTGCTTGAGCAAAAATAAAGGTGAGCAAAACACTCCTCAACTAATAAAAAAGGTATTGACTTCTACATGCAGTGCATTAGAGTTTTAGCACCTCATATGAAACCAGTTATATTAATGAGGGCTCCAGTTCTTAACTGAGAGTTGTTTACAAGACTGAGGGTTTCATTTCCTCGCTGCAGGTCTTGCACCATTGCTCCTGAAAGTGCCATCTGCCAGCTTTGGCCCCCAAAAAGTGCTCACTGTCACTGTGGTGCAGGGAGATTCTGGCACAGCTCTGGGATGGGGAGCATGACTGCAGCTTGGGAAGCTTGGAAAATTTACTTTCTCTGTGTGCTGAGCTTATGAAAAGACTGAAATTCGCTCAGTTTAATATGGTTAATTTGGGAAAGTCAGATTCAGTGCTGTCTGCCTTGGTTTATTTAGAAACTGGATTGCCTGTGACTTTCTATCTTGTATAATACACTGAATTTCATTCGAAATCCCTCAGTTCCCACGTAATGGGATTCCGAATGGGGAGTCAGGAGATCTGAATTTTCTTGGCTTATGGTGGTACAGGTAACAGTACCGTGTCATTTTGTCACCCACAAATTGAGAAGCGCCTCTGGAAAGCACTCTGACATCTGCCTTGGGAGTTACACACCCTCCACGCCCCAAAGTTCTGATGCACGTGGACCATAACCAAACCCCAAGGTGTACTGGAGTGCATTCCGGCATCCCCTGAGTGCACGGCACCAATGGGCCCAATGAAACTACTGCATTTACTCATTTAATTAGTTTTCAGGCTGGGAAGAAGGTGTAAAAAGATTAGTGAAGTCATACATACGATGTATTTCAGTGTTCATGTTTGGAGATACATTTTGGCTGCTCCAGCTCAGTTCTGCTGGTGTAGCTTAGGGCTGTACAAGTAACCTTTGGGAGGAAGAGTAAGAATAACTTCAAATGCAAGTTTTCATATGTAAAGGAAGGAGACCCATATAGTTTTAAGGTTTCGTTCTGATTTACCATTATTATCAAAATGTAATTTATAACACCGAGCCAGGCAATAAAGAAACTGAGGTGCGTTATCAGCATATAATTTATTTTTTCACTTAATGAGAAGAACCGTGAATTTTTCTGAGTTTATAGATTATCCTGAACTTCTGAATTCACTTTGCTTATAAATGATTTGGATGCTGAAGGCATTTTTCAGGATTTAAACACGCAGGAAAACTGTAAATTAAATCAAATAGTCAGTGGTGAGACTTATCATTTCTCTCACACAACAAGGATGGATGGGTTCTAGAATGCCTGATTTCTCCACATACTGGTGGAATAACCTATAAAAGGAGCAGGACTGACTCAGTTATTCACAGAGTAGAATGATAGAATCACAGAATAGTTTGGGTTGGAAGGGACCTTAAACTCCATTTCATTCCAATCCTCTGCCATGGGCAGGGACACTTCCACTAGACCAGGCTGTTCCCAGCCCCGTCCAACCTGGCCTTTCATTTTTTTCCCCCTCAGGGCCATGAGAACTGATCCCTGGGTGCCTTCCCTTGTTGATTCTGGTTTGGAGCTCTGCTCCAGCTCTGCAAATCAGGACCTGCTCTCCTGAAGCACTTTGGAGATGCAGAAGGGGGTCATCACACTCGAGGTGCCACCTCCCCCTTGGAAGCAAAAGCAAGCAGATGAGCTCAGGGAACAATTATTTTGCCTTATTTTTATGGGGAGAGCACCAGAGCACCTCATGAATGAAAAACTCAACCAGAACAGCCTGGCAGCCTCATTGCCCGGGCTCAGGAGGGCTCTCACATGGGGATGACAGTGATGAGGTGGTGATCGTGGTTTAGTGGTGAGGGTGGCAGTGGTTGATGGTTGGACTGGATGATCTTAGAGATCTTTTCTAACTGTAACAAGATGCCATGATAAGGCTGCTGGCTCCATGTTGGAGCTGTTCCTGCTGAAGCCAGGGCAAGCAGAGCTGATGGGGGGTGTGGGCAGTGTTGCTCCTGGGGGAGCTCTGCTGTAGAGGACATGAGGCAGGGTGGAGGGGTTGCAGTGTCCAAAAGTGCTGGTGAGTCACGTTCCCGAAGCTCTGATGGAAGATGTGGCATTTCTTGGCACTTTGTTGCATGTTGCTGTCCTTAGCTTTGGGTGTGGAGTGATCTTTGCAGAAGACAGTGATTGATATGCCTTTTGGTGGCACCTGCTGTGTTTCCTTAACAGTGTTCTTGGGGGTGGAAAGTGTTAAAGGAGACTGAGCACGGGCCAGCATCAACAATGCCTTATTTCCAAAATCATGCAGCTCCTTTTGGTGACCACTACAAAAACACCTGTAACTCAATAGTGTTATTGGTAGAACAGCTCAGTGCAGACCCATTTTCCACATTTCCCTGGATCTGAGGCACTAACAGGACTCCTGACTCTGCATCTGCAGCTTGATGTATCACCTGGACCGAGCTCTTCTGCTGACAAATACAGCCTATTTCTCTACAGTTATCTGCTTATAATATGCATGTTTTATTTATCATTGTTTTATAGTGGCTATGTGTCACTTTTGAGAAATGAGCACTGCTTTCCTAGAATGCTTTTGTTGTCACTTATTTGATAGGACTTTAGGGTTTTTCCTTAGTGTTATTGTTTATATTATATAGAAGGGCATAGAAAGAAAAAATGGGCTTGGAAGCCATCTCTTGCAGCCTAAGACACCCTAGGAAGATTTTATTTCAGAGTAGTCCCTGCTGCAGACATATATTAAGGAAATTCTAGTTTATATCACATTAAAACCACCCTCCAAATGCATCTGTATGCTCTTGATGCCATCTAAGTCTCCTGTGTGTCTGAGAGCTTGGAATGCATTAACAGCCTAAACCAAATTATTACATTAATCTCATGAAATCAAAGATTCATGTCTTTGACTCAAGGTAAACACTACTGGCAACAGGGAAATTTAAGAGATGGAAATGCATTTCAAAACTTGGGAGGTATTTTGCTGGAGATGTTTTTTGGTTAGATATGTTAATTCTGCTGAAGTTGGAGTGATAAGTCCTCACAAAGTATTTTGTGGGGTGTATTCTGGAGATGCTTCCAGTTCTCTGCAGAGTTTTGTAATGTTAACACTCTTACTTCAGCTTTTCTGCACTAGAAACTAAGCTTTTTGGGTTGTCATTAACAGCCGTGCATCTGTTCTTGAAAATCTGGCTGCCAACTGCAGTTGATGGAATTGGTGTCACTTCAGATTTCTTCTGTGAATTGCTTCAGTAAATGGTTTATTTCCAGAAGAGGAACCTGAGCTCAGAGCTGGGTCTGATTTCAGCTGCCATTGCAGTCCTGTAGCGACTCTGTGCCCTCCTCTCTTTGTCTGGAACCAAATATATCAACAAGCACTGCTGTTTAAGAATAAAATCTCATTTTACCTCCCACTGTTCACTTTTGAGCTGTGCCCTGCTACACAAGGATGTTTGACTGGAGTGAGAGCTTTCTGGCTGGGGCAGAGCATCTGAGAACAGTTGTTCCCCCTTTCTCCTTAGAACTGTGCTCTCTGGGCCATCTCAGGAGGTGCTTCGTCTCACAGAGCAAGCCATGGAGCATCCTGGCCTCAGGATGAGATAGAAGGAATTAGGCACTTGTGCCACCTGGGACCTCCATCAAGAGTGGGAATTTTTTTTCTTTTTTTCCCAATTTCTCACTGCAAGACCCTAAAAAGTGAATTTTGACCCTGCTGCAGAGGGAGAGTGGAAGGTTAGTTTGGGACAGTCTCCCTACAACAGAAGTTAAGTAATTAACATATCCATTGGAAAAAAAAAAAAAGAAGCCTCTTGGAGCACTTGCCTTGGATTGCCTCTGCCCACAAATAAAGACCATCTAGTTTGCTGGGCTAAATGTTGTTTTTATATTGCAGAAAATGTTGCAGAAGAGGCAGGGTGTGAGGGAGTGCATGCCAAATTTCTCTTGGTACATTCATCATTATGCAGAGTTGGGGTTTTTAGTTTTTATTTATTATTCCCCCCCTTCCACCCCCCCCCCTCGGTTTCTTTTCATGGAAATTCAGTAAAGAACGTTCTCAGATTTTTATCCTGTTTGTTTACAATCTGCAGGCCAGCTAAGTGCAACCTAAAGCATGAAAAGGTATTTGTGGTTGTGTTCTTTCCAAGTGGAAAACAAGCAAACTGAAGCCAAACACGGGTGGAACCTGCAGGAATACAGAGCCAAGTCCGGGCAGTGAACGATTCAGTGGCTGAGGAACAGATTTACCTTATTGTTGTTCTGGATGTTACAGTATTTACTTACTGGGCTCCACACACAGCATAGATTTTTTTCCCCCTTTTTTGTTGCTGCAGTTTTAAACTGGGGTCTTTGTGAAGCTGCAAGATTCCTGGGCTAGATTTTACAGTGTTATGGAAATAGCACCAAGAGCTGTGATATTTTTGAGAGGCTGGTGAAAGAGTTCAGTGTGTCCTCTTTCCTCTAATGGTGGAAACCAGTACATTAAGATATTTGAATTTCTTTGAAGTTTGTGATAGAAGTGTTGTTCTTCAGATGAGATGATCTAAAGATAGGAGAGGACAATTATCAGTGTTTAATCCATTGTCAAATGGCACTGGGTTCCATATCAACTGTGTGCTCTGCTAACAACATATATCTTTATAGGCAACAAAATCCAGAGTATAAACTTGCAGAAATGTCTTCAGAACGGCAGTATTTTATAAGCTGGTTAGTAAAAACACTTAGGAATAATACTGGTAGGAGACTTGGGAAGTAAATGTTCTCAACTTCTGCAGAATAAACACTTTTCTCAGAAGCTGAAAGCAACATAATGATGTTATATCAGAAAGGTTTTGCTTAATTAGGTGTAGCCAGAAGTTACCTGTAAGAATTTTATCTGGTGATACTGTGCGACTCTTACAGAGATTACTAATTAGAAATTTCTTGAGACTACTTAGCTCTTTTTTTGGGTTCTCCACTTCAGACTTTGAGTCTAATTCACTTGGTAACAAATGTGTGGTTTCTTGGTTAATGGGCTGAGGTTTATCTGATGTGTCACTGCTTAAAGAATTAAAGTTGTTGAACATTTATAAAAGTTACTACTAAGCTTGGAACACGATTGGTTTTTTTAAAAGTACTGAAACAAAGCCCCAGTTTTGATTTGGCATCAATGAATAGTTTTAGTTGACTAATTTTTGTTTGAATTTACAAGAAACTTTGACGACAGACTCTAATGCTGAGTTTGTCTTTTCAGGATGCAGCTGTGTATGTGTTTCCTTTCACCCACTCAGCACTAGATGAAAGATGAAATGCCCTATTCATGAAAAAAGCACTTACATGGTACTTATGGAGGGATGAGACACATTTTTCCATCCATTTTAATGTATGTCTCATGGAGAAGGTACCACATGTGAGTCATAACGAAAAAAACTCAGATGACTGCACTAAGATAGTAAAGTTTATTGGGAGAATTCGGCTTGGAGGTGGAGGAAAATCCCTTCCCAGCCAGTAAAAATCAAGTGAGCAGCTGTTACGTTGCTCTAGAATTGATACAACAATATTGTGTTTAAAGCAAAGTTAAGTATCACGTTGATTGATCCCCTTTCAGGAAAATTGCTTATTTATGAGGTGTGAAGGTGACTCAAATGAGTTCTAGTGGATACCACTTGGTTGCATTTTTGCACACAAAAACATTTTGCCACACCAAGAGATAAACAGGCACTGAAGGCATGACGTGATGCATATTCTATTTATTCCATACAATGTTATTCATCCCTCAAAAGAAGCCTCAAATTAGCAGCTGATCTCTCACAACCCACAAGATTTAGCAATTTATGCTGCATCCCCCTTGCAAAGTGGCAGAAAGTATTAGAGATCAGATGGTGGAAAGAGTATGTTTCTCACTTTAAATCAACCTGAGGCAGCAGCTGCTAAAATCAAGTAAAATCAAATGTGTAAAAAGAACAAGATGGTAATCAGAGTAACATAACTGTGAATGCCCACTATTTTTGCAGCATGTCGAGGCTGAAAATGCTTGGCAGGACATTGGAAATACTCTGAGAACGTTTTTCTCCCACGTGCTGTTTCTGGACCCGTAATCAGTGCAAGAGACAAAGACCTGGGCTTAAAATAACTCTTCAGCGCTGAAAAAGATTCTTTCCTGCAAATCCAACTGTGCTACGCCAGCTCTCCATCTCCTCCTTGAATAAGAGTCAGCTGGCACACTGAATGGGAAGGTTTATTTCTCCTTAGCACAGGGAGGCTTTGGTGTTCATCTCACCAACCCTTAGAGGCGTGGATGGCACTCAGTAGCTTCTTGAGCCTCATGTTGTGGCTGGCACAGAGAAACTGGCTGCTCAGAGCAACTTCAGAGAACCACAGAATGGTTTGGGTTGTCAGAGACCTTAGAGACCATCAAGTTTTACCCCCCTGCCATGGGCAGGGACACCTTCCACTAGCCCAGGTTGCACCAAGCCCTGGCCAACCTGGCCTCGGACACTTCCAGGGTTGGGGCAGCTACAACTTTTCCTCATGTTCAGGTAAGATGATGTAAGTGAGAGTGTTACTGTCACCTGACTGAGCTTTGCATGAAGGGAAACCCATGTTTCTGTTGAGTAAGTTGCTTCAGAAGAGCTGTTTGAGTAAATTGCAGCAATCTCTTTCCAGAGACTCAAATAATTAGCAGGCCTGGGAGCCAGAGAATAAAGCAGGATGGACAGCTGAGAGAAAGAAACAGGCAACAAAAAACCAGCTGGCTTTGGTACGTGAGCTCTGTCA
>JAYRBT010000178.1:32639464-32656758 GCA_036023395.1 Myiotriccus ornatus | reverse complement strand
AATAAAGCAGGATGGACAGCTGAGAGAAAGAAACAGGCAACAAAAAACCAGCTGGCTTTGGTACGTGAGCTCTGTCAATACCAGACCAATTCTTTGCCTCGGGAGTTTTCTGAAGATAAGTGCTTATTTATTTCTGATTACAGCCTGACTGCAGGGCGGATGGGAGCTGTATTTAGAGATGATATTTTTTCCCACCTTCCTACCCCCAAACCTCTTCAATTTGTTTGATAAAAATAACTGGAGTGAAAGAGCTTCATAACAGATTCAGCCTTCATTCTTTGTGGTTCCCTGTTCCACTCGTACATATAACAGGAATTTGGCTGATTTGTGAGGTGATAGTGGGATGTATTCCTCGAAAGGGCAGGTAGGTAAACATTTCTATTATTGCAAACTATTGTGATACCCTGTGTTGGGAGTGAAATTTCAACGGCTGTTTGATCTTATTAAAAATGTAACAAAGGCATTTGTGGAGAGACCAGCCTTATCAAACATCCACTTTCTGCACCTCAAGCTGTGTTTCAGGTGATCCCTGTACCTTCACAGGGAGCTCTTGGCTGATGTTACTTTCTTTCTGTATAAAAAAAAGAAAGTATATGGGGCAAATTTATAATTAAGAATTCTCACTGAAATTAAACCACTGAATAAATTGTTTAACCTTCTACCTCTGTCTTTATCTTATTTTGGCATCGGTGTTTCTCTGGACAGGTAAGAAAATGGACTTTGGAAGGGGTAAAAATTAAAGTAACTCCCATTAACATCAGTGTTTTATATCTATTCTGGCTCTCAGTGATTTGATCATTTTAATGAGGGTCTTTGTTAAATAGATGTGATTTCTGGTTGTATTTTGAATATCAGAACTTTTTCATCTGGTTCCAGATTTTTGGGAGAGGAATCTGTGAGCCCCACATGATGGATGCATTGGTTTAACACCGTTTCCACGGAATGACCTCAAGGACCATGTGGGATATATTGGGAGGTTGCTCACAGTTACTGGGAGGATTAAAAATAAAGATACTAAACTTTGACCACGCCTAATTATTTCTGAAACTGGGTTAAAGTGGCTTTTTATGAGAAGAAATGCACTGGAGTAATTTACGTAAAGACACAGGGTTGTGGTTTGTTTTTTTTTACAGTGTGCAATTTTTTCGTAGTCAAGATAAATCTGTCAGTGATTCTGTAGCAAGAGACACTCTGTGAGATGAATAGAAACTAAGTGAAGGGAAAAGATGAATTGCTGGATATGTTGCACATCGTAGGCAGCAAGTTCTGATCAAGAGTGGAGAAGCCAGTGTGTACCACGGGCAAAATTCTGCTCTGAGCATCCTCGTAAATGCATGAAAACAGGACTTTGCTCCGTGTTTGTCCAAGAAGAAAGATTAAAAACGTTGCTGTGAGCTCTGCCCTGACCCAGGGGAGGGGTTCGTGGAGCTTTGTGGTGGCACAGCTCGGGTGGCTGCTAGTGGTGCTTTTTTTTGCTTCCAGGGTTTTTGGACCTTTGTTTCTGCAGAAGTCACTGCAGTGCTGATGCCCCAAATCCCTACAGTTCCATATAAATCTTGAGCAGGAATAGCTTCAGGAAAATGACCCTGTGTGGAGCTGAGGGGGGTGTTGCTGTGGGGGAACTGTTGGGGAGATCTCATCCCTGCCTTCAAGGTGGAGGAACCAGTCTCTCATCTTCTAAACCTCTGTGCTAGTTCAGATCTAAATGGGAGGGTTTAGCTCAGAGTTTATCAGTAGGCCAGAGGTTGGCTGACTTTTGTCCTATTTTATTTTCCTGCCTGCATTGTTTATTCTGCAGTGTTTATTTTTATAACCCAGAAATAAATGATGAATCTGAATCTGGACTTATTTAAACCAGATAAAATAGAAAAAGTACTGAAATAATTAAATATAATTAGTGGCTTTTTTTTTTTTTTTCTGCTGACAAATAATTTAAAAATGGGTAATATCAAGCTTTATTGTTTTCACATTTTCAAGGCAGATCAAACAACGACATCAGAACATGTGGATGTGGCATGTTAGGAGCACAAGAACTAGATCTTGGTAATTTCCAGGAACCTGCACAAGACTTGAGGTGTAGTAACAGGTTTCTGGGGGAGGCCATGACCCTGCTGTAGCCGATCCAGGACAGGGAGCTCCCCTTCCCACTCCCCCCTCTTCTTTCCTTGCTTCCAAGAATCCGTTTATTCAGGCAGTGTTTATGCCCTAATTGAGTGGTGATTCAATCTCAGTAGCTGTTTCCTGAGCACTGCAGCACAAATAATGAGAGTCATCCTTATGTGATTGAAACAACCACTCTTATGCTGATTTTAGGGGAGTTTGCTGATATATTTATTTTTTTTTTTTTGCACGTGGAGCATTTCATCTGTTCCATTCTCACATTTTCTTTGGAAGGATATTGATGAGGAAGGAGCAGATTGTGTTTGGATTAGATTTTGAGAAAGAAACCAGCTGGGTTATGGAAGAAGCCACAGTTGTTATTTAGGCGAGATTGCTGATTCAGTGGGGATTCAGGAGGTTTTCTTTGGCTTTAAAAAGCCCCAGAACTGGGTTCTTTAAAGAATATTTTGTGTTTCAAGAAATGTGCAGCAGTTGTTCAACAGGTTGAATGTGTAATTATGGGTTGAGACCACATATTCCCCCTTCGAGAATGTAGCTGTTTTCCACTTGATTGCCGTGAAAATGGTTGTACTGGGTTTAGATAATTTCTTGGGAATTGCATTTATTGATGATTTTTTTAAAAATTAGGGGGGGTTTAAGTAAATAAAGGAGCTTTACATAACTTCAGTCTGCAGGAGGTTGCTGAGCTCTGTAATGAGTCCTGTGGCTTTTCTAAATCACTGCAATTGCTTTTTTTTTTTTTTATTGTTTTGTTTTGGGGTTTTTTGGGTTTTTTTTTGGGGTTTTTTTTTGTTGTTTTTTTTTGCCAGAAGTTTGCAGAGGTCAGTGATTCATGATCCTCATTTTATTGACATATCTTCTTTCTGGCAGCTTGCTGATTTCTCTGAGGTAAATAGAATAGATGTGAGTTCAGGCAAAGTTTATTTCAAAAAAAGTTAACTTGAGGAGCCAAATTTGTCCAACAAGCAGGACAGAGAAATCTATGTTTATTTATCTCCTTTCCTTACATAATTTTTTTTTTTATTTTTAATTTACCACAGGTTTTATTACTTCTACTGTTTCTTTATTGTATTTAAATGGTACAACCTGCCCACTAACAGGATGAACTTCCTCTTTCTGTACAAATACTTCATTACACTTGTACAAATACTTTGGGTTGTTCTGAACAAGTGGTGTCTAAGAGCAAAAATCCTTGTGCTGCCTGTAGTCTGGTTCAATTCAAATAATTTCCAGTAAGCTTGGTAGCTAGAAAGTGTCCATAATTGTAAAGTTTTTCAGGTTTTCTGTGTCCAGAGTCATAAACTTATCGTGTATTGCCTAAAAAATTGTTGTTGTACAGGGAAAAAGACTGTCCCTGTTGCTGTGGACAAGGTTGCACTGGGTGAGGGAGGAATGGGAAATGAATTACAGGGTTGTGCTGCCTTGCTACTAAATATTTTGGGTTTGCTTTCTTTTTTTTTCCCTGTGAAAATGTTATGAGGATTTTACTCTACCAGCCTCACTTTGCCCTTTCATGTTTCCATTCCTCCTGATGTGAGTCATGGAAAGTTTATCATTGCACGACTGTGGGCAGTGTTTCACTTACAGACCTACAGCTTTTTGTGACTAATGACAGCCTTGTCTTCACAGGAGCTTTGGAGAGTGAAATATTTCCGAAGGGAAGTTCATTTCTGGAGTGTTCGTGGAGGGTGTGGGATCAGCTCTGCCCTGAGACTTCAAAAAACCAGCAGCAGTGCAAACTGAGAGCTTGAATGAAACAAACCTTCCTGATCTGGCAGGGAGGGCACTTTGGCAATGAGAATATTTCTCCAGATTAGTGGAAACAATTAGGAAAATATGGATAAAACAGCAAAGCTATTACTTGAAGAATGTCATTAGATATATTAAATTAGAAGCCACGTGCTCCTTTAGAAGTTACTGACCAGATGAGATCCAGCAGTAGGATCTTTTGCCTAATCTTTTGCTTGTTTGTTTTCCTCTAAAGCTGTTTAGCCTTATTTTTATAGCATCTGTAGCTTTCAAATAAAAAAAAAGGGGAGGCAAGGGTTACCTGCTGCAGAGGACAGGTTCTATGTGTCTGTAGTGGGTGATGCTTCAGCTGAAGTGTCTTCTTGTGATGCAGCTACTTCTGATATCGTGGATAAATAACAAACATCACAACATAGAATCGCAGAACCATTCGTGTTGGAAAAGCCCTCTCAGACTGTCGAGTCCAACCATTCCCCCAGCACTGCCAAGGCCACCACTAATTCATGTCCCAAGTCCCATGACTTTTAAAGCCCTCCAGGGATGGAGACTCCACCACTTCCATGTTCCAGTGAAGAATTTTTTCCCTAATATCCAGCCTAAACCTCCCCTGTCACAACTTGAGGCCGTTTTCTCTTGTCCTTTCACTTGTTACTGGGAGAAGAGCCTGACCCCCACCTGGCTCCAACCTTTCAGGCAGCTGCAACAGAGCAAGAACGTGAAGTACTCCTGTGTTTCCACATATTAATAGTTCTGGGTTTTTTACTTTTAATGGGAAGTAATTAGATTTCTTGGAAAAAAGACCCCAATTTCTCTCAGCTCTAATAAACACATCAACACACAAATTCTTGAAGTGATGCCTGACTGGAGGGGCAATAGGAAAAAGGACAGAAAGAAAATAGAAGATGTGGTTTGTGAGATGTGGAGCTTGTTTGGGGGGAGCTGTAGCTGTGGGGACAGGCATTGGCTGGGCTTCATCCCATCTCACCTGAGAGCTGGGGGATTATTTTTTGATTTGCCATATTTTAGAGTGGGATCTACCCAACACAACTGTCTTACCTGAAATCTTCAACTGGCACAGACACCTGTGCCCCTCCCTCCTGCCTCTGGCCAGTAATACATAGGGAGTAAAAGAATGTAAGAACAGGTATTTATAGATTTCTCTGATCTCCATCCCTTTCTAGCTTTGGAGAATTGAGGATAGCAACCATTGACAGAGTTACTCTCCATTGATTGTCTGATGTCTTTCAAATGCATTCATAATTTTGGCCTCAGTGAGTTCCAGGTTTTAATTATATTGTGTGAAGAGGGGAAACAAAGTGCTGTAGCCCCACGGACACAAACCAGAGAAGCAGTTCCACCCCAAGCTGGGAAATGTGTTACTGGGGGACTTGAAGTGTGTTTGTAATAGGTTAACAGCATGCCACCCTTTCATGTGGTGGTAGGAGAAGCTGAATATGATTAAAAGCAACAAGGCTAGTACAAAATTTAGCCTGAAGAGTACTAGAAAAGGTTTGTTTTATCTTTGTTTTAAAGAATTATGAAAGACAGGAAAGCATATTAAATATTAAGGCTGGTGACCTGAAAAGCAGGTCACACACTTAGATATCCAGAAAATGTATATGCATGTAAAATCTGTTCCATCTGTTTTATCTTATTCACAGTTGAGAGGAGAGTTGCAGTTATATGACTGAGCATATGAAAGCAATTTCTTTTTACAGAGTGTTGGTTTCTTCTCCCAAGGGTTGGGACAGGAGGAAATGGTCTCGAGTTGCAACAGGGAGGTTTAGGTTGGATATTAAGGCAAATTTCTTCTCTAAAAGGGTTGTCCAGCCCTGGCACAGCTGCCCAGGGCAGTGGTGGAGTCCCCATCCCTGGAGGGATTTAAAACCCATGTAGATGTGGCTCTTGGGGACGTGGGTTAGTGGTGGCTTTGACAGTGCTGAGTTAACACTTGGACTCGATGGTCTGAGAGGGCTTTTCCAGCCTCAATGATTCCACATTTCTGTGATTCCATAGCCAGTTTGATTGCAGCCTTCCCTTAAAGAGAAAAGGGAGGAATTTTATTATCTGTTTATTTAACAGAAATTAAATAGAATTTGAAATATTTTTAAGTAGTCAACAAAACCACATGAATGATGAAAAATCTTGCATGTTTTATTTGGGGGAGATTTTCTCTTTTGACCCTATTTAGCTTCTCATCTGGGGATGAGTAGGGCATGTTGGATACTGCATTTTTAGGGTTTTGGTGTAAAGCTCCAGCAGGGAGCTCAGCCTTTTGCTGTTTGCTTTTGTGGTAGCTCCAAGTGTTACCTCCCAGCCTTTCCTCCTGCATCCTGAGCACCCAAGGGCTCCTCCTCTTACAGAAGGAAGGAATTGCACAGGGAAACTAGCAAAGCAAAGGGCTCACCTGTTTGCTATTAAATTCTCTGTTGCATATAAATACATTTGTTAGCCTGAGCCTGCTCCAATTCGAAACAGTGATTCAGGTGCCCTGGGCTTCAGTGGGACTGTATAGAAACCTAAGACAGCTATTCCTTTTTCCCCCATTCCGCCGTGTGTCATCTTGTATATCCACGTTTCCTACTTAGGATATTCCCAAAGATCCTTATTTTTCTGCTTAGGGCCAAGGAGCTTGCAAAGGTTGGTGCTGATTTCTGCTTTGTGGTTAGAGCTGGCACACGTTAATGTACAGCAGACGAACGCCGTATAGACGTGGTCGTAAATAATTCACCGTTCACCTCAACAAGAGGAAATTACATGCTACATTATTCAATATACAAAGACACTGCTGGTTGTGTAAAGAGAATGATATTCTGCCAGCAAACAGGCAGCAGTTTTGCCACTAAAATATAAAAAGGCACACGTGGTTTGTTGCCAGCTCAAGTCTCACAGCCTTCCTTCTGCTGCAATCCTTCTGCTCTCAGCAGTGAAATGTAAAAAAAAGGTGATGTGTGTTGGTGGCTGTGGTTATGACTGCTGGGAATGCTGAATGGAAGAAACAACAACAAAGAAAGATTCTATAAATGTCTTCATTTCATGGGGTGGATGAGGCAAATGAGAGCTGGGAGAAGATCCTGCCCTTCCGGCGAGTATCCTTCTTGGCATGGCAAAATGCTGGGGAATGGACTTCTGTTAAAAGCTTCCTGGCAAAGAGAAGGGAGCAGCAGTGCTGACTTTTATGTGTTTATTCCATATATTTTTTTTTTTAAATATTATTACATTAACATGACAGTGGAAGATCATGAAAAATTGTATGTTGGCAACCAGCAGTTATTAACAAAAAAATGAGCTCAATGTCTCTATTCTATTAGCTGAGTAATCTGTCATATTGCCCTGTAATAGGTCATCCAACCAATCATCTAACTAAGCAGCCTGTTGTAGTGTGTATATATGAGTTATGGTTGTGATTAAGATCTCAGTTTTACTGCAG
Source organism: Myiotriccus ornatus (assembly GCA_036023395.1). Taxonomy (NCBI): domain Eukaryota; kingdom Metazoa; phylum Chordata; class Aves; order Passeriformes; family Tyrannidae; genus Myiotriccus; species Myiotriccus ornatus. The sequence continues at coordinate 32,649,458 of JAYRBT010000178.1, read as the reverse complement.
CCTAAACACATTTCTGTTTTTTTTCCCTTGTATCAGTTTCCTGATAAACCATTTTGTTCAACTCTCAGAGATGTGGCTGACATGGTTTTGCCTTGAGTCTGTAATATTTGTAGCAGATTTTCATGAGAAGTGTCTGCATCTGGGAAGGGTTCAGTGAATTCCAGTCCATTTTATTAACACACAAATGGACACAAGAAAGGACAGAGAATGTTATGTGGTTTTCATAAGATCCTGTGCTCTGTATTCATTAATGCATCTCTGATTGCTCTTTTAAAAAAATTGAGAGTTGATATCAAATACACAATTGCTTCCATAAGACTCAGATAAATCCATTCAGTCAGTATCACTGAGCAGGTTTCAGGTCTGGATTAGAAGAAGACTGGAAAATAAATCGTATTTTTTCCTCGATTCTCCCTAGACAGTGCATAGTAACTGTAGTCCCTCCCTCTGAAAACAAAACTGTAGTAACACAGTAACATAATCTCTCTAAATAAACACCTAAGGAGCTGGAGAGCAGAGGTCTGGCAGAATATTGAGACACTCACTGGGGGTCAGAGTGAAGGAGTTCTGGGTAAAAGGATCAGGAAAAGAAACATAAAAACAAACGTGTAGCACACGATAAATTTAATTGAAGAGGTGCTGTGGGGTACCTTGTGGTTACCGGATCTTTTATAGGTACTGCTCTAACCTGTAGTCGCTTCTTCGTGCATCTTTTGTAAGAGGGGCTTTTTCTCCACCTCCCTTTTCTCACCTTTTTTGATGAAGGCTCTCATCTCCATCCTCTCTTTTTTTACAGGTTGGGCTTTTTTTTAGAACTATCTGTTTTCATTTCCTCAGTTGCCTCTGTGGATGACACCTGAATCTGCCCTGACACTACTTCTGCCTTCTTTGCTTCATCTTGGAAAATCTTTTCTTAGGGGTCTCATTGCTCCTTGAAATATTTACTTGTAAAGAGGGAACTTTTCACTTCTTGTCAGGACATCCCTTTCCTCTCCTCCTCCTCTCCAGCCATTTGGACCATTGATTGTGTCTGGACGACCATCAAGGTCTTTTCTTTTCATTGGAGGGATATTTTATGTATAAGAAAGCACAAACTTTCCAGGTTTAATATTACAGTGAATCTGATTTAGTCTCTCTAGTCATTCAGACTTCCATCAAAATCATCACATCATTTGGAGAAGATTTTAAGATTAGTTTCTTTGAGAAATCTTTCACTGATTTCTTTCCCTTTGGTTTAAATATAGTCAGGAATGATTTCTGTCTGCCTCACCTGACTTAGAGAATTAACTCATTAAGGAAATGAACTTTTTTTTTTTTTTTTTTTGGTTAGGAAAGTATTTTGCAAATACTTTTGTTCAATATTTATCTAATTATTCACGCAGCCTACTTGCTCTGATTGCAGAAAGCCTCTAATATGTGTCAGCGTTAAGTGGGAGAAACACCAAGAATACAAATAATTTTTACAAAAGCACTTTGTCTCATAACAAAAACACAGATAGGCGGATGATGAATAATCTGAAGTGACTGCCCCATTTGATCAGGATACTTTTGTAGGAATGAAACAGGAGTTATTATCTAGAATTCTAGCAATGTTTCTTAAGCATTAAAGAGAGGTGTTGATAGAGCTACAGGAAAAATAGTCAAGTTGTGGGACTCATAACAGTAATGAAAATACTTCTCTGATTGAGTGTGTTATGGGACTAATAGGAGGACCCATTTGGTCCAGAAACCTGAGATCCTGTCATTAGCATTTCCTTGTGTCTGGTTTTTACTCACTTCAGTTTTCTAAATCTTTTACTCGTGGCTATTGGGTTTTTGTTTGGCTTTTTATCTCATCTATTTGATAGGAGACTGTTATCTTATACCTGCCTTGTTCTCTTAAATAGGATCCTGCCCCACTTCAGGACAGTTAATTTAAGGTCCCCACCTGCAGACAGAGTGCAATTATTTAAACCTGTGTTCCTGGACACTGTCCAAAAATGCTCCCATATTTCAGGAGCAGATTAAGATCTGTTAGATAGGTTAGTGAGCAGATGTGGGAGGTCGTGTAGTCTTACCTGTGGCAGCAACCAGTCCTTGATGTGAGCAGATGGGTGATTGAAAAGCAAGGGCAGCTCATGTGAACCTGGAGCCAAATGTTTCCTGGGTTTTATATCATGAGTGCTGTAATTAATATACTTGGCAAAGAGAAGACATCTTTCCAATAGAATTCTGAAATTGCTTGTGGTAGGTTGTTCTGTGTGTAGATATTATGTCTGTTTGTATTTTTATATATCTGTTTTTGGTTTTTTTAGGTTGCACAGTGGAAACCTCTGAAGCCACCTCTGGGAAGATGAAGCTTCCGGTAGCAGTAGTCCGGTTTGGAACCTCCTTATTTTAAGAAAACCTGGAAATTTCTACCAGTATTTGCCTATTCCAGCAGAAATCAGAGGACAATGAGTTATTTTTGTTTTTTGCATATTTTCACACTACATAACAATTTTTCTTCCTTCTCATTTTGTTCAATGGGAAAAACTTGAGCCAGTTTTGCAGCTAATTCTTACTTCGCCACATTCCTCTCACTGAGCCGAATTTTTTGGGAACTACATCCAGAGAACATCTATTTTTATGTCTTGGTTGTTGGGTTTTTTTTCTCTTTATGTGACATATGTCACTTTTTATGCTGGTTTGAACCTGTCCTTTTGCATTGCTGAGTAGCTGTAGAGGATCACACAAGGAATAAATTAATTTCAGACTTTACAGAAGATGACTCACATTCTTCAGAAACGTTTTTATAGCTGCGCTTGGCTCATTAATATAGGAGCTTAATGGTAGTAATATGAGGTATTGCATTAATTGTTGCATACATTTATTACCAAATGACTTGCACAGACAGTGTTTCAGATGCCGTGGACCTGATCACAACAACCAGAAGTGTCCTGTTTGCAAAGGGGAAAACAAGATCCCTTCGTACACCGACAGCAAGCAGATGAAGTGGCTCGCGGTTTTGGAAGTCAGGACTGATCACTGCGAGAGCTGGAATGGGTTTTTCTGCTTGAGGAAGGGGAAGCTATGCAGCCTGATGTTTGGGTTGATTGTAATGACTCTGGTGATGGTATCCTACATACTGACTGGAGCCAAACATGGCCTGTTGTTAATACCGTCTCCCTTCCATTACGGAGCTTTTGCAAGCAATCCAAGCCTAATGGACAATGAAAGCCTTAGTGACATGAAAGACCATTACCAGCCTTCAAAAATGAATATTTCATATGTAAAGGATTACCCAAGCATTAAATTAATTATTGACACCATTACTTCCAAGATAGAGTTTATCACGAGACAGCGCCCTGATTTAGAAGAGCTGAGGAAACAAGAGCCACATGTAAGTATGAACTGAAGCGTGACTTAAACTGCTTTATATTTCCTTATTTCAGGACTTTTGGATCAATCTTTTAACTAAAGATATAAAAACCTGCAACTGCTTACATGTTCATACAGTGATTTACACCACTTAGAGTCTCCTGATTTACACCATCTGTAAAATTGACATTGTAGATCACGTCCTTCTGAGTCATGGGCAGAATGGATGTGTCATGTAAGTGGTCTTGACACCTGAAACTAAATAATCAGTCAGTATTCCCATAGCTGTGCATCCTCATTGAATTTTTGCCTTGTCTTATGCGAAATCATCGTGGCTTAGATTTACCTGTCACCTTAAATGATAAATAAGAAAAGAGCCTTTCTAACAACTGCTTACCAGCTTTCCTTCCAGCAAATCTGGTCATTGCAAACCTTGTATTGCAGAGTTAAAAACTGGAAGGTAATTTGATTTGAGTATTACGTGTTGGAGTTTGAAATTCACTTCCTGGGGCTGCAGGGGAGTTGGAGGATTATTGAGGCCCCTTCTGGCCTTAAAATAAAAGGGTTTCTAAATATGTCTCTCCCAGTCCAACAGTTTGTACACGATTTGGTTCTGGTGTCATCAGAAGCAACAAGTGGGGTCACCTTTGTTTTTGAAAAAAACAAGGGTTAAAAATGTCCACATGGTGTTTCTAGTCTCACTGTGCTAAGTAAGAAAATAATTGTTGATTGTTTGTTACCTTGACTGAAATTATTGTTCTTTATGTTGCAGATGTTTTCAGTAATTCCTAATAAATTCCTTCCAAATAGCAAGAACCCTTGTTGGTATGAGGAGTACAGAGGGAACACAACCACAGACCCTTATGCAACAAACTCTTATGCGCTGTATTCAAAGCGCTTTCGGATCGTCTTTGATTACCTCAGGAAGGTGTTTTGGAACCACTTGTACCACTACAAGGGCAAACACTACCGCCTGCGCTGCCTGCCCCATTTCTACATCATCGGCCAGCCCAAGTGTGGGACCACGGACCTGTACGACCGGCTCAGGCTGCACCCCGAGGTCCGGTTCTCAGCCAGCAAAGAGCCCCACTGGTGGACAAGGAAACGCTTCGGTGAGTAAACATGTCCCCTGATATCGGGGCAAGGTGTGTCTCCTAAACTTTTAGTTCATATTTGGGATAAAGTTTATAGATTTGCTGCTTCTTGGCTTACCCAGAAACACCCCGGAGTAGATACCTGTGAGGAATCCAGGTGGCGGACACTCAGGATGTTTCAGTCTACATTTTGGGTTAAACCTTTTGAGACCATGCACATGTCATTTGTTTGCAGTGGTTTGGAAGATCTAGGAAAACAAACCCCACAAGATAAAGCCAAGCCTGTGAATTCATAAAGGCAAGAAGAGGAACTACTAGGTTGTGATGGGGGAGTTGGAGAACAGCAGCGATAGTTTTGTACTGCAAAATTCTGTAAAGGCTTTCTCACGTGAATGAATGATGGGCCAGTATTTAAAATGTGGGTGGGTTCAGTCTTTAGGGTTCGGTAAATACAGCTGTGATAGGAACTTCATTAGTGTCACAGCTCTAGTCGACACTGGAACAGTCGAGATGCTCCGCATGAGAAATCTCTCACACCAAACAACCTGCACATATTTTTGATGTTCCTTTCCTGGGTGACATCAATATTTCATGAGGTGACCCTCATGTCTCTGAAGGCAGATTTGAATAGCTGAGGTTATGGCCAGCCAAGCAAAATGCATCCACCCCTCATGATTGCATCTTCAAAGGCTGTCTCGGGGCAGTGGGGCTGAGCACGTTGTTTCATCTGTCTGAAGTGTTTATCTCCTTCTACTTCTCTCTTCTCTGGATGCCAAGGAAGGTCAATCTTGTGGCTAGAGACTAGATGAGCCACAGAAGAGCCATTTTCAATGCCTTCCTGCTGTGTGCTTAGTGGCTCCCTCTAAATGTGGATGAGTATTCCACCCAGGCACTGGATATTCCCGCTGAGTCTAGTGGCTCAGTGCTGGCATGCCCACACTTCGTATGACTTTGGTATCAAAGATCACAGGCTTTTCAGTGATTTTACTGTTTCCAAGAGGAAGATACTGGTTATTTTAGGGACATCTTTGTTTCTGTTTTTCATTTGCTGTTGCTTCATGGCAGAGACCGCCTTGGGGACAAGGACAAACTTAACGCTGTGGGGGAGATGACTTGATGAGGACTTCGATCACTGCTTTCCTTTGGTGCTTTTCTAAGCTTCCTTGGAATGGGAAAATATCTCTTCTAATGAACTGCTGTGTCTAAAGGCAAGGAAGGTCACTTTTTGAGACACTGAGACACCTGCAGTGCTGCTTCTCTTCTTTGTTTTGGGGTCATACCCTAAATTCTTTATTTCTCCTGCACGTGGCCTTGTCATTGCCCTCTTTTTTCCCCCATGTCCTGCATCCCAGAAGAACCTTTGAGCTCCTGCAGGCAGGGATTTGTTCCTTGCTGCTTGGTGAGGAGAAGTTCCCAGGCACAGAGAGGGGATTTCATGATTTTGCTGTGTTCGTAGATTTTCTATTTTTTCCCTTTGCCAATGCCATAAGAAAGTTGCTAAAATAAATATTTCCAACCTTTTTTAAATACTTTCTGTAAACTGAGATTTAAAGTAATATGATGAAAATACAGTTTTGCTATTGAGATAATTTGGTCCAAAATTATCCAATAACTTCAAATATCCAATAACTTCAAAAAGACACTGGAGGTACCCATGGGAACTGAGGAGTGAAATCAAGTTGAACAAGAGAAGCATCATGGGGCTCCTTGAAGACCCATGAAAGGGACTTGGTCATCACAGTCAGCAGCTGAATGAAGACAAAATACGGAGTCATGGAATGGTTTGGGTTGGAAGGGACCTTAAACTCCATTTCATTCCAATCCTCTGCCCTGGGCAGGGACACCTTCCACTAGCCCAGGTTGCTCCAAGCCCCGTGCAACCTGGCCTTGGACCCTTCCAGGGATGGGGCAGCCACAGCTTCTCTGGGCAACCTGTGCCAGGGCCTCATCACCCTCAGTCAAGAATTTCTTCCCAATATCCCATCTAACCCTGCCCTCTGGCAGTGGGAAGCCATTCCCCCTTGCCCTTGTCCAGAGTCCCTTCTCCAGCTCTCTTGGAGTCGCTTTAGGCACTGGAAGGGGCTCTAAGGTCTCCCTGAAACCTTCTCTTCTCCAGGCTCAGCTCTCCCCACCTGGCTCCAGAGCAGAGGGGCTCCAGCCCTCAGAGCATCAATGTGGCCTCCTCTGGACTCCCTCCAACAGGTCCAGATCCTCCTTATGTTGAGGCCCCAGAGCTGAACACAAATGATAAGAATTACCTCCTTCTCTGAAGGAGACTTGGACACCTTCCAGATGAGGATGCTGTGCTGCTTGTGTCTGGGTTGGTAGATGCAGAGACCGTCAGCAAAACCAGCTGTGGAAGATTTTGTGTTCCATGAGAGTGCTGGCAGGAAAGGCTGAACCGAACTGATAGGCTAAGCTAAAATGTTTTATCCTAAATAGTTCCCGCCACTTACATTAACATCAACATAAATGCTTGGAATGAATGTTGGAGGAGGTAGCATATCCAACCTCACTGAGGCAAGACTGGGCTCACTAAAGCTCAAAACTTGACCTACCAAACAGGCAGAAGAATGTAGCAAACCAGGCTGGAGTGCACATAACTGGAGAACAAGGGTGAATTCCTGTCTCTGTGCTGGCATTCACAAACCCTCCACTTGCACGGTCTTGTGGTCAGCCACTGGGGACAAAGTGCTGATCCTTGAAGAGAACATTCTTTGCATAATTAAACTTTCTGAAGTTGTTTTGTAAAGCTGGAGAATGAGGAAAGATTGCAGAGTTTGTGGTCTCATGGGAGAGGGATCTGTAGAGATGACCTTCTGATCATCTCAAGCTCTCTGCCACTGAGAATGAAAGATTAAGTTTGCTCCTGGTGGCTCAGTCCTTTCAATCTGCCTCAAAATTACATTACCTAATGGTTGCTATTTAGAAATAAAGGAAAAAAAGCCCAACCAAAACAGAGAATATGACAAATACACTAACAAGTGAAACTGAGACAGCCACCTTTGTGAGCCAGTGAGTGGATATGACTCCTATGCTCCTGGCTATTAACTTGGTTTGGTTTCTAACACTAAATCTGGACAAGAAAGTCTCTTTGTTCAATGGCATCCTCTGATTCAGTGGATTTTTATGGGACTGACTAATTTCAGCTGAAGTTAAACAGCCCTCCGGGGAGGCCCCATTTTGCAAATCACTGCTTTCCCCTTCTGCTGGGGTGGTTGATGCTCCACAGGACTTTGTCCCAGCTTGACTGTCTCTCTCTCCTGGCACCTTGCCACTGTTTCTATTCCCAGGAGTGGGGTGGCAACAAACCAAGGCTGTCTGTAGCAGCACGCTTGCACTTCTCTTTACCCTCGAAACAAGTCAAAATACAATGTTGAACTTTCTTCTACCCTCATTAAATCCCGCTTTCCTATAGGGGAAAATCAGAGGGAATGGACAAAAGAACTCCCTTGCTGAGCTTTCCTCTTGCATAATTGATAATTATTGGCCTTGTGGGAACAAGAAAGGGAGAGCTGACAAGTCCTGTGTGGGGAGCACGTACAGCAAGTGGAGAAGTGAGAATAGATTTGAAAACAGGAGTGGAAAAAAAGAGTATAAAAATCACAGATGTGGCTCAAGATGTTGAGAAATGTGGGGGGAAGGTGATACCGAACACACCCTGGAGTGTAGAGGAGGAGAGGATAAAAATGAGACACTACCATGGAGCTTTATTTTCATACCTGTGAAAGAAAAAAACATGAATGATTTCCCAGTGTGTGTTTATTTGCATATTTGGCATCAGCGACTGTTCTCATTCTCAAAACAGTAAATCTAGTGGGAGTCCAATATTACTTCAATTTATATTGGTGCAAAGGAAAGTAGAATCTTATCTTTTATACTCATTCCAAAAGCTAAATTTAGAAGAAAATAAATGCAAGCTATTCATGCAGGAACTATAAGGCAGAACACTTAAAATACTCCCTATCACTGTGAATTTACGGTGTAATCACGCGGTGTCTCCCATCTCAGCTACTTCATTACTGGCACTTTCGTCTGAGGGTTGCACTTCATCGGTGTAATTTTGTGCTGATGTTGGCTGGCTCAGGGCCAGCCACGTCAATGAATCCACCCTGGCTTGCACCAGCGGTTAATCTTGCCCTGCTGTTGTTATTATTGTTGGGTTTTAATTCTCTTTTTTTGTTTTTTTTTTTCTGCTGCTTTCAGGGCTCATCCGTCTGAGGGATGGGTTTCACGATCGCTACCCGGTGGAAGATTACCTCGACCTGTTTGACCTCGCAGCACATCAGATTCAGAGCGTGCTGCAGAGTGAGGCAGTGAGGGAGCGTGGCAAGATGAACAACATCATCATTGGTAGGGCAAACGCAGCCTCTGAAACACATCTCTGCGCCTCCACACTGGCAGAGTTCAGAGCTGAGCCGTGAGAGGGGTGTTCTCCCATGTGTGAATGGTTCTCAGCACAGAGCCCCTGACTTTGGCTTTCTCTTATCTTTTCCTGCAGGGTGGTTACTTGCTTTGTTGAAAAGTTGTGATTATCTTGAGAAAGTGCCACAGCAATTACCAGATATCTGATGAACATCAGCATTTAATTAATCTGCTTTTTTTTTTTTTTAATAAAAAATGAGATTGACCTTGGTCACTCCTTCAAACAGTTTTTGTTTTGTTTCCATAGAATCATTTAGGTTGGAAAGGCCTGCTGAGATCACTGAGTCCATCCATTAACCCAGCACTGCCAAGGCCACCACTGAACCACGTCCCCAAGTGCCACATCTGTGTGGCTTTTAGATACAGTTATGAGGGGTTTGCCTGCAGTGATGGGATTGTAGCTTCATGTCCAAATATGTCTGGACAACACACTAGCTGTGGTATTGTGACACACAGTGGGTGCTGCTGAAATCCTGTATCTGCTCCGATAGCTCCAAGTGGCTCTTTTTAAGCTCCAGCATATATTAATGGATATCAAAATTAGATTACCTAATTACCATTACAGATGGTCTAGAAGTTGTATTGTACCTCGTGGAAGTCCATGGTTAGCACTGGGCTCCAGGGAGGGATCCCTGGACTGCTTTCCATGGCACACGGTGGTCAATCCACTGGGCTCATCCACCACTGTCTGTGGGATATCAGTTTACAGTGCCCACAGGGAACACCAAAAATTTCTAAGCTCTGCTTTTGCTACTTGCTAAAACTGGAAAACTTGAGGGGATGAGAGGTTTACCAGTCTTACTCTGTCACCTCAGCCTTTCCCAGGGAAACCAGACACATCCCATGAAAATACTTGTTGGGCAAGTGGCAGCTCCCTGTTGATAAAAGACTTTTCAATAGGCTTGAAGTCAGTATTCTACTGAAGATAGAGACAAGATTTTTGCTGCCTGCCCTCAGAATTATTGGGGTTTTGGTCTCATTATAACCAATTAAGTTTAACCTATTGCTGCCTTGATGAGGTGGTGATGGTGCCTCGTTTAAACCAGAGACTTGGCTGCGGTCCATTTTTGTTCAGTACTTCCCCAGCCTCCATTTAAGTTGATCATTCACTTTATTACATAGTCAACATTGAGCAA
>JAYRBT010000178.1:32597690-32622089 GCA_036023395.1 Myiotriccus ornatus | reverse complement strand
CCTTTTGCTGGTTCAGGCTTAAGGCCCACTAATATGGCTTGTCCATATTGTCTGTTCTCTAGTCAAACATCCCACACTCGACCTCGTTATTTCTGAGCACCCCCTTGCTGGGTGAAAAGACTGCCCCTTGCAGCAGGTGTAGCTGTGACGGTGCCTCAGCTGGGCTGGCAGGGGTGTGGAAGATCTACTGGAAAAATGTTGAAAATCCCACTCTAAGAGCCTTGAATTTGCTGTTTAGCTGCTGAAGGAGCAGTTGCTGCCATGTACAATCAGAAGGAGGGCAGAATGATTCACAGTTCTTTCTTCAGTCTGAATGTGTCTCACTGAATACTTAGCCAATTATCTCTTCCATGCTAATGAGGACAGGGAAGGGTTCTGCTGGTACTCAGAGCATTGCAGTGGAGGAAGAGCCTCAGAGCAGCTCCCAAAACTTTATTTAGTTTAGGCTATAGAGGCCTAAGCCATAAATGACTTGTAAGTAACTTGGGGTTTAGCTTTTGATGAAGTTAAATCAGCACATCCTGATTATCGAACACACTGGGTTTCTCAGAGATCACGGATTTGGGGTTGTCTGCACCACACGTGTACTGAGACATCATTCACCCAAGGCTGCTCACAGTTCAGTCAACAAAGCTGGGTCATCTTCCACAGTGACATTTTGAAAAAAGAAAAAAAGGTGGTAAAAAACTTCAGCTTTTTTTGTTTGATTGTTTTTTTTTTTCTTTATAGACTTGTTGAACACATCTGCAAGTCAGACCAGTGCACAACATGATTTAGACCATTCCCAGATCTCTGTCTTCCCAGCCCAGCCCTCATGGTGACATACTGAGTGTGTATATTGATTTACACATAAACTTTATTTGAGTGACTTGCTTTCTCAGGTCTTCTATGAGAAGAGTGACAGTTCCTTGGGGAACAGTCATGCTGACATTAAACAGGCATTAAAGAAGAAATACGCTCATCTCTCCAGCCAAGCTATCCCAGGACTGGAAGAAGCCAAGGGTTGCCCTCTGTGCTGTCCTGCCTGGGTGGTTAATTGTTTCTATACATGTTAACTCCTCCTCTATGATGCTAAATCAGAGATGGAAAGCAATGAAAACTGCTGTCTGCTGATAAAAGCCAGGCAGTGTGGCCCTGCAGAGGGGCAAGGAGGCAGAGGCTGTGACACAACAGCTACAGAAGGGTTTGGAGAAAGAGGGAAAATAAGAAAGAAATCCTGAGTCAAACCAAATCCTGGACCAAACGAATCGCTGAGACAAATTGATCATGCAGAATTGCATGGAAGAAAGTAAAGCCAAGCAAGAACACCAAACAACAGAAGAAATAAGACCGAGAAAGGGATGTCCAGCTGTCAGATGAAAAGGTGGATTTTTTTTTTTTTTTTACCATCTGAAAAGGCTTAGGAAAGGAAAATAATGATATAACATGGAGAAAGTATGTTGGTTGGACTGGAAAAGCACTGGCTGAGCCCACTGCAGACTTGGGTTTTGCTGTGTGTGTTGCAACTGAGAGATCTAAATTCAGCATGAGGAGGAACAGGGATGAGATCTGTAGAAATGTGGGTTCCTCACATCCCTCTGCCTGGCCCGTACAAGGGTCCAGCACTCATTTTAGGCTTGGGAAGGAGCAAAAACTATTAAAGGGAATAGAACAGTTATTGAGGGGAAGGGCTAAAATAAAAACAGGAGCTGCTTGACTGGATTAAGAGCCTGAAGGAGAGGCTAAACGCTGCATTTCTAGCTAAGGAGAGGAAAGGGTTGTCATTAGATTTCTCAGGTATCCTCTGTCCCTGAATGCTGGCTCTAGATGAGAGGACCCATAAAGAGCAGGATTCTGATCCAGAGGACCTATAAAAGATGGCAAAAATTATAATAATCCTTTTATTTTGGGGTCTGTTTGTGGCAAGCCTCATTGGTGACTTTAGGTGCTGGGATGTGATGCTGCTGACAGGGGCAATGTGGGGCAGGAGCACAGGGGTGGGTGCAGCACGTTGCCACCCCAGCCCCTCAGTACATCTTTTTTTTCCAGTGATGTAAGACCAGCAATAAGCATGACGAGGCTAACAGGATACCACGAGAGGGCAGGGCATAGCTGGAAATTCAGCTGCAGCTGGAAATCCGGCGGAACAGCCAGAGCCAGCTCCCTGCCCTGCAGCACAGCTGCAGTGAGGGACACAGGGGAGGCGGCAAAAGAAACCCGGGGGGAAAGTCTGATGGGACTGCAGCCAGGTGGGTAAAAAAATAGCAGAGATTTCTCCAGATTGCACCAAGTGGTGAAGAGAAATTGGTTCTTGTGCTATATAACACAAAAACATACATAACTCATTTGTAACTCAGCATAATTCAGTATAACTCACACATAACTCATGAAAAACATAACATAAACAGCACTGGGAGATTTAGGCAAAAGGGCTGAAACAGGCACAGCAGTACAATTTTCGTTCACTATGGAATTATTTAGTTTGGAAAAGACCTTTAAGATCATCAAGTCCAACCTCATGGCACTGATTCTATTCACATAAACCCACTGGCACCACAATGACCAGCAGGACTGGGAGACCATCAAATTCATTCCAACCCATCCTGCTGAATGCAAATCCCTTCTCTAACCTCAATGCAATTTTGAAATTACCAAATAAAAATCCCACTTCCTTACTATGACTGGCAAACACAATCCTGTCTTCCCTGAGTTCATAATTTCAGTGCAATATTTAGTTATCTTGCAGGATGTATCAGGAGAAGGACATATGAAGAGATATCACCTCTGAAAATTCCTCTTGTGACAGAGGCACACTCAGCAATAAGCTCAGTATTTACTGAATCGTTAACAACCTTCATTAAGTGCTCTGCTGCCTCAGTGGTATTCCCAAAACGAGTGCTGCCAAAGCATCTTGTGCTTCAGTAGTACCATCAACACATGAAAACAAGTTTCTTGGACTGAAAATAAAAATTAAATAACAGCTACCAAGCTGGTATTTATGAGACAGTCCTTGACAGCGCTGTGTCATATGGCCCAGGGTGAATCTGGAACACTTGCTCCCCGTCCAAAGCCAAGTGTGCATGGTCTGGCCTTTTTCAATGGTTAATATGTGCCTTCCTGAAACTGGATTAAAAGAGCATTTCACTTCAGCAGGCGGTGCTGCAGAGCAGTCCTAAGCGTGGCTGAGCTTTTGTAATGCTGTATTTGAGAAGCCCTGAATTTATACATTTATATTGAGCTGCTTTTCGGTAGTTTCCCTTTCTTCTGTATGTGCTACAGAAGTGAATATTGCTTAGTGAACACCCTGGTAGGTACATCCTGCTGTGGAATTACAGGCTGGGGGGCTGAAGGCAGCACAGCATGAGCCAGGGCAGGTATTTGAAACAGAACAATTCGGCAAGCAATCAAAATCCTGAGCTTCTGAAGCCGGGAGGTTCAAAGCAGTTGGACTACTAGTGTATGATAAAACCTCAGGAGGCAGAAGCTGTAGGTGTCCAGCACTGCAGGAGGCAGAGTTTGCTCAAGTTAGCTGATGGCAAAGCCAAGAAATTGGGAATTTTAACACTCTAAACTGGTGTGCTGGAGAACTGGAGAACTCGGGGCAGACAGAGATGAAAGGCTCCAAGTGCAGCTCTACTGAGGTGGAGGGGGTAAGTTGATTTATTTTAGAGAAACAGGGGTTTTGCCAGCGTGGTTTGGTCCTCCAGCTGTAAAGTAAACCAACTAGCAAGAGGTGTTCACTGTTCACTGCTGTCTTGGCAGGTATCTCAAAAATTTTAGACTGTAAACCTTTAAAATGTGAAGTGCCCTCAGCTGTGGGTGTTTCAAAAATCTGGTGCTGCTCTCAGGACTGCTTTTTTTTAAGAGCTGCATATTCTTAATTTTTCACGACTTCTTTATTTTCTTTACTTGCAAGAACTCTGCATCAAGGATTTTTTTTTTTTTTTTAATAGATTGGGTTGGAAAAGACCTCCAAGATTTGCTCCCAGACAACAATATACCCCTTTCATCAAACCTAAAGGAAAAGAAGATGATTCTGCACGTATCCCCTGCTGCCTTGGGATTCAGAAGATTTGAATGACTGTGTGTCATCTCCAGATTCTTATCAAACTTCCTTCTAACAGGACAGAGCTGGGCTCATCTTGCCCACCCTCAAGGCTGGCAAACATCAGGAGGCAAAACAGCCATGCTGATTTGGCATCGCACTTTAACTAAAATTCCCCTGAGAGTCAAATATCACCAAAATTTCCTTCTCTCATGACACAACCTGGAATTAAAAAAGAAAATGAGGAAACTTAGCCTGTGGTTGGACAGGAGACCCCACGTAGCTCCAGATGTGAGGGCTGAAGGACAGTGGAGAAAGTTTGGTGGGGCTTGTGTACAGGCACGGGGAGAAACTCCTCTGCTGCCAGAAACCAGCCCAGTGTTTGCTTTCTGGTTGCTTTAAAAGGACAAGGCAAAAGGGAATATGAGGAATGTAACAGATTAGAATAATCAGCTTGAACAGTATCCTGAGATTTTTTTGATACACGCAGCTTTTCACAAATCTTCATGAAGGCAGCCAAAACTTGGTTGTCTCCAAATCCAGGAACCAAGAAAATATTGAATTTTTTAAATACATATAATTATTTTATGTACTTGGAAGCATGTAGATTGTTATTTAGCCCCATTCAGGCCCGGGTTTCCTAACGTGTCTGCCCTGCTTTTCCCCAGTGTGACTGATTCCTACACATATGCTGCAGATTTTCTGCTCTGCAGTTCAAACAATTTCCCAGAAAAAAGCTCAGCTGGTTCCTGGTTATCCTAGAAGCATTTCCACACCAGCCCAGTTTTAATGAGCTGATGTAACACGAATGACAAGGGCTCAGGTTTGCAGGATAGGTTGAGCCACCTGAATCTTGCCTTCCTTCAAGATGTTACTTGAAGAAATCTTCAGTTTGATGAATATCCCCTAAATAGAGTGTGAATTTCCTGTAAATATAAACCCAAGCTTAATGATTCCAAAGGTGAATGTGAACATTCCCCCAGTGCCAAAACAGCTGCAAGAGAGCCAGGCTGGATGCTTTGATAGGGAACAATTATTCCATGTTTAGGATAAGGAAAAGGTACAAAGCTCAGAGAACATTATTCAAGAAAAGAATCTCCAGGGGAGTCACAATGGGAAATTCAGGTGCATAAAATGTACATGCAATGATGTTCACTGCAGCTTGGAAATAATTTTACATGTTTGAAGTCAATTTGAATGTGACTGTAAGGGGCAGCAATGCTTATTCTCAGCATCTCCTATCTTGTTTTTATTTTTTACTGAATATATTTGGGAAAAAAAAAATTGCTTTCACTTCTTCCAGCATGAAAATTAAGTGAAACTTCAGCAGAGCTGAAGCCATGCACTATTCTCTGGTTTCCATATGGGAAATGTTCATGTTCTTGAAGTGTTCAAAGCAGCCCAAGGGAAGCACAAGCCCACTCTGCATCCTCCTGTGGGATGGGCACTTTGTGCCACGGCGAGGGATGGAAATGAGAGGAGTGATTACTTTCAGGCTACTCCTCTAATCCCAACAGTCCCTTTGCTGAGAATTTTTTCTCTCAGGGAAGGGAAAATCCATTTGGCTGGTGCCATTTCCTCAGAGCTCCAGCCTTTTGCCATGTTTTTGCATTTCCAGGCTCAGTGGCACTCGTGGAACAGGCGGTTGGGTTTCAGGGCACTCTTTGGGGATGCAGTAGATCCAGAGCACGCTGCTTGGATCATAACCACATTTGCTGCTGCTGTGCACCCACAGCTAAGACTGATGCACCTCCAGGTGATTTGTTTCCTCCCCATTTGGACTTGCTGCTCGAGTTCCACACGTGCAGACGGAGAAGTGAGACCTGGGAGTAGCGAGGACTGAGCGGAGCTGAGGAGCTGCACATCAACCATCCCCTCCCAAGCCTAAACATCAGCTGGTTCTTGCTCTGGTGGCCCCAGACTGGAGAAGGGGAGAGCAGCAGGAAGGTGAGCCATGGAAGTGCTTTGGATCAGGGCTCAGCTGGTTGGTAGCCCTTGTAGTGAAGATTTTGTTGTTGGTCTAAGGCCAGTAGTAGAGGGGACTTCATGGAGCGAGGTCCTCTCGCTGTTACTCCTCTCTTTGGAGCAAGGAGCAAGCAAGAAAAACTAAAGCAGAGTATCTGCCAGGGTCATGGTGGGATTCTTGGGGCTGTCCTGTGCAGGGCCAAGAGCTGGAATCGGATGATCCTTGTGGGTCCCTTCCAACTCAGGATATTCTGTGATTCTCTCTGGAGCTGTCAGGGAACCAGCACTAAGTCTGATTTCTGCTCCAGTACATTTGCCTGTGACTGTCTCTGATCCCTGTGTGTCCAGATCAACCTGCTGAGAAGCACAGTTCTGCTGCTTCAAAGGGTTTCTTACTGGCTAAGGATTAAACAAAAATTCAGTGAAAATCACAAGACAGTATGTCAACTGCAACCACTGGAAGTTCCACCCTGAAAATAAAGACTACACAAAATAACACCGGAGATTTTGCAATAAAAGAAGAAAATAAGTGATGCAGTCACGATAAAATAAAGAAAAGGAAGATTTCTCTATACAACACAAGGAATAGTGAAGTGCTGAGATCTTCAGAGTCTTCCCTCTGATCCATTTATCCTGCTGGGATGTGCTTTGTGGAGATGCATCTTGTCATCCCTGTAATTATTGCTCAGGAAATAATTCTGCTGAAGGGTAGAAAATCCTCCTCTGTCCCTTCTGAGTGCAGGTGGATGAATCCCAGCGGGCAGAGGCAGAGGGCAGGTCTCCAAGGACTGGGAGCAGGGGATTTTCATCCTGGGTGCCATCTATGGACAAGTCCTAAGAGGTGGTGACCCTGCATTGCGTCCCACCAGCAGGAACATCCCAGGTGTGCACCGTGGGGAATAGGGGGTGGCTGCACAGGGACAGCAGGGCAAGGTGGGGCAGTGCCAAAGTCATCCGTGGAGACAACAACACGAGCTCCCTGGGAAACCCTCCAAAGCACTGGGCCTCCTCTGGGTGTCTCCTTTGGTGAAAAGACACTTCCTTTCCTCTTTGCGGATGTGTGAGGGTGGGACGGGAAGCTCTGCGGAGCAGCCAGTCCCAGCTGTGGGAGGTGTTTTCCCCGGAGTGGTCCCACTGAGGGCAGGTCACGGCTCAGCAGGTCCTGAGCAACAGATGTTCATCCAGCACAGCTGCTGGGAGCCAGCTGGTGAGCGGGAAGGAGCTTGGCCGCCACTGGAGGGGCGTTCCTCCCAGCAGGAACTTGTCCTTACCGGCAGCAGATCCAAACTGGAAGCGTGGGTTGCTGTCTCAGCCCGTCGAGTGGAAAGGCTGGAGTGGCCGAGTTTTAGTAGAAGAGGCACTTTCAGGTGAAATGTTGAATCTTCTTCCCTCTGTTAGAACATGTCTCATCAAAATTTTATATGGCCTTGAGTTGGTGGTGGTTTATCAACAAGGCATTTCCAGATGCATAAATGAGGAAAGGCTGGAATATCTTAAACTGCTTGTCCAGGGGAAAAAAAAGTAAAGGAAGAAAGAGAAATTAAAAAATTTACTTGAAGTCTATGGAAATTTATATACACACCTGTGAGGTTTTTTTTCAACAGCAATGCTGGTGCTTTTGCAGGGAACTAAAGTAACTGGGAAATTCCTAAATTGTTCCTCCTTTCTCCCTGGGGCGCTTCACAACACAGGCTGAGGTCCTGAGTGTGTTGCTGGGATAAGTGGTGTGTAATCTGTGGTCTCCTCAGGTGGGTCTTAGGAACTCTTCTGAACTGAACATCCTTTCATATGGCAACCTTGCATTACATGGGATGGGAGCTGATGACCCAGGTGGTCTCTTCCAGCTTCTCATTCAAGAAAAGCTGTGAAAGAAATGTTTGTTGTTCTAGCAGGTTTTTTTTATTGCCATGAAGAAGGTGTCATATAGCAAAGGGAAGATTATCATCAGTCATAGTAATGTAAAAGAAGGTTTGATCTCTTTGTGCTTGTCACCCACCTCCCTCGTGAAAATAGTAGGTTTTTCTTTGTCTGAAAAATAATAATAAAAAAACAAAAACAAAACCAACCAACCAAACAAAAGCAAACAAAATTACTATTTGTGCTGAGTTTCTTTCAGTCCAGGAGTGCATCTTACAAAAGATGCATTTCAGGCAAAGAACATCTCATTCTGTAAAGGTACTGGTAGAGGTCAGTTTTACAGAGCATTCCTGGGTAAGGGTTGGGGAACCCCATTCTTGGACTGTGATGTATCTGCAGGACAGCAGAAACTCTCTAAAAACAATTTGGTCACTTAAAAAATCCTATACTTTCACATCATTCAGGTTTAATTAAATGAAAAAATATTATATACAACACATGAATGGCTGCTAATGCCATGTATTGAAAAACATGAGTCCAAACCCATGAAATGTGAAATTAATTAAAATAAAATATTTGGATTTCTGGAAGTTGCATTTCTCTGTTATCCACAGGTTTCCTGTTTAATTTTCATGTTTGCCTTCCCAGCTATGTGAGCTAGAAATGAACTTCTTTTTCAAAGAAAATTCAGACTCTTACACACTAAATAAGTTCAGCTGATGGACCTTTAAAGAAAATATTCATTGCCAGGTGACTTGTAATAAAATCTTCCATCACTGGCATGGTGTGTGCAGTGTTGTTCTTTGTGGGCTGGCTTCTTGGAGGGTTTGGTGTGTGTTGCTCTCAGTGGCCGATCTCCAGCCTTCTTCCAAGTCAAGGAGCCCACACAGTGAACACAAATCCATGTGTTGGTCTCATTATTTACCTCATTATTGCTGCAGGTGAGTTGGTTAATTGAAAGTCCCACAAAATGTCAAGTATTTGCATCCACCTATTTCCACAAGAGATTCTGCTTATATATTGACCTTAAAACAGCACATTTCTGGGCTTTTACCGTGACAAACACTATACAAATAAAAATGCATTTTCTGTTCTAACACCTGAGAGTTTTAGGAAATACCAAATCTATGCTGAGCTAAAGGAGGAGGAAGTGCCCACACAAGAAAATAGAGCAGGTCTGGAACGAATTAGCAGCACATGGTTTTATTTAATGCATTTACTATGGTTTCTATTAGGAAGCCAGCCCTTGCCCAGTTACATAAAACTATCGTTTTATGGATGGCAGGACTGGAACTGTCTTCATAAAATATGAGATTATTTTGGTTCATTGTTCCAAGAGTTCTGCTAAGAAGCCGAATGAGGCTGACCCTGATAGATCAGAAGGAAATAGGTACAAATGTTGTAAAACAGTAGCTGAGTACCAGTTGTGCGGGTGAAGTGAAATGTGCAGGAAGACACTGTCACAGTTCCAGTTGGCAGCATGTTGAGTTGGGCACCACCGATGGAAAAAGTGGAACAAATACTCAGATCAAATGACTCTGCTGCTCCTCAGGGAGCAGCACTGGACAGGGATCTTGAATGGGTTAAACCTCAATCCCTAACTTTTATCTTGCCTTCCTGGTCAGTCCCAATCCCTCAAGGCAATCTCCTGATGGATGGTGGAGCTGGTGAGTGACATGCCAAGGGTCTGAGACGAAAATGCTTAGTTATCTACACTGACATCTCAGAATACACATTTTTACATGTGTTTTCATATAAAATACCATATAAATTTCTAAACCTTGGCTTACACAAAGAATAAGCAGGAATAAAATCAGACGGTTGAAATTTTCAAAGTTTGATTTAAAAATTACAGAAAGAGTATAAATACTTGTGAAGAAATGACTGTCAGAAACTACATTTCAACACATCATTCTGAAATCTGTCTCTTTGCCCTGGTTCACGGTTGAACTGTCAAGACACTTCAAAATGGTCTGCTGTGGAATTACTCTCTTTGTAGAGCTGGGATTTTATATCTGAAAACAAGCAAAGAAACAGCAGTTTGTGTTTCTGTTGGACATAGGACCAGTTCCAGTGATTTCCAAGGTTACCTGAGCTATAAGTGACTCATATAAATATTTTTCAGGAAAAAAAAAAAAAAAAAGAAAATTCATATCTAAAATCTCAGTTGAAATATCTTTTCCAATGAAAAACACTTTCAGTGCCTGACCCCTTCTGCCTAATGCCTGACAGAGTTCTTATTACTGAGAAATTGTTTATTTAAATCACCACAAAATCACAAATATCTGCAAATAGAATGCTTGACATTTTCTGCTATAACCACAATGGCCTCAGTATATAATTACTTGGCCATATCACTCCAAGATAGTTAAATAGAACCTAAGTTAGTTAAATAGAACAGTGGAGTTCTGAGGATATTGTCTTTGGAATTCCTACAGTAGTTACTGTGGAATAGCACATAACATAAGTGTTAATTGTTCTAAAAAGCAGGATAAAGATAATATTCCTGACACACAGCCAACTAGAAAATTACCCTCTTGTTAATGCTCTAGCCTGAGAAGGAAAAACCTGTGACTCAGGACTCATTAGAACATTAAGAAATATAACAGGATTTCTTATACTTTTTGTTCCCTCTTTCCTTCAGTGATAACAGTAGTAAGAATAACAACAACACAGGCTCTACCATCTTTAAAATGGAATGCTTTCTAGGTTGCAAGACAATGACTTTGCTTAGCTTGCCTGGACTCAAGATTACATTTTTTTAATGTAAATTTGTATTAGTATTTAAGGCAGTAATCAGAAAATTGGAATAATTTTATTTCTTCTCAATGAAAGTCCAAACGAAGTCAATGGGACACGTGTTTGTGACTGCAGCACTAACACCACCAAATTCGGTGCACATCACCTGTGTCACGTACCACACAGCACAGTTGTGGCACAAGGAGCTGGTAATTTGAGGGGTGGGCCACCAAACTGTGACAATCCCGCGTCCTTGGTGACCCCATCCTTTTCCCCAGCACAGGGAGAGAAGGATGTTGGGTCACACCATGGACTTGTTCCTTCACAGACAGCGGCATCTTCTGCTGGAGATCTCAGGGGGTCAAACAGAGGAAGGTTTTGGGGCAGGACATCACCTTGGACCCACAAAACCTGAGCTCTGTGGGTGCTTCATTGAAGTCTTCCCAAGAAACCTCCAAAGGCACAGAGTGCATTTCCTCAGCTGGCCTAGGGGAGATAACAAGGATCAGGATCCAAAGCTGTACAGATTTAGCGCCACTGAAACCTCTCTGCTGGGCTGACCTTATTTGTTTTCCTTTACTTCACTTAAAGAACATATCTGAATGTGCTTTTGTTGCTGGAATAACCTCTGGAAAGCATACAGTGACTGCAAGCAACAAAACATATTTTATTAATGCACCAGGGGTTATTACCAAGAAATGGTAGCAAATTGGGAAAAATCTGTTCTTATTTGAATAAAACAAATGAGCTGGGTTTGAGATTTGCAAAAGCTTTTTAATAATATTTCTGTCTCAGAGTGTGCATTTTTTCATGCTGATAGATATGAAGAACAAGCTTATGGAAGTTGTTGAAGAAAAATGAGTGTAGGGGAAGAATTAAGGAAAGGAATATGAAGCAGAAATCACAGTCTCATTGTAAGGAAAAAAAAGGAAGTGTTTGTTGTATCTTTTAAGTGAAATTTATCTATTGCACTGACATTTTTAGGCTGCACTTGGAGGTGCTTTGAGAATAAATATTATTATACAAAGAAAAAGGAATGGTAGGGTCCTGACAAAACTGATGCCAGCAATTTGATTCATTGCCTCAAATAATTCTTGTATGTAAACAGAAGACCCCAAAACCCACTCCTACATACTACTGAAAATGTTCTCTGTTTTGTTTTGTCAGCTGGATGAAAAGTCACAGTTTGTTTAAAGAAAAGGCTTTTTATTTCAAAAAACATACTCCCCAGTAAGTCACAAGAGACCAGCCTGTATGTGAGAAAGCACAACAAACAGATCCGGGGTAATCCTTACCCTGAGAATACAGGGGTAAGCAAAATGCATTTCCTAACTTAAAAACATCTCTGCCTTCCTCGGACATACTGTGTGATGGAGCCACAATGGTTTTACTTTCTAAAGTATGGACAGAGATATTCAAGAAAGGAAAGAAAGATGAATTAATGTTTATTCTCTTGAGCGTTATTTATTTGTTGTGTTCTCACACCCACACCAAGAGTGTTTGAATTCAGGGATATTCACACACAAAATGTGTCTTTTCTGACTGCTCTGGGTATAGAATCATGGAATGGTTTGGGTTAGAAGGGAATCTAAAGATCATCTTGTCCCACCCCTACCATGGGCAGGGACACCTTCCACTATCCCAGTTTGCTCCAAGCCCTGCCCAACCTGGCCTTGGACACTTCCAGGGATGGGGCAGCCACAGCTTCTCTGGGCAACCTGTGCCGTTGTAAAAAACTCTCATGAATGTTCTGGTGACATTTTCCTGGTGACTTGTCACCTACTCCAAATAATTGGCTTCACGTGCTCTTTGGGATCTGCCAGACACGTTTCAGGCGCATCCTTTACCACTTAGCGGTGATGGTAAAGAAAAGACAAACCATCTAGAAAATTCCAGCTCCTCCAAGAGAACAGAAAACAGGACTTCTCAACCTCAATTACCCTCTTGTATCCTGGGAATATTTTGAATACTTCTGGCTTGGTATGATCCCAAAAAGTCAAAATTGTTCAGACAGACTAATAAAAAAAATAGAGAACAATCCATTTCATTTCTAACTGGAGCAAATCAGAAAACACTCTTGCATTTATTTTTCTTGTCCAAGTCCCAAACAACATCGCTCAACTCTGTGTTCTGGTTTCGTGAGACTGAAATGAGACAAAGAGTGAAATGCAGCCAAATGTTGAATAAATATTTCTCAGGGAAGGTGACTTTGACAGTCAATCCATGACAACTCCCTGACTTACTGTCTTGTTAAATTAAGGGGAAAACATTTGTTACGTTGTAATTTTCTACGGATTTCTTAAGAAAGTGATGTATAAAGCCAGCGAACATGTTATGAAAATTCTGTAATTTTTAAATATGTCTTCGATATTCTCTGATTAGATGAAAATGGAATTGTGAATAATCTTTTATTCAATTAAGATATAATTTATATTAAAAATGGGTGTTTCCATTAAAATATTTTCCATTTTCCCCTCTCCTTTTACAATTGGCTCAGGGCCTGTAAAGGCAACTGTGTCCTTGTGGGCTATGTATGGGCTATGACCTGAAAGAGAGTTCTGCCAGCTTATTATCCCAGTAAAGCCCTCTTATTACGATGTAAGGTACAGACAGGCAGAAATAACTTTATTTTCTTGTTTCTGAAGAAAAAATAATAGAGATGACATCTTGTCCAGGCTACAGAGCAATGACCAGACTGAAGATGTTAAAATTAGGAAAGATTTTCTCACCTTCTCACCAGAGTAAAAGTCTAAGTTGGTGAGGGTTTAAATTCATCAGCTCGTATTCAAAGCACATTCATTTTGGTTGCATTGTTTATAAAAATAAGGAATGTTTTGCCGGCAGATTGAAGTCAGCATCTCACTAAACCTTTTTCAACAGTGGTCTTTGCCACCATCTACTGAGAGGATGATTTTCTTTCCCAGAGAAAGCAGGACATTGCTGTTCAAAGACAGGGCGCTCTGAAAACGGCAGCTGCAACTCCTCACCCAGAGATGTCTTCCTTTGTTTCTGAACACGACATGTACTCATTTCCCCCTTGTTTACCCAGTGGAAAAACCTCCTGACTTCCATAATTGGGAAGGAATTCTTCCCTGTGAGGGTGGGCAGGCCCTGGCACAGGTTGCCCAGAGAAGCTGTGGCTGCCCCATCCCTGGAAGTGTCCAAGGCCAGGTTGGACGGGGCTTGGAGCAACCTGGGCTGGTGGAAGGTGTCCCTGCCCATGGCAGGGGTGGGACGAGATGATCTTTAAGCACCCTGATCCCATGGGTGGCCATAAAGGACTGTTGCCTGCACGTTGCAAAACCTGTGCCACTTTTACAAAAGTTGGTGTTTTCTTTCCCAACTGGTTGATGCTGGAGAGTCCCTGGAACCCCCTGCGTCCCCCAGCTGGTGAGCTCGTGACACTTTTAATAATCAGAAGTTATTTTCATGTGGCTGGGCTGACAGACAGACTGACAGGATTTACCTGCAGGGTAGAAATTGCTCTGAAACTGTAACAGCATCATAGAGGGACTGATGTGGAGAGGGGCTGGTTTTCACATCTCCTCTGAGTCTGTAGGGGCAGGATTGCTCCATGCTGGTGCAGGATGAGAGGTGGGTGGAGAAACCAAGATAGAAACAAACAGAGTGATTTTATTTTTTGTGGGTTTTTTTTTCAGGAAGCAAGACCTCTCAGCTAGGGGGGGTTGCTGGAAGGTATTCAAAGCAATGTGATCATTTAATTCCTTCCTTTTAGTCTGTATATTTTGAGTACTTTAAGTCAACTGGACTAGATTTTGGCCCATTACAGCCACGGCGGTGACAAACACCTTGGGGCTCACGGTGTCCTCTGGGGGTCTTCTGACCACCATGGACATCCAGGGGAACAGGAGAACCCTCAGCCCCACAAACTGGGCACTGATTTCAGACATCACAAGAAGGGGGAGCCCGTGATCTGCATCCAGTCTGGCTTATGAACACAGATGACAAGGTGGGAGGGAGATTGCACTCTTCTCCATCCCCTTTGCCTTTGTGCCCAGCCCTGGCTGCGAGAAGCAGAAATTCTCCTTTCCCCAATCTGTTTCTTCTAATTGTCACCACTTTCAGCATATGGGTTTTAGTGTTAATTTTAATTTTGCTTCAGCTGTGCTGTTTTCTTCTTATCCCCTGCATTCCCCAAGCTTTACATCCTGGCAGGCTGGTTGTATGCTTTGTTTATGCTGGTAAATCTAAATTACATTCCTTAACCCCATTTGTATGGAAGATTAGTAGCAAAGCAGGCTGAAGAGAGGCAGTAAGTCAATCAATGAATTAACCTCCTGGTTAAATGCCATAACATGTGACAGGACAAATGCATCATGATCCTTCTTTGTTTTAGAAATGTAAATCTCAACAAGGGAGATTTGTGCAGTTTATAATGACCCAGAATGTTTACCTTGAAAAATGATGTCCCAGATGTTGGCTGGCTGGCAGGCAGGGATTCAGCCTCTGGAGTCTCAAGAATATACTTGCAACATAAAAAATATGGTCCTACGAAGGAGCGGAGACTCCAGGCTCAGCACTGATTTAAATTTATGAGCATATTCCAAAGGCAGCAGAGAGGTTTGTTTAGTGCAGGCAACTGGCTGAAAACAATATTTAACTGCTTCCCAGGGCTGAGCAGGGAGGGATGTGTGCAAAACTGTACGTGTAAAGCCGTACAAGGGGGAAAACACAATCCTTCCTTCCAAATCATAGGGAAGACAGATCACCCCTCAGCCTTGGAGGAGCAGCTCTGGCACAGGAGGTTTGCTTTGGGTCTACCTGTGGCGTTGGGAAATTGGCTGCAGTGACAGGTGGAGTCTGGGCAGCTCTTTGGTTTTGTGTCTGGAAGGGGAGAAGCTGATCCCTGGTGGCATCTGGATCAGCTTCTGCTTCACTGATGAGCAAAGAGCATCTGTCCATTTCCTTGCATTCTTGAAGAAGACACAGCATATGAGAGGATCAAAGATTTGTTGTAAATGTCCCCATTTCCCTGTGGATTGGCCAGCAGTGGCAGGGAGTTCTTTCTGAGGATATGTTGTTCCATAGTTGTCCATCGCAGATTGTCTCATGCCATCCCCTTTGCCAGGCTCACACTGTTTGCTTCAGCTGCACATGAACAGTCTCACAGGGCCATGTAACAAGAAATCAGGCTGAGGCAAAACCTTCAGCTTGCAGAAAAACCCCTTAGGATTTTACTAGTCATTGACTGGCACAGACTTATTTCTATTTTAAAATGGACATTTTAAGTTTTTTAGGAAGGAATTCTAAAGTTAAATGCTGATGGAAGGTTATATGTTGTACATATGTTTTTAAAGCTTAAGAGCTTTAAGATACTTTAGCTTTCCTTTAAAAATCAGAACATTCCTTTTTGCTTTTCAGGATCTTCAGCTACTGCTTTCCCCAAACTTCTCAACTTTCCAGAAGTCCCCTATTTTTCTCCATTAGGTGGCATATAAGTTTATCCATGATGAAATGCTAGGATTGAGTTCTCAAGGATTAATCTGACCATTCTTCCCCTTTGATTTGCATTTTAATGAATATATATATCTTTAAGATCACATGCATTATAAGATTTTAAAATGTACAAAAATGTGCACTTTGTTAAATACAATGACTAAAAGGTCAGATATCTTATACTTGGTTCTTTATATAATTCACACTGAACAACATTTAGAAAGGTGGCCTTGATATTTGAGTCTATCCAGGACAGCTCTAGGTGGAGTTTAATAACCTCCTCACAAGTTTTCCTCCTTCACCCAGATAAGAGAAAAACAAAAGATGGAATTATAGAAGACAAGGAATATAAATCTGAAAGAAAAGAGAGAAACAGTAGAAATAAATTATTAACAGAACAGCCTTGCTGAAAAGTATGTGGCCCTTTAAAACCTTAAGACAGTTTTCAGAGAGATTGTTGGCTTTTAGGATGAGACTGTTACATTTAGGTGAGATTGAATTAGTCATGTTATAAAACAGGAGATCTGTGTAAAGAGGTAATATTTTAAATGAATTCAGATCCTAATGGAGTCTTCCCGGAGGAAAGAAAAATCCTTTATGGCCTCAGCAAGAGCCCTGGCATACAGAGGGAAAATTGCCTGGAGGAGGCCAAAGCTAGAGCACAACCACTGCTGTGCATCTGCCATTGACATTCCTCAACATCCAAACAAAGGCTTCCACCCCAAACCACAGGAAACTTCATCAGGAACTGAACTAAAAGTAGACTTAAAATACCAGAGTTAGAATTTTGAAAGAAATTAAAAAATGTTTAGGGGGAAACTTAAAGACAGAGTGGTTTGGTGTGCAAGAGTCCCTTGCCAGGTAACAGGGTGGAGAAGGAAAAAGTGCAAAGTAGCACAGAAACAAAATAAAATGTGGTGGGTGATGCTGAGGTTGTGCACAGCTAAATGTGGAGTCCCTTATTCCAGACCTGCTGTGAGACTTCAAGAGGTGAAGCTTTTTCTTGCAATCCCTTTGCCTGTATTTATGTTACTGCACACATCATCCCAAAGTTCTGCTGGAAAACTGAGGACTTCTCCACCTTTTTATTTGCAGCTCAGAAAGCACTGACTAAAAGTCTTCTGCTCTGAGTGGAAATTTGGTGCTTTACTAAACAATCTGCACTCAAGTTCTACTTTAAAGTGCGTGTACATATGTGAACATTTTCAACCATCTTTAGATGCATCAGGGGCAAAATGTGGCAGAAAATGCAGGAGAAAACTTCTGTATTAGATTTACACTTAGATTTCACACCTGTTGATTTAATCTAAATGAAAGCTTTTGGGAAAACAGAAGGGTCAAATACTTATCTACATTTTAAAATAATTTAAATAATTAATTAATAATTTAATCGAGGTTATTGAAATATTTTAACAACTATTTATTTCCATTACTCAAAATTAGGAAAATAAAAATCTGGCATCCTTTTAAAGTCATATTTTCTTGTAGCAAATGCATCTGTATTTAATAGAGATCAAAACCCTCACAAAATGCTTCATGGTAACCTAGAGGAGGTTTAAAGGAGCGGACAAATTGAGATTAAAAACACAGGATTAAAAATCAAGCTCTAACTTAACAACTTCATAATAAAGATCTTTGCTGCTCACAGGATGTTCATTATTAAGTACAAAGTGTCTGAAATTGGGACCATTCTCCTAAACCTGGGAAGTGTTACAGCTTAAAGACCCTCTAAACTGAGCTCTGCAGAGATACCCATGTTATGTATTACACTCTATTTTGCAAACAGACCCCGAAGAAAGAATTTCTCACTTAAAGGGAGACTAATTATATGACCTTTGCATTTTGAGGATCCATCTGTAGAATTTTAATCACTCAGACAGCATGAATGGTTCAAGTCAGCTCTACTTACAATCAATTACAATGTGTGAGCAGTTGTATCATCAGCACAAGCCAGCAAAAAAGGCACCTTGGTAGCAAAAACGCTGTTTACATTCATGCTATAACACATCTTGAGATTTATCTTTTTCCTGATAGTAATCAGGAGATCAGGATATCAATTCTGATCAATATATGTAGCAGCAGGGACAGTGTTTGGGCAAGCTGGGATTGAGAAGCAGTGCAACATGATTTCTAGTTTAAGAACAAAGAATCCTAGTGACTTTAAAAAAAAAAAAAACAAAACAACAAACAAACATTTTGATGGATACAATAAACTGTGCTCTTTTACACAGCAATCCAGCACCATAAAATTCCCAGACATCCTCGGTAAAATCATCCTGATAATCAGGCCACAGAAGCCAAAAGAGCATTAAGGAGCCAGCACTGACTAGTGCACCTTGCCAAGGAGGCAAATCTACTCTTTGAGGTCATCCAGGATCTGTCACCCAAGACAGATCAATCACCTTCCAGGCTCTGAGTCACTGCCCCTCTGGACAGAGAAACACTGCCAGGTGAGAAAGATAAAGAACCACTTGAGATGTATAAAAAAGAGGCACTGAATGAAGAAATTGCAGTTTGGATGGAAATAGAAAAGGAAGAAGATGAAAGACACTAGTGCAAATGTTACAAAATGCTTGTGCTACCTCGACTCTGTGGAGATTTTATATGCACGGTTCTCACAGTCATTAACAATCATCAGGCTCAGGAAAAAAAAGCTTTGTATGTCTTTTCATAGCCTTGCCAGCTAAAGGGTCCAGTAAGATCACTTATCCCCTTTCAAAGCACAGAATAGATTAGAGATAACTTGATTATCTCTGCAACTTGCAAAGATGTTTTTGATGCAAACAAGAGACTCTCAATCTTCACATTGTTAAGCAGAACAAATGTGAAGTTTCTCATTATAAGGCATCTCTTCTAGGCTTTGAATTATGTATTAGTTTTTAAAAGTTCTGCTTCATTTCCTTTTCTTTGTAGAACTCACATTTTGCTATGGAACATCTTACTCCCAATTCCCATTAAAGTTAGGGTGTCAGGCTACTATTGAGGATCCTGGCTTAAGAGTTTACAGGTTTCACCAGTGATTGTTACATTTCTCTTCAATCATCTTTATCTTCTGACACCTCACATTTGATAATATCCAGCTGCCTCAGCCACGTGGTCTGAGATTCATTGAATTTTGACTGCTAAGCTTATTAAAAGGTAAAAGAGATACTGTTATGGCTACTGCTTAACAATAGGTCATTATGGGGTTTTGATGCCGTTGCACTGTCAGTAATTTTGTTTCTTATTAAAAACACTTTAAGTGACGTGTAGAAGGCAAAGAGCCTTTTACACCACCAGGAATGCAAAGTAGCTGCATTCTTTTGTTCTGGAGCAGTTCAGTAAATTTCCCTAAAATGCTAACTGAGCTTCCTCATATTCATAAAGATGAATAGATTTTACTGCTAGAAGGAAATACTGACTCAGTACTGACTCACAGATAAGAAAAGGTCACAAAAGGACTATTCGAACCATTGGCATTATTGGGAGCTTCAGACACAGAAACTCTTGCATTGCTATGGCACTAATGATGAGTATCACTTTTAAGAGGCACAAGACAGGCAGGGCTGTATCTCCAGACTGAATCAATTGCATATTGCAATATAAAATTGAGCTCAGCTCAGAAATGACAGCTATCTCACCTTCCAGGCATGACACATCCTTAAACCTGGGCTCATGTGATGCCTTTGCCTCCCAGAGGAAACTGAGACCAAAGGGAATGTATTTCACAATTCCTCTTGGACCACGGGTCACAAAGCAAAAGAATAGATCATCCTTGAGCTTTTAGTGGAAGACTTTTTATGTATACATCATACTACCACCTGATTTTGCAAGAAGTCCTTTGTTATTTTCTAAAATATTAGTTCAGCCTCAAGAAAAAAAAAAAAAAAAGAATTTTGGAGACTTTATCGTCATTGTTTCAGGACTGATCTGGCCATCGTCCCCATTCTGGAAGAACTTTCTATAGCACATTAAAAGGCTTTTGCCAGCTCTGCTACAATGATGACAATCTGTAGTGGCTGGGGAGCCAGTACATCTTGGCCCCTGCAGAGTCTGTGGGATGGAAGTCTCTGGGAATACCTGGTTCCAGCTATCTGCATAAATATGGAGACATCAGCAGCAAAAATTGGGAGGGTTATTCCCCAGTACAGTGCATCAAACCTATTCAAATCCCAGAGGATGAGCACTTCCCCTTATTGAACCAGCAACTTAGATTTGATCCACTTCTGCATCCAAACCTATGACCAGAAATTCTTGTTATGGGTTTAGGGATATCCATAGTAGGAATAAAAATTGCTGATATCAAATACATTATGATTTCATTTCCACAGACAGACTCTGCTATTTGATGGTGATAGACACGAGTGAAGCCAGTAGGTGGTTAAAAGCAGCATTTATGGGCTAAAAATCACCCAGACCTTATGCCCCTCTTGCTGATCTACCCTATGCTGGTAGAGCTGGGGGCCTTACAGGCTTTTTAGTTCAATAGTGCTATATAGAGGAAAATGAAATAATTTTCTGCTGTGACAGCTGCAGAAAATGCTTAGATGCACCCTTTAATTTCCCTCATCAATCAGGTCAGATTGTTTTTAAATGGGGATCACAGGGGAGCCGTATGCTCAGAGATATTTTAGCACTTTGTTCAGTGGAACAGAACTGAACTTGCTCCTTAGTGGGCTAATTTTTCACTGTAATTCTGTATTCTGATTGAATTTCCCAGCAGTTGGTGGTCCATTACATCGTACAAGGGCCATTTCAATGAACTCCAAAATGATATGGCAGAACAGCTCTTCTCCCCTTCCCTTAATTGCTTCAGACCTCTCCAAATGGGAACAGGCACAAAGGTTTTGCAGGGAACAGTGACAAGGGCAGCTGATCAGATCAAACAGAAGATTGTTGTGAGATACTGTATTCATTACTTGAGGAAAGTCTTTGCTTTGTCAGAAGACTCATAAGCGTGGCTTAATCTGCCTTTTGCTCTCAAAGGGCGAATTGGTCCTTCTCACCCCTCTGAGCACTCAACAAAGTCTGTGAGCTCCCCCCTACCTTTGCCTTTCACCTGTAAAGTCTCCTCTTCAAGCTCTGCAGTATTAACAATTTGAAGAGGAGCGTAGATGTAGGTCCTGCCTCAGATTCCTCTGTGTGTGGAAAGTTGTTGTTGCCAAAAGAAGCAGTCAGCTCTGAAAAGTTGCTGCTGATGAAATGCCCACAGTTGTTAAGAGAGATGAATACTCATAAATGTCTGGGTTTTTTGCCCCCAGTCTTTTATTGCCTAGGAAGGAGGCCTTAGGTCAGTTAAGATTAGATATAAGGCTTAAAATTAGATATAAGGATGAAGTTTTTTACAATGGAGGTGGTGAGGCCCTGGCACAGGTTCTCCAGAAAAGCTGTGGCTGCCTCATCCCTGGGAATGTCCAAGTTCAAGTTGGATGGGGCTTGCAGCAGCCTGGTCTGGTGAAAGATGTCCCTGCCCATGGCAGAGGGGTGATAATCCCATGATCATTATGGTTCCTTCCAATCCAAACCATTCTGTGGTTCTATAAACTTGTTAATCTTGGGGAAGTGGAGTTGCCCCTCAGGCCCATGGCTGAGTGCTAAAAGGTGACACTGCCTCGAAGGAAGAGGAGAATGAGCAGTTTTCAAGGCCAGTGGAACTGCTGGCACTGGGCATTGCATAAATACAGCCTGCTGCTTCCTTCTGGGGTGTGTAAATCAAGACTGAATCCATTCTGAGCAAGAGACAATATGTTATAAACTGCTGTACCTAGAAGGAAAATGAGGCTTTTGCTAAAGGCATGTGCTCTCTGCAGCCTCCAATAACAGCTCTCAGCATGGGAGATATTTTATATAACAACATCTGGTTGCATAGTGCAAACAAACCAACAATTTACACAAGGGCATGTGAAAAGGTTTGACATATGGTATTTATTTATGAAATTCAAAGAGCTGCCTGCATTCAGTTTACGTTCAGATATTCCCCAGGTCCCACGAAGAGACCCCATGTATAGGCTGTACAAATAATCAGATCATTTGGCTGTATTCACTCATGATGCTGCACTATGGTAACCACTAATTGGCAGATTCAGATTACACAGAGCCCAGCCACAATTTCCACACAGAACAGAAAGATACAGCAATGTTTTCCACAATAAATATCAGCAACAAATTCAGAACTGAGAAAAAAATTCTTGCTTTTCACAGAAAAGGATTATACACCAAATAAATTATTGTAGGAAATATCCTGGCATGGCATTAAGCACCAAACATTAATACCAGGTTTTAATCTAAAAGTCTCCTGCTAAGTAAGACTGGTTTTTGTTGTTCAGATGGAACACATATCACACTGATGCCAGTCATTTTGTGGAGGTCATGATGAACTCAAACACAACAAGACCATAAACTTTCTGCACCTCTATGCACATCCACTCATTTCTGTTCTTTTAGGATCCAAAGCCCAGGGTTGTCCATCCCTGGCACAGCTGCCCAGGGCAGTGGTAGATCCCCCATTCCTGGAGGGATTTAAAAGACCTGAAGATGTGGCACTTGGGGACATGGGTTAGTGGTGGCCTTAGCAGTGCTGGGGGGATGGTTGGCCTCGATGATCTTAGAGGGCTTTTCCAACCTAAACGATTCTGTGATTCCATGAAGTGGCCTCAGGAATGAAAGGTGCACGACAAGGCAATTTTGCTGTCACTAAATTACAGATCTATAATGTCCACTTCATAACCCTCCGGGGAAAAAGTATAATTTTCCAGTGACCAAGAACTCTAAGTTAGCTGATCTCAACTACCTCACCCTGATTTCCTTCCAAATCCTAAATTCAATCCTCAAATGGTATTTCCAAATACTTTGTAAATGTATCAGGCTGGCAAACTCGCCTAACTAAAACCCAACAAAACTTAAAAATTCTGTGAACAACATTTTCATCAAAACAAATTTTCAGAATACCACCATATAAAATGTAAGAATTAAAATCATGTTAACCTCTCATCCTCAGCTTATGAAATTTTTTCACAGAGGAATGAGAAGCTGTAAATTTTGGATGGATCGTTATGGATATCCATTTTGATCTACTACACAATACCGGTTAGAAGGGGTGCTTCATTAGGTTATTTCTACAATATAATTTACTTTAAAATAAATAAATTCTCACTCCTCTATCACATCTGTCACCACTTAGGCTGTTCCAATAAAGTTTAGCCTTGCTGTTAAAATTTTGCAGCCCATTTCTGCCCTGCCTTTAATTTGTTCTATCAGTTGGTTTCAGCTACTAGATAATTCCATCATTTGCTGAACCAAAAGAGCCCTCTGCTGTTGGAAATCTACTTCCACCCAGGGGAGTTCTAACCCCCAGTGAAGTGTCCAGCTGCACAGCGCAGAAAAACAGGTTTTTCACTTTTTGGAAGGCAGAATTTCTTACGCTGGCAACCTTTTTGTAGCTGTGTTCTGAAACATCGCTAAAACTGCCAAGACGTGCGTGGGTTGGCATCGCAAACGCTGGCATTTCAATTGTGG
This sequence comes from Myiotriccus ornatus, assembly GCA_036023395.1. Classification (NCBI taxonomy): domain Eukaryota; kingdom Metazoa; phylum Chordata; class Aves; order Passeriformes; family Tyrannidae; genus Myiotriccus; species Myiotriccus ornatus. The sequence continues at coordinate 32,598,553 of JAYRBT010000178.1, read as the reverse complement.
TGGAATTCAAAAACACTTTCTCCCCTTTCTCCCTTCCTCAAATTTATTCTAAGTCTCAGATTTCACCCTGAACTAGTTATTCTTCAAAACAATTCTGAGAAAAATGACTCCAGATGATGCCTTTCGTGTGAAGCAGGGAGCCACAAGGTGTGGATGTGACACTGCTCACTCTTACAGAGTGACTCTTGTTCTGGACTGTGTGTCACAGCATAACCACTTCAGTCAGAGCAGAAGAAAGACATGAAGTTCAAAAAAACGTAAGATGTGCCTGCAAATGCCACCAAAGCCAGCAACAGTCCAAAGGCTGAAGCTTTCTAGTTTATTTGCCTGGCTCTCATAAAAATATGTCTCTCATTAAAAGTGTGGGAATGGACCTTTAACCAAAGCTCTGCTCCTGCAAAGTCAAAGCAATTTGCTGGTTGAAACAGCAGGTTTATGTTCTCTGAATGTTAACTATGAGAGTTATTTCTATTCTGGCTCCTGATATTTGAACCCGGATCCCCCTGAGCCTTCTCTTCCTTTGCCCAGCTGAACACTGTCCTGCTTCCAGGGGCTGAATTGTGCAGAGGAATCCATGGTGAAGCAACAAGGACCCTTTCTGACAGGCACAAGGAGCGTCCCCCCCTGCCCACCACGAGCTTTAAGGGGCACCTCAAGGAAGAGAAAGAAGCGGACAGGTCAAGCTGGCTGCAGACACGCCATTAAGCACAGTCTTTCTTGGACAGTAAATTCACTTAGTGGAAGCCAGGGCTGGATCATCTATTCCAGCAAACCTGGAAAGACAGAACAAAATACCAAGCTTCCCTGCACCAGATTTACAGCAGTTTACACCACATGTGCTTCAGCCTGGTGTGATCAGTTCA
>JAYRBT010000178.1:32580007-32597590 GCA_036023395.1 Myiotriccus ornatus | reverse complement strand
ACAAAATACCAAGCTTCCCTGCACCAGATTTACAGCAGTTTACACCACATGTGCTTCAGCCTGGTGTGATCAGTTCAAACCAGCGTGGCTGTGGTAGCAATGCTGAGTCTCAGCATGAGCCGTCCTGGAGGCTGGATAAATGAACATGGATGCTTTCATTATTAATTATAATGGGCATTTATGTACAGCCTCATTTAAAGGGGTGCATCGCATCTGGGACAGTTTTAAGGAAATATTCAAGCAGCTGAAAGCAAGTAGGCCCCCTCAAGCCATGCAGGATACCCTGGTTTGGTTGCTGTCACCAGTGGCACTGCAGAAATCTCCATGGATCCCACTTTTGAGGTGCCTCCTGCATTAATTGATGCCCAGTTGATCTGAGCACTGACCCGGTCACAAGATGTCCCTCACCTTCTCCTGATGTTCAAAGCAGACTCCAAAGTTATAATCTGTTGGCCCAAATCTTCACAGCATGTTAACTGTACACATGTAATTAATTTTATTAGCGATCTGGATGTTGCTATCAAATCGCAGTTTGATTCTCTAATTAGCCTGTTTTGTTAATTAATTAGGCTTTTCTATCCATACTGTGAGAATGTTTTCTTTAATAACTGTTGTTCCAGTTGGCCTGGCTTGTTGAATCTTGACAGAGAATATGGAGGCTGTAGAAATTTAAAGCTATTACCGATTTCCTTTCTGATATTTTTAATTTTATGAAATACAGATTACTGATGCTCTGGGTAAGGCATATTCCACAGCTTGAGCTGACTTGTTAACAGACAGTACAGAATTTATGTGGGGAGATACATCATAAGTAGCTCAGTCACCACAAAGCGTTATTAATTTTAAATTTTATTGCAGTGGATTATTAAGTAGTGCATATTCTAGTTACAGTTCTGGTTTTGAGACAGGTGTTTAGCCTGATATCGGAATGCAGCTACTTCTGCCTACACATGGCACTGCACAATGGTTCCCATGGACTTTGGGGAAAGTCAGAATCAGTGACATTAACGTACCTGGGGGAGCTCCCAGCCACCCTTGTCTGTGTGGTGAACCCCCAGGGAGCAGAGGGTTGTACTCAATGACAGACAAATAGAAGAGGGAAGGGGGGGAAAAAAAGAAAAAAAAGGAAAAAGTATATCAGAGCACGAAGGAAACAGTGGAAACCTGGTGTTTAGCAACACAAACCCTGAACTGCCACCATTAATTACAGCTGAACCAGTCAGGAATAGTGAAGAGGTCTGAAATAACCGGGAGTGGCTGTGCACAGCACAGCTGCCCCCAGGCACGTGCCGAGGTCCTGGGGGGAGCCCGACCCGGTGATGGACAGACAGCACTCCCTTGGAAACCACCCAAGCAGATAGGGATTCACGCTCCTGCAGCTATTCTCACACGGAGATGGCTCAGAAGCTGCTCTCTGGGCCGATTCGCTGCCTGTCTGGGGGACACAGGAACATCTTCTGGGCATCTTCTAAAAATCCCATTTAGAGTTTAAATTAATCCATCATCCCTGGGCTTGTCACGGGATACATGCTGGGGGGATCTGGGGACTCAGACAAGTCTGGACAGGAGGGATTGCTTCTGGAATTTGTATCAGTACAATCAAAAAGAATGAACCCCCCTGGGACAGCATTTACTGGTACAGAGAGGGACCCTCACACCCTCCTGCTAATTTTGGATCGTTATTTGTATTGAGCTCATCTGCATGTTACACTTAAAGGTTGGCTTGGCTGTTGCTGCTGTCTGTTTGGAGTTATGATCTGCATTTATTTAGAGACGAAACAGGAGCAATGTGAGCTAATCTGTTCTGACTGCTATCATGCGAATAGAAGTGTTAATCATTGACTACCCAGGGCCAGGCAGAAAGAAGAGTTAATTAATTGTAGGCACACACACGCATCACCCTCCTGTGAAAAAAAAAAGCTGCCTGGTGACATCATCCTTCGAGAATGTCAACAGACATTTTAAAGAGTTTCTGCTGCTTTTGTCCAAGGTATTGAGATCCCCTGAGCTTCTGGAAAGGGAGTTAAATAACCAATTATAACAATTTTTACCATCCAGATCATGAGCCTATTCTTCAGAATTAGCCTGAATTAATGGTAAGTGTGGAGAAAGGAGAAGTTACACATCATTACCAGCTGCAGGTTTTTCTGGACAAAACCACATCCCCGACCTCATTTTAAACCCCTCATTAGCAGCATTTGCAAAGGAGGTCAGCCTGCTCTGCATCCACCGGCAGAGCTCTCCCTGAACACCTCTTCCTGATGCTGAGCAATCCCTCTGACATCCCAAATGACAATGATTCACAGCCAGCACCACCAGCACACAGCCAACTAGGAGAAGCCCACAAGTGTGGTCCTCTTGAGCTGCAACCCCTAAATTAGGGAACTGTGAAGATTTCGGAAGAGTAACTAATCCTATACCTTTCTTTATAAACATAGACACAAAACACGCTTGCTATATGCAGACAGTAATATTTTGAGTAACTCAAAAAATTTCATGCCAAATTCCTCCACTAGGGAAAAATTATTGGCTCATTTGTTTTGAAAATTACCTTTTTATGTGAATCAACTATTAATATAACTGGCATCTTACCTGTTTGGGTTTTTTTAGTTTTTTTTTTCCCTTTTGTGGCAAAGGAAAGCCATGATTATGCTTTATCACCACTTTAGCCAGGAAATTTGCAGAGCTGAGTCCTCAAGAGCTGTATTAGCAGGAGGGAGGCTCTTACAACCCCTTTTGTAAGCCTGTAAAACTGGTGGGTAGTTTACAAGTTGTAGGTTCTCCAAGAATTTAGAAAACAGAATGAAAGCAGGTGACACTATTGGACCAGATCCCAAGATTTTTCCTGCCTTCTCATCAGGATGGTGCAACAACGTTCACAATCAATTTATTAATTATTATTCCTAATATAAATCAGAAAAAAGCCACAAAACCCAAATACAGTTATCTGGTCATATCGTATCTGTGTTCAATATACAAATGCACATGAAAGTACAAGTGAATAATGCTGATGGCTCTTACCAGCTGCATAAAAATGCACTTTTTCCAAGGAGAATAAAAATAGAAAGTGAGTTGCAGAAAGTTTAAACGGAATGGTCAGGTTCACATAGCAAGTCAGTGCCAGAGTTCAGAGCAACACTCAGCTCTGCTATTCCTCAGCTTTCTGTGGTTATGGTTGGACCATGTGTTGTTGCTTGTGCAAAGAAGGGAAAATATGCAAGGAGCTCTTCTGTGCCTGGGGAAAATGGAGGAACGTATGGAAAAAAAAAAGTTTTCCTCTCTCTTGAGTCCTAAATCTGATTTTTAAGGAGTGCAGCTCATCTGTTAAAAGATAAACATGCATTTCTGGATCTCCAGAATTAATAGCTTTTGATATATTTTTTATAGAAGCACAATCACTGTCCACTCTGAAGAGATCGTGATCAAAACTGTGACTTTTAAACCTTTCTTTATAGTAACACACATTTTATTTTCTCACAAGGAAATGAAAGAGACTGACAGAGCAAGCACAAATGTCTGTCTGCAAAGGCAATGTTGTCTCAACAGATTTCTGTTTGGGCTGATAATAAAACCCTCTAGTTTTATTCTATTTTATTAAAAAAAACCCAGCTATTGGAAACACTTGAGGCGCTGAGAACACCAACACTGCAATAAACGGAGTACGGAGCCACGTGAAAGACGGCACAGGCACGAAGGACCAAGCTACAAAACAACTGGGTTTTCTGCAAGGGAACTGAGATAGAAATTCAGGGAATCATTAACTGATGTGGCCTGAAGGAAGCCTTTTTTTGGGCTGCTGGAACCCCGGCGCTGGCTGCACGCCTTGGCACCGCAGGGCAGGGACTGCACGGCCGGCCACGGGCTGCCGGCACCGCTGACACGCACAAGCAGGGCTCTGTAAACACCATCTCATTAGAGCGTTTGGAAAAGAAAATTGCTGTAAATTAGAGCTGGGAGGGATGCTTGCAGCCAGCAGGCCTCGCATTCCCGGCAGGTCACAGGAGGGATGGGGTTGGGGTTTGCGTCTGAACCCTGGCACGGGGTTCCCCTCTCTCTGCGCTCGCTGTGGCAGGTGAGCGATGGCCGTGCTGCTCCTGCAGCACAGAGTGTGTAAGTACCAGAAAGCAGGAGCAAGCATTTGAATTCTAGAGAGTTTAAATCAATGACAACAAACACCCGCTTCCAATAATCTTAGAAATTGCAAGGATTTCTTTTTTCCCCAGATTAACGTTTATCTGTGTAATTTGGCTGGCTGTCTGGAATTCACTGTCTCTTGCTTTGCCTTTCTCTCCCCTACTGGCTTTTTTTAAGCTTCTGGTGTTTTCCAGGGTACTTTAAACATTGCCTTTTAAGTATTTTTCTCTTTTGTGACACTCTTAGACAAGTAGACAGCAGGAATTTACACATGATTGGGCGAAATAACAAGAAACAAATATTTTCCATTGCAATTACAAGGTTGGTCTCCTTCTATAAATTATTTATGGAAAAATACACTTAATACCATTACCAAGATTTTCCAAGATAAAGGAAGACGAAGCTAAAGCTGCTGCACTGAAATCCATTAGTCTGGTATGTGTGATGGATCACAGTCAGAAGGGAACCATGTAGAAAATAGCTGTAAGTGATCCTCCAACTGACCTGAACTTTTGAAGTTAATTTTCCACTACCAAGGTGAAGATACCTCTGGTACAGTGGAAGAAAGCTTTCTAGGGCACATCACATCCTTCTTCCCTCAGGTTGCTTAGGCACAGTTCACCATGCAGCCCTGGAGGCAGTAGATATTTGTGGATAGGGGGAAGCTCATGACATGCAGCATTTCACACAGGAAAATATAACACTGCAAAAACCCTTAGTTTGTCTGAGTGGATTAGTGAGTGTCTGAATAACTGACGCTGCCCTGCAGTGAATTGCTGAGACATGTGAGGGGGTGTACAGGGAGATGACCACTGATGAGCCTCGTGTTTGTCTCAGCATTCTCCTCCCCGTGGCTCAGAGCCCTTTGCCAGTGTTCACAGGAGGTGTTCACAGAATGCCAAGCAGCTCAGACCAGGAACGACATTCCCACCCTGCTCACAGGGTACTCACCCAGGTCTCGGAGCAAAGACTCTGCTGAATCAAGAACCAAAATAATTACAGTTCTGGAATTAAAGAGAGATGTGGCCGACAGCTCTGCTTGTAAAAATCCAGGGGCGATGATCTGCTGCCAAAGGCTGGCTTCGTATTAATTCATGAGACCAATCACGTTGTACCCTCACAGCTGTTAAAAAGCCCAGAAACTCTTAGCTGCAACCCGAATTCCACATCTGGCAAGTCTATTGGTAGGACAGGTATTGTGAGGGAGGTTTTCCTGCTCCCTTTGCACTCAAGGTGAATGCATGTGATTTAAATCAAGCGTGCCTACAAAGCTCCAGTCCGTCCGGTGATGTGCTGCCTACATGCCTGGGAGCTCACTCAGGAAGAGCTTTCAGCAGTCTGCCCTCCTGCCCTGCCTGTCAGCCTTGGGAGGGGCTGTGGAAATCACACACCAGGGATGGTGGTGCAGTCCTTAAAGAGACTCATAAAAAAAGATGAAAAGTGACTTTTTACAAGGACAGATAATCACAGGACAAGGGGGAACAGTTTTGAACTAAAAGAGGAGAGTTTGAGATTAGATCTTAGGAAGAAATTCTTTGCTCAGGGCTTGATGGCACAGGTTGCCCAGGGAAGCTGTGGATGCTCCATCCCTGGAAGTGTTCAAGGCCAGGTTGGGCAGGGCTTGGAGCAACCTGGGATAGTGGGAGGTGGAATGAAATGAGCTTTAAGGTCCCTTCCAAACCAAGCCTTTCTATGATTCTTTTCTAATGACTTCTGATGATATTTCTCTAGGCTTCTCTAATAAGCAGCCTATGGCTGCTCATCACACTGAGGTCAGTTTTTCTTCGTGTCTCCTGCTCCCCTGTCCTAACTGAGTACATTTGGCTCTCTCCCACATCCCCAAATTGCCCTTTTTGCAAGTGAATTCCTATGCTTGGGTTGCTCTGAAGCTCTGTGTATGCTGAGAAATCAGCAAGCTAAAGAGAACAGAAAATCATTAAATTCACCAGTGCAGTTTTCCACCCCTGGGGTTACTAACTTGGCAAAGTTTTTACTATTCAGCCAATTTTCATACCATGCGAAGGGAATTTATTTGCCATCTTGATTTTTCCATTCAGTTCAAATGAAATCCATCAGGAATTCCAGCATCACTAGTGACGAGGGCACTGCAGACAGACAGACATGTGGGAAAACGAGCGGACAGACAGCTTGGTGACAGGGCAACACAATGGGACAGGCATTTCCAAAGAACCTACTAAATAAATTATCTTCCATGGGACTTGAGGGACTAAGGATGGAAAAATGATGTTTCTGTAACAGTTTGAATTTGTTAGAGATGATCCAGATGTATAGGAAGGGTGTGACATCTTTGATAAAACCAGTGTTCAAATGACTGTTCGCAAGTGACTTCTACTATTTATAAAAAATTGTGACCTCATACGACTGTAACCTCATTTAAAATACATGTAAAGTACCCTTAAAACGTAAAGCTGTCACTGAACATCAAATAATCAAAATACGTGAGTACATGATGGGGTTCTCTGGAGAGAGAGGAGCTACTTTTTCATTTTTCCTTATTTGCTGGCAAAGAGGCCTTCGGTAACATTCCCTGCAAATGATCTGGAGCCTCTTGTGAGTTTCTGTCTGAAGTGAATAAAATACAGATGACGAATGCATTTGAAAATGCATGTTTATATTCAGAAAACACATCCTATTTAATGTAGCTTCAAACCACCTGTGAAGTGAGATGGGAAAGATAATTAGGGTACAGTGTTGGCCTACATAAATATCAGGCCGACCTCAAGGCTCATGTCTGCAGATGTCCCATTCCTCAGGTCTCCAGCCTTGCAGGAGGTCTGCTGATCTCATTCCAAAACCACCACAAATCTTCTGAAGCCTTCCACGAAATGGAGCCCCGAGCCTGCGGTCACTGAGAAACAGAGAGGGGAGACAAAGCAGAACACAACCACGAGTGTGGAGGCAGGTCCTGGGAGCAATATTTGTACTGAAGTCTGGGAAAGTGACCCTGAAGGACCAGGGAGCCTCCCTGACTTTATAATGCCTCAGCATCCCGAGAAGCACCTTGATTCTTGTCAGCTAGACCTGGACTCAGCCCCTCCCATGACCCAGTGTGATTAATGTCATACAAGATTATGAAGAGGAGGGGCCCATCCCAAGGTAAATGTGTAGGGACCACAGGAAGGAGAGAAAGAGGAGTTCATAAGCAACAACAGCACCCTTGAAAATGCCAGGAAAACTTTGAAATTGCCTGATGCCAATTTTTTTTTTTCTTTAATCGATCCAGTGATGGCAATAAAAAGAAATAAGAAACTCCCTTGTCTGGGTGCTGTTCAAAGGAGACAGCAGCTCTTCTTCCTGTTAGTCACAAGTGATTTCCTTTCAAAAATATTATCACTACTGTCATTGTCATTATTTCTGAGATAAGAGACTTAAGTCCTGATGGATGCCTCTGGAAATTGCTCCCTGCTCTGCTGACAAGCTTATCTGGCCTCAAGTGAAACCCAAGGGTTTTACTTGGACCATGTTTGCCAGAGCCAGTAGGAGGCAAACAAACCCATATCTGAGCTGCACTGTGGGCTGCATTTGGCTAAATTTCAGTGTTTCCAAAATCAAAATTCAGTAACCCAAATGATAATGATACTCTTGAGGGTCTAACTCTGTTGGAGTCAATAATATCTCTAACAGTCTTGATCCCATTAATGAGTGGGATACACAACCACACACTCTCTCTTAGAGATCTTTTAGTTTAAACATACAAAGGAGGTTGAAAAGGGGAATGATGATGTCCCAAAGATCCATTTCTACCTAAGCTATTCTATGATTTTTTGAAACTAAATACTTAAGCTAGATTTTAAAATAAGAGGTAATCTTTAGTATCCTGCTTTTTTTGGCAGAATTAGTGCCAAGTCCAATGTTGAAAAATATATTAGTGCCCTTCAAACAGTGGGACTTTATAATTTATGGTATTCCATCCCTCAGTGAGCATCTGCATAGCCTTAAAATTTCACTGTGCCTTTAAATCCTATCACTTCACCTCAGATAGCTTTGTCCAGCATGCTGGCACAAGCCCTTTTTTAATGGCTATAAGTCAAGTTCAAACAAGTTTATTACACAGCTGTGAAATTATATTGGCATATCTGGTAGTGTAAGTCTGACATGAATCGTTGATGCCTTTTGTATGACAAGTGAAAACTCATTTCATTGCTTTCCCTTTAATTCTTGCATTTTCACTGTTTTTGTAAATGAATGCACTGTGAAAGGTACTTCCAGTCTATTGACAAAAATATGTGATTATGAAGATAAAGAAAATCAGATCTCCCCACCTTCAAACATTAGCTAAAAGCTGCACCAAATTAAATTGAACCTGTTTGGATTTGGACTTAAGTTATACAGAGACGTTGTTATCATATGGAAATATCACATTTATTCACTCAAATGAATCCCAGCCATGAATATTACTTGTACTGAAAGGAGTAATTCCCTCCTGTTCTCCATTTAAAACACAATCCTGAAATGTAGACATTTTAAGGACTACTCTTTGATGACGTTGCCTTTGCCAGCTCCATCACATTTAGCACGACAAAGATTACTACATTTATGCACCATTTTCTGTCCCCAATGGAGTTTCACCCATGACTTCTCAGGCTCTGCTCAGGCTGTGGATATTGAAGAAATCCCAGGAAAAAATGACCTTTAAGTTGGTTTCAGACAAACCCCGCGCTGCATTTCCCTGCTGCTGCTGCCTGGGATGTGTTAAACACGCTGCTCACACTCTGCATGGCACATGTACGGCGATTTTAGTCCAGGAAATACCAGACTGAAATGTGAGAGTCATTACTTTCTGAAATTCAGATGTTGGCAGGTAGGTGATGTCCATGGGAATTTGCTGGAAGTGGCTGTTTTCGTACAAGAAAACCAAAAAGAGGCCGTTCCAGACGCGCATCACCCGCAGTCCTGGCTGAGTGCACAGCAGGGGCACTTCATCCCATTTTCTGCAACTGTTCCACATAACTACTGTCCTCCAGTCATCCCTCTTGTCTTAATGCTGTCTCAGTTTTACAGTTAAAAAAAAAATGCACATTAAATTTGCCCGTTTTTAAACAACGCAAAGAAATCTGAACCACTGACTAATCCAGACCTACAGTCCTTCCAATGCTGATGAAGCACCAAAGCTAAATAGTTTTAGAAAAAATAATATTAGTTCTCCTTTTGTACTGCTAGTATTACAGAATTTTTAATCACAAGGCAGCCTCTCAAGTCTAGTGATAATCCTTCTGGCTTTGGTCCAGCAGTGGCTGCCAAATGCCAGGGCAATGTGTTGTCAACATAAAATCTACAGGCATGAAGAGATGTAGTTCCCATCATAAAAAGAAAAAAAAAAATCCAAAAAAACAACCTATTACATTCTTTGCAAAAATGTCAGAAATGCTTTTTGGTTTTGTTTATGTCACAAGTTAACTTTGCCTTTCTTGAAATGCTGTTTCTTCTCGTGTGTTCAGCACAGAAGGAAAAAGTAAAGGAAAGTCTGGCAAGTATACATAGAGAATTCTCATTTTTTCAGCAGAAATGGACTGATGCAGATGGATCTGGTATAAATATCCCCAAATAACAATGATGATGGGTGCAGTCTCTGCTTGACATCCAAAGCATTTCTGTCATGAACTGAGCCATCACTTTGAGGTGCTCAAAATACGAAAATCCCACAATTCCCCTTCTGGCTACGAAAAGGGTTCATACAGTGAGAGTGTTATCATAGCACAGGGAAGTACGAGAGAGCAAGGAACTTTTGTTTCCATGGCAATCCGAGCTCCTTCTTCAGACACAAGCACAAAGGCAATATGCTGAATGATTATCTGAAGGTCATGTTGTTCTTAGGAGAAAAGTTAGGGAGAATGCACTGGGATAATTTCCCCACTTGGGATGCACACTGCATTTCTAAGCAGTTGAAGTAAACAACTGACGAAGGAAATAATTGCCTTCATTAATGTCATCAGTTTATTTAAAAGTCTGTTTGCCCAAAGGAAACTGGAGCATGCTCATGAGGAGAATTCACATTTTGTATCATTATTTCATATGCTCAGAGACAAATATTAAGATCCAATGTATATTTAGCATTCCTCACCTGGTAAAATATATTCCCTTTAGAGTTCAATGGATCTTAAAACTGAGTGAAACATCTCCATGTGAGGCCTTGTTTATGTTTCCAGTAATTTTTGTTGTAAGAACCACTCTTTCAAGGATCTGCCTTATCAACAAGTGCAAATGGGCTGTTAAATTCCAAGATACCCCAGGGATCCATAGGGGGGGTACAGAGGTAAGCAGAACCTTAGCACCTGTGTCTGTTATATATGTAAGAAATAGGCATCAAAGAGACATATAAATGTTCAATTCAGTTTACTTTGTATTTCCCAGTGTCAGTTTGGGGTTTCCATTTCCTCTGAGCTGGTTTGACCTTGTTGACAGCAGGAGTAAAACGTTTTCTGAGGAAAAGAAAATTACTCTAAAAAGTGTATTTCTACTTTCTTGTCTGTTCTGTGCTTCCTGATTTAGTAGAGATCCGAAGTACAAAGGAACAGAAACTTCACTGGTCTTCAGAAGGAAAGTTATTTTTAGAGTCATTTTGTTGCCAAAGCATATAGAAACCTTATGTGCTACCTCAGAAAGTTGCTGTGGAATGGCAAGGGAACAGAGATGTGCCTGTTTCGTCTTTTCTTTCCAACCACAAAGCTTTACTCTGACAAAAAAAGGATGCACATATTCCAAAGAGAAGTTGCAGGAGTCACAAAGTTGTCTGAAGTTGAATTAAGTGTAAATGTGTGATCACTGACTCTGTTGTATAAATACAAATTAAGGTCTTGAACAAATTAAGGTGCTTACACGTACAACTCTAACCCTCTTGAGTGAAAATGCACTCCTGAGTCTGAACTTTACAGAATCATTTAGTTGGAAAAGATCTCTAAAATCATTAAATCCAAGCATTAACCCAGCACCACCAAGCCCATCTCTAAACCATGTCCCCAAGTGCCACATCTACAGGTTTTTTAAATCCCTCCAAGGCTAGTGACACCACCACTGTTCTGGGCAGCCTTTTCCAATGGTTGACCACCCTTTCCACGAAGAAATTTCCCCTAATATCCAATCTAAATCCCTCCCAGGATTTGCAAGGGGCAAAGAAGAGCTGGGAGTGCCTTTTTTTTTTTTTTCTGGGGTATTGTGAAATTGGCTCAAAATACGTGGCTTGAGAAATATTAACCCAGCTGAGAGGGTAAACCATCATCTTTCAAATAAACCCTCCTTGGGAACAGAAGGGGAAAACTGCTTGTTTGCAGATTACAGCATGTTGTGTTTCACTTCAGCAGGACAAAGATTTAAAGTAAAGTGTAGGATGACTTATACACTATCCCTGGCATCACTTCAGGAGGGGAGGATGAGGCTGGTTCCAGTTGCTCTGCAAAAATATGAGTTTGCTTTATCTCATTCCACATCAGCTGCAAGTTTTTACAAGCTATTGTGATACTTCACAGGCAAAAGGAACAGCCCCCAGGCCCAAAACATCTGAGCCTTCAGTGAGCTTAATACTCCTGTGCCACTCCAAGAAGAGAAAACACCTCCTTTCCTCAAGTTGTATCCTTCTAGGATGTTGATAGATTAAAAAAAAAACAAACTAAAACCATCTCAAGGTGAAGTAAAAAAAAAAATATCAACTTAGAGACAGACTTTGGTGGCTGTATTCATGGACACCCCAAAACCAGAGGCGGGGCTGGAAGGGGCAGCAGTGCATCCATACCCATATCCACATCCACAAAAAGTATTAAAATTCAAGTGAAACAAATGTAGGGGACCTGGTGATTGACAGAGTTTGATACCCAGGAATAGATATTGCTAGCTGTGCTTGGATGAATAAATCTTCCTTAAGGTAAATACAGGGAGACAAGAGGGAGTCATTTGCAGTGACTGCAGGAGGTGGAGAAGTGGGTATGGCCACTGCCTGATGTTCTGCAAAGTTCTTGCCTGTGGAAGTGGAGCTGTGCAGGAAAACCTGCCTGCCCTTGAGTGCCTCACAGTGTCCTGGTGGGCACATCCCCATGGCTCACAGAGAATGGCTCACCAAGCTTCTCCTTTGGCTCAGGTGTCCCTGGAGGCACACCTGGACGTGGCTTCTCCTGTTTCCAGCAATATGGAAGCCATATCTGGTGGCTTTCACCTCAGATCACGTCGTGAGAAGGCCCTTGCAGAGACTTTCAGATGACTGCAAAACATGGAAACTTCATGGAGATGTTCAGTGCTTTGATGCAGTTGCTTGTTATCTGTCAGCAAATTCAGAAATCATTAGGGGAGAGATGAAAGAATGAGATGAAACATGATGGCACAAAATTTGGCCCCTAATTTTGCCACCAACACCTCACTTAAAAGATATGAACATACAGCACAATTGGATTCATAGAATCATAGAACTGTTAAGGTTGGAAAAGACCTCTAAGGTCGTTGAGTCCAACTGTTCCCCAGCACGGCCAACACCACCACTAAACCATGTCCCCAAGTGCCACTTCTACAGGTCTTTTAAATTCCTCCAGGAATGGGGACTCCACTGCTGTGCCAGCAGCTGTGCCAGTGCTGGAAAACCCTTTTGGTGAAGAAATGTTTCCTAATCTCCAACCTAAACGCCCCTGGCACAACTTGAGGCCGTTTCCTCTCGTCCTTTCCCTTGTTCCCTGGGAGAAGAGCCCGACCCCCATCAGGCTGCACTCTCCTGTCAGGGAGTTGTGGACAGTGATAAGATAGTGGTGTGTGATGTAGGTAACATTTGGGGGGGTATTTTTGTCACTTAAATCTATTTTTTTTGTATGTATTACAGAAGTTCAGGTCTTCCCATGGCAGGAGAAGGTTTTTGCTGCTATACTCTATGCAGCTACAGTCATACATCTATATACACACACAGCTACTCTGCATTCTCACCTAGTAAAGGGAGAGATCATGCTATAATATATAGGATTAATTTTAATTAAAGCCCACACAGTTGTCTGTTTATAGAACAAATATTGCATAGGAGAGAAAACACATGATCTTTACATACACACCTTATTGAAATGTACACATGTAAAACTGCAAAATGTGTATAATGTAAAATATCCCCAAAGTTCAGCCCTCAGGTCTTTAATAAATGTGCACTTGACTTTACATTTTACAAGAACACCACTTGTTATGCTTAGAAATTTAAATAATTTTCTGTTTCTACATGTGCTTCTTTGATCACTGCAATGAGTTAAATAATGATTTCACAGCTAAAGCTCCTTTAGTTACCAAAAACCCAAGTCCTTAATGATGTCATGGAAAAGTTTATTTATCTACTTCTTCTCTAGGTATGTGAATGTTCATAATATTTGCAGAAGAGCGACTGTGCTGCAAATGGCAACAAAATCATACACATATTCTGTAGCTTGTGCTCTGCCCTCGGAAGTCAGGACCAAGGGGAGAGAGGATTGGATACTTTGGAAAGGGAAAACAAAGTAAGAGCATCTGTGAAATCACTAAAAGGGGATATTCAGCCTGTCCCTGAGCACAGGGAACAAGCAGCCTGCTCCTCACACACCATAGGCAGTAGGACTCAGCTCCCACACTGCACCCAGTCCCTCCACACTCTGTCCAAGGGGACAGTCCAATCTATTACAGATAAAATGGTCTGAAAAATTTGGTAGGAAGCGCCTTTTCCTCAAATGAACTTAAAAATATCTATATATATATATATTTTAACAAAGCAGTGAAAAAGCAAAATACATTTTTTTTCTAGTTTTAGAATATGGAAATTCCTATATTAAAAAAAAAACAACACATAGTTTTGTGATTTTAATTTTTAAAAAGTAAAAATCAAGGATAAAAGTAGAATTGCATTTTTCTAAAAGGAAGGACAACAGACACAATATAATCACTAAATTCCTTGCGGGGTAGCAACTAAGAAAGCAAGGACGATCATTGTATATATGGGCAGGATCACCCACAGTCTGGAAAACAAATATACCAAAAGATACAGGTACTGAGATATAAAATGTTGTTTATTATGGTATTAAAGTTATGAGAGACACACAAAAAATGTGAGCACGAAGGCAGAATAAAGACTGGGGCAACAGATGTAATACTTTCTCCCAGCTGACTGGACCATGGCAAGAAATACAATATACATGATGAAAATATAAGCTGGTATTTTCAACACAGGAGTAGGAATTCATATTTCATGCAAGCCAACTGTTGCACATTTCCTTCAGCACTGGAGGTTATTTTAGAGGTATGAAAAAGATGAAAGATAAGATTTTACTCCCACACAAATTGATTTCATTAACGACACTGGGTTGCGTGTGTGTAGCACAAAACATCCTGGGCTGTTGGGAAGATGTTTCAGAGAGAACAAATATCAGGATCATTCCAAAAAGAGTGAGAGGAAGGGCCACTGACGAACAGTGTTCTCTCTGGTTTTCATCTGGATTGACTACAGGGATTTTCCATATACCCCAGGAGAAGCCTCTTATAACTTGGCACATGGTATGTGTCAAGTTATATTATAGGTAATTTACTGTAAGTTATTATGAAATAAGCTACTACAGACTGTAAGCTTATATAAAACTATGTTATTTAAACGATATTATTTAAACCATAAGTTATTATATAAAATAATATAGCTATATAGAGACTTAAAATATTTTTATATCTATTAAGTAATTTAAGTTATGTATAAATGATTTATGTATTATAAATGTAAATATAATTTATATATAAATTATTGATGTCATATAAATATAAACTAACACAAGCAAGGGAGGCTGAGATTGGTGCTGGAGAGGGATCCTACTTTGTAAAAGCCAAATGAAAAAAGAAACCATACCCCCAAAGGGATTATAGCACAACATATATGGAGTGAGGATTATCTGCCACTAATCCACATCCCATCTATCTTCCTGCACGCCCAGGTGGCAGGGCCAGCAGGTGACCCCTGCCAGCCACAGGCTGCGTGTGCCCACCCCCTTCTGCACAGCATCTCCAGCGGGAGGGAAACCCTCCGGACACGGGCTGGGAGGAGCAGGCTGGCTGCCAAGTTTACTTTTCTTCCTACAAACCCTCTCTTGTATCAGCTGCGTGTGGGAAGACTAAAGAAGCTCTTCGGGGCTTTGATGGAAACTAACTGTGGGTTTGGGGGAAAGCAGCACCAACCACCCCAAAGCTGCGAGGCAGGAGAGGGAAAGCGGCAAAGCTGACGGTGCCGGGGATCCCACCTGGCAAAAACCCCGGCGGAGCGGAGCGTTTGTCCGTCTGTCCGCCTGGCTGAGGATCCCGAGGATCACATGAATCCCGTCCTGCCCCCTCCCTCCGCAGCCCCGTCCCGCTGCGCTCCTCGCAACTCCTGCGAACTCGCCCAAAGCGGAGGCGCTTCCCGCAGGCAGCCTCTGCCTCTCCTCCAGGGGCTCTGGCAGCGGCCAAAACCCTCTTTTCCCTCTTTCCAGATAAAGTTCCAGCACTCGCAGAGGAGATTCCCGCAAAAGAAAACGATGACTGCCCGTAGCGAGAAAGGCTCATGTTCTTCTCAACTCTGCCTCGCTCTCTGCACCTTTGGGCTGGCGCTGCTGGGGGATGTGTCCCGGGCTGTACCCGTGGACGATCAGGATTATTACCTGCAGGAAATTACCAACAGGGATCATTATTATTCCTTTCCATATCCCGGTGAAGAGTTTTTTCCTTTCACGGAGCAACCTGGAGAGGGAGGACCCAACCGCGCTGCAGAGACAGAGGAGCGCCCCGGGTTCAAACCCAGCAGGAAAGAGTTAAAACCGAAGAAGAACAACAAAAAAGGAAAACCGATTCTTGAAACGCCACCAGGTAACTTTCCACCTCCTCCTCCAGAGTTTTGGAGTCCGCTGAGTATCACTTTTCTGTAACTTTTTGCATTAATGAATACCCAGTTAATGGCAGCCTTGGTAATAATAACAATAAATATGGTTGTGGTAATGATGATGATGACAACACATTAATTTTTAATATCCCACAGAACAGATCTGCAGAACTTTTAACTACTTTTTAACCCTTTCCTTATCAAGTAAAGATATTGTTTCGGAGTTGTGATGGATTCATGCTGCTGTAGTCTGGCTAGTGCGTGGACTTTTCCTTCTTAATTATTCTTAATTACATTTGACAACTAGCATGTTGCAAAAGCTGCTGTTCTCTAAGCAAAAGAACAGATTCCATAGTAAAAAGTGATTGCATACAGTGACAGCTCTCTTTACCCCTTCTCACTTTAGTCTGAGAGGTTACTGAATTAATTTTACTTATAAACCTGTGAATTTCTTTGAGACTTCACTCTGAAGCCCTCCAGAGGAAGATACGTAAACATAGATCTTCCTGTAAAAGACTAAGCCTTAACAACCTCCATTTAATTTTTGACCTGCAAAATGAAGACATTAAATGGCAACAGAAATGCCTTATCATCAAATGACCACCCTTAATTTCATTTTCTATTTTCTGCACCTGATTAGGTGAAAATATGCAATTATTATAGTTTGCAGAAACTTTATCAGTTTTTACCACCCAGACCTAATTCCACCACCCTGAAAGAAGAGAGATTTCTTTCTGTGTTCCCTGACTGTCAAGTAGGTACTTTACTGGTTTGGGATACTTCAGAGTGAGTTTGGTCCATGAACTTTAGAGCAGTAGAATTTGGGGCCACATCCCAGTCCCCAACAGCTGAACTGCCCTTTACTTTGGGTAAACTTACTTACTGTTAACAGCTGGAACATATGGCACAAATTTTGTGATTTAGAGCCATTAGTACAGCAAGACAGAGGATCAAGGGTTGTAGAGTGGCTTTAACTTTGCCCAGTTACATCTCACAGGTAGTAAACACAATATTTTAAATTTAATGTTAACACGAGCAGAAATTAATTGTCATTTGATTAGCAGAGATAGGGACTCTTAAACTAATAGGTGGTGGTAAGAAAATATAACTTCTAAAATCTGGAAAACCATTTGTGGGGCAGGCAGGGCAGCTTGTCGGTGTAGCTCAAGGCAGAAGTCAGGGAGGACAGCAGAAATATCTTGTGTGGGGGAGGAGAGACAAGACATCCGTGGCCCTCTCTCCCTCAGGGCCAGCAGCCAGGCAGCAACTTCCCAACTGGATGATACTTCTTGGACCATCTCAAGGATTGACTTATTAGGTTTGTTACATCAGTGCAGTCATTTTAGTCTACATTAGGTCATCTGAGACTGTTTTTAAAGCGATTTTTTTTGCCTTTTTTTTAATTAAGATGTAAAAGAAGATTCTGCTTTCCACCTCCACGGACTGGATCAGCAGGGCAGGGAAGATAGGGGACAGGACAAGGGGGAATGGCTTCCCACTGCCACAGGGCAGGGTTAGATGGGATGTTGGGAAGATATCCTTCCCTGTGAGGGTGGGCAGGCCCTGGCACAGGGTGCCCAGAGAAGCTGTGGCTGCCCCATCCCTGGAAGTGT
>JAYRBT010000178.1:32547052-32572480 GCA_036023395.1 Myiotriccus ornatus | reverse complement strand
CAGGAATTCCCGGGCCCTGAATAAAGCACCGCATAAACTGACACTTTGTTAGTTTGTGTCTTCATTACGGGCAGCAAACTCACAACACAACTTAGATCTTCACGAAGTAGACAGTAAAGAATTATGTGCATTTATATAGTTAAAAAATCTACAAATATAGAGTTTTGGAGGAGATAAGGTCTTGTGCTTGCCAACAGGTTGCAATCTAAGAGAGAAGCTCCTGCCTTTAGAAATCCTGGTGCATGGCAACAGATCTTCACCATCCAGAAGGAGACACTTTTGGATATGTCAGGCACAGGATTCACCTGTTCCATGGTGGCACTCGCTTGGCTAAAGCACCAGAGTGCTGTATTCAGGTTTTCCTTTCTGTAGGACCTCAATAGCTCACCCAGACAATGGCTGATAGACCTTCCTAAATCTGAGTTTCCTGCTTAGATTGTTTCCTATAGATGATTTCTTTCTCACTCTCCCATTTATCACAGATTTAGTATCTCTCTTGTCATTTCCTTTCTTTTTGGCTCTTCATTGTTGGCCCTCCTGGCTGGGACCTAGAAGGGAACCTGAGTGCGAAGCCCAAATATCCCTGCTTTACTTCCAGAATTTACTTTGTCTTGTGGAAGAGTTCAGGATGTCTCTGGTCTCTGTTGTCCCCAGGTTTGCCTTTTACCTGTTTCCTCATGTGAACTTCAGAAAGCAAAACAGTCTCCATTTCAAGGGAGATTTGATCAGAGAGCACAGGGAGAGGCCAAGTAGCCCCTTCCTTTAACACATCCGAGGTTTATGGTGATGCCTGACCACATTAATCATCGTGGTGTGCTGGGACACGGCACTGTTTGCAGTGGGAGTAAACTGAAAACCATCTTTCTCACCTTTTTTTTTTCCAGAAATTAGAGTATTTTTGTGTTCTCCCCTTCAGAGATACAGTGTTTTACGGTGACAGGTTTACAGCTCGTCTCTATTTTCAGGGTACTCCTGAATCATCTGTCAAATGAAGGGAAAAGTTCAAAGTTTCTTGGAAGAGCTGGTCTCAAACCTGGATGTAAACACTCCCTACCTCCTGGTGCAGCCACCCCTTACTCCATATTTGGATCTAACACTTTTTTCCCCCCAAGATACTTTTCAACAGTGAGAAGAGTTTGCCCCATAAACAACATAGAGGATGTCTGATCACAGAACCAGATCTCAAATCTCCCAGAAATTTTTTGCTGACTTAGAATAAACAGTGTTTCACATGTGATTGCCTAAAAGTAGAACTTAATACTTCAGCCTTTGACAACGTGATTTTACTCCTTTTTTCCTCCCTTAATTGCTTATGCATCGAGAAGAACTGTCAAAATGGACTTGATCTTGGAGGTCTTTTCTTAATGATTCTGTGATTCCAAGTCACAGAAAACAGTTATTTCAGAAACAGTTACATTTGTCATCACAAGCTGGATGGCAAATACCCTGCCCCAAGGGACAGACTCATTTTTATCCCACTGAGTATTTAAACTGTACTGTCTTTATGCACTTTAAATTCCAAGCAAAGATTCCATCGAGAGCTCTGCCAGGAGCATGTCTGGGTTATATGGTTTATATACTTGGCTGGAGGGAGGGCTGCAGTTTCCCATGGTAAATTTGGAGTGGATTTGGATCTGCTCCAGGATGCAGGTGACCCAAGAGCACGGGGACGTGCCCCGGTGTGCAGTGCATGTCACTGGAGCTGGAGGTTTCCCCTCAGGTGAGGCAATAGCTCTGATGCTGATGGTGAAAATGGAGGGCTGAGGAGAGGAAAGGAGAGGAGGAGTAGCCAGGACCAGTCATAGCCAGGGTCCAGCACACACCCCAGCTAAAACAAGGAATAAAATACCTGATAGCTCTTTTGGCAGATATTTTGCTCCTGAGTTCCTCTGGATGCTTTCAGATCCCAGCAGAGATCTGCAGTCCAAAACTCTTGCAGGCTCCTCGAATGAATGTCCCACATCTGAGTTCAGCTCCTTTGCATCAAGTATTTCATTAGATACATGTGACAAAAAGGGCCCCTAAAGAATCTTGTTTCCATCTTGGAGTGGAACAGAGGATTGGAGGATACTATACAGAGACAGAAAGCTGTGAGAGTTCTTTCAAAGACCTTTGTAAATGCTGACCAAGTGAACCCAGGTACTGCTGAAGCCAGGAGATGGATGAAGTGCATGAGCCTCAGAAAAGAAAATAGATGAATTCCTCAGCTGCCAAACTTGCAAGGAGGAATGAGGGTTGAGGTATCTGGTCACTGAAATCACAAGGTATCACATCTGTTCTCTGCCTGAAAGATTGAACTCTTTATTTAAAAGAGAAGAAAATATGCTAGGTAATATACTCTTGATCCAATTTTTCTGCAAAACTCCTGCTTATTGCTTAGGAATTGAAAACATTTCTAAAAAAAAAATAAGCGATGTCTATTTGCAAGCAATAGTTCAACTCACAGTGTACAAAGAGCAAAGCTCTCAACCAGCTGAAATCATTCAGTGTTATTTTAAACTATTAAATGAAAAGGAGTGGGAAGGGGGAGGACTTGTAGGTCTGCTTCCTAAATAATCCAAATCCTGATGGAGGTGGTAACATGCGGAATACAAAATGCTGCAGACACATCTGATTTGTTTCCTATTGCAAAATACGTACTTGGGGTTTTTTTGGTGCTTGAATGCAAGTCAAATGGCAGTCAATGCAGAGCCCCTACATTCTTACAAGAGAAATAGGAGGGAAAAGTTCTCAAAACATGATTAAAAAATGCTAGCATGGAGTTATGCAGAAAAAAAATGCCACCGAGCTCTTTGAAAAAGTGGAGAGAAAATAGCACAGAACTTTTCCTCTGCAAAGTCGTTCCATATTTCTGCTCATTAATCCTTAATCAGGTTTTTTTTCCTCCCAATTAGCGAGTTGAAAAATGAGGAGTTTCATGCTCAGGGAAGCTTGCCTTGAAGCTTTCCCTGTCCCGTGGCTTTTCAAGTGCAGAATACCTATGCTTAGTAAATACTTTCAGCTCCTGTGGGTGGAAAGAGGATGGGCTACAAAGCAGCATTTGAGTTATGAATCCCAAATCATGACCTGCACTTTTCACATTAACACACTGATGTTTTGCAGTGGAGACAGGGACTCTCTTGGTGACAACATGGGCTGTTGCCAGCACAACACTTTTCTCCAGGGAAAGGATGCCAAACCCGCTGAGCAACTGGTAAAAATTAGTGTTTATCTGAATGCCCTCCCCAGCATTCCTCCTTGGGTCCGCAGGCTGGGAAATGCACTGCCCTCACTTTGGATTTCTGGGCTCTCAGCCTTGGGAAAGCAGACAACTTTAAACCCGCTAATAACTCACATTCCGACTCACTGGAAGCTTCTGACACACTTTTGCTTTGAACCAGTGAAGCCTCCAGTGTGCTAAATGTGGAGCCTGTGATTGTGAGTCTTTGCTGGACCAGGGCTGAATTGTTAAACAAAGCAGAAAAGATGGTTAGGCAGAATGAATTTTGGGAATCTTTTGCGGGCTACAACAAGCTGCAAGATCGCAGGGAGCCGGAACAGGGAGAAAGGAGCTCTGAACACTCAGTCACTTGGCTTGGAGAGGTGCCCACCCTCGGAGATATTAGTCTGAACCTTGCTTGAACTGCTTTAGCTCCTTTGCTCTGTAGCATGGAGCTGGAGCTCCACAACAGCTTCCCTCCTGGAGCTCCAGTCCTTCCCTACAGTCCACTCAGAGATACCAAGAGCCATGTCTTGCTGCCAGTATTTTTAGCACTTCTCTTTCTGCAATCAGGAGGCTCAAAGCCTTGTGAAAGTGCTGAGTGCTCAAAGTTTAAAAGGTATTAACTAAGCTTTTAAATCCGCAGAATTCTGGTGCTTGCTTGGGCTTGAGGCACGTTTTTATGTATTTATTTAGTTATTTCCCTCAGCTGACTCTTCCATGATTAGTTTGAAGGCAGGTAGAGAGGGGGAAGAAGAAAAGGACTCTGGTATTTGCAAAGTGGCATCTTCACAGTGGACACATGAAAGGTAAACAGGAAGCTGAAATCCTTGAGAAGATGAACCACGTCTCATGGAAAGCACACCTGGTGAAATGTGGGAAAGGGGGAGCCTGGCTGCCTAGTGTGTTTCCTGAGCCCCTTAAAAATCATGCCTGTTTCTAAAATTGCTTTAGGAAGTAACTGATTTTCTTTGCAAGCTGGGCTCTGGCCTTGGAGTTCCTCATTAATGCCATATTTTCCAGTGGGATTCCTGTGCTGCCCTGGAGTTTATGTTCCCAAATGCCAGTCACAGACCTCTTCCCAAGGGAAGCATCCCTCACCCACCCCTCCTGCATCACAACAATCCCACTCTTGCAGTCTTTTCATTTATTTCATTTATTTATGGTGGGGTTTTTTTCCTTCAAAAATCATTTTTAGTAGTTCCATTTCAATCCAGACCTGGATTTGATTTTCTCAAATCTTAGGGGTTTAGTTGTTCCTTGAAATTTTACTTCTTGTTGCTTTGAATACTTAAATCCTCCGCTTTCCGGGGGCTTCTCAAAGGTACAACAGTTTTGACATAGTGGGTTTTAAAGGAAAGAAGAAAACTGTGCTCTATGAGTTCCTAAATCTTTTCTTTTCTGCTCCTCTGGATATATCTAAAGAACTTCTGAACTTATTTTCTCTGTGCACCTGGTCATTTTTTTATCCCTTTGATGAAACAGTTTTCCACCCTTTGGGACTTTAAATGTATAAGCCACTTGAGACATTTTATTACTGTCTTAGAGCTGTGCATCTAAGAATTTACGGTCTATCAAATGAATAATTATGTCAAATAAAAAAGCATAATCAGGTGAAAAGGAAGCAACCCAACCAAATCTACTTTTTCTTTTACTCTGCTCTAGAAAATACAGACTGATTCCTTTTTCAGTGCTGGGAAGGAGCACAAAGTTTGAGTTCAGGTTAATTGTAACCATGCAACTGGCTTCTGAAATCACTGTCTGAGCAACAGCTCCAGGCACTATGATGACTTCCACGCCTTATGAGAAGTGTTTGGGTTTGTTCTTCTTATTATTTCATATGAAATAATAACAACAGATGTGATGTTTGAAAAAAAAAAAAAAGTATAAATGTCTAAACTCCCTGCTGGAGCAGACACACCAGGTCTCCATAAAACTCAGACTTACACTTTATAAAAGGTTTCAAACCCGAGCTGGATTGGTTTTAGGTATTTCCTGTCACAGGCTCTCTATATAGGTCGAGTATTTATCCCAGATGTGCAACCTGGAGGAAGGCTTGGAGCAACTGAGACCGGGCTGGGCAGGGTGAGGACTCACAAACCAACCCTGAGGCTCGAGCAGTCACTCCCACCACCTTTAGCAACTCCCCCTCATCCTGGGAGCACAGTTCCTGCTGCTGGAGGAGGATGGATAATAATTGCAAGGGGTGGGCGTGGGGTGGGATGGTTGGCTTGGCAGTCCCTGCTGAAGGGGTCAGCCCATCTTTGAGGGTCTTCCTGCTTGTGCATGGAGGAAAATTTTAATGTCGCTGCTGCTGAGCAGCACACTGAGAAGATTCAAAATGGACAAGGATGGGTTTTTTCACAGGGCAGCAGAGGAGGGCTGGCTGTGGGAAAGATGATCCTGTACAACTCACCCAGGTCTCACTGCAGATACAAACTGCTCCTAGTCTACATTCTGTTGGTAATTGCGTATTTTTAGTTTTAATCATAAAAAGAAATGAAAGATGACATTTCAACTCGCAGCTAAGATGACTAATGAGTCTCTGCTGCCTAAAGGCACAACTCACACTAATTCATCATCCTGGCTCTGAAGTTTTCTGGCTCCCATCAGGAGCTAAGTCAGAAAGCTAAACTGGTAGAAAACAGCCTACTATGAAACCTAAAAGTGAAGAGCCAAGAGATTGTATCTCCATCAGTGATTTGCCCGTGTTAGTCTTTGGACTGCCTCAGCAGAGGAAGCTGCTGCATCTGTTTCAGTGTCATTTTCAGTGTGTTTTCTGCCTTATTGAGGAGTAAAAAAATATAGTTTGGTCTGTGCTAGAGCTCAACTTGATTAAAACTGAAATAACATTAAGTAGCACTGACTGGGAAGTGGCTGATTTCAGTCTTTCTCAAGTGTAAATTTAGTGCTTGTGAGTGGAAGTAAGTGTAGTAGTGGGGATAAAATGTAATGGCTCATCACTCCTAATGAGAACTTTACAGCTTCTCAAGCTTTTCCTTCTCGATGTGTGTGGGTTTCATGTGTGTCCTCTGGAGAGTGAGAGGGTGAAAACTGGGTGATATCACAGTAGTGCCATCTATTTTAGTGAAATCAGGTGTTTTTAGAGAACTGCTGAAGGTGTTGCGTGTGTTTCACCTCTAGGTCTGCTAAAGCCCAGGTGTTCAACTCTGATCCTCATGGTGGAGCACATACAACCCTTTCCTGTCTCCAGCCACTTGGATACTTCCTTTGTGCCACCTGGAATCCATCTTTTGTTCCAAAAACAGGGCTGTGCTGCAAAATCCTCAGAGCTGGCAGAATTCTTGGGAAATGTACATTTCCAGGGCCAGAAGTTATGGATATTTTCCAGTGTATTTATGTTAAAGGAATTTCGTGTCACTCTGTACAACTGCCTAGTGAATGTGCTATACCAACTATGGGTATGTTTACTGCTGTATAAAATTCCTGCTACAGCCTTTCACAGAGGGGGAGGGAAATAATTCCACTATAAGGCAGTTTTATACTCATAGGACTTTCTATGTTTATACTATTTTCGGTAAAATGCAGTCAAATGGAATTGCTAATGTGGTTAAACTTCAGCATTGTTAGGATGTCTCTTTTATTGAGCTGGGATTGTATCTTAAGATTGTAGCTATTTTCTGTCTTGGTTTTGTACTTGTTAACGGTATTCCAAGTTTCAGTGTTTATCTTTGATGGCTACGATTAATGTTCAGTGTAAAATCTTTAGTCTTGGTGTACACCTCAGTGACTTGACGTTTTAAGCTATTTCTGGCATGAAGATGTGTTTTTAATGGTAATTTTAGTTCTATACCCAGCCATTGTGCAAGTGGTCTGTCTCAGTTCTTTTCTTTATTGTTTGGCTAAGTCTGTTTGTCTGGCTCTGGAAAAAAGAGGATGGCTCTCATTTTAGATGGCTGTACTCAGTTTTGTGGCTTTAGCTGGAATTACAGTGTCTTCTCCTTGTGCTTCAGAAAAACATCAGAGGAGACATTTTAAAATTAATAGCACAGAATTCAGCCTTAGTCAAAGCTCATAATGAAAAATTAAGAATTTATATGATATTTTTCAGGCTGGATATTTTTGGCCATTAAAGGTATCGATATGTCTTCTTCAGAGTGACTAAATACACATATTCCTCTGTGGAGAAAGTGGAGGACTTTTCAGGTGTGAGAGGGTACCTTGTGCCATGAGCAACTGGAATCCCCCCCTAGACTATGCCTGGAGTGTTGTTTAATGCCTCTGTGTTGCTGATGGATGCAGCTTGACCTCCCATAATTTCACAGAATCATAGAATCATGAAATGGTTTGGGCTGGAAATGACCTCAAAGATCATCCAGTTCCATCACCTTCCACTAGACCAGGTTGCCCCCAAGCCCCGTCCAATCTGGCCTTGGACACTTCCAGGGAGGGGCCTGGACACCATGACCAGGTTTGCAATATGATTCCCACCCTCATCCTCTCCCATGTCAGGGCATCAAGGTGATGTTCCCATGGGCAGTGAGGGAGAACATCTGTGTCTTTACCTGCCTTTCTCTTCTAAAGAGTCATTGGGAAAGAGAGATGAAAGCAGTTTAAAGCATGGCATAGCTGTGGACAGTGTTTCCATGCCTGCCCACCTCTCCACCTGGAGGAGGCTGCAGTCTGCAGCCAGGGAAGGGAGCAGAAGGACCCTTGGAGCAGAAGAGGACCCCAGGCAACCAGAAACAGAGCCACAAGTTGACTTTGTGCATGTGGGATCAGGCTCCTGCACTGTCCCTGTCACAAATGCCATCATCTCCTCAGCAGGCTGTGCAGTGGCAGCAGGAGGCAGCTCAGGGAATGTTTGTGGTATCTGGACTTTAGATGATCCTCAAGTCTGAAGACTTGGCCAGAAAACTCCAAGAGAACAGGCTCTCTGGAAATTCCTCCTCACAGCCGTGCCAGGAATAACAGAAGCTCTTCCTGCTAAATGTTTTGTCGCATCTGGAGCCAGCCACAACCTCTTGTGAGAGAGCAAAAGTATGGAAAGTAATGAAAGAATATGAAAAAGTGTGCTTTCTGAATCTCAGAAACGTTTGGTTTCATGTCAGACCTCACCTAAAGGGTGAAGATTTGTTTTTTTTAATTCATTCTCTCTTTGCTTTTGATTGCTGAATTTTCCCTCAACCTTGGAAGCAGGACAGGGATACTTTTACCCTTGTGTAGGAGTCTGTGCCCTGCAATATCTGAAGTAACTTCTGTGCCCAGTCCTGCTGGCTGGTCCACAGTGTTTTGATGGCATAAACAAAAGATGGAAGTGTTCAGTGTCTTTGCACCCTGGGAGAGATCTGCGTGTCCCTGGCACATCAGATATGGTGAGGACACAACTTTCATAGAATCACAGAATCAACAGGGTTGGAAAAGACCTCCGAGATCATGAAGTCCAACCCTTGATCCAACTCCGCCATGGTTACCAGACCATGGCACTGATGCCACATCCAGTCTCATCTTAAAAACCTCCAGCCCATTCCAATGTCTGATTACCCTCTCTGTAAAGAATTTCTTCCTAATATCCAACATAAACCTCCCTTGGCAGAGCTTAAGATCATGACCTCTTGTCTTACTGCTGGTTCCTGGGAGAAGAGACCGACCCCCACCTGGCTACACCCTCCTCTCAGGGAGTTGAAGAGAGTGATGAGGTCCCCTCTGAGCCTCCTCTTCTCCAGGCTGAACAACCCCAGCTCCCTCAGCCTCTCCTCATAGGACTTGTACTCCAGTCCCTTCACCAGCCTCGTTGCTCTTCCCTGGACCCGCTCCAGCACCTCAATATCCTTCCTAAACTTTGGTGGCCTTGAAGCTGTCTCAGTGCTGTCACTCTTGTGTCCTCAGGCAGGAGCTGTTTGCACCCTCTCTTTCAGTTTTTTGAGTCACAGGTAGTGAGTGGCACATGGAAGAATATTGCAGCAGAACATCCAGCTCTAGATGGCTTTGAACTGGCAGAGGGCAGGTTTAGATTGAAAACTGGGAGGAAATTCATCCCTGTGCAGGTGGGGAGGCCCTGGCACAGGTTGCCCAGAGAAGCTGTGGCTGCCCCATCCCTGGAAGTGTCCAAGGCCAGGTTGGACGGGGCTTGGAGCCACCTGGGCTGGTGGAAGGTGTCCCTGCCCATGGCAGGAGGTGGAATGGGGATGACCTTGAAGGTCCCTGCCAAAACACAGCCCCCTGACCCAGAGGCCTCTGGAGGACGTGGTTGCAAACAAAAGGCACATCTGGTCATGAAAATCAGGTCTGAGATATCAAATGTGTAAGATTTGTGGAAGCCTCACTCAGGCTTTGCTCTCCCCTACAGCCCTTGAAAATGTCCCTCCTGATTTCAGGAGGCTTTGGGTCAGACCTCTAACTGAGTTGGGTTGTATGGCTTCTAACTAGAAGTTTGCTTTCTTTTTTAAAAAACCTTCAACAGCAAACATAAATGAATTTAGTGTGATAAATATTGCCCTTCTGAGAGAAGTCCCCAGTGTCTTAAACCCCCAGGCAGTGTTTGTTGCTTGTCCTAGAAAAATATACAGCCTTGATGCAATATTAGCCAGTAATTAATGTGGTTTTAGGATAGGAAATTTTGATGTCTCCTTAATTCTTTATTTGATCTTTGATCTGGAACTATAGTTTAGTATTTTAACTTCTGTACAGGGGATTTGTTGTAAGTGCACATTGCATGCTTTGTTCTCTTAGTGCTCTGGGAATGAGTTCTTCAGAGAAAGCAAAAACAAATAAAAGCAAAATATGTGTGTTTTAGGAACGTCCACCTGCCTCAAAATGCTGCTTCAAATATTCTGGGGTGCATGGGGGCTGGTGATCTGAATTCAGGCCAAAAAAAGAAATTGTATGTATTGTTGGCATCATCTCGGACATGAACAAAGTCAGACAACTGCTTAAAGTCCATGGACCTGTTTTGAGGGAAAAGCTGGGCCATAACAAGCACAGACTGACTCATGAACATCTGCGGAAATTTCACACTTCCACAATCACATCATCAAAAGCAAAATTTAGCTAGACCAAATTCACCCCCCCTCAAATGTCCTAAGCCTGTCAATATAAAAAATCATTTAGACAACAGAGAACCTTTTTCTGTTTAACTCAGCCTCCACAAAGGCTGCCCATCACAGAAAAGCAATCAGAAAATATTTTGAGCTAGATGAGGTTTAGCAGAAACAAGCTTTTATTGTTATTTCACCTTGCAGATTCATTGCAATATTAAAGTACTCTGCATACCTGTGACTGAAGTATTACTTTAACCACAGGAATTAGACTGCCAGAGTTTCCATTAAAAGTTTCCGCTGTTGGAAGATGAATTATCAACCAGACTTTTCGCAGGAAAAACTCTACATTTGGTTGTAGAGGGCAAAATATATGATATTGCCCTCATTAAGAATTTTTGTGCAAGGCCATGAAGACCTAAGAGTAGTAGGAATAGTATAATGAGCATTAGTCTTCATTCCCACAAAATACACCCCTAGCTGTGTGCTTAATTTGCCTATACCAGTAACTTTACAGTTTTGGATCTTCTTTCTTAACTACATGTTGAAGTGTTTTGCTTAAACAAGACCTGAATTCTGTATCTACCTTGGAATGGCCCAGAAAAAGAAACAAGGAATCAAAATCTAACTATTAGATGGGATTTTGCCATGAGATCCCTGACTACAAGGTATGTGTGTTCAGTCCCCAGTCAACAAGGGATGAGCCCATAGCCAAGTATGTCAGGCAAATGGGTTTACAGAAATAAAAAACTGGTATTAATCACAGTGATTTGTTGCCTCTAGAATTAGAAATAACATCCTAGAGCACGTCACCATCCCTGCTTCCCTTCCAAGAGTGACAATTCACCTCCATTTCTGCAGGTACCTGCTGGCCACTGTCACCCTCTGATCTTGGGCAAACTCTGGCCACACACCAAGGCCAAGATGTGCAGAGTGGTTTTGACCCTCTAAACAGAACAGCATCATTTTTGAGGGCACTTCAGTGTATTTTGTTGCCTCTCATTGCAGTGGTAACTTGGGACTTGCTGCATTGCTGATAATCATACTGGCAGTGCATGTTTGGATGGAAAATGCCCCACTTCAAGAAATCACTTACACTGGAAGGGTGAGGAGGTTTCCATATCCATCATAGTGATGTCCTCTGTTGGCTTGCTGGTGCAAGGTCAAACCCCGAATGCCAAATTACAGATACCAACTGCAACAACAAAAAATCCTGGCACTGAAACCATTCTTTGCATGGAAAAACTTCTGTGTTCACTCACCATCAGCACTGCCTTGAACTCCTCTTGTCTTCTCTCAAATCCTGTGTCTCTGTAGCGTCACATCCTTTCTCCCTTCTTTTGAAGTGCAAGGGTATTCTTTTTTATTTAAAAATGACAAAGCTCTTGGAGCTGAAACACATTTAAAATCATAAATATAGTCAGGGAACATTCTGCCTCCAAACATCAGGAACTGTCAGACTGCACAAGACTGAAATTCCTCCATTTCTAGATCTGAGTATCACTGTGCACGACGAGTTAGACAAGCACAGACCCTCAGGAATTGAAAAGGATTGTAGGTATGGCTCTTAAAAATACAAGTGAAGAGGAAACATGATGCTTCTCTCTTCCTTTCCATTTGAAAAACTGAACATACTCCTAAATTGGTGGAAAATAGTCTTTAAATAAAACAGTCGTTTGTCTGCTTTGCCTCCAGAAGATGAGGACAAAACGATTTCCTAAATGCATCTTTATTAGATACAAGAGCTATAAAGGCAATCTGGGCTTATCTGGCAACCTTTATTTAGACTAAAAGGGAATAAAAGAAATGAATAATTTAGGCAATAGAGATGAAGGCAAGTGCTTTCCTTGACCTTTTCCTACATATATCTTCTTGCAGTGGAACTACAGTGTTTCTAAGGATGCCTGCTAATACAGGTGTGTCATACAGAGCAGCTACAGACAAGACAACTGGCTCTGCAAAAGGGGCTTTTTTTGACCAGAGGTTCAGTAGAGGGTTCTGCATCAGGAGGACACAGCCATCACAAGGATGAAACTGCTTCCAAATACCCTCCCACATGCTGAAATTGCAGGCTGGGCTGACACTGGCTCAGCAGCATCTTCAGGTGGTGCTCTCACTGTAGGCAAGCCTAAATTACCGGTGGTAAATTCAGATTTCAAGAGGTGAGGTTGTGATTGAAGTAATTCCTGAGTGTTTCCTCCTGCTGATTTTAAGGAACAGGTGATTGCTTAGAGTGTGGATGTACCAGAAATGCTTTGCTGCCCTTAGATACAACCATCTGGCTGACTGGGAGAAGCATAATTGAAAATAATGGACACTGAGATATGGCCATTTAGCATCACTATTAGGAAAGCTGTTTTGAAATGGAAACCTCACAAGAACACACGGCAAGGTACAAATGTTATTAAGTCTGAATCCAAGCCCCATTTCTTTTTACATCTTGGAATTTATTACTTTGATCCAGACATCTTATTAATGGCTTGTTTCTGAAGTGAATACCTATCTGTGGTTGCAAATCATGCACAAAAACATGGTTGGATACGGGCCAGGAAGAGAGAAATGTCCATAACTCAGCCTCTTCCCTGCATCTACAGGTTTAATGCTTGGTTTTCAGTCTCTCTAAAACACCAGTGCTCTAGGTCTGTGTTGTTAATGTTCATAGTATTTTGTGTATTTTAATGTCTTTCAAAGCCACTGTTGATTTTCCTGTATTTTCTAGTGATTAATTTTGCAGCCAGTTAAAGAAGCAACCAAATATCTTGGTCATTTCCAGTTGAATCTGTAAGGGCTGAACTGCTCTGATTATTCTTGCTGTCTAATTTCTGTAGCATCCCCAAGGTTTTTTTCAAACCAGCATGGAGAATACCAAATCATTAAGACAGTCTTATTGATCAGGTGGCAATTTTCATTGTTATTTGGATGATTTCTTCAAGATAAGTAAAATATATGAAAGCAATACTTTAAAAAGCACAGTCTTTATGAATGCCATAAATCAGTTTCTTTTCCCATATGTTTTTCGAAACAAAGTTGTCCTGGTTATCTCCAGTAGCTTTAAGAAGTAGGGGACAAACACCCCAACAAAATAATTTATCTGAAGTTAAATTCACAGTATGACTAAGGACTTTCTTCTTTTTCAGTAATGAAATGGCAACTGCAGGTGGATTTTGTTGTATTGTTTCAAGTAAACTGGAGTTAAACAGAAGAGGCCATATTGAAAACTTTGTTCCCACCATCTGTGTACATGACAGATTGGTGTTTTGGTCTACATGCTCCTTTCTTCACCCCTTTAATGATGTTGGAATTCGTATGCATTTGGGAAAACATTGATATTCCTAAAGTGTTAATATTCAAATATTATGGTTAGAAATAGAAGACATCATTCTATTTAAAAGCAAAATCAGAGGTCTTGTCTTGTGGAAAACTGCACAAATTCCATACACCAAAGCTACTGCAGAGAACAGTCTTGATGACTCCAAGAATATCATCCTCGAGCAGAGCCTCGCAGATGGAAACATCTCAGGGTCAGTGGTCTTGTAGGGAGAGTCCTGTTGCTCCGCAACAGGATTTGGGGTGATCACTGGAGAAAGAGGAGCCAACTGTGGAAGAAATTAATTTCATTAATTTCCAGTCAAGTATTGGAGCAAAATATTTGGGTTTTTCTCACCAAGGTAAAAGAAGAAGAATCTCTATGTGATCTGGTAAGTTAGTGGTGCCACAGCTTAAGGTCTAGTTCACCTCTAGATAAAGCAAGTTAGGTGTTCTCCTACTAATTTATGAGGACAATAGTACAAAATAAATTCCTGGATACTGTTGAATTGGAGGTAAAGATACTGAGGATTTCACATGAAATGTTGCAAGGCTTGAGCACACTGGGAAAGGACATGGGATTGTGAACAACCTATAGCAGAGTTTTCATCAGAGGTATCTGTCCTGCCTGTTGTCGTCCCTGCCTGCTCATACAAGCCTAATCTTCTTTCCATTGACAACTCCTGCTAAATTGAGCATTTCATAATATTGGCCTGTTAATCTGAGGCATCCACAGGCAACACCAGTGATTCATCCTTGAAAACTGAAGAGCAGTGAAGCGCCGTTACCTGAGATCCATATGAACATTTCTGGGCATATTATTAGGCTTCAGTTGCTCTTGAAACAGAGATAATAAACACCAAAATATGCAGGGATTTTTTTTTTTCAGCCTGTGAGTATCCATCTAAATCCACAGCCAGCCCAAGAATATTGCAGCTTTATAGGAAATCAATAACATTTCAGCCTGATTTAAACCAAACCTGCTTCTGGTACATGCACTGGCAGGTGCATGTCAGTGCAGGTAACCTCAGCCAGGCCTGCCAGGCTCAAAAATAGTGTGTTTCTACAGGTTTCATGAAAATAAGTCTCTGCTCAGGGGGCTCCTACGAAGCAGGGATGTGCTGTCTGCACCTGGGGTAGCTCCATAAGCCTTGCTGCAGTTTGGGAGCAGAGAATGGGCCGTGAAACACAGTGTGGAAGAGCCTTTTTTATTTTATAACTCCCAGCAGTACCTGCAGATTGCCCCTCAGCTTTGGTAGGTGCAGCATAAAGATTCTATTAAATGATACCTTATGAACTGAGCATGTAAAAGCAGCTTGCTTTTCTTTTCAGCTCAGACCTGGCGTGGATAGTTCTGGGTAACTTCTGAGTGTCAGCTGTTCACAGAGGAAAATACACCAAAGTGCAAAAGCATTTACACCACGAGATTGATTGCCAAACCTGTCTTGAGCACTGAACGTGTTAAAGAGAGGCAGGCAGCTCCCAGCTATGTAATTTACTCCCAGTAGAGATCTTTCAGAGCCTGAGCCTTGTTCCAGTCAGATTATGATGAAAGATGAAACACTCTATAAGGAAATGCAATTAAAACAATCAGCCCAATGAAACCGAAATCCTCCCAGCTATTCCTTCCTCTGGCTTTCCTTATGCATCCTGTCTCTTTTGTGTTTTGGATAATTAAATTGAGAGCCCTTTGAAATGAGGAGCTGTCTACATTTTGTCTCTTATGAAATACCAAGATCACTTTAGAAAATACATTATTTTTTAGCATTTGTCTTTACTGTCTCTAATGGAGAAGTTTGACCCTGGATTTGTGCGAGAACTTTCCTAAGGATGAACGAAGAAACAACAGCGTGAATTGACAGCACGTTATATTTTGCCTGAGGGGTTTTAATTTGTTGTGAACTAAGGAGGAGCATAGGAAATCTCACATGTCTTGCCAGTTTGGGCATAATAATGCAAAACTGCACCTGAAAGTTAGACACAGCCAGGATGAGGTTGTCAGGTACGTTCTCCAGCCCTGGCAGAGCTGCCCAGGGCAGTGGAGTCCCCATCTCTGAGGGGGTTCAGCAGGTGTATGGATGTGGCACTTGGGGACATGGCTTAGTGGTGGCCTTGGCAGAGCTGGGTTAATGGTTGGACTCATTGACCTTAGAGGTCTTTTCCAAAACAAGGATTCTGTGAACTGTGATACCCTCATGACATTTTGGTGAGTGATTAATATATGGATATATAGGATATATGGCTTTTCCTTCTTCAAGGCTTTGCAGAATTTGGAGCTTAAAGAGATGTTCCCCTTATTTAAAAATTGCTCTCTTTGTGCTTAGTCACCAGCTCTGCCAAGCTCAGCTCTCCAGCCTGCCAGACCTCTGTAACAGATGCTGCTGTGCAACAGGAGGGACTGTGATTGAAGTTTCCAGAACAGATTTTAATTAGAAACATAACTTCATACAGTAGCTTGGAATGAGTACAGGGAAGGGGGGGGTGTGGGGTGTGTAATCAAACTGGGAGTTGCAAAAGAAAATACCAAAAAATAAAAATAAAAGGGCATTTTAGTGGTGTTCTGCACTGAAAAGCACTCGGTAGGAGATACTGTGCATATCTGTGAAAAACTGAAGCACACAGCGAGCAGTAATAACTGAGACCCTCAGAATGGTGTAGATCTGTATTGCCTCATGGATTTTCTGAGAGCTGCCATTTCTCATGGACCTCAGCACTGCTGTGCTCGTTTATGCCAATGAGGACCCCAGCCAGCTTGGCACTGCTGAAATCCAGAAATTTTGAATACTTGTTTATTTGGTGTGGTTTTTTTTTTTTTTTTTTCTGTTTAATTAAAATTTAATCAATCTTTTGTTTTGTAGATTGCCCTCCACTTGGCCTGGAGACATTAAAAATTACTGACTTCCAGCTCCATGCCTCCACAGCG
The DNA here is from genome assembly GCA_036023395.1 of Myiotriccus ornatus. NCBI lineage: Eukaryota > Metazoa > Chordata > Aves > Passeriformes > Tyrannidae > Myiotriccus > Myiotriccus ornatus. The sequence goes on along the minus strand of JAYRBT010000178.1, from coordinate 32,556,054 downwards.
AAGCGCTACGGCCTGGGGGCCCACAGAGGAAGGCTTAACATTCAGGTAACATCCACTTTTCTCCTAAGTGGGAGAATGGCTTCAGGTTGTTCTGCTGTATAAAGAGAACCAGTGGATAGTTATTGCTTCTGACTGCTTTGTCAGCTCATGTAATTCAAATGAAGGGGAAACACTGGAATTATAGGAGTGAGTGAGGTTGATGGATAACCTTTAAATTCGTGGGTGAGTTAGAAAAAATCTCCAAACTCAGTGTGCAAATCCAAACAGACCTCTGTGAGCAAGCAAAGGTGGAGGCAGCTCCCTTCCCAGCTGCAGGAAATCATCCCAGCTGCCTTAACAATCAGCCTGGAAGGAAGATCACACAGCAAGTTGCTTTTTGCTTGTAGTTAATGACAATCCTTAATTGAAAGTGTGGTTTGAAGTGAAGCCCTTTCCCTAAGGCACTTTTTCAGTGATTGTGCTACCCAAAAAAGCTTCAGTTCAGAAGTCTCCAGCATACACTGTTGTTTAGCTTCTTTTATTTCATGTTAAAGATGTGTTTAGGTGTCTTGCAGGGCCAAATTCCATTTTCCTATATCTGGTGTTTCTGTTTTCCACTCGATTAGTGCTGTTACTTGAATTACAGTCTCTTCCAGACTAAAAATGTTGTGTTGCATGATAAAGTACAGCATTTAGAAGTCAAAGTCATGAACAGGATATTATCACCAAGCCAACAGTGAAAAATCTCTAAAGTTTATTTAATTTCCTTGTTATCTCTTATTATTATACCTTCCATTTGACTTTTTTTTTCTTCTCCAGCTGAAAGTGTTTGCTAATTAGGGAACTAGGAGGGATGAGCTCTAATCAGCAGTGCCATTCCACGTGCTCCCCACTGCAGTGTGGGCTGGGCAGCTGCTGGAGGAGGGACCGCTGCTGGTTAAAATCCCACCGTGCAGATGATATTCACATGGATTCTGGAGGAATGCTTAGTTATTTTATTACAGTTTTGTTTGTCTAGTGGCATAAGACCAAGGACTGTGGTGTAAACCTCTGAATTCCTTGTTGGTTGTGGTTGCTTAGTTTTCATGCCGGTGTTAAACTTTAATTTATTTAAACACAAGGATGGCCATACTGGTTTAGACCAGGAGTCCATCATCACCACTAACACTGCTTTAAAATAAATTGAGAGGTGGATGATGTTTCCTGTAAATATTGACCAGAATCTGCAGCAGAAACCAAGGGAAGCAAGTAGGAAAAAAAAAAAAAAGGAGCCACTTAGCTCTTCCTGAAAGCTCCCAGGGCTTGGATTAGACCAAATTTGATCCAAAGCTTTTACCCCTACTGAAGCTCATCTGTACAATATCTGTCTACAGGAATTCCCTAAACACTTGGCCACTTAGGGATACCACTATGGCTGGCAGTGTTAAAAGTTTGAAATTGCCTTTGTTTAGATACTCTTTTCTCTGGGATTAGTTAAAAATGAACGGCACTAAAATTTTTCGAAGCCACTTGGAACCTGCAGATCCCTGTCACCAGGGTTTCAGTGACCCTGTCACCAGGGTTTCAGTGACCCTGTCACCGGGGTTTCAGTGACCCTGTCACTGGGGTTTCAGTGCCTAATTTTGCTTTTCATGAAGGCTCCTGAATTTCAGTCGTATTTGGAGGGTGTTTGCTTCTTAACCAAGAGCAGGTACGACAGGGGACTGATGCATCAGGTGGGTAATGAGGTCCCTGGTGGTTTCTGTTTGCTGCTCAGAAGAAAAGGTTGCAGCGTGCTGGGGAGAGGCAACAGGCACTGGTATTTATGCTGCTGTGTTTTCATGCTGGTTAGCAGTGATCATGGAGAAAAACCCTTGGCCCGAGTTGGAGAGACCCTTAGAGACTCGTGTGCTACTGAAGTTCTCTGAACATCTGTGTGTGTGGCGATGAGCAATTTTATGGGCTGCTGCCCTTGTTCAGTGATCTGGATTTCAACACAATGTTCATGTGACTGTTGTGTTCCTCCCCAAAATAAGGCAAAATCCTCTCTCTGCTCGACCTCATCATCTGATGAGAAGTCAGCTGAGAAGCTCAGGGCTCTCCCCAGGTAACTGGCACTACCTCAGTTCACAGGGAATTTGCAGAATAATGAAGTTTTTCAAAGGTTTCTGAGGGTTTGTTTTGTGTTTTTTTTTTTTCTGTTTAGATTATTTGAAGCTTATGAAATGAAACAGTCCATGTGTGCAAAGAAGGACAGGCTTAGAAAAATTGGATAAGACCTTCTAGAATCTGCTTCTCTTGTGCCCTTGCACTGTGTGGGACCTGATTTTGCTCCCAGTCCTGTACAAATATGGTGATTAAGCTGGGATTTCTTGTGGAAGGAGCAATGTTATTAGAGCCCCATATTTTGGAGATCTAGCCTGCAACTGCAACAGTGGCATAATCAGTAGTAATTTAACATCATTGGGAAAAATCGTGGCATAAAATAATATTAATTGAGGTGCTCTGCCTTCAGGGATGAAAGTCATTAGTATTTGTCACTAGTACAATAATTAACAGTGGTTAAAACCTGAAAAAATAAGTCAGACTATGTTTCTTTCCCTTCCTCATTTTCCTGGTTGGAGAAATCCAAACAACACTGAAGATTAACCATGTAATGAAGTCAGGATGCAAACACAGGCATACATGTGTAAGGGAGACCTTGTAGTACCTTCCAGTGCCTAAAGGGGCTCCGGGAGAGCTGGAGAGGGACTTTGGACAAGGGATGGAGAGACAGGACAAAGGGGAATGGCTTCCCTGTGAGGTGGTGAGGCCCTGGCACAGGTTGCCCAGAGAAGCTGTGGCTGCCCCATCCCTGGAAGTGTCCAATGCCAGGTTGGACGGGGCTTGGAGCAACCTGGGATAGTAGAAAGTATCCCTGCCCATGGCAGGGGGTAGAATTAGATGATCTTTAAGGCCCCTTTCAGCCCAGACCATTCTATGATTGTCTTTCCAGTTCTTTGTTTTACAAGTTCAATTTGAAAAACTGCATTATGAAAACAAAAATAAAAGGCAAAATTATCGAAGATCTCCTCTCAGCCTGTGTGCTTTAGTTCTTCCCTATTGGTAGTGGTTGCTATAAATACCTGTGATGAGCAATACTTTCTTTTTTTTTTTCCCCTCTCCCAAACTTCCTATGATAAAATAATATTTATGATCATCCTGCTGGGAGTGGAGAAGAATTTAAGCAGAGGTGGTTTGATATTTGGTATATTTTTACTGCTGCTCCTGTTGACTTGTGGCAGAAGACTGGTATTTCTTTCTTCATTTGAATACATTTTGGCAGTAATATCTTTCTCCCCATTATAGAATAAGACTTTTAGAACAGTATAATGTGAGCAAGTGTTTATTCTGTCTTGCACATACATAATTTGGAAGAGAAACATTAATTAAAACACAAAGTCACTATTTGTAAAGGAACTGTAACCTTCATCTCAGTTTCTGGGAACGTAATAACAGTTGATTTGGTTTAGCTGAATTACAATCTTCAACTTTCACGCTTCCAGATAACTTATTCCTGAGTGACAGAAAAAAAGTCTCCTTTTCTCTATCCAGAAGGTATTTTTTCCTAAGACACTGCATATTGAGAAATATTTTTGCATTTGGCTGCCGGTGAAATACAAACTGGGTTAGACTTTGAGTTATTCTTGAAAATTCAGGGAAGGAAAAAAGGGTTTGCTTAAGACCCAGCCCTTGCTTCCAGTTTTCATTAGCAGCTTCTGTCTCTTGTTTATGAAGATAGTTAAAGTTGTCCATGTCATAACTAGAATCTGTTCTTTTCAGTAATTCAATATAGATTTTTTTAAATTCAAGTAAACATTTTATTTAGGAAAGGTATCTTGATCTATATAATTTGACAGAATATTTGATAATTGTTCCCATTGTTCAGGAATGAACATTTTTTTTCTGAAGAAATGTAACAAGAATTCTAATTACTAAATATTTGATTGTGTTTATAAGTTAATTTCATAGTTTTTTGAAGTGGCCATATGGAAAATTAAACACATTAAGAAAAAAAGACAGATTTGAAGCTTGAAAAGAGAAGTTGTAACATAAATTTGAGATTCTTTTCCTTCAGGAACACTTCTAAAAAGAACCTCTCATTGATTAAACTCCTCTTTTTCAAGTAGTACTCTGTGCTAATCGTGCACAGACACCTGCTTCTTTTTACCTGGTAAAAATGTCATTTTAGCTTCAAAGCAGCTGATGTCATAAAATAAGAGAGTAGGAAGAAGTAGCAGCATGGCTCTTCCTTTCTTTTGTTCCTTTCTTCCTTTCTTTTCTTCCTTCTCCCTTTCTCCCCTCTCCCCTCTTTAAGGCCACAGTATTTTAAGCTGTGGATAACTGAGACTCCCCATTTTTGATATACAACTTAAGCTCGACTTTATTTAAATCCAGTTGAAACCATGGAGACTTGAGTAGGTAATTTAGGTGGGGGGTTTTATTTCAAATGAGCTCTTTTTTCTTTTTTCTGCTTCCCTCTTCTCACTGTAATGTGGAGGAGAGGTCTAAACCCTGACGAGCATCACACCGATGGGAAATATCCTCAGATGGAACAAGGACCAAGGATTTCAGCTGAAGCAGTGAGAGATGGGGGTACTTGGTGTGCAGAAACCGGTGGAATTTCGCCAGTGTGAAAGGAATTAGCAGGATGCTGTTCAAGGTGCTCTGTAGATCTTAACTCTTCCTGGCAAGCAATGGTTTTATGGCCTAAGGTTACTTCAAATTCCATCTTATTTTAGAATGCGTTGAAACCTTTTCTTGAAAAGGGTTATAACTCAGGTCAGTGATCATATTTGTATCCTCATGTTTTCCTGTTGTTCAGTTCTCCTTGAAGAATTTACCTTACACTGTTAATCGACTTTTTCTCTGGATCTTGTACTTTGACTTGTATATAAAATTCACTTCAAAATATCAGAGCTAATGCATAGAAGTAGGTGGCTTAATTTTATTTTGGTAGATGTAGGATAACAAATAATTTTTAAGCTGCTCTATCTCAGATTTGAATACCTGAGAAAATGAGTTTTAGAAATTGAATCCATGCCTCTGTTTTGCAGAACTTCCTTCAAATGCCATAAGGGTCACACTGGGAAAGGGATTAACCACTGCATCCTCTCTGAGCTATACCCACCCATTGCCCATTTGGGTAGAAACAGTCTGTAAAACTCTTCAGTTTCATTTGGGAAATATTTAAGGATATCCATGCTTGGAATTGCATGGGTGGCAATGATAAATCCACATAAACCACAGATGAAAAATCATAAAAATGCATGTAGCTTCAGAGGACCACATGGCAAAGCTTCTTGCTCTTTGTGGCAGTATCCAGCTTGGTGCCAGTCATTTCCTGGGCTTTGGAAAGAAAATAAATATCTGAAGACCTCAGATTCCATTTTTCATTAAATGCTATTTCAGATTTATTTGGAATACATCTTACCCAAAATACCTCCAGCTATTTCTTTGAAAATGCTGAGAAGGCTGTTCGTGGGGGGTTTGGCAACATAAATTGGGATATAGATTGGTACTCAAGTTGGGGTACAGCTGGGCATTCCTGAATTTTTAACCTTTGCCACCCTAGTGATGAAAATTAGTAATTCTGGTACTCAAAACTGGTGGGAAATACTGTTTCCATATGCCCTGCACTCCCCTTTGCTGCTTCCAGGGGAATGGAGATTGCCGAAACCCTGAATGTTATTTCCATGGGGTGGAGCTGGCTTTTTAGGACTTTTGAAGTTGAACACCACGTGGATAGTTTGTTCTGGTTAAAGGCTCTTTCGGGGCACAAGCACAGACAGGTGAACAGACTGAAGCTCAGGATACTTTGAAATTTATATGCGAGGGTTCTTAGTTTCTAAAGGGACTTTGCAGAATTTCCCTGCCCGCTTTGAGTAAGGAAATATTTTCATGATAACGGCCTCAAGGGTCTTAAACTGGTGCCAGAGGAGTGATTGGGATGAAAGATTACTTCATGTGTTCCTTTCTTTTTCCCATGAAAGACCTCCAGTTCCTCAGTCCTGATTTATAGACAGCTTTGCCTTCTTTTCAGGCAGGTGTTAACGAAAATGATTTTTATGATGGTGCTTGGTGTGCAGGAAGAAATGACCCTTATCAGTGGATTGAAGTAGATGCTCGAAGGCTCACAAAATTCACTGGAGTCATCACACAAGGAAGGAACTCCCTCTGGTCGTAAGTACATGTTTACTTTTCTCCATCACGTCCTGAGCTTTCAGACCAAGGAATTCATCTTGTGTTGTGGTTTGGTTCTCCAAGAAAAAAAAAAAAAAAAAAAGGCCAAGTCATTACATATGGCATAAAATACAAGTTTAAGGGTAGCAAACTTGTATAGTCATTATCTACATCTGGCAAAGGAATCAAGATTCCCTCAGACTGTGGGCCTTTATACTCACCTGGTCCATTTTGCTTCTGTCAGACTTCCTCATTCTTTTCCAATATTTAACTTGATTAGTTTAAGTACTAGTTTTGAGGGGGTTTTATTTAGTTTAGAACAACCACTGATCTTTGAGACTTCCTAATCCCTGGACAATCACCAATTGGTACCATTCCAAAGCAACAAGATTTTTAAACGAGCAGTTAAAACAAACTTTGTTGCTGTGCTTTTTTCTTCTAAAGAGAAATTTATTATAACCAAAAAACCAGTCTAATTCTGTGTGTGTTGACCAGCACTGCAGTGTTTGGTACCAGATTCTTGTGCTTTTACTCCTTTGTGACCTGCAACCAGACTGCTCTATAGCACAAGTCCCCTCATTCATCCTGGCTGTATATGAGGGATACAGCTGTCAGAGGGCAGGAACAGGAACTGGAGGTGATGATCTGTTTTTTTCCCCTGATCTTTACAGTGCTTATTTAGTCTCTTAATTTCTCATTGAGTCTCAGTGCATAATGTGAGCAAATAATCCCAATTTTGAAGCTGGACCTTTAGACAAAGCATGCAGGGAATCCATTCTGGTCGGACCTCTCACTTAAGAGTGACATGGAATTAGAGGCAAACTAGAAAAATTGCACTATATCTAAGAAAAAGAATGCTTTTCTCCCCACAATTTAATTTTCTGTGCGTTTTTTCTTTAATTTCTTTTAACATGGCTGTGGGAGTAGGAGCCTTTTGGGCAAGAAGATTTCTATATTTATTCCACATTGTTCTGTGTTATGTAGATAATTACTGTGGCAAAGTCTTATTCTCTTCTGCATTCATTCTCTTGACATTGCTGTTTCTACCAACACCAGAGCTGCACTGCCTCATCCTGTTGTATTTCTATTTTTAGTTCGGCTCTGCTGTGAGTTTACAGCAGGACTTGACACTGTATTTATAGCTGGTATTCACAGACATCTTTTGTGGGTGTTTTTTTTGTTTGTTTGTTTGTGGGTTGTTTTTTATTGTTTGTTTTTTTTTTCTTGGGGACTTTTTGAGTTGTAGAAACATAGAATCACAGAATGGTTTGGGTTGGAAGGGACCTTAAAGATCATCTAGTTCCAACCCCCCTGCCATGGGCAGGGAGTCTCCTTTTGCCCTTTTTCCCCTTAAAGACCTCTGAGGATCTCCAGGAAGAGCAGGATTGGTGCTGGGAGAGCAGGTCCAGGCTCCTCCTGAATTTCTACTCTCATTTGAGGAAAACCTGGCCCATTTCTGCCTGATAGGAGCAAAGATGTTTTCAACTGGACCAGCTGTGCTGTGGAACAGGTTAATGGCTCCTGGGAAACATGTCCTGAAAGACTGAACTGTGCCCCATGGATGGACCAGAGGAGTGGGGAGAAATACTCCCAGAAAGGGATGACTTCATTCCCTACTTCCAGCTTGCACACGAGGGACAAAAAGAAAATGAAACAGGTGGCTTTTCCTGTCAGGGTGTGATTCCTCCATCCCACTTGGTGTCTCCTGATACAGCTTTGGCAGTGTGACTGGCTTCCCTGGAATCCACCTCGTTTTCTCCCTCTCCTCAGACTGAGCAGATGAAATCAGGGCAGTTGATGTCGGTGTGCTTTGCTCTTGCATCTGTATGTCCGTAGATTTTTAAAACAGCTTGATGCTCCCCGAGGTACCAAAGTAGATGTTCATGCTTTCAGGAGAGTTTAGGATGTTTGCAGCCCTCTCCTGGGCCAGGAGTGGTGTCCTGGGGGTTTCCTGAGTCTCAGTGCCTGGGGACATCACACCCAGCAAGGTGGCAGATGCTGCTTTCTGAGCTAATCATGTTACTGCACGTGAAAGGAGGGGATCTCTTAGGACTTTCTGTACCAATTCCTCCATCAGCCAAGAAAGTGAGAGGAAAGGGGGGAAAAAAGTGAAATTCTGTTGTGAAGAAGAACTGTGCAAAGGGACATTCAATCCAGGCCGCAGTAGAGACTTGGGGCAGAAATTTCCTTGGTGGGGGTTCAGAGGCACTGGTGGAAGTTTCAATACGTGTGGTAAATTTGGGAAACAGTGACCTGACTGCAAGCCATAGGGGTTGCATGCAGTGAACTGACTCTTGTAAACCAGCCCAAGAGAACCAGTTGCTTTGTGACTGTTTTGCTCTGATGGGCACCAGAAACAAAGGAGAATCATCAGCTTTCTTCCCTTTACTCAGCTGCTGCCTGTGGTGGTATCAGAAAGGATTGCTTATGATATGAAAGTTTGTACCAAATGATGCCCTTCTGTTACCTGAGGCACATTCCCAACTTCTTGAGGGTATGTGACAAGAATAGAGTGCTTTCCTGACTGATGGAAACATATGTTGGAGAATAATCTTATTGTAGATAGCAGAGCCAAAAAACACCTCTCTGATCTGCGTTGTATTAGAAGCAAAAAAGCCTGCCAAGCAGGGGAGCCAAGGTAAGATCTTTATTTAGTCCAAAGCCTTGGAGACTTTCCTAACATTATATATTAAAAATAAAAATGAAAAATCCAGACACTGACAGAGAGCAGGTGGTGTTGAGCTGTTAGGAGGAAATTCTTCCCTGTGAGGGTGGGCAGGCCCTGGCACAGGTTGCCCAGAGAAGCTGTGGCTGCCCCATCC
>JAYRBT010000178.1:32508499-32521995 GCA_036023395.1 Myiotriccus ornatus | reverse complement strand
TCTGTGATTCTATACCTATTGATAAAATTTTTGGTTCATTATGAGCAGGTTAACCAGGAGGATTTAAGGCAGTGTGTCTCAAAGAGATAGTAATTGAGTCACTTAAATCAAACGCTACCAGATGTAAACCAGTGTTCTCTGGCCTCACCTGAGAGTTTCAGCTGGAACAATAAATGCCACACACACTTACCCATGCCCAGAAAGTTAAGAAGGGTTCTGTGGGAATATCTAAGTACCCATAATACCAGCATGATGCTGCTGATGATGACAGTGCTGAAAATAAGTAGATATGAGACAAGACAATACACTGAAAGAGCACAACTGACTGCATTTTTCAGATGAGTGATGAGTTTAAACTGGCCACAAGATTTGTTTCTCCCATCTATAAAACCAATGAGTGAGATGAACAAATGTACAGAAATAGCATCTTTTCAGTCTCTTTGCAAAATGTTTGTAAACAGAAGTGAAGCTTTTTATGAGAGGAATTTTAATGATGTTCTTCCCAATGTGAGTTGTGTTTCCACTTAGATTTGCTAAATGGTGGCATGGGAATTGGACATATCTAATTATTACATTTTTTGAACCATCAGCCTTGTGATCATCCAATATTGTTTCTAAATTAACGCTGTGTGAGCAAGCAGTTTTGTTTTGCCACAATATTTCCTCAGAAATGTATGCATGCTTGTTTATGAAATGATTGTCTAATTAACAGTCCCCAGGGTTTCAATCTACAGTAAAGTACTGTTTTCTTTCCTTAATTCCTTCCAAAGGAAAGAAGATCAAGGCAGATAAATTCTCGTTGTTTAAAGCTATTTGCAATAACTTGATATCAGTACAGAAATTTTCAGTCTTGTTCGCAGATTTTAACATTCACCTGAAATAAAGTGTTTGTGGGACAATTTAGGCTCGAGATATGCTGATCTGGATGACATCTGTGGAACTCCATTGCTTTAAACAGAAATATATGCTTAACTCTAAGCATTTCATTATTATATTATTATTATTATTTGATTATATTTTAACCATGTCATGCAATATCTGCCGAAAGGGTGCATTTAATAGATTTTGGTGGGCAGAATGTCTTTATTGTCAACATTTCTGTTGTTACTTCCTCTCCATTGCATAATGTTTTAAAAATGTGATAGCAGAGCTGGAAATTCATGAACTAAACTTAAAGCTTTTACAACTAAGAAATAATCAGAGAAGAAAATGAAGAGTTTTGCCACATCCAGTTTGAAAAGAAGTAATTCATAGTGGATCTATTTTGATGCTGCATTGTCTAACTATATGTCTTTTTGTGTTCTGTTTTTTTTTTTTTGTTGGAAGTTGATGAAAACTGTGAATAAAATGTGCCCAAATATCACCAGAATCTACAATATTGGAAAAAGCAACCAAGGACTGAAGCTTTACGCTGTCGAGATTTCTGACAACCCAGGAGAGCACGAAGTTGGTTAGGATTTAATCTAAATCTGTTGAAGGGTGCTGGGGTTTGGGCTTTTTTTTCCCATCCTCTTTTCCTCTATCTGCTGTAATTATCACTGATGGAATTATATTCATGGCAGCAAAGATTTCAAATGTATGTGGGAGGAACTTCAGCACTCTATTTCTAAATTGGGAAGAGGAGGGTGAGCACAAATAGAAGATATTTTGAACATAGGATCAAATTCCTTAATGATAATTCTTTACAATAGTAAAGTAAAAGTGAATTTTAGTACTGGGGAACGGGTTTTAGTTGGGGGATTTATGTAGCTTTGGAAGAAATTTACCTTTTTTACATGGGGTGAAAGCACATTATTCCTAATCATCCCTGAAGCATTTTGTTGTTGAGTACAAGAATTGTGGCACTCAGGATAACCTTGAAATAAGTATGTGGAACCTGTTTTAGAGAAGGAAAAGACTCTGTGAAGTCAGAAATCAATTATGTACAGTTACTGACTTATCTTTTAAGTACCTTAACATTTGTCTGAGAGAACTACTAGCAATGTATTTTTCATGGCATTTTTAGACTATCAGAACTGCTAAAATCTACCTCTAACATGCTGAAATTGTGAGTATAATTAAAAATATGTTTAACCAAGAATGGATTATGGAGGTTTTACACAGTGGCTTTAGACATCACTGGGACATAAACTTGTTCTTCTAAAATAGCAACAGAAAGCAATCTGTTCCTCTAAAGTTTGTGCATCATTTGTGCAGTTAAGGCACTTCTCCAGCTTTCCTTGGCTGAAATGTTGCTGACTGACATCAATGACTTTTAACAGATATTTGCTTTGCTCCTCTGACCACAGTTCTGCTCCATGTGTTTTCAACAGGGGAACCAGAGTTTCACTACATTGCAGGAGCTCACGGGAATGAAGTGCTGGGACGTGAGCTAATCCTCCTGCTAATGCAGTTTATGTGCCAGGAATACCTGGCTGGGAACCCACGGATTGTGCACCTCATTGAGGACACAAGAATCCACCTCCTGCCCTCGGTCAACCCAGATGGATATGACAAGGCATATAAAGCGGTAATGGGATTGTCAGCACTTCAAGGAATTCTTTTATTTGTTGTAGATGAATAAAACACGCCCCTCTTGTCATTATTTTCTTTCAGAGTTCGTATTTTACAATTTAAAAAAATCAAACAACAAACACATTAGGATAAGTTAAACCACTGAAACATCTTACTGAGGAAAAAGAAAGAAACAGTATTTTATATGACATCGGCTAACAGGAAAATATATATGGAAACAAGGGTTACAAACACTGCCAGAACAAACCATACTGAGGTGTACAGAGCAATGGGAACACCATTATGGAAAGTGGAAAATTCAGGCAGTCTGTTTCTCATGAGAAACCAAGCTAAGCACGTGCATATTTGCACTCCTCCACAGCTGAAATTTAATAGTGCCCCTTTAAGGAGAGCACGTTGTGTAGGGCGTCATAATAATTCTGTCTGGAAGAAGACAGACACCAGGAGGAAAAATTGTAGGGGCTGGTCAAATACACTGGAAAATCTTCCAGGGAAGTCTGCAGAAGACTGGAACAGAAAAGTCACAGTCATAGTCATGGAAGGGAAAGTGGGCTATCTCCTGTGCAGGATATATTTTGGCTAACCTCGAGTAATTTTTCATGGGTTTTGCTTCACATCATTCAAGGTTTCATGCAACATTAAAAAAAAAAAAAAGGCCAGTTATTTATTTCAGTTAATTGAATGGTTAGTCCTTCATTTCTCTGTACAGAATTACCTCTGGCACATTCTCAAACACTTTGCTGAGGGCTCACAGGTTGTTGTATTCCGAATGAACATTTGTCTTCTTTTTCTTCCCTTTTTTTTTTTTTTCCCCCTTTTATTTTTCAATCTAAGGGTTCAGAATTAGGGGGCTGGTCTTTAGGACGATGGACTCAGGACGGCATTGACATCAACAACAATTTCCCTGACTTAAACTCTTTGCTCTGGGAGTCAGAAGATCAGAAGAAGAGTAAAAGAAAAGTTCCAAACCATCACATCCCCATCCCTGACTGGTACCTGTCCGAAAACGCCACTGTGAGTAAGGCCAGAGAGAGGGGAACACCAAAGCTGCATGTGCTGAGAGAGAGAGAGAGAGAGATTTGCATTTCTCAAGGAATGAGAAATTTGAGGCTGAAGTTCCCCAGCTGATCTAATCTTCCTGTCTAGATTTCCCTCTTAGTCAGTGGAAATAAAAATGCAACAAAAAAGGACCATTCACTTCCAGGTTTTAGAGGCAGGTCTCGAGGAAGGATCTGCTTCCTGAAGGGTTCCCTTTGCCCTTGGCTGTTGCAAGAACCTGGAGGACTCAATACCCAATTTTTAGGCAGCAACAGGTAGACAGGGAAAAGCCCACCATGGAGCTCAGACATGTGAATCAGGCTTCTCCCTAGTTTTTTGTAAACTCAATGTCCTTATAGATTTCTCCTGGGGTTTTCTTATTTGTTCTTATTTGAAAGATATTCTTGCCTTAAATAACACAGCAACAGCTCAGGCATCTACAAAACTAATGCAGTGGCTTATGCTAAAACCCTTTATTGGATTGTAGTGCCAAAAATTTAACTTATTTTTGCCTGACCTTTTAAATATAATGGCAACTATTAATAGTGGCTGAGGGGAAGGCAATTAACTGTGGCAGCTCTTTAATGCTTCAGAATTACAGAATCACAGAATAATAAGGGTTGGAAGGGACCTCTACTCCCACCCCCCTGCCCAGGCAGGGTCACCCAGAGCAGGTGACACAGGAACACATCCAGATGGGTTTGGAATGTTTTCCGAGGGGGAAACTCCATGCCCTCTCTGGGCAGTCTATTCCAATGCTCTGCCAACTTCCATGAAAAGAAGTTTTTCCTCATGTCAAGGCGGAACTTTTTGTGTTTTAGTTTATTTATTTACATTTAAAATCCCTGGTTCTGGAAACTCATTTCAGCCCATGGCAGGGAGAGCAGTGTCACCACGTGACATCTCTATCAGTTCCTGCTCCTGGCCTCACTCCACATCGATGTTCCTCAGAAATTAGTAACATGAAGGTTTTGTTAGTTTTTCCGGGTTGTCTGTGACCTCCCAGGCGTAGCTGACAATCTAAAGAAGCCCTTCTCCTTGGCCCCATCTCTCCTTGCTGGCTGCTCAGGCTCATAAACTCCCAGCGGGACTCCTGCACCTTGAAACCAGACTCCCAGATTCCGCGGGCCGAACCAGAGCCGCTGTTCCTTTTACTCCCAGGTGGCGGTGGAGACACGGGCAATCATAGCGTGGATGGAGAAAATCCCTTTTGTGCTGGGTGGCAACTTGCAGGGAGGGGAGCTGGTGGTGGCCTATCCCTACGACATGGTGAGGTCCCTGTGGAAAACCCAGGATTACACCCCCACCCCAGACGACCACGTCTTCCGCTGGCTGGCGTATTCCTACGCCTCCACCCACCGCCTGATGACGGACGCGAGAAGGAGAGCGTGTCACACAGAGGATTTCCAGAAGGAGGATGGCACTGTTAATGGAGCCTCCTGGCACACCGTGGCTGGAAGTAAGTGTCGGTAGAAACTCCGGTTTAAATGTGGTAGTGCCACCGCTGCCTGGTGTACCTTGCAGAGGCGGTGGTGGTCAAATGTGTGCTCTGAGAGGAATAAATCCCCATCTGAGGGCCTGTTCACTGCATTTCATCACTTAGCAGAGGACTGAAGGAGGCACCGTCAGTAATACCTGGTGACTATTTAATTTACAACCCAGTTTCCCCAAAGTGCCCCTGCAGTACATTCGTTTGAAGAATTCTGTGCAATCAAGATGCTTTGTCAGGAGGAAACCAACCCAGTCCAAAACCCACTGGCAGGTTGGACCCTGTCAGCTTTTGCCATCTCACAGGGTGACAACAGAAAACTGCTGCTGACCATCAGAGCAGGTGTCAGAGCTGAAGCAGTGACTCCAGGGAGAGATTCCAGTGGCCCTCAGATAAGGAGATCCTGATTTCAGCCTCCTGCTCACTGGACGCAGTCACAAATCAGCCCCCCATCACATTCACTTTGAGTTGTCATAACATGCCAAAAAAAGCTGCAGTTTCCTTGCTACCATCCTATTTTTAAAAGACCTGGAAATCCTTGCACTTAAACTTTTCACGGGCTCCACAGACATTTCTGCTGCCAGGATAAAATCCAGGCTGCATCAATCACCCCACACCCAAACCTGTCACCCTGCTAAGGAGCACGAGAGGGAAGCTACGTCCTGTGGTGCAGCCAAAACATGGATTTCCAGGAAAGCCCAATTAGAAGCACATTTTTAACGGCATTAGGCACAGTTATCTCTACGGGTGTACACTTGGAGCAGACTCAAAATCAGACACTCTGAGGATTCACCACGGTTCTGCTCGAAATCTTGGTGTTTTTATAAGTAAATCAGTCAAACAACGTATTGTCTGAAATTAAGAAACGAGCCTGGCTTCTGCCATCGCTTGATGACAGCAGGAGCAACGGCAGCAGTAATGGCAAACAGATGCAGGAAAGTGTCTGTGCAGCCCACGTTCTACTGGAACTGGCTCGTGTTTGGAACTTGCAGGTACTTTCACTGCACAAACATTTCTACATTCTGACACAGCTTCTGTGGCTTTTACATTGGCCCATGTGAAGTTAGTCCTGGCCAGCCTTTAAAGGCTACAGTCAAGAATTAACTTCTCAAGTATTTTTTCAGGAGGTTAAAAAGTGTTGGGTGAAATTGGGAAGGGAATGATTGAACTCTTAGATCTCAAGGACAATGCTTGACAATACATTTCTGTGTGTTTCTGCAAATTCTAAAGCATACTCTGAAAACTAACTTGACCACTTAATTATCTAATTTATGAACTTAATTTTCCTAAGTGCTACAAGAAACATGATTATGAATCAATCCAGAAAAGATGACACTGGCCATGTCACTAACAGCTGTCATACTAAGCTGCATTAAGTAATGATGGACAATATAGATGCTGAATATTATCCTGATTTCTTAGGACCAATTACATATTGGATTTGCTTCATCCAATTTGTTTTATTTCTTGATAATATTTTCGTTAGAATTTATACCCTGCTCTGTTCCATTATAGTAAGGCTTTCAGGATGTTCTTCGAGACAAACTCTAGAATATTGCTTTCACTCGAAGTTTCTACACCCTGGACTCCAGAGTGAAGCTCGAAAGATGTGGTTTCCATTTGAGCTCAGTCTCCAAGCTGCAGGATGGTTTTAGATTTCTTGTGTCTCCTTAGACAAGTGCAAGAAAGTGATTTGTATTGCAGATATATACATATGCATATATAGATATGTATTTTGCAGCTGTCAGTTAACCAACCACCTTGCATTGCAAAGGGCTGTTCAAATATGATTCCAGATTGCTCCTGTATTTTTCCACTCTGTAATTCCATGACTACGTAGATATACCTGTCTAGCTCACTCCACTTTTTAAAATTTATTTATTTCTTTACCTTTCAGATCAACATGTAACACCTTATTGTCCCAACCCCTGCTTGTTTCATGCTGCCCTGGAGGTGACACCCCAATAAACTGTGTGTAGAACCTCTCCCACCTGCCCTTCGGTGTGGGTGGCATCTTCTTGCACCACACCTTGAAGCTGTCCATTCTTTCTCTCCTTATCCATCTTCCTGGCCTTGCAGTGACCATCCACAGAAACTTTTCACTGCTCATCCCATGGGAAAATTTAAAAGGAATTTTTCTAATTTCTTTCCAGGACCAGAGAATCCCTAGGGAAGTATGTACTGCACAGATATCCAACACCTCCTTAGGCCTGTAAAACCCAGCCATGTTATTTCCTGCACATTTTTTGGACTGCAGTGAGTGCAAGTTCTTCAGCAATTTTACATATAAAGTTTCTGCACTGGCTGAAGTGCACAAGGACAAAGAACAGATTGATTTAGTTTTATTTCCAGTGTTTTCGAGGCTGGATTTGCACGTTCAGACACTATGAAAGAGTTGCTCTTGGCAAAGTTAAGCCATTTTCTTAAACACATGTATTAAAACTGAGCAATTACTGTGTATTGCTAAACATTTCACAGCAGATTAGTCAGGATGGGATACAGTATGTGAGGAGAAAATAATTGTGGCTGTTTCTCAAGTAGAGGGGAAGCACATTTATGCAGAGTAGCATATGCCACTTGCTGATATTTAGGTTTTCCCCATCAACAGAAGTGAAAAGCTGAACATCTGCATTGTATAATCCTCCTGCTCTGCTTCCAGAAGGCACTGAGGGCTCGTTAAATACTTGACTTCTGCTCTGTGGTAATTGGACAGGACCAGGGGTTTTGTTTTAACTCTTTTCAGTCAGAAGGACTTTTGGTGACTGCAGCTCCAGCTGATCTGTTTCGCTGTTTTGGCCACACTGTGGCATTTCTAAAACTCCTTTGCCCTGCCAGGCCTGCAGACTGAGCCATCTAGATAGACACCCAGTTTGTGCTTGAAGAGGTCCCATTAATATGCACAAAAAGATCAGATCTGCTCAGCAGATTGAAGAGGATATGAAATTGTTTCCTTTTTGCCCCCTGTTGACAGGCATAAATGACTTCAGTTACCTGCACACGAACTGCTTTGAGCTCTCCATCTACGTTGGCTGTGACAAATATCCCCACGAGAGTGAGTTGCCTGAAGAATGGGAGAACAACCGCGAGTCCCTGATTGTTTTCATGGAACAGGTATTCCCACAGGAGCGCAAATTCTGAATAACTTGCTGACTCCTTTCAGTTTGAGAGAGAGTTTAAGGTTTCTGATGTTTTTCTTGCATGGTTAATTACATGGTTATTGGTATTTATAGTAGAAATTTTCCCTAAAAATAATACTGACATATCACTTCAGGCAGGCTGGTTTGACTTGGGAGAATTAAATAATGAAAAAATTTGATTCTAGCTTGCTAGAAAGGGCTGCTAGAAAAAACTCCTTGGTTCTGTTGCTTTATCTGTTTTTTTTCCCCTATATCTTGAATTTGATGCCTCAGGAATCCTAACAGAATTCATAAGCTGATTCACAAGTTAATGCCTGAAGGGCTGATATGGGTTTAATAGTGACATTTCACAATTTTGTGAGCCATAAAGTAGGAATATAATACACATAATTCACATACTGAATTAATAATTAATTTTAACTTCCAAGTAATACAACTGTTCATTGCTGTGCAATATTTACTTGCCTTTTTATTCTCTCCATAGGTCCATCGTGGCATCAAAGGCATAGTAAAAGATGTGCATGGAAAGGGAATCCCAAATGCTGTTATCTCAGTAGAAGGTGTCAACCATGACATTCGCACAGGTAAAAGGAAAAAAAAGCAAAACCGTGAGTGCTAAAGGGCAGATTTATGGTTTAAAAGCAAAATACAGAATTTTATGGAAGTTTTGAATCCTTTTCAGAGAAAAGCCAGCAGGTAGCATATAGTCCAAGGAGAGTGGTGCAGAAGGATTGGCACATGGGGAGGGAGTCACTTCTTTCTGTGTTGCAGCTGCGTAGACAAGAACAATACTTTGGCTTTCCTCTCCACTCCTTCTTTCCACCTCTAACAAAGTATTGAGCAAATAGGCTTTTATGTGTCCCAAATCAATAGCCTGATTAAGACTGCATCTAAAGAACTCTTACTGTCACTTTTCTCATGTAAATGTAGTGCAAATCTAACCCAGAATAATCGTAGCACTGAAAAACGAGGGTGCAGGTAATGCCATGCAGGGTGAAGAGCGTTTCTGTGGCTGTTAACAGTTGCAGGACTGTGAATCATAGAATCACAGATTTATTTAGGTTGGAAAAGACCTCTAAGGTCATTGAGTCCAACCATTAATCCAGCACTGCCATGTTATCACTAAACCATGTCCCTAATACCACATCCACATGTTTTTTTAAACACTAACTTTATGGGGTTTTATGTCTTTACTGGGTCCTTTATTTGATGCCACTGTCATGAGCTTTGCCACTGAGGCACAGTATGGCACATGGACACATAAACTAAAGCTCTATGGAATGTCATAGAGCTTTTGACTTCCAAATCCTTAATGTTTGCTACAGTAGATGATCCGAGCCAGTAATGAATCTTGGAATGTCTAACTTAATTTATGATTAATTTCAGTGCTACTATGTCTCCATTGTAAAAGAAAACCTTGAATGACAGACATTTAATTAGGTAATAATGATTCTGCCTTAAATATTTCAAAAATGGGACCACTGGGAAATGATAGTGGGAATTAAAGTAATCAGCTGTTTTTTCTTGTCTTGGAAGCTTTGGCAGTCTTGAAAGTCTGCCATGAAGTGTGGGTTGCATTCCTCTGTTAACAGAATTAATGTATTGCTCTGGTTGAGGCTGAGTTAATGCAGTGTGTGATTAATCTCCTGCTCTCTGTACACTGGATTGCCACGTGAAACAGAAGTCAACAGATTAAAGACAGTAAAAGTGCTACAGGAAGGAGACTCATTGACAAGTCCAATAAATGTGCAAGATCCCAAAATCCACCTTGTAGCACTCAGGGAATGATGCAGCTATTTGTATCTCATCTTATTGCTGAGCTTCTATGGCTCAAAGCCATCTGCACTTGTTGGTAAAAATAAAGGGTTTATTTAATTCTTTTTAATTTTTCTTTTTAGTGAGACATTTAAGTTCACACTTCGTAAATGGGAACATAAAAGTTCTCTCCTATTTTATATTATACAGATAACAATACACATCTCATTAGTCTCTGAAACCAGAGGGTTTATGTTAGAGCCAAAAAGCTAAAATGACTCGTATAACTCCAGATATAGAAGGCAAATTGTCAGCAGTCTTCTTTCATTTATACCTTTTAAAATGAAAAATGTTTCCATTTAAACCTCTGAGTTGCCTTGATATAAAAGTAGGCCAAGCAGGAGAAGAATTATGGCCACTATCTCTATTCATATAAGTTTTGTTTCAAGTGAGCTCAGCTCTGAGGTATCTGCTGTTTCATTGATACATTAATACGATGGACTACTCTGTAAAGGGGGACAAAAGTTGTCTGTAAATGCCCTATAATAACATCTACATGTTTGAGAAAATTTCTTTGGTTCTTCCTGCAGAGAAATAAAATTAAAAAAAAAAAAAAGTGCATGGAAAGCACATTGTTTTTAATTTCTCTTGGACATACAATGTATCTCATGGAAAGAGAGGGATGCTGACATTCAGCTAACACTATTAATAGGCTAATTGAAGCCATTGATCCCGAGAGTAAGAGCTTTGTGGGAAATTATTCCATTTTCTCCTGATGCAGATGTAGCTATTGATTAAGTCTGAGTGATTACATGTTGTTACAGTTAGATATGGACTGTGGTCTATAAGATAACCTTTGGAAAGAGTTCATCAGCTGGATGAGCAAATGCGCCTGTTTTCCCCATGGTGCAAAGGAACTTTTGGGGTTGCTTCCTGTAATTGCATCTTTTGGAAATGTCAAAGTACATATAGATGAAGAAGCGTGTTCCTGGTGAAACGTTTCTGAATCATAGCCAGAGTTCAAAGACCAGTGTATGTTTCTGTGTGATTTGTACTA
Organism: Myiotriccus ornatus; assembly: GCA_036023395.1. Lineage (NCBI taxonomy): Eukaryota > Metazoa > Chordata > Aves > Passeriformes > Tyrannidae > Myiotriccus > Myiotriccus ornatus. Next base: position 32,511,005 of record JAYRBT010000178.1, on the reverse strand, counting down.
AAATATAATTAAACTTCACACAAAATTTAGAGAAATTTTTAATCAATATTTTGCTAAGATTCCTATGATTTTATTATGATTTACAATTTTAGTGTAAAAATCACTTTTGCACTTTTACCATTAAGTAAGGACTGTCCTGTAAGGCTCCAGGTATTTCTCTTAATTGAAGTATTTATGGAGTAATCTGACACATTTAATTTATAGCAGTACTATCTTTGCCATAATGCATTGTTTTTTTATCTAAGCAGACATGGCAATCCTTTTCCAGACCCTGGAGGTGGATGTGGATGTAGTCTGCCTCCAGCCTGCTCCCACTGGAACCTATTATTTCAGCCAACCTATTATTTACTAAATTTATCTGGATTTTCAATTGTGTTCCTTTTGCCATCTGTTCTGAAATTTTTTTACCTACTGGATTTAATCTGATTTTCAAAAAAACCCCAACCTTTTAGCCTGGTATTAAATTCTGGGCACTGGCAGCTGACAGAAATACTTGCGTCTGCTGGCTTGTAAATGGAAAGGAGGTAAAGTGCATCCTGCTAACGGCTTAATATCCAGCTTTGTGATAAATTCCCGCTGCTGTGTGGATGTGCAGGTTTATTTCTGGCCTTGTGTGGGGTGGTGATGAACTGACTGTTAAACGTGTCAGAGGAATGTGGGTCAGTTTGGCACTCCAGGGGCTAGAGCAGGGCTTTGAGCAGGGATGTGTTCCCAGCCACTCCCAGGGTGATCCGTAGCCTTTTCCCTGCCCTGCGGTAATGCCAGAGCTTTTACAGCTGAAAACGAGCCCTTGGGGATAAATACAAGGAACTTGGGCAGATTTATGTTTTGTCCTTTTGTTAAGTCTCCGATGGACCCAGTGGTAAGGGAGGACTCCATAAAGAGCTTCTCTTGGAGCCCTTCCTAAAACTACCTGAATCCTGAGAAAGAGAAAATTTGGACCTTGATCATCACCCCAAAAATGGTCAAACTGGGTAAAAGAAAAATCTAAGCACGTTGGGATGTAAGAATTCACTTGATTGGGTGCAGTTCTGGCACACTCAGACTGCAGTTTCAGGGTATAGTCAGTATTTCTGTTTTGTTAACACTTACTGTTTGCAAACATGTTTTTTTATTTTACCAAAACTTAAATTAAAATCCTGTTTCTTTAAAAAGAGGCTGGCTAGTCTGATCTTTTCCCAAATATAATATTTTTATGTAAAATCATCTTTAGTTTTTGCTACACTCTGCATTGCCAGCAACCCAAGGCCAGTGCTAGTAAGGCTGTCAGTTCTCATCAGTGCTAAAAAGGTCCAACCCCTCCTAGTGCAAGAGATGTTCCATTTCTATTTATATATAGAAATGCATGTTTGAATATGAACTTTCATTCACAGTGGGTTTTCCCAGGACAGAGTGCAAAACTGATTTTTCATATTAGTTTTTGACCTATTTCAATTCACAACTAAGAATACCTGCTAGTTAAAATCATATTTGAAAGAAGCCTAAAGTCTTCTTTATGTACATATGGGTACATAAAATGGATACATCTGAGATCATTTGTGAGGGAAAAAGAAGAAACCAGTAAGTCCTGATTCAACGAGGTGTTAAAATATATCTTTGTGCATGAGTAGTTCAGTTGATTACAGGAGTTCTGTTTGCCCATTTACAGGTAAGAAAGCGATTAAGTACCCTGGTGAATTATACTTTGTAGGGAAATCAGTGCAGTAAAACTCAGTGTAAGGTTTTATAGATGGGGATATTTACTTACATCTCCAAGTGAGTTGATATTATGTATTCACATGCTTTGAATACTAAATAAGCACAAAAACCTGTGTCCAGGCAGCCTGGCCAGGGTCATGGGTGCAGTGTGGTTACCCCACTGGGGCTCCCCTGGATCCATCAGTTACAATTAATTTGGGGAAGGTTTTTTCTGTACCCCTTGGGAACCACCAACCCTTTGCCTCAGGACCTTCCACCTGCCAAAAATTTTTAGCCAGACTGAAGCCCGTTGTCCTTTTTTCATCATTTGGAAAATGTGACTGAGGTGTGTTTTCTGCTTGGGTTGGCAGGACGAGGAGAGGGGTTTGTGATGGGGAGCAGCCTCTTTGACACCCTCCCGGTGTGAGGGTGGAGGGTTCCTGGTTGTGGTGTCATCTTAACCCCTCTGCATGGACTTCTGCGCCCTCATTTAATGGCCTCAGGTTGCTCCAGGGGCAGTTTAGGTTAGATATTAGGAAAGATTTCTTCATGGAAAGGGTTTTCAAGCATTAGAACAGGCTGCCCAGGGAAGTGTTGGAGTCACCATCCCTGGAAGTGTTCAAAAAACACGGGGTTGTGGCACCTGGGGACATGGTTCAGTGTTGAACATGGTGGTGGTGTTGGGTTGATGGTTAAAGGTGATGATCTCAGAGGTCTTTTCCAGCTGAAAGAATGGCCTGAAGTTGTGTCACAGGAGGTTTAGGTTGGATCTCAGGGAAAGGTTCTTCCCCCAGAGGGTGGTTGGCACTGAACAGGCTCCCCAGGGCAG
>JAYRBT010000178.1:32452129-32472152 GCA_036023395.1 Myiotriccus ornatus | reverse complement strand
AGACATGCTTGAAGCATTAAGCAAAATGAATGCTGTTTCAAACAGCCCCAGAGAGTTTATGGAACTGTCCTGGGAGTAACCACCACATCTCTTGGTACAGGAACTGAGACAGTCAAGGCACAGTTTATCAACCAGGCAGGAGGGTGTTTTTTCCTCAATTTGACTTAGTGAATAAGGGAAGATTTATACCTGTATTTCTCAAGAACAGCAGCAAGCCTTGCCCAAAGTTCTGCTCTGCATTCTTGGTCAAGAGACAGCTCAAAGAGCTTAACTGGAGAATTTTGAACAAATGCTTCTGTCCTTCCAACAGTGTGCTGTCCTGCCCTGATCCTTTCAGACTTATTTGTCTTAGCCTCAGGAATCCCCAAACCTTGACCTGTTTTTGAGGACAGCCACATGTGCTCTGAGCCCTGCAGCTCTGCTCCTGGCTGGCTGCAAATGGAGAGAGATGGTGTTTGCCTCCAGCTCCTGTGGGGCACAGGGGAGCAAGGGAGGTCAGATGGGATGTCAGGCACAGGACTGCCCTCTCTGCTTTCCTGTCTTCCAGGCAGACTTCTCCCCCCATTTCAGGCACCAAACCTGCGTCCCTTCCAGATCCATACATTGCCTATTCATGCAAGATTTATAACATAATCTCTGATGTGACTTTTGCTCAGCATCCCAGCCCGCATTCCTTCCCGTTCGGTGCTTGCCTTCAAGCCCACTATCCTTCCAGCCCCTGGAGGCTTTCCTCCTCCTGTGTCTTGGCACGAGGGGCTTGCCTAAAGCCTCTCATTTGAAATGGGCTTTATACATCCCTTTTTTGTCCTATCAACACTGCTGCTGAATTCTCTCTCCCTTAAATTTAAATATAGGCATTCAAGCGCACGCATTTTGCAGATGTTGTTCCCTTAGGATTCCACCTTCAGGAATGATAAAGTTAGAGAGAGCACAGCAACAGGGAAACTGCTGAGCAAAGGAGCTGCAGGCAGCACCCACCTTCCCTTCCAAACTCCAGCTGAAGGGACAGGTGCAGCCTCCTCCCTCGGGGATCCAGAAACATTTTGGGCTGACAGTGCCAAAAATGCAAACCTATCGACCACTGAATCCACCGTCAGACACAAAGGGCAGGGATCTGATCACTGTCTCAAAGGGAAGTGCATTCTCAGCTAAAACCGCCCCTTTCTTTGCCCTCCCTCCTGAAACAAGTCTTTAAGCCTAACAGAAAATGAGTCCTATAATCAGAGAAATAAACCCAAGTAAAAAGAAACATGCAGAATAGAAACTGTCAAGGAGGATGGTTCTCTTTTACCCCTCCCCATCCCTTGGTCTGGTACAGATCAGACTGTTTTAACGTAACACTGAACCCCCTCCTCACTTCTTCTACCACGAATAGTCCCACTTGCTGAACACGCAGGCACCTTACCTGGGATGGATGTCCACAAGCAGCACCAGGGTCTGCATAGTGATCACGTCAATCCTCTTACAGTGAAACCGTGCCACCTTCAGCACTTTTAGATATGTGAAACACAGGATTATAAGAGAGAGGAGGAAGCTGAGGGCGTGAAAGACCCCAGTGAAAATCATAAACTGTGTCCTATCCTCTGGTCTCTTGTTGTACAGGGTGCAGGAGGCATAGAGGTGATGGAAACCCACCCAGGAGAGAGAAGCTGCCACTATCGGGAACGACACCGAGTGCAACCACGTGTAGCTCAGTATGAGAGCAGCATCTCTGTACCTCATTTTGGAGTGATAACTTAGAGGGAAGACCACAGCAATCCACCTGTCAATGCTCAAAGCTGCCATGCTCAACATGGAATTCGTGGTGAGAAAAGTCTCCAGGAAGCCCACAGCGTGGCAGATATGATCTCCTCCTGGCTGACTCTTGTAAATGATCCCGGCCAAGGTCAGGGGCATGCTCGAAACGGCCATCAACAGGTTGCAGAAGGTGAGGTTGAGGATGAACAATCCCGGGACCTGCTTGCGGATGTCGGCGCTGTACAGGAAGCACAGCAGCACCAGCACGTTGGCCAGCAGGGCCACGAGCATCAGCAGCACCACCACGAAAGCCAGGATCAGCTCCCAGATGCTCATGGTGCGTCCAGTCACAGGAGAGACATCTCCGAAACTGCGCCGCGCCGGCACCGGGGGAACATGGTGCGAGGTGCGCCCACCTCGCCCTCCTCCCCAGCCTGCTCGCTCCCTTGCATGCCCTCCGTGTTTTTAGAGGAGCTGCAGTTTTTTCCTCCAACCTCCCCCTCCTCGCTGCTCCTTTCCACGTCAACGCTTTCCGAGACGTGCACAAAAGCTCTGGGAATGCCCATCAAACTGCGAGGAGGGCTTAAAAAATATCAGCGGGACTGAACCACTGTCTCCATCCAGTCCATTTGAAGGAGAGCACGTTATTCTGAGAAACTGCTCTCCCGAGATCCCTAATTATCAGCCCCAAGCTTGCAAGCAATTCACCGAGTGAATTGTGCTCTCTTTCTCCCCTTGCTTTCTGTCTCTCTCTCTCTCTCTTTTTCTCTCCCCTCCCCGTCTCCTCCAACCCTCACTCCCTCCCAGGCTGAATGTAACCTGCTTTTTATGATCACAGATAAAACCCCCATTAATGGATTAAAGCATGCACACTGCTGGTGATTCGCAAGCGTGATTATGTCATCCCTGCTCCACAACCCCTCCCCTTCTCCTCGCGACTGTGACCAGACTTTCCTCAAGAGAAATCCCATGCTTTCATTTAATTGATTTAGCCATTAATTTGCAAACAGCCCTGTAACCGAATTCCTGCACTCCAGTGTGTTTCCTACATTTCTGTGCATCACTTGCAGTGCGGCTGCTTGCTCTCAGCCAGGGAAGGGGCTTTCTTTTCTCTTCATTAGCTGTGCTTAAAGAGATGTGGAAAAATGGATATATTCTGCTACTTCTTCTGGAGCTCTCATTAGACAACCGGAATAGTTTTCCTGCTCTACTTTAGCACTTTGCAGTCCTGTGTCTCCAAGCATGATGCGTGGGAGGAAAATGATCGCCTTCCCACCTCCTTTAAAAGCAAGGAAATCAAAGCCCAGGTGCCCCTGCCACATGCCCAAGGTGACAGAGCAGGTGAGTGGCAGAGGCAGCATCTCACTGCAGGTACCACTATTCAGTCGAGCTTTTCTCCTCTTCAACAGTTTTTTTGCTTTCTCCTAATCAAAGCCTCCCTCCCCGCGAGGGTGAGCACCACTTCTTCAAAACCAGAAGTAGCTTGACAAAGGAAATAGGAATGAGTCTGTGTTGCACATAATTAGGTGTTAAAATTAAGTTTGCTTTAAAGGACGGAGCGGGAGCTGTTTCCTGATTGCCTTTCCTGTCTCTTTAAATCAGTTTTAAGTGGGAATGCTGAGAGTTTGCAAGCAATCAGGACAGCTTTCTCATCAAGGCAGCCAAGCCTTAACCCCTGCACAATAAGAAGGCAAAAGATACCCTGCAGCACAGTTATTGGGGCTTGGTAAGTGCTTGTGCACGTGTGTGAGAGCTCTCTGCTCTGGCAGATTTTCCCTCTGTGCCTGAAGCCCTGCCAGAGCCGTGTGTGTCCATGCACAGCAGCCGTTCCCTGCAACCACTCGGACTATGGCACGGGAGCTGTCACCCTGCACGCTGTCAGGGCTTTGCAGGCTGTAGGAAAGCCCCTTTTCTTTCACTTCAGATTTGTTCTGTTTTCTTAAACTGGGCTTTGAAGGGCTAATAGAGTCGCCAAAGGCAGCTGAGGCTCCCCGGGACAGGGTGGGTTCACAGGTCCTACACACACACCCACTCATCAGGGAACGAGCAGAGCCCAGGTCAGTTTGTGAGCCCTGTGAGCTGCCTGTCTCCAGAACACGGGTACATGTCCTCATGCCATGTGGATGATGTGCAGGACTGCAGTGTCCGCCTCTTCTCCTGAGCCAGTGATCCAAAGCCAGTTGAAGTTGGGGAGTCGCCATCCACGGAAATGTTCAAAACTGTATGGATGCAACACTTGAGGACATAGTTTAGTGGTGAACATGGTGGAGGTGCTGGTTTAATGGCTGGACTTGATTTTAGAGGTCTTTTCCTACCTTTGTGGTTCTTTGAGAAAAGCCTAAAGGTGGCACCTTCTTTAAATAAGATGGGTCTTTACCCTCTTAGGAGAGGTGGGGTAAGGAGATGAGAGAGAAGATGAAGGCTTTGCTTCAGGACAAACATTATTGGTGGACATACCCTGAAGGGCAGGAGAGGCTGGCAGAACTGTGAACTGGCTCTGCTGGGTCTCTTTACCAGAGAGTGAGAAAGCATACAGGAGAGGACAGCCGCAGGACAGGCAAGAGGAGACTCAGAATATCCTTTGGCGTGGCCTCTGAACTCCTTTTTCCAAGATCTGATAGCTCCCATCTCTCCACCTGCCCCCCTTTTCCTCCAGATTTTATTAGGGTGCTACCACCTTCCACACTGGCTTGGGAAAGCCGAATTAAAGCAGCAAGTTTGATGTACACTTCAGTAATTGGCCTAAATGAATGAAGTGTGTGTCCTATGCCCCAGAGGAGGCTTTTCTACATTCTAATCCATTCCATTCCATTCTTGTATCACGCTCCTCTGTGTTGTACAAGTTTCTCAGGTAAAGAAAACATTGTTATCAATAAGGTTAAACTCCCAGTGTTTACTGGGAAAACGTAAAAACTGATAAAACTTAAACCTACAATTAACCTAGAGGTCTTTTCCAACCTTTGTATTCTATGATTTAACAAAATAAGAAAATAATCATCATCATCACTGTAAAGCTTTCTAGATTTCAGGAGAAAGCTGAAGTTTTCTCTTGGTGACTGATTTGTGTTTATGTATGTATTCCCAACTCTTGAAGGCTCAATTAATTTACATAAGTGATTCCCCTGTTGGTAATCCCTGCAGCAGAGAATGTTTACTGAATGCCTTTGGGTGTTTTTATCATGAATACCCAAGGGAGCAGGATGGACCCATCAAATAGCTTCATTTTATACAGATCAGGAGGAAAGAATTCGCTGTGCATATGTCGAGGGTTAACCCCAGCTGGCAACTAAGCACTGCACAGGCACCCACCCTCCCCTGGGGGATAGAATCATGGGGCAGAATCAGGATAAAATTACAGAATTGCTTAGGTTGGAAAAGACCTCTTAGACCATCGAGTTCAAGGAAGCTCTTTGAGCCCTCATGTGAGTCAATTTTGGTTTATCTTCAGCCCAGTACCGTGCAAAACCTTGGTGGAGAGAGAAGCCACAGCTCTGTCCCTCTCAGGGCCCGACTAGTCAGGTGTCACAATGCAGATACAACCTTTACACCTTCTCTGTCACCTTCAGTGACCAAAGATCGTTTTACTTCAGCCCCTCCTCTTCCTAGCCCCAAATAACCAGAGTCACCCAGTGGCAGTGCTCAAAGGCGAGTTGGATAAGGCCTTGAGCAACTGGATCTAGTGCGAGGTGTTCCTGCCCATGGCAGGGGGATTGGGACTGGATGATCTTTAAGATCCCTTCCAACCCCTCAGCATTCTATGATTCTGTGATTCTTTCCCAGCTCCTTACTCTCCAGCAGGTGCTGTGTGTGCCGCACAGGGAATGCTGCAGGTACACTGTGGCTAACTGGGGCCAGCCAGAGGGTTCCTCATGGGCCACCACCTTGGGGAAGTGGGGAGAGAAACCCTCCAGTGCTTCACCACACAGCCCTTGTGCTGTGAGTGCCACAGCAGCTCCACAGCTGCTCACCAGAGCCCTCCTGGTTAATTATTCATGCTGGGCTGTCACTGCTACTTTGCTTCATGGAATTAAAGAAACATCAGGTCCAGAGGCACATGGCTGATGCTTCTGGCGCTTCTGCCTAATGGATGGATATTTAAAGACTCTTAGGGCAGCTAAGGAAATCAAATCAAGCCAGGAGCAGCAGAAAGCCGTGGGAACCTTTGAGTCAGGGATGTTTGTGGGTGGATGTGTGTGTAGGTGGATGGCTCAGCTCTTCCTGGGCTGCTTCGGAGCCAGGTGAGAGCTTCCTTCTCAGATTAGTGGATGAGCAAACTCAGTCACTTGGTGCCAACAGAAGAGTGACTTGGTCTCTCTGTCTTATTCCTGCAAATGCAGGAAGTTAAGTGACATATTCCAGCATGGGGTTTGGTTCACAATTTATATTTTAGAATCGCTCCGTATCAACACCATCAGTGATGCAGATATTGAGTCACACTTCATCTGCCTGTGGAACTGTCAGAACAGCATCCTTTGAAAGGAGAGAGTGCGTGGATGTGCCTGCTTTATTTGGTTTACCTAAAAAGACAGAAAGGAGGGCTCAAAATGGAGTTTGGTCAGTAGATTTTAAGTTCACTGCCCTTTCTCACAAAAAATATATTTATTAGCAAAGAAAACTTATCTATATTTCAATTTGTAAAGATCTGGGAGACTTATAGTTTGGGTTTCTGCTTTTTTTTTTTTTTTTGTTCTCAACCTATTTTTACTCCTTGCCTCTTTCTTAAAGCTAATGAATAAAAGAGTAACTAATCTGAAAATTAACACTGAAAGATCTTGAAGAGCTCAAATCAAAAAAACAAAAATTCATCATATTTAAATTGGAATTAAATGAATATATCCATAATATTGCAGCCTGTGGAATAATATCATTACTTTCAGAGCAGGAAATTAAATTTTTCCATCAGCTCTTTCACCATTCATCTTCTTGCAGACACGTCTGCAGAGGTTAGAAATATTCAGGACTCCCCAACACCCTTTCTCACCCAAACCCCAGAAGGTATTTCTGGAAAAGATGATTTCCAGCCTCCAGGAACTGTTGAAATATTATCCAGGGATCATAGATGGTTTGGGTTGGAGGGGACCTTAGGGAACATTGTTCCACCCCCCTGCCATGGGCAGGGACACCTTCTACTAGACCAGGTTGCTCCAAGCCCGGTTCCAACCTGGCTTTGGACACTTCCAGGGATGAGGGAGCCTCAAATTCTCTGTGCCAGTATCTCTACTGATAGTACCCTGACTACTGAGTGTGCCTCTTGCACCAGCTGAAAGAGAATCGCCTTTGCAAAATGGGGAAAGAGTAATTTGTGCATTTGAAATCATGTCGTCATTATTTGCAAGATGCAGAAGTATTCTGATGCTACTCACTTGAAAACACATCAATCAGTCAATATTACCTTAATTTTAAGAATTGTTATTATTGCTCTGAGTTGCTTTCATGTTTTCCCATCCACGCTGTCATCAGATGAGAACAACAATGTGTGCCTGCAAGGGGCTCCACGGGCACCCACGAGTGCTTGTCCCCTGAGGAGACATAATGAGGACCTACCAAATACTGGGACTTTTCTCACGGTAGCTCAGCTGCTACAACTGATGGTGATGACCTTTAGTTTTTCCAGGCTTGCCATGAGGATGTGGTCCCATGTGAACTGGTGTGGTAACCTGAGCCTTGCTTTGCCCTGGGAAGCTTCTACTTGAGCAGGTTGGACGGGGCTTGGAGCAACCTGGGCTAGTGGAAGGTGTCCCTGCCCATGGCAGGGGGCTGGAATGAGGTGGTCTTTAAGGTCCCTTTCAATCCAAAACGTTCTATGGATTCTGTTCTATGATGCTTGTTCAGGAAACTTCAGAAGTGCCTGGAGATATTTAGAGGCCTGGAAGGGAGAAGGTGATGTGTCTGCAAAGCCTCCTCATGCAGGGAAAGTAGTTAAGCTTTGGGGTGACCTCTGATGCACTGCTTACAATGCCATCTATAGTGTGACAGTGACAGTCACTCTGGGATTTAAACTGTCATGGGAAAAGCACTGGATATTTGAAATGCAGGGGAAGAAGGAAGAGTCACTAATTAAAAGACCCCAAATATTCTTGAGTGTCTGAAGACAGGTAAAACAAACTAATTCCTGATTTTTGTGGACGAAAGGCAGGACTGACTTTGCTATATATTACATTTTATATTGGTCCTACAAGAGATATAAGTGACACCTGTCATATCTACACTGCTCTAGATAGAATTTGTTCACTTTACCCTGTAGCTCTTTGAAATGTCAGAGCAGAAATCACTTTTTGTCACATTTGCTCTTTTTAGATGTGTGGTATTTCAATTTCCTCTTGTTTTAAACTGGGCTGGCTCCCTCTCACTCAGCAAAGACAAAAATAGAGGCTTGAACAGAAGGCTTTTAAAATAATACGTAGATGTCAGTGCCTGTTTCTATATTAAAAGTCATGCAAGAGCATGAACTCTTGTAAACTTCCCTTTAGCAATTAGGTAGGTATTTTATTTTTTACAATTTCTTCTTCTATGGCAAATTTATGTGGATATTCATATCTATTTTTTTTCCTTGCATCAAATGTCCATTATTACAATCATTATCTAGTGATTGCAGCAAGTGACTTTTGCACCTTGGTTGGTTTTGCTGTATTTGGTTTTATGTAATTGAGCAGAGTATCATTTCTGCTCTTTCTAATAAGTTCTGCAGGGGAGGAGGTTGTTGTACATATGGGGATGATCTAACCAAATATGTCTGCTTTATTAAGGAAGGATATTTGGATCTTTGCTGCAGGCTGGGCAGAATAGTTTTGGTTCAAAAATATATTTAATTGCCACGGTCATATGTATTTTTGCACAGCTTGGTTTTGCTTTGCCTCCCTTACTGGGCTGGAATTGTGGATTTCAGAGCTCGACTCACTGTGTGTCACCTGCAAATTCTCCACCTGATGGCTTAACTAATTTAAATATACTGGGAAGCTTATTAATGCCATTGCAGCTCAGGGAAGGGAACAATCAATTCATAGGTCTCTAAGAAACTAAGAGGCTCATTGCAAAGCAGTCTATTAAAGGCTTAAGTTATGTCCCTGTAACAGCTCCTCTGGGTTTGTGATTCCTTCGGATTTGTGGTATATTGACAAGGTTTTATGAGGCTTCTTTTCACTGGAAGCTGTTCTACAGGTCCACTGGCTTTAAGGACTTTGAAATTCTAATTTTAATTATTGATTTAACTGGCTTACCACGGCAATGAGGGAATTATGCAATCCCTTCAATACAACCAGCAGCCTTGTTGAAATACACAGGTTATTTCCAGGCCTGGGGTTTGGGAAGCACTATTTATGAGGTATGGCATGCTCTTGCCATCAGTTCAGCTTTTTTTTGGTTTTAAAATGCTATTAGTGTAAAGGTTTTTAGTTAGAAACTATAAATCTAACCTAACATTTTACAAGCAAAATAGAATCAAGGAATGGTTTGGGTTGGAAGATCCCCTAAAGTTCATCTCTTTCCAACCCCCTGCCATGGGCAGGACCTTCCGCTAGGCCAGGCTGATCCAAGCCCCATCCACCCTTGAACACTTCCAGGGATGGGGCAGCCACAGCTCCTCTGAGCAAATGGAGGGCAAAATGGGGGAAAAAGGAGGTTAATACTAAACTTAGGTGGTTTCTCTGTAAATTTAAAACAATTATACAGCCATCAACCACAAGCAGCAGGTTCTTAGGTTGGCAATAGAAGTCACCGCGAATGTAACCATACTGGAATTTTCTTATTAGTCAAGGAAGATGTGGATCACTGGCTTCTGTTTGAAAAAATATCTCACCTTCTTGTTTCAAATTTCCTAAGATGACAGCAAACTGGAGGAGCTGATCCTGTGATCCTTTATTGACACCAAACAGGACTTTATATCTGAGATATCCCATTTGTAGCTCCATCAGTTGCCTTCTACAGCTGGGAACAAACACACCGTTCATTTTATTGCAAACCATGTGTGATGGCTCTCCTTGGGCCTGGAGCAGAACGTGTTCCATAAAACATACAAGTGCAAAGCTAATTGAATGAGTGAGTTGCTGTAGCTGATACATGCAGGTGCTGGAGCTGCCTGGAGCAGCAGGAGACATATCCCACCTACCAGAGTCAAGAATTCAGAACACTCTGTAAATTATTTCAGCAAAATGAAAATTCCAGGCAATAAACATGCTGGCAGCATGCCAAGCTGGACCTGCATAGCAGTGAAGAATTAAGCAAAATCCTTTTGCATTTCTGCTGGGCAAACACGCAGTGCAGTGTGGGGGTTCATGGATCAGAAGGCTGTGGGTCAAGCATCAGTTTGCATTGCCTGGGGATTAGTGTCTGCTAAGAAATGGGGTGACTGTATCAGACTGATTAATTTCATCTTGCTTAATTTCATTCAGCTTAGATATCATTTATGTCCAAAGTCAATAAAAGATACTGTTATTGATTGATTAATAATATCTTGGACTTTAAAATCCTCTTTGAATCTGCCTAATGATGAAGGAAGCTTCTGATGTATTAATGCTTTTTGGAAGGGCTACTCTGTTCCTCTGGAAAAAAATGAATCATTTAATGAAGAGATTTAAGTCTCTTTTTTTTTTCTTTTGATCTAATTCTAATCAAGACCAACACAGGACAGAGCCATCCACACTACCTTGTAGGTGTGTCTTAACCTTGGAAATGAAAGATGGTCTGAGTCCTCTCATGGTTACACCCATGGAAAAACATTCATATATTAATAAGATCTTGTTTTCCTGCTCACCTTGAAGTGAAGCAGGAAGCCTACAGAGGGGAGGAATGAAAACAAATCAATAAGACAAATAAAAAAAAACCCCTGGCTTCCTTATCTTCAAGTTAACACAAAATCACACACTTCCACTCTGCTTCTATGAACATGGGAAAAATCCACCAGGGTTAGTCTTCCTTTCATTAAGTAGCTCAAACCAAAGAGTTCTGAGGTCTGGTTTTGATGTGGTTTCATATTTTGACAGGTTTTAGCTGCCACAGCTGTCTGTGTTCAACAGCTCAGCAACATCCCTCATCTCTCCCCTAGCGCAGAACATGTGGATAAAACTCTTCTAAAAAAGTCACAGCCTTTCAGTCAACTGTAACTCTGCCTTGTCATCCCCTTTAATTTCTTTTTCCAGTGCAGTAAATGTCTAAAATAACCCCAGACAATGAAATAGCAAGTAATGGCTGCTTTGTCCTGTGTTCTCTCAGTGTGAGTTACCTATAATGAAAGAGAACTTATGTAAAACTCATACAGAGAGACAGAGCCAAACTGGTGTCCAACACCAGCCAGCTCCTGATGGAACAATTTGGAAAACCATCCAGTTAATAGCAGTACTGAGCAACTATTGGCTGGAACAACAGGGATACCTTCACTTTATTTTTACCGAGGACTTCTGATCTGTCTCAAGTGAGGGTTTTTTCCATGGAAAAAGTGAATTTAATTCACATTCATATAGACTATTTCCATGTCTACTGGTTAATCCATTTGTCTTCTTAAAATACTTTTCTGATAATGGTTCTGAGAAATCATGAGAAAAGAAAAAAAGCAACCACACAAGAAGATATGAGATTTGTGAAAGAAGCAAGTGAGGACAGAGAGCCTGAAGTGATCTGTTATATCCTTTATACCATAATAATCTGGAACATTTCTGACTTTTCTTATATTAAATTTCACCTGATAGCTGAGAGTCTAGCTAAAAATCTAATTATAAGGCAGGAAAAAAAGAAAGTGATGAAGTTTTTTTTCTATGTCCTTAATCACTATTTGATTTCTATCAACCCAACGCATAATAAACATCACCTGCAATTATCTCCCACGCGGAAAGATTACTTCCTTTTGTCAGGAATACCTGTCATCCAGACCCAGGAGCACTGGGTTGTTATTACTCAGGGCTCCAGGAACACCTGCATTTTCTTGGCAAGCTCTGGAAATGATAATGCTTTAGCAGTGTTCATGTAAGAATTTCCTCCGCTTTTATGAGTAGCTCATTGATCAGGTAGCTGTAAAGAAAGAAAAATTAAAGGAGTTGCTGACTGATTTCTTTTCACTGTGTTGAGGATCTTCCCCTCTTCATCACAAGTTTTAGATGGATTTAGTTATCACAGAAAGTCCCCACTTTTGTTATTTGTGGGAAAGCTGAACCCCTTAAGGATTTGGACAGGAAATTCTGAATGGGTTTTTACTTTCCTGAGAAAACGCTGATGTTTTCTCTTATGTGAAGGAAAAAACGTTAATTATTGCTAACAACAGGTTTATTTTATTTCAGTTTTAAATCAATTAGCTCCAAGGAATTGTTCCTCCTCTACCTGTTGGCCTGGAAGGTGAGGAAGCACTGCAGGCAGGAGGAGGATCTCCATCCACAGTGTCCCTGCATCCTCACAGCTAAACACTGATCAACCTTCTTTTTTTCTTCTAGGTACATTTTTTTAAATGGAAACAATGCCTTAAAAAATGGCTCTAAGTGCAGAGAAACTGAGGTTGTCTTAATACATATCCTCTGCAATATTTCCTCCCTTGCAAACAGTTTTGTCGCTTTGGATTTCCAGCTATCCTGATTTCTCCCCTCTGTACATTGGCTCCTCTCCCTTTCTGATACCAACTGTGTAAGGTCTCAGTGAATTTTAAATTTATTTTCTTCTAATCTTTCTTGCAAACCTTCTAACCTTTCTTCCTCGTTAGTGGAGGAAAACAACCGAAACTTAAAACTCTCTGCAGCTTTCCTTCTGTTTTCTCAGCAAATCTCTTTAGCATCTGACTGGCTGTCTTTTCCTTGGTGTTATCTTCAGGGGAGGAAAGAGGATTAAAGTGAGTTCTGTAGGAGAGCACACACACAGAATGAAAAGTTCAATCCAATTAGTATAAACTGCATGTCTGCCCCTCAGGAAAACCTCTAACACACACTGGCAGGGCAGAGATCCAAGTGTCAGTGACACCTTTCAGATCATGGAATCACAGAACGGGTTGGGTTGGAAGGGACCCTCAAAGGTCACCTAATCCCACTCCCACTGCCATGGGCAGGGACACCTTCCACTAGAGGTGATAGTTGTCCCATCCAACCTGACCTTGAATTTTTCCAAGGATGGAGCACCTACCACCTCTCTGGGCAACCTTCATGTGCAGTGAAGGATATTATGTCTCTAACAATGATATAATTTCTCCTCGCCCACAGGCACTTGCAGATAAAACTGAGGGGTTTCAGATGATTTTTCTCCACCCTCCACCCCAGGTTGCTCAGAGTATTGAATATAATTTATAAAACATCCTCTCCTTCGTGAGAGCTTCACTCAACACCGTGCAGGAGGGAATTCAGCTGCCAGCTGAACTGCTGCCTTTGGCCTGGGGGGAACTTGCCACGGCTCAGGGCACCTTGGCCACGCTCTGGGTGCAACTCCCACTCCCACACTGTCCTAGTGGGGCATTTCAAGAGCAAAGAATGCTCTTGAAGCTACCCTAGATGTCACAGCTTGCAGTCTGCTGCCACATTGCAGGCACCCAACCTTCCACCTTACTTGCATCTACCATAACTCATCTGGAAAGTGTGGTACCAACCTCACTTAGAACTGTGTGAGTTCCCTGTACATAACTCAGAGATGGCAAAGTGATTGAAAAGGCAGAAAATACAAACCTTTGATTACAAAAGGCCGGAAAATTTCTGCTCATGAATTCAATGTGGCATGATTTCCAGAAGGAAATAAGAAGAGAAGTAAAAAAGTGTCTTAAAAAGACTTGATGGGTTGTTGCAACTGGAGGAGATGATAAAGCAATGCTGAAGCAAACTCGGGGGCGTTATCAACAAACAGCTTGCTTGGTCTAATAAACTGAAACTGTAATTCTAGAGGCAGCCCATCTCCCTTGGCAGCAGGGACATCCAAGCCCTATATTCCCAGGGATCCCAAAGTAAGATAAAAACTCATATTTATCCACCAAGTCCTGAATCAGCTAAAAGCAATTATTTTTATTTTAAAGTATGGTTTGGGATTTTTTTTTCTTTACAAGCCTCACAGGGTGAGGACTGCACTGCCAAAGCTCAGCTTTAAGATGATTTTTTCTGACAAGACATGCATCACTGAAAACATTTGTCTGTAATGAAAGTGATGGCACAGGTTTAGAGCACTGCAAACACAAACATGCACTGACAGTGTCTTGGAGAAATGCTCTGTGGTTTGCATGTATGTTCCTCAAAGGCTGTTTTGCCTCAGTGGGATCCCACGGGGATTTAGCCCACGACAAATCTGAGCAAAGGGTTTGTGTGATTTTCCAGCATTTAATAAAATGGCCTGATCTGTGGTGGCAGAGGGGCTGTAGCAGTGTGTAAACCATCTCCCTGGTGGGGATGGTGTCTCTGCCTGTAGCAGCAAGGATTTACTACCTGTTCCTTAGTCAGATCATCCAGGTGTAGGGGCTGCAGTTGGTCAAGTCCTGTCACCATCCTAGAAGAGACTGGAGGCTCAGGCTCAGCTGGCTCCCAGTTATCCACAGAGATCCCACAGTGAGGAAGCAGAAACATAACCTCTCTCCTCCATTCCTGAACTGACAACAGGAAAACTGGGTTTGTCATCTTATTCCTTCTTCTCATACTTCTCTCTTTCCTGAGCATGAGAGTAACCCCTGCTGCTGTAATATTCCTTGGTAAATTACTTCAGATCCACAGGTAGACAGATATAGAGACACAGAAAATATCCATGAATATTCCAAGATTTTACCCTTGTCCACCATAGGACAGGACTGTTTGCTGTGCAACTTTATTGGGCACTGTGTTAGATGACTTTCACCGGAGAACTGTATTACAGTGTGGGTGAAAAAAGCACAGGACCTGCAATAAAAATTCTAAGAGGCAATACATTATCCAAACAGAGCTGTAAATCTTCTAATGGATGCTGATAACACAGTGTTATGTCTCATTTCCTTAACTTTTTTATTGCCCCATTACAAGATGCTACACTCTGCATATAGAGACCCAAGGAGGCATTTTCTGATAATCCAATTTTCAGAATCACGTGGAATATCTCATTTCAGTGAATCAGGTGTATCATACTAGCTCCAAGACAAATTAGGAGAAGGATTTTGCTTCTATGGGTACGGAAGGAGCATGAATTCTAAGAAGGACAGGGTTTGTGTGAGCAGCTGAAAGTGAAGATGGGTATGGACTTCGAAAAGCAAGAAGGGAGAACAGTGACATACCTTACAAAAACAATGCCCTGCTCAGACTTCTAGCCCTCCTGGCAAAATAAATTCTAACTGTATACTTGGATCACTTGGGATCTCTCCTGGCTGCAGCCAGGCTCTGCAGCAGCAGAAACCATCCCATTTATCTTCTGCTGTCCCTATCAGAAGAAGCTGCTTTAAAGGATTATTAATTTCTCCTTCAGCGATTTACTGAATGTATATTGAAAAGGGTTGGTTGGATTTATTTTTTTTTTAACAAGAACATTGTTCTGTTTTCTCTAAAACTGCTGCTCCCCGGGTTTGCTGAGTGTGTTAGCCCCGAGCATTTAGTTCCCAGATGAGTGTGGCAGCATTGCCTCTTCCCTCAATATAACATGATAAAAGGCACAAGCAGAATGTGGTGTTTTCTAATAGGATCTGAAAAGCTACAGTTTCTGGGTTAAGGTTGCTTTTTTTATCTAAAGAAAAACCTCAGAGGTAAGAAAAACAGGACAAGGAAAAAGGCTTTCTGAGCAGATACACTGAAGCAACTGTTCGGGAACGGTTAATCCCCCAAAAGATATTTCTTGAGCAATTCTGGCAAGATTAGATAGAAAAGGCTATAACTTGTGTGTCTTTCTGTTATTTGCAGCATGGGCAGGAGGTGTCAAGACACAATTCTACTGGCTTCAAATATTTTAGGTCATTCTTTGTGCTGCAATCAGGATTATTTCTCATTCATGTCACTTCTATCCTCCACTTCTATCTAGAAAGATTTATGTAAAGACTGGTGGAAAGACTCGGAGAGCTTTTAATTAACCTTCATTAAGCTTTTCAGCAAACAGGGAAAAACTCCCCAAATAGGCAGAAACAATTGGATTCAGTTGCCTTCCTGCATTATTTGGGAAAGACCACTTGTGAGTACTTCCCAAACTGGCAGACCATGAATCAAGAAAGGAAACTCCAATATTTGGTATATTTATACCAAACAAAATGAAAAAAAGTAAACCCAACAGTGAGTTCACAGTTATTCAGGACACCAAGGAATACATGATTTCAGTTACCCTAAAGTAGATAAACCAGCACCTGGAGTAACCAGCTCTGCAGGGAACTGCAGTGATGTTTTGTTGCTGAGTAGTCTATGATGTGATTGACCAGGAAACAGTTAACTGTGGCATGTAAAGCTATAAAGCACATCAACTAATCTGCTTTAAAGAGAAATGAGGTAGAAGCCACACAAAAGATCTGCTGATGTGTGTAGAGGCAGGTCCCCACTGAGTTGTAAAAGCCCAAAACAGAAACAGGTTATCACACTTTTCTGTGTGATGGAGACCTTTCTCTGCACGGGACTCCTGCACCACTATTGTCTCTTGATGGGATTAAAGGATGAGTGACAACCAAGCCCTGTAAGTGCCTGATTTAAAGCCTTCACCATCTCCCATCACATCTTTCCCAGGAAAGTATCTGCTAGCCTAAAGGGTTTTCCTCAATCAGTTTTTAACTTAGTTGTTGATAACTGAAAAGCTTCCACACGTGTCTGTGAATATCCCTCCATCTTTTCATTTTTCAAGGGAAAATTATGAGTATGTGTCTCATATCACATCTTTTGGGTACTACTGTATGTTGTATGTGCTCGAAAGAATGTCCTGTTATTATGGCCAACCCTGTACAAGGAGTAATTAAAGCACCCTGACCGCTGGATCACCACAACCTTCTGAGGTCAATCTTAGTCTTTCCAGCCTATTTTAAAGCACATTAAGCCATAAATCAAGACTAGCCTGATTGCAGAAGTCCCAGTGAGCTCACATATTAGTACAGGATGGTTTCTTTCTGGGGTATTTTGCTGCCCAGATAAACCAATATCTCTGTGAGGTTGTTCAGCCCGAGATGACCTTTCTTTTGAGTCTGGAGCAGAGGAGAAATTCATTCCTCTGGAGCTGGGACAACCAGCAAGTCATCAGCCATGTCCCTCAAAAAGATAGCAAAAGTGGAACTCATTAAGATGGTCTATGTCTTAGCTGAGTAAATGCAGTCAGGGATATGAAAGTAAAACCAATCTGAAGGCCGGACTGAGACCCCTTTTGATAGTTTGATCTCTCACTCCTAAGAAATACCCAAAGCAAAGTATATTGTTCTTATCTTTTGTCCAATAAGGCTTAGCACATTTCATTAAGGGAACAGTTGTTTTCTCCTGCTTTCAGTTTATTTATTGTCCCAACAGCCTCAGTTATATACAGACATGGATTTCTGTGGCATTCTAGTTCTTAAAAAATTGGTTTCTGCTCATAAACATGAACAAGCTTCCTAAACAGCAATTATTTCTTTAACAGAAAGAGTTCTACATTTGTGTGGCCCTTTTTCTAAATACAATAAGAAGACTGCAGGAGATAAGATATGTTACAAGCTTTGGAGTTAATTTAGTTAGTTTAATTATAAAAACATATTTTATACAGATTCTTATCAGAAAATCATCAGCCTGGAGATACTCTGTAGCCAAAGTAATAATTCAATATTTAATAAACTGTGTAGGCATGATCTTCCATTAGAATTCAATGAGAGTTATATTTCAAAGAGCATTTTGGATAAGGGCTGGTACACACCCAAGTGGTTTGTGCAAAACAGACTTGCAAAGAGAGTTTTCCAGTTCTGTAGAATAAAACAGACTTAGAAATGCATGACAAATGACTCAAAATCAGGTAGAAGTCCTGAACATTCCCTCCACTGTAACATGGACCTAGTGAAAAGAGTGGTCTAAAACCCACTATCTCTTCTCTTATCAACAGTGCAAAGAAAATCATCTCTTTCCTGCAGCTCCACCTTTTCCTTGTGGCCACCGTAACAAGACTCTTGGAAGAGTAAAATATGATTTATCACGTATACTTGAAGAGCAGTAACCACACTGGAATCATCTTTGTGTCCCTGAACCATCATAAGTCTGGGGAAACACCACGCAGATGTTGTGGGCACCTTGTGTTGAGCCAGACTGAAATCCAGGGCTTTGCTTCAGCTTAACGAATCCAAAAGAAACACTCTGACCCGGGCCCACCCAAACCTTTTTCTGCCATCTGAAAGGTTAAAACCAAAGGTTTTGCCATGTCCATGCTGTTTTCCTCTTTCCATTCTGCAAATCACTCAGCTTGCTCTGACTTCTCAGCTGGACTTAGGAAGAAAAACATCAGGCTTCTCCACGCAGTGGAAAGAGAGCTGAGAAAAAAAAAAAATGCTTGTGCTAAACCTAATTGGCAGTAGGGGATAATATCAGATTTCTGAAAAAATGTTTCTGTATGACAAGCCCTGCTGCTTAACTGGCAGGCAGGCTGAAAAAGGCAGCTGGATGAACCGTGGCAGACTTTACAGTTTGACAAATTGGGGACAAACATTTTAGCAGGGCCTGCTGCGACGGGACAAGGGGTGGTGGTTTTAAACTGAAGGAGGGTCGATTTAGATCTGATATTAGGAAGAAGTCTTTTAAAATGAGGGTGGGGAGGCCCTGGCACAGGTTGCCCAGAGAAGCTGTGGCTGCCCCATCCCTGGAAGTGTCCAAGGCCAGGTTGGACGGAGCTTGGACCAACCTGGACTAGTGGAAGGTGTCCCTGCCTGTGGCAGGGGGATGGAACAAGATGTTGTTTAAAGTCCCTTTTGACCCAAACCATTCTATAATTTTTTTTAATTCTCTGTGTCCCAAACTCCTGGTTTTCCTGAAGAAAGTGGCACTGATTGACACAGATGCTGGATCAGCAGTGGGGAGGTGACTGCAGAGCCTGAGAAGGAGCCCCTGCAGGGGATCCAGATCCTTTCCAGTTTTGCTACAGTTCTGGTGAATAACCAGAACTAGAAGCTTTCAGTGCCCTCAAGATGCAGCTTCTCCCCCCTCCAGCTGATGAGAATACACATCCTTATGTAAAGTTTTCTGCTATTTGATGAGTGTCCAAATGTACACACAAGAACTCCTCTGTGCCTTTGCATCATCCTACCTCTTCAGTTAACGGGAGAGTTTCAAATGGCAGCACCCCTGTGGTCTGTCAAGCTTCACTGTGGTCTTATTCCATATGGAAGCAGTCAAATGTGTTAAATCTAATTAATATCACATTTAAAATTCAAATGAGAAGTAACTGACAGAGAAATTCTGGGAAATTTTCGGGCAGAAAAGAACTGGTGAGTTTTGCCTTCCCATAAACTCCTGAAGAGCTTAAATATCACTGTGCTTTAGGAGACTTTGGGTAAAATGTTATGTTTGTTTCTCAAAAAACCCACATGAAAATGGTATTTGGAAATGGGAATGTCTTTATTTACGCAATGAAGCCCTCAGCAAACATTATCCTCTCTTCCACTCAGATTTGTGTGACAAGTTTCACTGGCTCTAATCAAATGTATTTATTTCCAGAGAACACTTTCAAGAAAATTCTTTTGAAATGAGTTAACTTTGGTTGTTATCCCACACTTTTTCATATCTCATTAACTTGACTCTTAACAGATGGCTTTTAATGAATAATTGCACAGTAATGAAAAATATATTTTGCATTTAAAGAAAGCTTTATGCAGATTTACTAATCATTTTAGACACTGTATCTCATTTGTTTGCAGTACATGTCCCAACTGGAGTGTAATTATCAAACTTTGTATCTATATTTAACTGTCTAAATTGAAGGAAATAAAACGGAGTTGAAGTAACTAATTGTCAGTGTTACCCAACAATTTATGTTGAAAGATTAATCAGTGTGAAGAGTAAGTGTGCTCTAAATATTCTCAGCTTTTGTAGATACTGAGGAACAATATTTGTGAGTGCTTCCCTCATATGTGGATGTTCCACTTCAGAGCACTACAATCTACACCATCCACTAAGTACCTGGTGAAATGTGCCAGTTATCTGAAGTCTCATAGTCATTTTTCACTGCAATAAAAGAGTGGATGAAAGGGGGAAAAAAAAAAAGAGACTTTTGGGAACATCTGCCCTCCACCCTGTGGAAAACGTCCCACTGGTTGCTTTGGTCATAAAATCACAGAATGGTTTCAGTTGGAAAGGCCCTTAAAATTCATCCAGTTCCAACTCCCTGCCATGGACACAAACACCTTCCACTAGCCCAGGTTGCTCCAAGCCCCGTCCAACCTGGCCTTGGACACTTCCAGGGATGGGGCAGCCAC
>JAYRBT010000178.1:32429317-32452029 GCA_036023395.1 Myiotriccus ornatus | reverse complement strand
TGGCCTTGGACACTTCCAGGGATGGGGCAGCCACAGCTTCTCTGGGCAACCTGTGCCAGGGCCTGCCCACCCTCACACAGAAGAAATTCTTCCTGATATCTGATGTAACCCTGCCCTCTGTCAGTGTGAAGCCATTGCCCCTTGTCCTGTCACCCCAGGTCTCTTTCCATCTTTCTTTTGGGCTCCCTTCAAGCACTGGAAGGCCACTATTAGATCACCCTGATGGCCTCCCTTTTCCAGGATAAACAATCCCAGCTCTCCCAGCCTTTCCTCTTTGGAGAGGTGCTCCACCCCTGATCTGTATGGTTTGTTTAAAGCTGATGGTCAATATCTGGATTTTTCCCAAATTTGGGAACAATTTCCAACACCTGGTGAATGCCTTTGCACTCACACAGACACCAACCCCTTATCCCTCAAGAGACACTCAGTCCTTCCTTTCCCTTGTTTGGGTTTCCCATCACACTTTTTCCCATAAGAATTGTTATTCTTGTTGAGCTTTCAGCTGGTGAAGCAGAGCCAGCCAGTCCTGGCCAGGTTGTGTTTGTCACAGAGCTCAGCACTGAACAGCCACACACGAGTGTCCTTGCTCTGTCACTCCACGATGCAGTGGCCCCAGCAGGAATCAGCAGTGGTGTGAGGAGCTGCAGGAGATGCCGATTTTGTGGGGCTGGGAGGCAGGATCAGATTTCACAGTCCTTGCGTGGTCTTATGTCTCAGCTTCTGTCACTCAAGGTCTTCCATTCTTCTCGTCTTTTCCCCTTTCCTTAAAATGAGCTCTCATAAAGAACAGCATCCTGTTTGGATTTAAAGAAAATATTAAAAAAAGACCTTTTAGTTAAAAAGGAAAAAAAAAATCAAAATGAATGCAAAAACCTCAGCTGACACCCTGGGGCACTGCCTGGTGTAATTTACTTTTTGCTTTATTTTGTCTGTCTATCCCCTATGTCTTTCTTTGCTTCCATGTTCTGAAACATTATTATGTTAAAGCTTTTCCATTCAGTATAACTCATCTAAAAACACCCCTAGGGTTTGGTGTTCTGTCTATACACTCCAGGTATTTTTCAGCTCTGGAAGCCAATTGTGGAAGAATAGGACTAATATCTAGGTCACTTCAGCTATGGACAGGAAAAATTTAGGCAAATAAGTGAAATTACAGATTAACCCTTACTAGTCCTTTATTTCTGCTGACACCTGAGATGGGTCGGAAGGACTGAAGGTTGTTATATCTTCTTTTTTTAAAAAACAGATATTGCATCTGATCCAAAGAGCTGTTAGAATAAATACTACAATCATGTTATTTTAGCAAAAGTAACAGAGAAAAAGAACTTGCACTGTTGCTGTTCTAAAATGTGTTGCTGATATTCTACATGACATCCAAAAGCACTTTTAAAAGGTCATTTAGCACATTAAATAAATGTAACTGGATGAATGTCTGTACCAAGAAATCTGAACAAACCCAGCATCATGTTCTAAATAGCAGTAACCTCTTGCTCCCTGGTTATAAAATGAATTTAAATAGAATGCAGGGGCAGATTGAATTTGCTTCCTGTGGTCTGCTATACCCATATTTATTGTTTTTAAAGTCCCCTAAAATGAGCTAAGGAATAAATAAAAAAGCTTTAAAGAAGAGGAAGGTAAAGATCTTGGTGTAACATCAGATGAGATGTAGCAACTGGGTACAGATACAAAAATACAGTGGATATCTGGAATGACAGTAACAGTCTACCTAATATAATATTGCTCCAAATACAGAAATGCAGATTAAATGAGCCATAAATGTGACATTTCTCAAAGACTCCAGGAATGCACTGTTTCTCAGTAAAAACAGGATTTTCTCAGAACATGAGTTCAGGAGAATTCAAAAATTCCAGAATTCCCTGAAAAATGATCAAGTGACGTGGTCAAACTGTGCACCAACCAGCAGGCGTGGACGTCGCTGATTCATCACGGACTCCAGGAAGCCGCCACCAGCAAAGTGATGCCCAGGAGGGAGTGTCCCCAAAGGAAGCATCAGACTGCCCAAAGTGCAGAAATTAGTGCTGCTGGGCTCTCCTTCACTCATTCTCTTCTTTCCCATGGCAGGGAACATGGTGAGATTCTTGAGGTGTCCCGTGCAGGGCCAGGAGTTGGACTTGATGATAATTTTGTGTCCTTTTCAGTTCAGGATATTCTGTGATTCCCACAGAAGGATCCTTTTACATCCTTCCACTCTCAGAAGAGCAACAAGTCCTATTTTTTACCTCAGTTACCAAAGTGTAAAACATGGAAAACTGATGGATCCCCTTTTAAAGGATCTGTCCGAAACACTCTTAAGGTCAGCATCTTTATAACTGCCTGCAGGTTATTCCCAGCAAGTGGGAAGGCATTAGGAAAACACTCTGCTCCACTTGTTGTAACACAGCAAAGGACAAGTGTTATGTGCCATCAAATAAGATCACTCAATACAAGCAAAGCAAGTCTTGTGCTTGTAGCATAAGTTTATGATGTACTGGGTAAAAATACCTTTTTTTATTTATTAGTTGCTGCTTGTGGCTGAAAACATGTGCAATAGGGATGGTGTCATGGGACAGCTAGGGATAGAGCAAGCCAGAGGGATCTGGATTGATCCAGATGGCTTTGGATACGGAAATAAGAGGGAAGACACAGTAACTGTAAGTGGTAAATCTCTTGACTGCCTGTTGCCCTGGTTGCTCTTTCAGTGACAAGTCACTTCAGGGAGGAAATCTAACAGTTCGTGGCATTCTGCCCACAGGGAGCAACTTCTGGAGATTGGAAAATGTCAGCCCCTACAAAGGAATTGTTAACTCTTCTCCAGGAGGGAGGAGTGTTAATCTCTAGTGGAGAGCAGGGCTGTAGCACACCTTTAAATTGACAGTCCATTTGCTAAAGGCTCCTCTGCCAGCTCTGCAAACCCGGAGCCTTTTCCCGGCGGTGGGTGGGAAGCAGTGCTGGATGTCACCCTGTCTGGCCCCGGGTAGGGTCAAACCCAGTCCCCAGCACCCTCCCTGGGGCAGACCCGGCCTCCAGCCCTGCCACACAGAGGCAAGCTCTGCATTTTGGTTAGGAGACCGAGGGGAGATGTGTCAGTGCCACCAGGTGAAATGAGATGCCTACAGAGACACTGGATGGGTATTGTTGGCCTTAGCCAGGCACAGGCACTTGTCCCCTTCCAAAGTCATCCCACTTGGTGTTCATGAGCTCCATATTCTTGTGTGACAGACTAGGTTACGGAGAGAGAGCACAAAAATGGAGAAATCCAGAGGAAAGTGTCCCTGCCCATGGCAAGGGGAGTGGAAGGAGATGGTCCTTAAGGTCCCTTCCAACCCAAGCCATTCTGTGACTCTGTGATGTGATGTGATTCCATGAAACTGTATTCCAGGCTGGTCTAACTCACACAAAGGAGGGAAAAGCCCTTTTTGGCCTCAGACCACAGAGGTGGCTTACAAAGCCCTTGCCTGATGTCCTGGTTCTTCAAGAATAAATAGAGAAAAAAAAAGTAGAAAAAGGCCATGATTTGCTGCTCATACTTGTGGCAAGCCACAGACTTCAGTGTGCAGGATCAACTACGTCAGGCTTGTTTGATTTTGAAATCCAGATAATATCCCAGCAGAAGCCATGACAACAACTCCGAATGTGATGTGATTTCATTGTCCCATGACGACTTTGTGAGAATACAGCCCCTAAATGCAGGTTAAAAAAACACAACAACTGGTCATCCTCTGTGGGGAGAACTCTGGCAAAACCACCCTGCAACCAGGCAGCTGAGGGAGACATTTTGGAGAGGTGTGCTAGTAACCTCCGAGTGATGTTGCTTTAAATCTTCCAGGCTAGAAATTTCTGCACAAAGCTCCTTTTGTTTATGTGTTCTCCTTATTTACAAACATAATTTTAAACAGACACACTCCGATTTTAAAGCCTTCTGTAATAACTTTATTATATGTGCTACAGAAGGGTGAGATTGCCCAAAATGAGCTGTGAATGGTTTTATCTTGGCTGCAAGTGTCACAAGGTACATACAAAGTTATGAAGTATTGTGTTACTGTTATCTGTCAGGAGCTTGATGCAGGATGAGATTTTATGGAAAATGGTGCTAACAGTGTGGTAATTGCCAAGTTAGATGAAAGGCTTATTGCTGCTGAGAGCTGGCTGCAGTAGGAACAGAGGGGAAGGCTGTCAAAGGAGCTGACAGGAATCAGACACACAAATCCCACCAAAATGCAGTGGGTTTAGGCTGTCTGATTCTACCGAAGCTCCCGTAAAAATCCCAACCTAAGCAGTCCATGATGGAATTTTTACACTTGCAGGGTGCTCGTGATTTGGGGTTGGTCCCATCGTGGCAGTGGTGAGCTGTGCAGGTGCTGCTCCTGAGCTCCCAGATGCTGATGGAGAAGTGGGCGCTGCTGCTGTGAAAATGCCACAGGCAACAACAGTTTCATTTCCTGCGGAGAGACCACTTTGGAGCAGAAAGGGATGATGTATCTGAGCACAGGTATTATAACCCAGCCCTTGAAAGAGGCAACAAGTGCTATGGTTCAGAGAAAGCAACGATCTTTAATGTTGAAGGTAGCATCTTCTTGCCTTGATTCTCCCTTACCTCTGTTTAAGGTGGGGAAATTACAATTATCACTGAGATTATCAAGAAAAAGTACTCAGAGGGCTGAGCTGTCATACAAAGACAGCACAGGAGAAAGGCCATAAGCATCAGTAAAGCCCCCAAACCAGAGGATATCTCAGCTGCCTGCCAGAGCTTCAGAGCAAGGGGAAAAGCCTCTTAATTGCAGATTGCTAAAGCTATTGACTTCCGTGCCTATCCTAAGAAAGGCTCAGCGATGCTCAGCTTATTTTCTCACACTTTTGCTCTGTTCCAGTTGTTCTTGTGTGCAAACAAGGCTGCCAGATAATATTTAGTTAGTCAAACATAGGCATCCAGTGCTATTCTCACCCCTCAGGGTGACTGAGACCTTCTGTGGGGCTGTGGTGGGGTTGGGTGACAGCTCAGGCGGCAGCAGAGAGAGTCCAGAAGGACTGAAATAGCACAAGCGCTTAGTTTGGGCGCCCAAATTGCTCCCATAGTTTGAAACTGTGCTGAAAAAAAAAAAATAGAAAAAAAGTGGTAATTTTTGCAAGAAGCAGCCTCTTGCTCAGTTACCAAGGCAATGCCAACCCCCCTGATAATGGTGGAAGCAAAGCAGTGTGAGAGTGGTGAAGCTGCACGAGTCCCTCAGTCAGGGAAGGGACAGATCTCTGTGCTCTTGAACGCCTCTCATACAGCACACAACTTGTCTTCCCCTCACACTTGAGCCCTTATACCTCCTTGCACCTTCTTTTTGGCTGTTTGGGAAGGCCACAGAAATCCAGTACTAGTTTCTTTGTGCAGCAGTCAAATAACACAGGTCTACTGTGGTGAGCAAGACCGTAAGCAAATCTATGAAGAAGAAACCCACCAAAATGGGAATAAATCCCATCTGTAAGCACACATGGTGATATTTTTTAGATCCATTAGATTGCTGAGTATATGGCAGTGTGGTGATGCTGACAGGTTTTTAAGAACACACTCTGCCAGCTGTTTCAGGATTGTATCCCAGCATTATTATTTAATCGACTCCTTCTGCCAGAGTGTTCTCAAATAAATAAACCAACAGATTAAGGGCAAAAACAATTCCACTAAAAGGATGTGCTCTACTTGCTCTGGTCAGGTATTGCTAATAATAGAAGTATCATGAAGTGATTCAAACTGTAGCAGAGAGGCTGGGTGCTCGAGTGCACACTGCAGAGGGTACCCAGCCCTACCAACACCGGAATCACGTCCTCTCACATTAGAGGATCTGATTTAGTGGGGAAGGAAGGAAAAGCTGCACAGCCCTGGGACACCCTCCCTGAGCAGCAAAGCTTTAACAGCATTTCAGCCCCCGTGCTGGAGGAAGAGAGAATTCCCTTGGAAAAAACTGCCTCTTCAAATGACAGGCACAATATTTACTCATCAGCAAATGTGGATTTAACAAGCTCAGCTGGCTGCCCTCTGCTCTGGCAGCTTCAGGAAAGCCTTTCTGGCCTCTCACTCTGCTTTCTGGGGATGCCAGCCCCTCTCTCGCCACTGCTGGCTGTTTTCCACTTATTTGCTTACTCTTTTCCATCCCAGTTAGCTCTGCGTAGCCTGGAGGGAGTGAACTAGATTTTCTTTCTGGGGCATTGTCAAAAGAAATGTTTACAGGATTGCAGACTATCACATCTGTGTAAATCTGGTGGCAGCACATGTGAGCTGCTGGAGCCTGCAAAGCTTCCACTTCCCCTGACAGCATGGGGAGCAAAGCATCCAGTGCCCCCCACCCCAAGTCTGGGTCCAGCACACAGGCCTGGCCAGTCATCAACACTTTCTGTCTGCTTGGAAACAAAAACACGTGAACTGAGACTATTTGGGGTTTTTAAATCCTAAGGTACTATTTAAATCATGTTTCAAAACAATCTTCCTCTGAAACAATCTTCATCAGTCTCCCTCCATCAGCTGCCAGATTATCAGCTACCATATTAAAGAGAAGTCTGTAGTTACTTGGAGCAGATGTGTCAGCCAGAATATTAAAATATTCAGAGCAATATCCAGTTAACATGCATATTTCTTGAGGCAGAAATGATTTTCCCAATTTCACAAGGCACCAAATCCACTGTTAGAAATAAGACTTCCTTTTACATTTAACTCCTTGATTTCCAAATAAAGTTTTCCAAACAAACTCTCCCTTTGAACAGATATGGTGCCTAACAACAGCTCAGTCAAATGCCATGATGGGTAGTGCCAGGCTCTCTCTGTACTGGAGCATCCACACGGAATCAACTCCTCTTTTCTGGAATTCCCACCTGAATTGGCCAAAGAAATAGTAATGTGCAAAAGTAGAAACATTTGCTCATATTTATAGGCTTGAATCACATCAAAGCCTTTTTTTATATATATGCACCCCCGGGGTTTAATCAGAATTTTAATGAATTTGCCTTTCACAATGTTTTACTTTTTTTCAATAATAAGATAATGCCCATTTTGTAACCATATTCCCAGTTCAAGTCCTATTCCTAGATCAATCCTTCCGCTCCTGATCTACAAATGAAACCTCAAGTATGGTCTCAAATACCCTCAAACAATTATTCCTCGTGCAACGTAAAGTTTTAATTCTAGAAGGGATCTCAGACTGGTTAGATATGCACTGACCTGTCACACCGAGACAGTGAATCACTGATCAATATGAAAGGCAATAAGGTTCTGACCTCTGCAGAGATCTCCACCAAAGGCTGGTGGGCAGAGGAGGGGAAGGACACGTCACAGGGCACCAGCACAGCCTCTACCTGTGGGATGTGTGAGACACCTGAGAGCTGAGCAGCCAGATCATCTCGTACGGGGGTAGACAGGAAGGGATATGGGAGTGAATCTGGCAGAAAATGAGACAAGTAAGTATGTCATATATGATGGGAAGTGAAATTGTTATGTGGGAAAAGTAACTTCAGCAGACAAACTTTAGGCTTTGCTAGGATTTGTGGTTCCACAGCATTCCTGCCTTTCCCTTTTCTACTGGTGATACTCAGCTAGCTGACTTTCTTCCCACCCAGATTTATTTTACTTCTAACTCAGATGGAGAGCAAGCATTCAGAAAGGTTCTCATGCTCAGCTTTAAAATGCAATTCCTCTTGCCCATAGTCTTACAGCCATGTTTTCTTTGTGTTTTGTTTTATTTATTGAAATTATGTAGGATTTATTCCACCTATGCTTTATTGGAAGAGCAGCACTGCTAACTGAAAGGCTGTTTCCACTTTTACTGGAAAGGCTTTTCTGACTATTAGCTTTGGATTGGCAAATTTTCAGTAATTCGCACTCTCAGCAACACATTGGGATGAAAATTGGATTTGGGCGATGGGCACTCCCTGAGCTACTTTACTTCCAGTGTAATGACTTTAGCTAGAAGTTGAGCATACATCATGCTTCCATCCACTGCTTTCCTGCTCAGCATCTGCTCCACATTTGGGGGCTCAATCTTTTAACCCTTATTCAGGGGGAAATACCATCACTTGCATGGATTTGCAGAGCTTGACAGGTTTAAGCCTCCACTGAGAGACTCCTGCGAAAATTAGGGAATAATTTAATTGTGCTTAGACAACACCGTGACCCCTTTTTTTTTCAAAGTATCTTGATTTCATTGGCATTCTTCTTTGATTTCTGGCCTGGTATTTTAATCATCTTAACATTTAAGTAGCTCCTCTTAAGACCTGAAAAATCACAAACTGGTTTGGGTTGGAAAGGACCTTAAAGACCATCTTGTTCCATTCCCTGCCACGGGCAGGGACACCTTCCACCAGCCCAGGTTGCTCCAAGCCCCATCCAACCTGGCCTTGGACACTTCCAGGGATGGGGCAGCCACAGCTTCTCTGGGCAGCCTGTGCCAGGGCCTGCCCACCCAAAGAAGGAGGAGAAGGAGGAGGGATTACAGTCTATGCAACTCTCCTGACTGGAATTGAAGATGATGGACATCAGGGCCAAAGCTGATCCCTATATTTTCTTGTACTGACAAAGCTGCTGTCTTCCTAAAAAGGATTAAAAGTTTTATATTAAAATGAAAATATTAGATGCTACCCAAATGTCCCTGGCTGTGACTTTAAATGTGATGCCACTCTTTTAAGAAATAGACTGTTAAAAATTGGTGTTTAAACTGTTGCTGCTTAACTAAAGAGGGAAAAGAAAGGGGCAAAATAAAGTTTCTTCTTTTTCCATCAAGCCTTGTGGTTTTGCTGTGGGAAATCTGCTTTTATTGACAGTTAAGAAGTTCCTCTAAATGGTGGCAATTCTTGCCTCCCTGGGGCCAGCCTCTTGATGCAACACTAGGCAAACTGAGGTAGAAACTGAGGTAGAAACTGCAGTTTTCAAGTTCTTCCTTTCACCTCTTTCCTCTTCTCTAGCTCCACGACATAAACCTTCCAATGTTTTTAAGGCTTTCTTTCTGTCTTTGAGCTCCAGATTTGTGCCTCTTAAAACTGCCAATCCATATGTGAAGGATGGGTCGGATTAAAATGAAAAAAAAGGTAGAAAAGGCATGGTGGATATCAATTTCGAAGTCTGAAAGGAGGGAGAAATGTATAACACTTTTTCCATACCACCAAAGACCCCAGAATAAACCTCATCATGGATCCCATGTCAGTACTACAGGAAAGATCAGAGAGGTGTGTGTCTATCTTTGCTGAACTCATTTAGAAGTGGAATTTACCTCCATAGCCAGCTGAAAGAAAGAAATTGTTGCAAATAACAATTTTTTCAGCCATCTCCTGCCTTCAGATGGGGTGACACTATTGATGCTGCAGCCATAGAGCCTGAGGATCCGAGACAGCTAGTTCAGATTTTGAGGTCTCTTACAGTAGTGAGATGTTTTCTTCCTTAGGATTAATTAGAATAATTAATCTTTCTAGTCATCCCTCAGGAAATATTTGTTAGAAAAACAAAGAAAAGTAGCTGTGTCCATGTCTGCAGCGAAGTTCTTCCTGTAAACAAATACACTTGCAAGTAACAGAACTTAATTACTTCCCCCAAATCCTCTGAAATCCTTGCTTTATCCTTCTGTGCAAAGACTCACTGCCTGCAATAATTTGCAAGAGCTCTGAAGACCTGATTTTGCACACCCCAATTAATAATATTCTAGAGAGACAGCAGATATAAACAGTTTTTCTAAATTAACACTTATGCTTCTGTTCAAGCTTTTAATCAAGGGAGACAGCATGACACCTCCAGAGGCTTGTAAGCCATTGTGTTGTCAGTAACTTCATATTGTTCTAGTCAAAATGTATTTTATTCCCTTATTCTCGTGATGTTTCTAGTTTCTAGTTATTAGTTTTGCCTGTGGTTGGTCTTCGGTTTGGGAGAATGATTTGGAGTTGGAATGGGTTTTTGTCTTATATATTTTTTTCATCACTGCTGTAAATTATTTTTATTAAGTGTCTATTTTGTGTGGATTTCTGGGATAAAATGCCTTCCTTATTTATATCCCTGTAGATACTGTTATACCCACCATGGTCCCAGGAAACTGGGAGTCCTCCAGGACTTTTGACTTCTGGGTATGAGTCCAGAAGACACATTTTCTCAGAAGTCTTCCTCAGGTTTTCCTCATATTCCTGGGACATTTCACACATCCCAGGGGTGCTTGTGCTGGTAGACAGTGGCTGCAATCAAGTCATTTTGTTTCTCTTTAGGACAACGCTTTGTCATCAACATACCCATGACAGCAGAAGCCGTACTGCTGGATACCCCATTCCTTACAGCTTCAGGCCAACAGCCCTTCCAAAGGAAGAAATATCCCCCCAGTCTGGATTCCCAGAAACCAGAGGAATGGTGTCTCAGAAGGTACTGATTTTAGCAGAGGAATGGCAGAAATCATAGTAGGTGTTGCCAATTTTGAGAGATTCCTGGCTCAGAAGAGTTTGCAATCTATTCAGGGGCAGAGATGAAGATTTTTGAGGAAAACCTGGCCAGAAAAACAGAAATGCTTTGCCATATCAATGAGCAGAAACAGGACCCCTTGGTACTGTATTCAGGAACTTCAGCAAGATCTAACACTCTTGCTTCTCACCAGCCTTGCTTTCCATTTCATGAGGACATTTTGGACACACTGGTCCTCAGTGTGTTTGAGGATTGTCATTGGAACATCTTATTTTGTTTATCTTTTTGTATACACAGGTATTTATATATATAAATATCCACACAAGCACAATGCCAGCTGTGTGCAGCTTGTAAAAACATCTGCTTACCTGAATAAAGCCAACATTTTCCTCCAAGCTACCTTCTTCCTACCAGCTTTGTAATTCCTCCTACAGAGCCTTCAGGAATATCTGTGCAAGTGACCATTTGTAAAAAACAGAAACTCTGATAAACCCTTGCATCACCACGGAATTTCCTGACTAGTTCCCTGGAAAAGGTTTCTGAAGGCTCACTGGGAGCAAAGGCCGCAGGGAAGGAAAAACAACGTGTGCAATTTGGCTTCTCAGCAAGGAATTATTGCTGGGAGTCCCCAGAGGATGCTGAAGTTTTAGGCACCCACTGCTCTGTCCCACTTGTGTGCTGAGGACTCTGCCTCGTGTTTTCGGTTCCCAGCTGGGCCAGTGCAGCTCAGTGGGAGACAGGAGGCAATAATCATCCTGACTGTGGTCCAGGAATGCACCTGGGAGCCCAGGACTGTGGGGTCACAGGCACTGATATCCCCACAGCAGCAGTGAGTGGTCTGTGAGTTGTTTCACGTCACCAAATGGGGTCTGGGCCGTGCATTTGTGCAGTGCCTTTATTAAACTAGAGGAGCCACTGCCCTCCAGCCCTCTTCTGGCTGGAGATTCCCACTTCAAACTCTCTGGACGAGAGCCCAGCTCATCCATATGTCATGCAGACTTCTGGGGAACAAGTGATATTCCCACTGTCTTCCTTGTTCCAAGCCTGGAAGAGCAGCAAGCTGTGATTTGCACAACTCACTGCAGCTCTGGTCCTTTAAGTTTGACTCCAGAGGAGTTGTGGCACGTACAGACCAGGATTCCAGGGATCTGGCATGGTCTGGAGTGCTGACTTTAACACATTAACCCCTCTGCTACTTCATGGATATTGCAGAACATCACCTCTCTGCTTTCCCCTTCTGTGGAACCACCACGACCTCATTCCTGGGAGTAAAGACTCTTGCAACGATGGTGCAGTGGCACGGGCTGGTTCATGGAAACCCACCTAGATCCAGGCTGCAAATACTCCTGGTACTCAAATTCCTGATTTATCTGTACAGCACAACGTGGTCATCCAATTCCAGTAGGTTTGTAGCCAGCCAAAAATTGTCCAAGATAAAAAAAATAGTTGTTTATATTCAGCTTACCCTTCCTTCCTTGTCTACACCACAGAGTTCTGCTGTGCAGGTGGGTGGGTTCCTCATATCCTTTAAGCTGG
The DNA here is from genome assembly GCA_036023395.1 of Myiotriccus ornatus. Taxonomy (NCBI): domain Eukaryota; kingdom Metazoa; phylum Chordata; class Aves; order Passeriformes; family Tyrannidae; genus Myiotriccus; species Myiotriccus ornatus. The sequence goes on along the minus strand of JAYRBT010000178.1, from coordinate 32,440,094 downwards.
AAACTTGAAGCAGGAAAAATATCTTGATAGTAGGGGGATTTTTAGACTTGAAAGCAGACAAACCACTGCCCTTAAAAAAAATTACCAAGTATACATAAAGGGTGGGCCAAAAAGACTGTCCTGGTTCTTCTGCTTCATCTCACAGAGTCAAACACACGATGAGTCTATCAAAGAAAATATGTAGATCCTACAGCCATGATATTTGTGCTGTGAAGCTTAAATATCTTTCTTACCCAAGAAAAATGTCAGAGGCATATAGAAATAAATTATTTTCTTCGTGTTTCAGGCAGCTGCAGCTATGGATTGCTCTTCTGGAATTCTTCCTCTTGAAAAGTTATTAAAAGCTTTGAGAAAAAAAAATTAGTAAGATGGTGATTTGTACTTTTTTGGAGGTAGATTAATTAATTCTATTTAAATTAGCCTGAGCTGTTTGCATACGCCTGGTTATTCTTTTCTCCTAAATATATAATATGAAATTAATTTTGACAAGTGCTGGTGGGCGATGCACAGAAAGACTGCTGGGGGGGCTGCTGCTTTTTTGGCCTGAGCAGAAGAATATTTGGCCCAGAGGGAAGGAAACCTGCTCCCTGTCCTACCACTTGCTTGCTCTCTGAATGAATGGGTCTATTTTCATGCCCATTTATGCAGCTTGGTGTATAGAAACCCCTCCTTATGTGTTGGAAATATTTTGGATTACCACTTACAAAATAACAACGTGAATTAAAGAAGGGTCTCAACACTGTCCTCAGCTAAGGGAATAAATATTTCCAGTAGAACTGGAGCAGTTGTTCAAAACAAAACACCAACACCAAACAAACAAACAAACAGAAAAAAAACACCTGGATGAATCTGAATGAATATAATTATTCTAAAGACACTGAAAATGGAGCATATCAAGAGATTCTTGTGATTTTAAGAATATGACCATGTTTTATTCCCAGTTTCAAGAAGACAAATGATAAGCAAGATTAACTCAGGTGCTGAAAACAGATGTCTGCTCTTATAGGAAAGATAACCGGAAATATATACTGTCAAACGGTTAATGAAATGTTAAAATGGGTAATAACATTTTAGTCCAAACTGTTACTTGTTGAGTGATACTCATTTGCACTCTTACCCCACTTGGTTTGCACTCACTCTCTGCACTGTTGCCTCCATTTTTACCAGTAACATCCTCATGTGTTTCCCAGTCTCACCCAACCAATGCAGGTTGAAATGCTTCGAGAAGGTAAAACCGCTTTTGTCACCAACAAAAGGAAGAAAACTCTTCCCTGTTTAGTGATCGATTCTCATAAGCTGAATGCAAAGCTATTTTGTCATTCAAGTGGACTTTTTGAGAATTCAAAGACTTTTCCAACTAAAAATGTAAAAAAGCCTGTGACATTCCCCAGCAAAACTCGGGTCGGAAGCTGTGATGGAAATAAGAATTACGTATTCTTCACTGGGCTTTTTGCTCTTCCAGATTTCCCTGTAGGAAAGACACACGTAAAGGCTGTGGTTTGATGGCTGGAATTATTTTTCTACCGATTTTGTAATCACCACAGCTCACCCTAATACTGATACCAAAAGAAGAGTTTAATTTCATGTTGGTGTAGCAGAGGGTGAAGAGCACAGAAGTCCATAAGGAAACAGCTGGTGGCACAACCTGCACTCTTGGGATCATTTTGTTGAAGGACCTTTCCTTTCCAGCACAAAGAGAAATGAAAGAACACAAAAACTTTGCCTTCCAACTTCCAAGAGAGTTTTCTGCTCTCTCTCTCTGTAGCAATACAAGGTTGTTTTCTTGCTGCCCTCGTATTTGAAGTGTGAGGAGAGTTCAAATGCACACAAGCACTTACTTTTGATTTTATCCTCCTACTGCCTTTCCCAACAGCAAGAGAAAAATGAAAACGGGAAATAGATGAAAAGGTTAAAAATTAAAAGGAAAAAGAAAACAATAAACAAGCTGTGCAACCTTCCAGTACCTAAAGGTGCTAAAAAAGCTGGAGAGAGACTTTTCACAAGAGCATGGAGTGACAGGACAAGGGGGAATGGCTCTAAGCTGAAAGAGAATAGGGTTAGATTGATGTTAGGAAACAAATTGCTCCCTGGGAGGGTGGGCAGGCCCTGGCACAGGTTGCCCAGAGAAGCTGTGGCTGCCCCATCCCTGGAAGTGTCCAAGGCCAGGTTGGACGGGGCTTGGAGCAACCTGGGATAGAGGACAGGGGTTTGGAACATGATGGTCTTTAAGATCCTTTCCCACCCAACCCAGTTTATAATTCTATGGTTCAATAGTTCCTGTTATTTTAAAATAATACAGTGATCCATTAATGTGGACCTGATTCTTGAGGAGACTCCATATTTTCAATGACACATACTAATAAAATTTTGGGAAAAGCAATTGAATAAAAGGCATTTGAGAGTTAAAAAAGTGAGGAGAATTTTTTGGGGGGAACAGGAGAATAATTTATCTTCAGTTTGTAATAATGATGGATAGATGTTTCCCTTAAAAAAAAAATGTAAATTATGGAGACAAAATGAATGCAGTATAACCCAGAGGGAAGCTAAACCATTGCTGGTAATACCTCACTTTTCCACAACAATTAAACCATCACAAGGAATATATTACTATACTACTAGGGATGAGTAAGCAATAAGAAATGTCTGGAAAGATCAGTATATTAAAGGTTGCTTGCCTTGTCCCTTCCCTGCTGATCCAAACATCTACAGGTTCCCATGCACAAAGAAGTTATGCCATGGGCAGAGTTACATGGGTCAAGATTATGGCTGGACCTTCAAAGAAAACACAAATTAATACTTTTTTTTTTTTGCTTTGTTTTGCATTTCTTGCAAATTTTGGACTATAAACTTTTATGGTAAGAAACTGATACTTTTCTTCTGTTTAAAAACACAGCTGCCTCTTGGAGTGGTTACACCTTCTTTTCACTGATTTATTTTTGAATGAAATATATGAAGAATGACAAACAAATCATGGACTTCCTTCATAAATGTTTAAAAAATATATATACAAAAAAAGAGAGCTATTGATCAAGGACAAACTATCCACTCTGAAAGTGAAAGATGAGTGTGTTGATGCTGTTGGGACACGTGTGGGACATTTTGCTCTCTTGGGATGGGGGATTTTCCTCCAGGGATGGCAGGAGCTGCAGAGGAGCCATCCCAGGGACTGTCACAGCTTCTCTGGGTCTTCAAAACAAAGGCAAACCCCGGCACATCACAGCAAATATTTCCAGACAAGAAACCCAACACAGCAGAGTGAACTGAAACACCTGAAACGTCATCCACTTGGATTGTTTTATTTCATTTTTACAGCCCAAAGCTGCCTCTGCAAGGCATAAATGCAGTGTATTTATGTGTATTAAACCAACCAACACCTCTGCTGCAGCTGGAATGGTTCGCTCTGGCTAATTGCCCAGCTGATGGGATCAACTGGTTGATGCAACTGAGATATCACAACCCCGTGTAATTATTTTGGTCGTAGTGTTTTAATAGAGCTGAACAGCATTTCAGTTCATGTGTGGAAAAGTCTCCATGCAGAAGTTTATAATTAAGCAGCCATTATTCTCTGTTGCTTGAGAACTGCCATATGTTTCTTTCCCTAACTATTGCAAATCTGGCTATGCTGGATTTTTCCACACAGACTCAAGTCCCCTGGGATTAACCCACTTCTCTCAACAACTAATTTTCAAGCCACTGAGGGACTCCAAATGCCTGAGGGATCCAGCTATCCTCAATAAGGATTAATTTTTATCTAATTTCATATTTAAAGCATCTCTGACCTTTTCCAACATACAGATGATAAAAATACTTTCACACATGGATATATCAAATGACTTGTCCACCTAGGTTTGCTAATAAAGCTGCACTGCTCTGTTCCTGCTGGCCCCTGGCTATATTAGCTGTCTGCTTGCCTTATTTGTGAGATATAAATAGCCAAGGACTGCATACTCACTGTCTGGTTCAGTTGAACAAACTGTGATTTTAATTCTCTCCAACAAGGCTGTCTCCTGACACAGGTCTGTCCTGAATGCTCAGTCTTACCTGTTTTCCTTCTTTTTTCTTTTTTTTTTGTGGTTCTTACATGGCTGGGAGATTCTTAAGCCAAATTCCCCAGCTGTAAAATATTCCAACAATTAGCAGAGCCACTTAAGGGCATTTTTATACTGCTAACAAGCTGTTTGTTGCAAAGAAATCCTCCACATCTTTTGTTACGTTCTGATTTGATGACCTTTTATGCTCATATTGCACAAAAAAAAGGCATCAGAGTTTCTGAGCTGGTCTTCCTAGCGTAGCAAGTACCAAAAAGTCATGAAATCCTCTCAAGGCCCTGCTGTAGTAATTTCCTGCAAACCAAAGGAACAGGCACTTGTTTCCAAAAGCTTTCCAACCTCGGGACAGAAATGTTTTACAGGTGAACTAAGGGAGGGAGAGCTCAAGGCTGGGCTCAACACAGGATTAAATTACCTAGAGAAGGATTTAGTTGGAATTTGGCACCTAAATCTGAAAACCCTCTGCTCAAAGAGCTCATATTGGTACCTGGGCATCTCCCTGTGGGATCAGGAATATCTCTGGGGTGGTGGGTGCAGAGAGTTGCCTCTGTCCCTGGTTTCTCAGCATCCCTGTTTGTGCTGAGGCTCAGTGAGTGCTGATGTGCTGTAAGGCACAGCTGGACCTGACACTGTGACACCGTCGGGTCACATCGCTCCTTGAGTCTGAGGAAAGGATCACTCCACTGTTTTAACAGCAGTAAAGTCCAGGGGTCCCAGTGGGAATCAGTAATTGCCAAAGCAACATGCAGGGAAGCCCAAAAGGCTGCCTCTCCTGTACCCTCATTTCAGGAAATTACGTTGAAATGACTCAGTGTTGGCCTCTTCTTAACAAAGAGATCGAGTTCCCGAAACTCCTGTTCCGCTTACCTGGTTCCCAGGTGAGTCACCCGGTCCCCACCAGCTTCCTGAAAAATGTGCAAGAGGTACTTGAGGATTTTTCTTGGAAAGACTTGCTTGGGAAAGCTGATCCTTGGGTGCTGAATCCAAAATCGAGACTGTAACGCCTTCCATCCATCAGAGGATTGCCCTCCTAAAGAAGCTCATAGAATCATGGAATTTCCCAAGCTGAGAGCGACCCACAGGGATCATCCAGTCCAACTCCTGGCCCTGCACAGACACCCCAACAATCCCTCTGTGTGCCTGAGAGTGTTGTCCAAACTCCTCTGTCATCTCTGTCAGCCTTGGGGCCGTGAGCCCTTCCCTGGGGAGCCTGTTCAGTGCCCGACCACCCTCTGGGGGAAGAGCCTTTCCCTCACATCCAGTAAAAACCTCCCCCAACAAAGCTTCACGCTATTCCTTGAGGTGCTGTCACTGATCACAACAGAGAACTTGATACCCCCAAGCTCCATCCTGCAAACCCTGAGCTGCTCTCGTTCAACAGGACCTGGGCAGGCTCAGGGGTCTCCAACAGGACACTGAGTGGGATATTCCACCCCAGAGGACTGATAGGACCGAAAGCAAACCACAGAAGTGCAGATGTCTCCAGAGTAAATTATTGGCATGATTAGTGTGTGACATGAGATAGAATGAGCACTTTCCTCAAAGAAATTACAGCCTCTGGGGAAATCATTTACAGTGGCCATGACGAGTAATATCTCACTCCACGACTCCTTGACTTCCATCTTCCCTTCCCCTGCAGTTACAGCGAGGGTGAGAAAGATCAGCTGAAAATTGCCATGTGGTTGCTGCTGGCAGGAACTGCTGCTGGTTTTATCTCTTTTATTAAGGCTTGTATCTCGATCACCCGTGCTGCCAGCAACCTCACTCAGAGGATCTCCATGAAAGCTTTTCCGTGTATTTGTGCCCTTGACTGCAATCATAACTCATTAATATTTCCAAGGCAGGACATATGCTTGAGTGCAGGAGAGATCTGTTGGACTCCAAAATTCCTTCATACGTGGACATCAATTAAACTTGTGAAAAAAAATGAGTCTTTTGACTTTTGGCTGTGTAAAGGAACTATCCACTGATTTTTGGGGTGAAACTTTATAGGAATGGTGTCATCTGCAAAGACCTTTTCATGTCCTCTTGGACTGCAACATCCAGCCCATCCAATGACACAGCATATTACAGTCCTTACTAATGTGTTTTGTTTCTTCATTTCAAGCTTTATGCCCTCATGTCGTTATGTTAACATGAAAATAGACTTCTTTTTTTTTTTTTCTCAGAGGTATTAATGGAAAAGTAAAGTTCACTGCTTCTTTCTCTTTCATTGAATCATAGAATCATAGAATGATCTGGATTGGAAGGAACCTTAAAGACCATTTCATTCCACCCCTGCCACGGGCAGGGACACCTTCCACTATCCCAGGTTGCTCCAAACCCCATCCAACCTTTCCTTATTTTATGCTATTTGCTCTTTTCTTCTGCAGTTGTCAGTCTGCAATTTGATACATTCCTCAGAAATAATGGTGTCAGATGTGATTTCTTGTGGCCAGTTCCTTTCACTTTCCCTGATGCAAATTGTTTCAGACAATTTACATTTATGCAGCAGTTTGAAGAAGTAATTTCCATTTTCATACCCTTGTTCACTTGATTAATTTATTTTTTTTCCTACTCTGCTTGTTGCCTTCATCTCTAAAAAAAAATAGAGCAGAACTTCCATTACGTTTGGGCCTTATATGGATTATCTCTGAGCTCTAAAATAACCTTTCTGCACAATAATCCAGCTTCTTTCCTTTTCACAGTTACCTACCATAACAAGCTTTTCTTGTTTGTATTAAAATCTTTCCCAAAGCTTTTGAAAAAAATTTACTTTTGTCACTTCTCATTTTATGCCCTTCCTTAATGACATGTAGCATGTAGACATTTTTCTGATTATTTTTTTGTTTTTCCATTCCTTGTAAACTATGGGGCTTTTTTCCCAATATTGTTTTCTAACACAATTAATCCTCTGGTTAGATCTTGTGCCTCATCCAGCATGTTTTGCCACTTTTTTTTTTAATATTAATTCAGCTGCAGGAAACTTGTGTACCTTTGATTTAAAAACTTGTTAAAAATCATGAGATCATTGTGTTTAATTTCAGCAACTTGCTTATTGCAGCTTACCCTCCAGAAAATAAAAACATTCAGACTGTCAGCTCAGCTTTTTCACATTGGCTTAGAGGCAGTTTTGATCCAAGTGGATTTGGAAAAGATACAGACTAATAATTAATAACAGGGATAATAATCAGCCTATGACTGTGTGCATTAATTGACATTTTCTTAAATAACAGAGATGCCAGAACTCATTGCTCTGACCACTTTTCCTTCAGCAAACGTGAAATCAGGGAGGACACATCTGAGAAAACAAATCTTGCTACCAGAGATAAAACCTGTAGGTTACAGTGATGGGCAAGACTCATCTCTCAGTACATCAGTTTTGGGGCAACAAAGCTGTTCTAACCCATCACATATCGTTGCTGAGTGGAGAAAAACACAGGAGGTTAATACAAGAATCCTGTTTAATGTGGATTTCACGTGCCCGTGCAAACATTCACACTGGAGATGGGAAGGGGCACTCCAAATCAGAAGCAAAATCTCAGCATTCCTATAGAAAAGAATCATAACTCTTGCCTCTTGCTTTTGTTTTGCAGCAGTTCCTCTTCTTAGCTCATGCAAAGGACACCTTAGCTGGATCTCAAAATCCTGGGTTTTGTAAAAACAGTCAACTTTTTTTCACATGTTACCTGCAAAAAGAGACTTTAATTGATGTTTCAGGCATTGTTCTGTGTATTCCTTATTTTCAGCCCTCTAGAAACCCACTACAGCCATTTCACCTGGGGAGGTGGGGACACATTTGTACAGCCAGGGGACAAGGTGTGTCTAAAACATGCCTCAAATCTTCCAGCTGATCCTGACAGCACATTGTTATCTTCAACAACTGATCCAATTAAGAAAACCACAAATATACAAAAAAATGGGAAACTATTTCATCAGGAATCTGTTTGATACAAATAACTGCTTAAAGGAAAGATGTGAAAGATCCTGTGTACTGCAGTGGATTTCACTGATAGCCTGTGTGGGTAATGGAGATGGATGTTCAGTCGCTTCGGTCCACTATTTATGGGGAAAGAAAAACCCCCCCCACTTATTGCTATTCCAAAAAAAAAAAAAAAAGGCCTGCCTATTTTTTAGGATTGAATGTTGTTGTTTTGTGGGTTTTTTTTTTTTCATTTTGAAACTCTCAGCCCAAACTAGGAGAATCAAGGAGTAGACAAATGAGCTATGGCTTGAAATTTTTTGAATAAACAAGAAAAGGACTGGGATTTCTAGGGGGGGGGGGGAAGTGTTACCAGCAAGTCTGAATAAAGAAAAAAAGTAAAAAATTGTGTTCATAATCAGCTCTGGAAAATAAGGAGATAAAATTTGAGGAATATACTGTCACTGCAAGAATGAAGTTGCAACACATCCACAGAGCTGGAAAGGAAGGATCTGGAGTGTGGAGTGTGTTTACGCACTGGGGGTTGGTGGGACAGTTGTGAGCTGACACTGTTTGATCACAGCCCTCATCTCCTGCTGGCCCTGCAGCCCTCACCTCTGCCACCATCAGTGACTCGCCTCTGGTGCCAAATTCCCAAGGAAAGCCTTCAGTCTGCCACTAAATGTGGGATCTGGATAATTTTAGCTGTACATTCCTGGTATTTCCCAGCTCTCTGACTTTTTACATGGGTGTATATTTATGGTCTCAGCCACTCAGTTCTAAAATATTTAAATTCTCTGCTCTTCATTTCTGCAGGAATTTGCTGGAGAACTTCCTAATGCTGAGAAATCCCCCTCAGCATATTTTAGGCATCACAAGTAATCACAGGAACATTCATATGGTTATATCTCTTTCAATTAACCTCCTGTACCAAAGAATTAACTGCACAGAAGCAATAAAGAGCAGACAAAAAACTAAGAGACTGTAACCCCAGAAACACAGCACTCGCTGCAGGGTGAATTGCTGTAAATCATCTACAAAATGAGAGCAGTTGTCGTGATTTTTTATGAATTCACAGTGAAGTATAAAAGACATTAAAAATAGGTGTAATTGGGATAATTTTCGAATCCCATTTTATTTAAAATGAATTCTTCAAGTGTCTGCAATTCAAAGAGTTCTGCAAATACATTATACAGTGGGTGCGTGTGTCCCGCATGAAACCTGGGAATGAAGAGTGACATTTTGGGAAAACAGCGCTAGAAGCTCAGTCAGGGATCCCGGGAGCTCAGAGCAGGAGTTTGACTGAGACACAACATTTCAGAGCAGAGAAAGAATGTAATTCATTGACTCATCAGCCAGGCATTGGTGAAGCCTGACCCTACTTAGCTCCTGCAGACTGAAACAGTCCCAGACCTCGTGACAGACCATCCCTGCCATGACCGTGCTGACCTGCTCTTCAGATCCACATCAAGGAAGGGTGAAAGGCAGACCCAGCATTTTGGGAATACCCCTACTGGCCCTTGGAGACAGCTCAGCAGCTCCAAAGCCAGTGCTCAAACCTGTGCTGGTGACTTTGACATCCTTCATGGAATCTTCTTTGGCATTCTTCCCCTCTCAGTGGGTGACACATTTTTTCCACAGCTGTCCTGGCTGTTCTGGTTGATCTCAGGGCATATTTTTACCAGGGCATGGGTGATGTGGAGGTTGTGCTGCCACATGACACCTCCTGTGCCCACAGACAAGTAGAGTCTTGGATGGGACTTAGTCCTCACTCCCCCACTCTTTCAAAGGAAACACTAGTTATTCCCAAACCCTCAAAAGCATTTATCATAGAAACATAGGATGGAAAAGGCCTCTAATATCATCAAGCCCAACATTAATCCAGCACTACCAGGTCCATTTATGCTTTAACCATGATTTAACCACTCCACTGCCCCCTCTTCACCCCCAGTATGCCCTGGGAGCTTGGAACAGCACTGCAGAGAACACTCCTTTTTTAAATTTTAACCTACTCTGCAGCGTCTTTCCTCAGCAGTGCACACAGCTCATGAAAGCAGCAGCCTGTAACAGCAGTGTGAAGCAGCCTTTGGCCTTCTTCAGCAGGATAGAGCCTTTCAGGAGAAAAAGCAAGTTTTCCCTGAAGTGTGTTTACGCCTCTGGATTGCTCTGGGCAGAGCTGGGGCTCGATTTGGCTGAAAGCAATATGTGGACACTCAGCAGGACCTCCTGGACACGGGATTTTGGCCATTGTCAAGACGTATGGCAAAGGATCGCGAGGAGAGGATGTGCAATTACATTTTAGAGCCATGACGTTGTAGGGCATCCCCTCTCGCGTCGGTGCGCCCCAAAACGAAGCTGTTCCACGCCCAGCCGGAAAACGCCCCGGCCGTCGTTCCCTGGTGTGGGAAAACACGAGCGACCTTGTCTCTGGCCGGCTGGCGGGTCTGGGGAGGTGATTTCATCCCGATTTTCCCGGGATAGGGAGCCGGGATGCGGAGCGGGAGGGAGCGCGGCCGGTCCGCGGCGCGAGGGCGCCCTCGCGTGGCGGCCACGGGAGGGACACAGGACAAGGGACACGGGATATGGGACACGGGACAAGGGACACGAGACATGGGACACGGGACATGGGACACGGGATATGGGACATGGGACTCGGGACACGGGACACGGGACATGGGACACGGGACACGGGACACGGGATATGGGACATGGGACACGGGACACGGGACACGAGACATGGGACACGGGACACGGGACACGGGACATGGGACACGGGACAAGGGACACGGGATATGGGACATGGGACAAGGGACACGAGACATGGGAC
>JAYRBT010000178.1:32411492-32423288 GCA_036023395.1 Myiotriccus ornatus | reverse complement strand
AAAAAAAAAAAAAAAAAAAAAAAAGCCTCCAACCTCACAAAAAAAGGAAAAAATATCCTGAAAAAAATTGTTAATTCTCTGCGTGCTGTCGCATCCCCGGGCAGTGCTCTCTCCTGTCTCTAGAGGGCTGCCTTAAACCGTGGAAAAGTGTCCGAATAGCCAGTTTTCAGCACTTTCCTTTTACCTCCGATCCCAATTTCTGCGTCGTCATCATCTAGTGACCGTCTCTGCACGAACTGGCCGCTCTCCCCAGCCAGGGGCAAACGCCCCTGGGAAGGAGACTGTCGTCTGCAGCTCTAATATTTGGCTTCTACAAAACCACACGAGTGAACCAGCCACTGGAGGTTAATATTAAATCTTCCTGACGTTGCACACTTAGGCTCAAACTGGTGCAAGAGTGCAGGTTTATTTTTCTGGCTGATTTTTTCATTCCACAGCCGCCTCTCCGAGAAGGGTTAAATCAGAGTTCCCGAGCAGTTTTAGCAACTTAAACGCAGGTCTGAATGTGTTTGTGATACTCAGAAATCAAGAAATGAACACTCAGGAAGAGGTAAAATTACTGTAGGTGTGTCCTTGTCCAAAATCATGCAACGTTAGACTGCACTGTGTGCCACTGCATAGTAAAAGAAACAAATGGATTGCATAATAGTGCATACTCCATTTTCAAATAGCACATTTTAAAGCTTAAAATAACAATAAATTAAAATATTTTTAATTGCTCGATTTTTTGGAGAATCACACTACTGAGGAATATAAGTTTTAACAGTTCAGCATTTACAAAAATGCAGTATAAATTGGGAAGAAAACACGAAACAACGTCACTCAGTAAGAACCTTTATTCCTGAAGTAGTTTGTGTTGAAAACGATCTTGTTTTGTAAATCTGATGATCACAAAGAACCAGCTCAGTTTTAAAATAAAACAGAGTCAGCACTTTTTCAATTATGGGAAAAGCACAGAGGGAGCATGACAGCTTTTTAATAATGTGCAGCAAACTCCAGTCTCTGTAGCTCTCAGATTAGACCTAAACTGATTCACAGAGAAAGCAAAATAAAATGGGTGTACTTGTGCAGGGAAAAAAATAATAATTAATCCAAACTTTAAAGATACTTGGAGGGCTCTTTTGAAACCTGTCAAAGAAATCTTGTAGAGAAAAATCCCTTCATGCTCGGTTTGGCTGAAAACCAGATTTTATGTCATTATTTCTAATAAGAGTGTATATTAGTGGGGAGGGGGGTAAGAGCCCTGGATCCCCTCAGCTTTGGCTTGTTGCACTCAGGTAAGGTCACATCCCTGTGCACCCTCCAGCATCCAGAACCACCCCCACTTAAACTCCAGGAGAGCGGGACTTCAGGAAGGTATAACTGCATTTCCATGTGTGGAGGGCTCCCCTGCTGAAGCCCATCCATGTGATCCCAAACAGGTGCCACACACACCACAAGCCCACCCCGGCTTGGCTACCTGAGCCCACAGAGCCACACTGGGCTCACACTCAAGCAGCCTGGTCACGGCACAAAGTCACTCTAAAGACTGGTGAGTAAGAAAAATGCCCTTGGAAGTCTGTGGCTCGTGTCTGCATTTCAATTCCATGAGAATAAAACCCCCACTCCTCTTCCTTGCCCTGTTTCTTTTGACCATACAGCATTTTTGTTTCTCCTTTTTCAAGCATCACCTCTTAGAGCCCAGTGATTCGAGAAATTTTCTTCCCATGGGTGCTCAACCAGCTCACTGCACTCCCCAGTCCCACCTGAGCCAAGCCCCTGAGATGGGATTAATCCTCAGCTCCCGAACTTCCCCTTGTCCCTGTGGGCCACACTCTGAGGATGGGGGTGAATCTCACCGGTGCTCCCTCCCAGGGGTCGGGTTTGATCTCAGTCACGAGACACAAACAGCAGATGGAAACCCTTGAAGGACCTCAACATCTCTAGAAAAAAGGCAATGCTTGAGTAAGAAACTCAGATGTGCAAGGTAAAATATAATACACAATAGAGGTGCAAACAGATTAAATTAATTTACAGCTGTTCCATTTATCACGTAGCATTTCACCAAGTGCCATCTATGGGATGGTTTACAAAGGGTAAAGGGGTCACATTTCCTAAGCTACTGTGAAGATTGTAGTAGGAGAATCAAATACATTTCCTGGCTTAACAGAACATAGGATATGATTTCTCTAAGTACTGTCATCAGTGATAAAAATATGTGATGGGATATATCAGTAAGAAGCATCTTCAAAGAGGATTAAAGGTTCAGATTTTTTTTTTCTTTTGTTTGAGGCAATAATATGTTGAATTCTTTTGGACTAATTAAACCTGAAACTGATCCAGCTTGCTCCTTTTTTTTTTTATTTTTGGGTACAATGCTTCTTACAGTTTATAGCTAATTGGCAGGTGAGCAAGATAAGTAGCACTGAACACCACTTAATGCTGTTACTGCCTAAGGCAGAGATGGGCAGCCTGTTGTACAGGAAGAGGCTGTTCAACACACACAGAAGATGAACATAATGAATTTTCACCTGAGGAGATAATGCAATGACTTAACCTCCCACAAGAAATAAGACCTTGGTGTTCCAGGAAATTTCTTATTGAGAAAGTGTTTCAGAGATGACAGCAAAGCTTTTTTGTGGCCACCTAAACACTAAAAAGCCCATAGGTTGCTTTGCTACTTGGTTGAAATTACAGAATCAGACCACTTGACTTGCATTCAGGCTTTGCTAATCCCCGTGGAGCTTTATCCCCTGTTTGTCATTAGCTGACTGCATTGACAGACTCCCCTGCTTGCCCTCCCTAACCAAAACAGCAACAAAAACTCCTTTGCATCAAAAGAGAATGTTCTTTCAACCTCGATCGCATTTCTGGCGGTGCTCAGGCCTGTTGCTAAGAGAAGCTGCGGTGGTGAGGAATGGGAGAATCATTATTATAATTACTCTTGTTGCACCCTAGTGAGAACAAGCCTCTCCCAGCACTCAGCAGAATCATCCAGCAGCGGAGGCTTTAACTGATAGAGTCAGTGACAGCCCTGCTGGGTTGGAGCTACAGGAGATCCCAGCCACAACATCAGCACGGGGGGCAGGAGCTCGTGCCACCCCGGCTGCTGCTGGGCAGGGGGTGGAACTGCTCTGCCAGGTGAGGGGCGTGCATGGCTCTGCCTGCCAACACTGCAGAGTTATTGCAGCAGCCCACTCGTTTCTGTGGGCTCAGGACCAGCCACAGTGAGCATCAGAACTTGCAGCTGGTACAACGTGATCTGTGCTAAAATATCTGCTCCTGCTGTGCCAGTGCTTCTTGGTCTGACCGAGCTGGACAGAACTGATGCCCAAGGCAGGAGCAGAAAATGGGTCATCTGAAGTCATGCAACAGAGAAAGTAGGACCCAAGTGTTCTGATTGTCACCTGGTCTACTGACCCAGCCACATTCCCTGAGTGACATTAGTTGTCAGCCTGAAATCTTTTATAAAAACTAAGTAATAAAAATCAGTAGTAAAAACTAAGCAGGGACATACAGTTCTTCCAGCCCTGTAAAGAGACCAGGTAGAGCCACCTTTAGAGCTACCAAGCATTGGGCCAGGCTGTTATTTGTTTTAATGTGAGATAAGGGGATTTGGAACACCTTCACTGTAGTTCTGGACATCACTTGTGCCAGTTCAGAGATTTTAGTTAGTAGCTTTAATGAGTTTAGTTCTCAAGGTGGGATCACCTTTTAAAATCTTACTTCTAGTGTAGGTTAAATTCCATTTCCAATGAAAGGACTAGCAGATGGAATTCACAGAGTTTTATTTTATTTATCTGCACTTTTCATAGAAACTGATAGAAGTGAAAGTCATTACTCAAGACCTACAGGAAATCTCTGAGCAGATTAGGATTAAAGTTTCATTTATCCTGGCTTCATCCTATACAAAACAATCCCACTTGCAGCTTCCACTGTTCACTGATAACAGCAGTAAGCTAAGTTCAATTTGTCTTTAAAGGTCTAATAACAGGAACTTTGCAAAAAAAATGCTCTAGAGCCTGGAAAGGTAAAATGTGAAAGTCTAAATACTGAGTTATACATGAATTGAAAATGTTATTGTCTTTATATGTGTAATTCTGTATATATGTGTAATTCTTCTGTAAATCAGAAAGAGCTGCTATTAATTTCTATAGATCTATATTAGAAAAAAACGGAATTAATATCTACAAACCACAGTAGTCTGAGGCAGAAATGGTTGCAAGGGGTTTGACTCCAGGTTTTACTGTATCGTGGTCAGCCTGTATCCTGCTGCAAACTGTGTGACTCAGCACCACCTCTAAATCACACACAGATCCAAGGAAATACACCTTTGACAAGTGATGAAGGGTAAAGAGAGGTTTCAAAATAGTTGTATTGCACTAATTCAAGTTTCAGAGGCTGGAGCTCAGTCAGCAGCAGAAGGAGATGTGTGGGATCAGCTACATTTCAGTCTCAGGATCAGCAGCAGCCAGCAAGTGGAAAATTTGGGTAATTCTTCACACCTGAGCACCCAAAAACCAGTGTGTTACCCAGGCAGGCTCCAAACCTTCACACGAACATGGAGAAGGTAGAAGTGGTTTGGCCGAAATCACACTCCATTTTCCAGGAGTAGGTAAGGAGTAGATGGAATCGGGACCATGAGCATCGTCAAAAATTTTTATATGTTCAGATTTTCTTTCCTTTCTGTTCTGCATGGGTTCCATCGTTGTGACTGCATGGCATTCAGGTCTGAGCTTGGTTACACTCTGAGAAACACCTGCATGAGCTTTGAAAAGCAGGGAGGGAACTTGATCTGCTGCCACTTTCACCCGGAAAAAGAATGACAAGATACATACGTGTCAAATAAAAGGCCTTTTTCTTACATTCCCAAGTATTAAGGAAAACTGCCAGCATATACCCTATCACCTGCTGGAGACATCATGAAAAATATAAACCCATCAGCTTTGAGACTGCAATGCAAGGGCTATAATAAATACAGAAAGTGGGGTTGAGAATATCTGCACTCATTTGAACATATGCTTCTGCCATTCCCAAGTGCCTCTGTACTTCATAAAGGTGCTTGCTTTGAAATAGCTGAGCTAAATAAAAGCTTTTTAATTTTCCAGACAGCACAAATAGAGTGATTTATCTTTCAGGTGAAAGAAAGAAAGAAGGGAAAGGATTATCTTTTTCACCTCCTGCGTAAAAGGTGTCCCAGCAGACTCCAGATGACATGGTGTTTACATGGATCACTGCTTAGTCATTCAGGATCCAGCACAGCTGAAAGATGTCAAGTGAAGGGCAAACACCTGCATATGTTGAGACAGAAGTTGCACATTGTATTTCAGACCCTTAAAGAGCAGAAGGAAAGGCTGAAACTGAAATTATTGTGATGAGTTCAGCGGATCTGCAACGTAACAAGGAAAAGGGAATATTGAGGAAAAGTCCTCAAGTTGTTCCAGAGGAGGTTTAGATTAAATATTAGGTAAAATTTCTTCACAAAAAGGGTTGTCAAACATTAGAGCACACTGCTCAGGGAAGTGATGGAGTCATCATCACTGTGAGTGTCCAAAAACCATGTGGATTTGGCACTTGGGCACAAGGTTTAGTGGTGAACGTGGTGGTGGTGCTGGGTGGATGGTTAGGCTTGGTCTCAGAGGTCTTTTTCAACCTTAATGCTCTGTGATTCTATGAACTATTAGTGTGGAATTAGAGCCTCAAACATTCAGGGATAGCAGAGAAACATTGCAGGTGGCAACCGTGAAACAATGTCTGCAGTACCTCTGATCCTTGGTTTGGGCTGGAGGAACAGCAGGAAGGAAAAGAACCAACATCCTGCCCTGTGGGGCAAAAATGAGTTGGTGTGTGGGACTTTTTGATACTGTGATTTTTTTAATTTTTTTTTTCTTGAATGTGCAGAGAAACTTTAGTGCTTTGCTGCACTGGGTCTCTCAGACCTTTCAGAACTGCTGCTTGAGGGCTTCATTTCACTTCAGAGAGGCTGCTGTGGTGATGCAAGCAAGGAAATCACAGCTAAGCAGAGTGTAGCCACAATGACAGGATGGTCTTTATCCATTTCTCTCTATCAGTCATAGCCTGAGACATTAAACTCTATCCCAGGCTAAAAGAGCCTTCTCTTTGCTTTTAAAGATAAGGCTTGATGGCTTTGTAGAAATGTAAGGCTTGGAGATCCTTCAAAATATAGTTTACAGAAATGTTTCTTTGGCTTTACAACACTTCTGAAGTCAATCAAAGAACAGGACAGAGAAGACTGAAAGTCTGCATCCAGCTATTTTCTTGGAGTTACAGCTATTGATTACAATTGCTCTGACTACCAAACTATTTAATCTAATGAAATTGTTCTTAAGTGACACTATTGCAATTGAGATGGAAGTGTGTCCGACTTGGAAGGAAAATTTTAAAGTGTTGGAAGAGGCAATAGTTAGATTTCAGGGCACAAATGTGTTTGTTAGCACATATTCTGCACTGACTGTGTTGTGTTTAGCTGTACTCCTGTAGAAATTCTGCTATTTTACCAGGAGTGATGCAGAAGGAGAATAGTAGTTTTCCTACTATTTCTATGAGTGTTCTCCCATCCAATAAATTTGTATAGCCATTATGTCCTAAAGCTGAGTCAATAACAAATTATTTATTGGGAGGCAAATATAGCTCTCAAAGGCTCTTAGATAATTCTGTTACTTGTGGCTTAATATGAAGAAGGAGAGTTAATTATTTATACCATGCATGGGGTTCGCTAAATGAGAGCTGTGATTTGCAAGATGAGATGGAGTCATAAATTAAGGCTTTGTTAAAACTGTCCTTTACTCAAAGCTGAAAAGAAATGTACTTGTGGGATGGAGCAGTGATAGACACCACAGAAACCCAGCAGGTCAAACTGCTTCTGGAGAGCCTTCCATCACTCAGAGCTACTTATGCAAAGGGGCTGCACTTTATTCTGGGTTTCCACATGCCATTGTCCCACCCTAAATATAACACTATGTCTGGTTTTTGTCTCATTTCTAATCAAAAATTATCAGAGTTTTGGTTTACCTGCTGGAAGAACACGTGTGAGGACATTGGTGTGTCATGCCTGAACCTGACATGAAACCCAGAATCATTGTATTAATTCTGAGGTTTTATTCTTAATGTTCTTGTTTCTTTACTCATTTTTATCTGTCATTAGACCCAAAAAAAGATGGAGTATTTGTTTGCACAAAGTCTTATTTAGGCCACCATTTCGGATTAGATAATTTTGATTAATTTCTTCAGCTAGCAAATGTCTTCAGAGCTGGCGTTAGGGAAGGAACCTTTCTAGTCAGGGCAAAGATGCAAGAGAGAACATAGGACCACACAATGGTTTGGGTTGGAAGGGACCATAAAGTCCACCTAGTTGCAACCACTGCCATGGGCAGGAGCACCTTCCACAAGACCAGGTCGCTCATGATTGCACTCAGATATCCCTTCATCAATATTAAATTACGCTGTGATATTTCACTGCATTTTACTTGTGAAAGGACCTCTTTAGAAGTGGCTGAAGGCAGTTCTGCTGTTGTCCCCACCATGCTCCCTCTGAGCCCTGGGAAACACCTGGGAAACTCCTTCCCTGAAGCCCTGTTACTTCTCAAACTTATTTCATCTTCTTCCCTATTTACACCCTGAAATTCTGCCCCAGCCATCCTTTGTAGCTGCAGCCACCACGTCTTCCTTTGAAGCTCTTGGGTTACCTGTTGCCTCTTGTTGCTCAGACCTTCAGCCACTTCACACTTTTGTCGCAGCACTTAACTCTAAGTGTTAATTGATGGACTACAATCGAGGTGAGTGTCGGGCCTCATGGCTCGTGACAGGGAGAGGTTTGCTATTGTGCCACACAAAGGAATTCAGGTGACTGCTGGCTCCTCTCACTTTACACGAGAACAGCACCCGAGCTCTGGGAGACCTGCAGGTGAATTATTGATGGGGAGGTGGCCTGCTGGGGCACCTGCCTGGCTTGAGCAGCTCTTGGCATCCGAGCTCAGACAGGAAACGCTGGGAAGCAATTCAGGAACGAACAACCCTTTTAATAAATTGCAGACGAAAATCTCTTCGGCCAGTGAAAGGTTAAACAACGAGGCTGAGTGAGTCACTCCATCTCCCCTCCTTCCCTCCCTCCCTCCCTCCCTGCACTGCAAGTTTAATAAGCCCAAATCAAAACCATCTAGGCCTGGAGCTTTCTGAGATTTAAGACTTTAAAATGTGAAGCACCTCATTATATCTGCCTATTTTCAATAAAAAGGGAAGATAACTGGTGTCACGTCAATGTCTTATCAGTGGTATTTGTTTGACTTCTATTTCAAAAGTGCACTGCTTGCTTTTTCTGGTGCTGGAATCAAACTCTTCTGAATTGTACAGTATGAGAAGATATATCAGTTTTCAGCTAAGAACTCTAAAAAGGAGACCAGTCTGAGGTTCACTCTGCAGAAATAAAGAACTATTGTACAGTAGAGCGTATAACACTTGCAACATGGCCAATTGACTTCCTTCCTATTAATCAACTACTCTGTTTACCTTCTTATACAAACCATTTCAAAACCATTAAAACTAAGAGGATTAGCATCACATTTCTGGCAAAATGCACCTTAATTTCAGCAAATGCTACTTTCACTCTTTGAGGAGATCTAAAAAAAAAAAAAAAACCAAACTTGAAAGAAATGGATTCTTTATTGTGGCAAATTCACTGAAACAGGTATAAATTATATCTCCCATGTAAAAAAGGTGGAGGGAGGGGGGGTAAAAAGAGGGCTAGACGAATGCAATTCTCCCAATCCAACGAGAGAGAACTGCAGAAGGATTAAATTACCGAGAATGAAAAAATATCAAAGCAGTCCTGAAACATGAGTTAAGTCTTGACAATTTGAATCAATTGTTCCGTCCTGGCCATGTACGAGTAGTTCCTACTTTGGTAGCCTTGATTTCGGAAGCAGTGGGGAACGGTTCGCTTGGTCTGAAAATAATACTGCAGCCAAAAGTTCAAGGCCCAAAGTTCCCCTTTTCATATGCTCTGGGAATTCGTCTGGCACAGCCAAGTGGAGGCTCTCATGTCATTTATGCTGACTTAATTATATGTAACTTCCAGTCTTGATCACAAAAGTTTTGCGTAGAATTAAATGGGGGGAAATACTGTGCCCAATAAATTCCCGTCTCCTGTAAGCATGAACTCATAAAAGCACATTAAGTGGATATAATAAAAATTATATAAAAGAGAATATAATAGAAAAATTTACCCTTGGGTGCTGTTAAGAGAAATCCTCCATGTAGGGAAATAATTAGAAGAGAATTTAAGTATTTCCAGGAACTTGTCGTAGAGCATTCCATGGAATGAGAGAACACGGTGAAATCTCAATCCAAACAACCAATAAATCATACTAAACACCAATAATTCAGCACATAGTAAATAAAGTTGCCAAGGTTGCTTCAGACACCTCCAGGTAGGGCTGGCATACAGGGTGCAGGACAAGTAGAAATGCCACTCCCTGCAGAAACATCATCAAGAGACACTTTGGAGTGTCCCAGAATGGTAAAAAGGACACACAGGGTAGATTCAGGGGTCCAAATTTTGTGTAAAAGTACCAGAGTTTAAGCATATTAATTTATTTTAATGTTCCTTCCCTAATATTTTCTAGCAACAAATTTACTGAAATGTGTCCAGAGAAATGACTAAAATCCCTCTTGTAAGTAAAAAAAATTGCTAATTTAGAGCCCTTTAGCCAGTCCATGGCACTAAATTCTACATTTTTGCCATTTGCCCATAATAATGAAAAATAGCTTTTTTCTCCCATTTTCCTTTTACAGTTTGAGCCTGCTGAGCAGGGCAGAGAGTGAGAGATGCTATTCCACCTTCCCCATGCCATCCCTGAAAAAAAGATTGGCCAGCTGAAGGGAAGAATCCACAGAAAATATCGTTTTTTACTTTTGAGTAATAATAAAGAATATTAAAAGTACTTTAAAGCAATGCATTTTCAGGAGAGGAAACGTGTTGAAAACAAAATTTTTAAATAAATATTTTTATTTTAGCCTCTTTTTTTTCTATGTTTTAACTGTCTCTCCTTAAATCATGCTCAGAAATAAGACAACAGTTGACTTCAAAGGAAAGCTGCAGCTTGATGGTAGAAGACACCAGCTGAAATTCCAAAGAGTTTTTAAAGCCCTTCTGGTTATCATCCCAGTTTTCCACCCAGTGCAGCTCAGATAACTAATATATGGGTATTGCTCTGTGATTGCTGGTTTGGGATCAGGCTTTTTTAAGGCATGTAATTTTTCAGACAGACCTTGAAGATCAGTCTCTGGGGTCTGATGCTGATGGTCCCTTCTCTCTGACAAGATAAATGATCCTTTATAACTCTTGTCATATCGTAGAGCTGGCACCAGGAAATTAGGATAAAACTTTTTTGCTGGCATTGCAGTGTTGTAGGTCTGCATGACTAAACTCCTCATTGCTGGAAAAAGCTTGGCTATGCCAGGGATTTTTTTGTTGAGCAAAGGACACAACATCACCAAATAATAGCTTGGAGGAGCCATCCTGTTGCTTCTGTATTTATGGCAAGGCATTAAAAATGAACAGCTCATTTCCCATAGCTAAAAAAATTAAAAAATCAACTACTGGGCTTGTTGATCAAAAATAAAAATTGTATCTAAACACAGAGTCTTAATTCTAATTTACTCTGAAGAATTTGAATAAAGTGTATAATTCCTATACTGGAATTTCTTCATTAAAAAAAAAAAATTAGAAAATAAAATGCCTAAATCTGCTAGGGAAAAGGCTTCTGATAACACATAGTTTTGGTTCATAGAATGGGTTGGAAGGACCTTTAAAGGTCATCTAGTCCAACCCTAATTATCAGAAAGCTTCCTGATCAGTGGTGCACAAAATACTTGCACAGAGGGCATGGAAATAACGTTTTCACACTGAGTAGGTTTCTTCTCATCACTGGGTTGTAACAAACAGTTCTTGAATACTGTTTTTCCATTGCAGTGAGAGCTATAGAAATGCTAGAAATACAATTGAGAAAAATAATTGTACACTCAGGAGGATGATAAGCAAAAAAACCAAATAGTGCAATGGTCCAAGCAGTGGTCCATGCCCAGCTCCAGGGCTCCAGTCCATCCTGTAGCTCTGGTGTGAAAATACTGAGGGTTTTACAAGCCCTGTCTTTTCAAAGCATCTACTTTCCAAGTCTTGAACTTCTTGCCACACTTTTCAGAAACACAGACTTAGAGCTGGAGCTTCTCCTTTTGCACAACCACAAAGAAAAAAAAATAAAAAGGTGGTCCTTTCCTAAATGTAACCGCCTTTCTTCTATAATAAAAGATAAAGTGCAGTAACCCAGTGCTGGATCACATCAGATGACATAACCCAGATAATGCTGTCAAAATGGGAGGCTTAACCCTGATACACAGAATGATATAAAGGTCTGGGTTTGAAAGGACATTAAGGTCATCTTGTTCCGCTCCCCTGCCATGGGCAGGGACACCTTGCACCAGACCAGGTTGCTCCAAGCTCTGTCCAACCCGGCCTTGGACACTCCCAGGGATGGGGCAGCCGCAGCTGCTCTGGGCAACCTGTGCCAGGGCCTCCCCACCCTCACAGGGAGCAGTTTCCTTCCCAATATCCCATCTAATCCTTCCTCTGTCAGTGTGAAGCCATTCCCACTCCAGGCTTGGAAATAGACTCTCTCTGTCTTTTTTGTGGGCTCCCTTCAGGCCCTGGAAGGCCACAGTCAGATCACCCCGAAGCCTTCTCTTCTCCAGGCTGAACAATCCCAGTCCTCTCAGCCTTTTCTCACCCCAGAGCTGCTCCAT
>JAYRBT010000178.1:32377770-32411392 GCA_036023395.1 Myiotriccus ornatus | reverse complement strand
TCACCCCGAAGCCTTCTCTTCTCCAGGCTGAACAATCCCAGTCCTCTCAGCCTTTTCTCACCCCAGAGCTGCTCCATCCTTCTGGTGACCTCCTCTGGACTCATTCCAGCAGCTCCATGTCCTTCCTGGAGTGCTGGGGACCCCAGAGCTGGGGGCAGCACTGCAGGTGAGGTCTCACCTGAGCAGAGCAGAGGGGCGAAATCACCTCCCGTGACGTGCTGGCCACGCTGTTTTTGGTGTCATGCTGGACCTGGCTTAGCTGCTGTGAGCACCCACCTGATCCCAGCCTGAGCTGTGACAGCAGGAGCTGCTTTAGAGACTCCGTGTTAGGCCCTGCGAGGTGTTTACAGCACAGCTGCAAGGTGGATATGAAGAAAGGGATAAACAAGCCCAGCCCAAAGCCTTGTTTTTGTCAGAAGAGTTAAAGGCCATTAAGCTCAGTCTTTTAAGCTGGCTAAGAGAAAGCCATGATAGATTCTGCAAGATATGCTGTATATTAAAAGGTTCCTGATTTTTTCGAAATGATAACCTGCTGAAGGAAATGATGTCCTCTGCCACAGTACCTGCTTGTCTAATTGCAAACCATGCAACCTTATCCCCCCAGAGATTTACAGATAAAAAACCCCACTGTCATCACCTCCACCCTCCCTGTCTCCACTCTCTCTGCACGGCAGGTAAGACAAGAAACAGGGACTGGGAGGTTTAAATGGCTGGAGTACATTTGAGACACGGGGCAATTACGAACACGGGCACGGACACGCGTGCGACAGGAATGTAACAACTTAGTGACAGGAGGCCTTTCAACCCAATACCAGTAAAACAAATAACAAATGTGACTTTGGAGGAACACGGGAGCCCTGAGTACTTCAATTAAAACAATCGATGTAAGTGCCCATCTGGATAAAGTTTTAGAAGTTATTTGTTTTAAAAAAATAGTAATAAGCAAGGTCCAAAATTCAATGTTTCCCCTGTTTTGGATGACAGTGCTTAACAGTGTGAGGAGGACCAGCATAACCATGAGCAAAGACTTGGTTTATACATTTCTCCTAACACTGCAAGAGGTTATTTTGATCCCTATGAAGGCTGAGTCAAACCCTGTTCTAGAGCTGATGCTTCTTTGTCCAAAGCAGATGCAGGGAGTTAAACTGCTAAGCTGTGCAGCTCTCTTGTAGGGAATGCAAATCTCAGAAAAGGATCTGAAAATGATGTCTACTAATGGTACAGCTGCACTGTTACTCTCACCCTTGCTGGTCATGGTCACTGCAGGTCACAGTTCCTTGATGCAGTCTTCCTATACTTAGGCCTGGATAGAAGGGGGCTGTTATTTCTGTGCTGAACTGATCATCTGCATGAATCTTTTGAAATGTTCTGGCACTTCTTAGTCCTCTCACTTCAGCTGTGACAACAGCAAATCCTCGTGGTCTTTTCCAGTTTGATTTAGCTGTTGTTTAAGCTTTCTTGGTAAAACCAGACTGGGTTTGAGCTGTGTTGCAGCCCCAGACAGCTAAAAACTGCAAAGTGTCAGGGGGAAAACTCAGGCCTTTTCTAAATTCTGCAGGTTGAAACTTCCACAAGCACAGAGTCCCCCTTTGCATTTTCCTTTTGGTATTTGCCCTCCTGCCCTCCAGGATTCCTGTCCTGGTTTATTTATCTCCATTTGAGCCATTCCCAAAACCTAAGAGAGAGAAAATCCTACACTGATTCAGTAGTCTCCTGCCTGGTTAATCCAGCTGATGTTGATGCTGGAGTTTGTCTGTGGGATTTTGGTGATGCTGCAGCCCAGACACCGACACGGGGAGGTTACTGCCCATTCAGTCTCCTGCAGAAACAATGAGTGATTAACTGCCCACAGCCCCCATTCTCCATCCCCCTGAGACAGGAGAGAGAGAAATCAGGAGTGAAGTTGAAGCAAAGGGTGAGGGGAAGGCATTTTTAAGAGTTGGTTTTATTTCCCATTACCCTACTCTAATATGATTGGTAATAAATTAAATTAATTTCCCCACTTGGAGTCTTAGGGAGTGTTTTGCCCATGACAGTAATCGGTGAGTCATCTGTCTCCATCCTTACCTCAACCCATGAGCCTTTCTTTATGTTTCCTCTCCCCTTATCAGCTGAGGAGGGCAGTGATGGAGTGGCTTGGGTGGGAATCTGGTGTCCAGCATGAGCACAGATGGCTCTGCCTCCCATTCCTCCCAGCCCTGGATGCCTCCCCTTGGCTGCACCATCAAGGCAGTTCTACATTCATTCCCTCCTTCCAGAGGAAGAATGGAGGAGCTGTAATAGGGGGTGAAGATCCAGCAGTCTCATGAAAGAGTGTATTAATTGAGCAAATTTTTATGGATGTGGAAGTCTAAATGACTTTTCTGCCTCTAGGCTCTCTGTGCAGGATTGTATATTCAGGTGAATGAAATATATGAGTCAGGCTGGGTGAACATTTAACAAAACTAAAATCTTTAGCTAAATTTGCCACCCCTGACCTCTACACACATTTATTTGGTCTCATTTTAGAAAACTGTAATTTTGCTGGGCCTAGAACCAGGTTAGGATGAGAGAGGGCAGAGAAAACTGGACAAGAGGAAAATGCCAATTTTTTTTTCTGCTGCCTCTTCCTCTCCTGCCCCATCCTGTAAAACACTTTTTCTAGGGTAATGGGCAAGGCAATCAAGAACTTGGCAGGGCTGGATAACTACACTTCCCCAAGCATCAGCTATGCAGACATGAAGAGCTAAACTTTTCTTCCAAACACAGACCTCGAGGAAGGTGTCTACAGACATAAGCAGTGGGAAGGTGTCTAACAGGATCAGGGTGCAGTGGTAGACCTGCCAGTGCTGAACTAATGGTTGGACTTGATAAATTTAGAGGGTTTTTCTAAGCTTAATTATTCTGTGATTCTATTATATGTGACTTTACACAACTCACTTCTGTCTTTTGCCTATCTCTTAGTTGTTTTAAATAAAATCTAATTGGGGACTGAGGTTCTCTGTAGCCCTGTAAAAAATGTGGCCCTCAGACATGAAAATAATGGGAAGTAAACCCACTTAAGTCCTAAAGCTTTATCAGCTCATTTCAGCTTTCTCCACATCCCAAAGAAATCAGACTCAGCAAACTGTAGGTGCCAGAAAAACAGAGACATCTGACCTGACTCATTTTCTGGGGAAAGAAACAAGACTAAATGTAGACAATTTCTCTGTGTGTTGCCCAAGAAGGTAAAAATCCTGTACAAGCCCTGACTTCCCAGGCAAAAGGCTAAGAGGGTAAGCTATTAACATTTGCAAATGTACACCTCCCTCGTTATCTTACAGCCAAGCTCTCCCAGGTCTATTTAGTATCATTTGAGAGTTCACTGAGATGAAAATAATGACAAAAAATACTGTGACAAGATAAAGTACAGTGCTATAAAAATTCTCTACAGTGCTATAAAAATTAGATTCTTAGCAGAAAAGAGAATGAAGAGGTAATTTAGTAAAAGTGATGGATGAACCTCGGAAGGTTCAGAATTTTAGTTCAGTGCAGTCGCTTATTCAAACCTGGGAAATTCAGGAGAATTGTCACCCACCCTGACAGCTGGTCCCCTCTGGTTCTCACCCACCTTAAAGCTGGCAATGAGAACACAAGAAACAAGAGGTGATTACAGCCTTTATCCTAACCGGATTCCTGGTGGTGGTTAAGCAACTCTTATTTGACCCAAGCTGGCTCTCACATTTCCTGCAGTACCTACATCTCTGTCAGGACAAACAGAGCCAGGTGTGTGGCAGGACTTGCACAACGTCTAAGATGGCCAAAAATATCACTTTTTGCATTTGTCTCACTTTCTGCAAGTAGCTTGATTAAAAATCCCTTTCGACTGGTTAGCAGGTTAGTAGCAAAAACAGAGAATACTTTGGTAGTGACACAATTGTCTGACATTGAGATATAAAAG
Source organism: Myiotriccus ornatus (assembly GCA_036023395.1). Classification (NCBI taxonomy): domain Eukaryota; kingdom Metazoa; phylum Chordata; class Aves; order Passeriformes; family Tyrannidae; genus Myiotriccus; species Myiotriccus ornatus. The sequence goes on along the minus strand of JAYRBT010000178.1, from coordinate 32,407,473 downwards.
TAATTCCTGTTGATCTTCAGATGTCAAAGTGCTAGGAGCTAAATATCTTTATGGCCACTTTATAGCTGGAGAAAAATGAGCCCTAGAGAAATGAAATAATGAACCATGGTCACCACGAGACTGGATGATACAAACAGGAATAAACCTCAGATCTACCAAACCCAGGACTCTGTTTTCATAAGGGATGCTGTACCTATTTTATTGCACGACAGGCAGTGTTTCCAAAATATGACCATATTTTTCCTAGGACTTTGTATGAGCAGAAGACCATGAAGTGGGACTTTGGAGTTACACAACCACACACATCTATTGGCTGAACTACTCATGCCAAAAGTTACATAAATGCTGTGAAATAAAACTACTTCAATACTTCACTGAGCTTTTGCCTGACAAAGGACCTTTGCCTCTAAGCAATTAAAATTTGACATCTGTCTCCCCAAGGCCAAATTTCCAGTAATGCAATTGTTCTGAATTTCTTATTGCCTTTAAAAAAAGTAATATATATATATAGTTATATGTCTATATATATCTCAGTCTGGTCTTGTAGAAACTGGTTGAGTTGGGTGTCTCTTGTACACACCTGGCCACTGAGAGGCTTTGCAGCTTCACAGTGCAGGTAAAAGGTAGGGTTTGTTCAGACAGCTGGATGTAACAGATGTAAAGCGTGTAGAGCTGAACCTGAAACCACAACACTCTTCACGTGGGATGATTGCAGTTTGCTGTGAGCACTCAGCAGCCTTTTTTTTTCCTTTAGGCAAACACTGTGCTCTGCCCAGCTGGCTGTACATGCAAAATAATACCTTGCTGTTTCTCACAGAGTCAGTAAACCATGACTGTAAGGAATTTTATTGGTTACAGACTTTAAAACATAACCCTTGTTGACTCTTGTTAACTGTGTTTTAGTTTACCGTTGTTAAAGAAGTATTACATGTGTTATTTATGTAATATTACATACATGAAGTTATGTATGGAATATGTTTAATATGTTTCCTTAACTAGGATGGAAAGAAACCAGATGATTCCTGGACAGGACTTTCTTTGCCCTGATGCTCTCTGAATTTTTTCCCCCTCAAGATGTCCTGAGCCAAGCGAGCTCTCCTCGTCCCCACCTCCTCTCACTGCCCCTTCAGAGAATGTTCTTTCTTTTTGTCATTTCCCCCTCACACTTTTCTGATAGGACACGTTATTTATGGACTGTGATCTACTGTATTTTTGAATTGATTTTGTGTTCAGATATTGTAAAGCATTTTTGTGGACCAGTACCTCAGGGTGATATATTTTTTTTCTTTACTGATGTTCTGACTTACCTTTTTCTCCCTGAGTTTCCCATCCCTTTTCCTTTTGTTTTCCTATTCTTCCAGAGTGGACTGGAATATTCAACCAAACTCCTCAGGAAATAAAGCCTTATTAGAAAATGATAAGAACTAAAGTGCATTCATTTTCATGAGACAATTATATTAATTTGCTTATGGCCAGTAATAAAGAATGAGAAAAGCTTTTCATTTTATGTTTCTCCTGTGTACTTTTTTTCTTCCCTTTGGTCTCACTGGCATGTAATTTCATTTCAAAGCCCTCTGCTAAGAGCTCACAGGATTTCTATGCACATGCTGGTGGCAAACACCAGGAAGGTGGAGACGGATGGCTCTTCATCTGCACTTCCACTGTTCCCACCAGGAAAAACCTCCCATGACAAAGAGTTGGTTGGTGAGTTGGTTGGTGATATAAAGTTGGAAGCTGGAGAAGGGGAAGAGACAACAGTGTATTTGAGTAGAAGGAGGGACCTGTGAGAGAAGGTGAATGGGACAGTGGGAAACTATCCACCACTGGATCCATGTTTGAAGCAAACAATAAGGTGTCATTGCTCTGGTGTAAATAAAAGTTTCTTCAGTTTGTGCAATACTGTTGACAGACTGACATAAATAGCATGTGGAAGAGCTGGACTTAGGCAATATATTCCCATTATGCCAGTAATCAAATTAGAAAAATCATCACGTTTTGGTTTCCCATGGCTATGAGCTGATAATGATGTTTTGGGCTTGGTGGTCTTCCACAGCATGAGTCAAGCATTGAGCCTCCTGTTAGAAGAGTACAGCCCTTTCACAGATAAGGCAGGTGACAGCAATTTTAGGACCTATAATGTAAAAATCAGATGGCATAACATGTTAGAGAGATTGTCTTGATTCGTTTCTTGTGATCAGAACTGCCATTGACCTATTACTCACACGTTGGAAAGCATTTATTAAGAAGGGTTTCAGGTAAACATACGGGGATTTCAGCTGTTGGTGGAATCAGAAAACAAGATTATACTTCAGGAAACTGATAATCTGCTTTAAAACACCCGAGCACAGAAGACACAGGAGGAGAGGTTGTCTTTACAGTGCTGCTTCAGCACCAGAATTATTTCCTCCTCACACCTTGCATTTCTCATTCAAAGCATCATTAAAGACATTCAAACTGTACATTTTGCCGTAGCCAAGAGGCAAAATCTCAGAGATCTGCTGTTGATGCCTTTTATTAATAAGGAATGGCAATGGTAAGTGGCCCATTCAGCAGGATGAAGATGGGTAACTACTGTTCCTGCCTCATCACAAGGACTTCTGGAAGGTGCCAGTTCCTCCACTACTTCTCAGTGAGAACGAATGAAGATGTGGAAAATAATAATAATAATAATAATAATAATAAAAAATAGGTATTGACAGTCTTGTAGATGGATCAAATATTTGAGAAGCAGAGTATGTATACATCCTGATGCTCTCCAGAGGGAATCACAAGCTAGCATGGTTATATTTCTCTGATATTTGTTCTGCCTGACTCAAAGCTGGTGGGGATGGCTCTCCACAGCCCTGCTTGGACCCATGCAGATAAATATATAAACATCTAATTTCTAGGTCACTTTTCTTTGAGTGTCTCAAGACTCTTTTGGGTCCTAAATTACTCCCACAAACAGACCTGACAAGTCTGTGTCTCATCTAGGAGCTGAACTCTGGGTCTGGTCTGACTGCTGTAATCTTTCTCTTCAGAGGAAGCCTCGTACCCTCATCCACACAGATCACAAAATCACAGAGTCACAGAATAGGCTGAGTTGGAAGGGACCCACGAGAATCATTCACTCCAACTCCTGGCCCTGCACAGGCCCATCCCCAAGAGACACACCCAGTGCCCCAGAGGATCATCCAAACACTCCTTGAGCTCTGTCAGTCTTGGTGCTGTGCCCACTGCCCTGGGGTCAGTGCCCAGCCACCCTCTGGGAGAAGAATCTTTTCTAGTATCCAACCTAAACCTGTCCTGACACAACTTCAGGCCATTCCCTGGTGTCCTATCACTGGTCCCCACAGAGCAGAGATCAGTGCCTGTCCCTCCTCTTCCCCCCAGAGGAAGCTGTAACTGCAAGTGTCCCCTCAGTCTCCTCTTCTCCAGGCCGATGGAGATGATGTTGTAAAGTCTTTCTGTTCTCAGGATTTGAAGATGAAGATTAGCAGTTAATCTGGACAGACAGTGTGGATTTTTTTACTCCTGTGGCTGCATGTTGCTACTCCTGAGCAGGCAGTTCTGCGCAGTCCTTGGAGTTCCGTATCAGCTGCAGCGCCAGTTGAAGGGTGGGCTGGGTGCACAGCGAGCGCCGAGAACAGAGACCGCACTTTTTACCCCAGGATTTTTATCATTTTACCAGGTCCTATTTATTTTCAAGCGTCTGTTCAACCTTTCATGCAAGATGAAAACATTAGCTTCAGCTGCTTTCTACCTGAGCACTGGAGGAGCTCAGGCCGATACCCACATCAAAGCGCTCCGCATATTTATCATTCCTGATTCCGTAATAAGCAGCGGCGTCTGACAGATGCACAAAAGCACCACAGTTTCCACTTGGACCTTACAATGGCAGCAAATGACTTCAAACTAGGATTAAAGACTCACTCAGGAAATACTGAGCATTTTCCTTACTGAATAATTACGATCTCCTTGCAACTTGCATTGTTGGCAGTGCCACACCGCATTCAGCAGCTCGGGAGTACAGAGCATGGTTTGGGAGCTGCTGCTGCTGCTGCAGAACTCAGGTTGGTTTTAGTGGGAACAGGAATGCACCTATAATTCTTCTCCAGCACTTTATCAAGTGACACATAATCAGTCTGGTTTAGAATTTTTCAGACATGATAGAGATGTATTTCCTCTCGGGCAAGCCCTCTTCTTATTCTGAGGAATAAGTCACTTTTTCATTTACGAGAAAGCAAATCTTGCTTTGCAGTTAAAGCTTATGTTTAAGAGAAAAAAACATACCATAAATATAGCCAAAAAAAAAATAAATCAAAAGAATCTGAATTCAGCTACAAGGATGCAATTCCTCAGTAGCTTGTCTCAGGAATAACTTGTATCACTGACATCCTCAAAAGGAAGTAAGAATATGTAACTTGGCACTGTTTAATACATAGAAAAAGCTGTTAAAAGAACATTATCCAGCCTGCTGAGAGAGACACCTAATCACCCTTACAAGTGTGTCAGATGCCATTATTTTTTCCTACCATTTTTGAACCATTACATACATTTTTTATTGAATGTACTGCCTTATGCTACGTAGGAAAACAACAGCGTTGGCCACAAGCTTCAAACACATTCAATGACAAGAAAATCCAAAGCTTACTGGGAAATTGCAATTCCATTATGGAAGATTTCCATATAGGCAGAGACATTATCTGTTTTACTCAAAGTAGTAGAATGTAGACACATACTCATTTCAAAAGACAATTAAAACCACTTTAATTAACATTGACTAAGATTTTTAGTGGGTTTTGTAAGTAATAATTTCATTTAAGGTTTCCAGATTTTGGCATAGATGCTTTACAAAGAAATTAGTTTGTTTAAAATACGTTTTCCACTCGATTATGGGATTTGGCTGAAATAAAGTACTTTGGAATACTTACAGCATCTTTAATAGTGAATAGTAATCTCTTCACTAGTATGCTGTAGTTGCTTGCTTTGGATTGTAGTTTGGATGTATCCACAAATCAGTAAAATGATAGAATAGAGTCTCTAAATTGATCTTTTTAAGGCATAATTTGCATTATGGGCTCATGCCTTGTGAAATTTATCTTAAACAATAGCATATCAGTATTAGCATGCTCAATTATAGATCTTCCTACAAAACCACAGTTAGTATGAGTCCCTAAAGGCTGAAATGGTTCTTTTCCAGAAAGCTGTATATTTTTATGTTTAAATAATCCATAAAGACTGTCCCTGTTGAGAAGTTCCAAAAGACTGTTCTGAATGCTTCATTGCAGGGCTTCAGGCTGTAGGATATAATGCAAATCCTGACAGTTGTGCAGCAGGTCCCATTTTCAGCTCTGGATGACCTTTTTTGGGTTTCACTTTGACTGCCAGAGTGTGATTTACCTTTCCTTTTATGACACGGCCCCAAGTCCCTTAGTCTAATCTCAGCGAAGGACTTGAACTTATTCAAGGAGCAGCTCTCAGGAAGACCTGGACATCAGAGGGTGGGGCAGGTTGGTGGCCAGAGCTGGGACACAGTGACCATCTTCAGCAGAGACCAGCACATTTTCATTGCAGTTATTTGCAGATATTGGTCGAATGGACAGAGCCTACAGGTGATGCTTTGCCCTGTGCTGCAAAAAACGGGGTATTGATAAAATATAGTGCTCTGTTTTGGGGCAAGAATGTAACATCTGGACAGCATGTGCACGTGGACACAAGTTGCTCCATAGAAATATCACTTAAAAATAAAGCAGTTTCATACAAAATTCATGGAATCACAGAATAGTTTGATTTGGAAGGGACCATAAAAACCATCTAGTTCCCACTCCGTGCCATGGCCTGGAACACCTTCCACTAGCCCAGGTTGCTCCAAGCCCTGTCCAACCCGGCCTTGGACACTTCCAGGGATGGGGCAGCCACAGCTTCTCTGGGCAACCTGTGCCAGGGCCTCCCCACCCTCACAGGGAAGAATTTCCTCCCAATATCCTACCCTCTGGCAGTGGGAAGACATTCCCCTTTGTCCTGTCCCTCCATCCCTTGTCCCAAGTCTCTCTCCAGCTGTCCTGGATCCCCTTTAGGCACTGGAAGGGTCTCTAAGTCTTTCCAGAGCCTTCTCTTCTCTAGGTGAGCACCCCCAGCTCTCCCAGCCTGTCTCCAGAGCAGAAGTGTCCCAGCCCTCAGAGCATCTTCGTGGCCTCCTCTGGAATTGCTCCAGCAGGTCCATGTTCCTCTTACATTGGAGGCCCAGAGCTGGATACAGTTTGAGGGGGGATCTCACCAGAGCAGTGTAGAGGGGGAGAATCATCTCCCTTGACCTGCTGGTCATTCTGCTTTTGATGCAGCCCAGGACATGGTACAAAATTAAAATTAAAATTAAGCACATTCATACTGAGACTTCTATGGGTCAACTTGTGCCCATGTGCTTAAAATTAAGCACATACTGAAGTTTTCTGTCGTTTGGGTCATGATGACTTGCTCAAGGTTAAAGAAAAATTTGTCACCAGGGTTCAGTTGGACTCAAACCGTGGGGACCAGCTGCAGTCCCCACCCTCCTGCCCACCCTTTCCCTCCAACACAGGGCAACTGGAAGCAGAGAGTCATCTGCTGCATTTGGTAATTATTGTCCCCAGGTTGGGGTTTTTTTCTGATAGACTTAAACAGTAATGGAAGAGTTCATAACAGCTCTTGATAGCTGCTGCTTGTTATCTTTTGCTGTGAGTTCTTCCTAACTTGCTTTAAATTTGCAGTTCTAAACAATTCTCTACCATGTTTCCAAATTCCGAGCCGACTTTAAATTATTAAGGAGGAGTTTTTGAAATATCTTATCTTGACGTGTATCTCCTGAGCCAAATGACCTCAGGCACTGTTCCTAATTAATTTCATGGAGGGGGAAAAAAAAAAAAAAAGAAAAGCTGGCAATAGGTACTGGCAGTGACCCTTCCCAGAGTCCTCCAGACTGCACTGGGCTGCTCCCTGCTTGGAGATGCATGAGAGGAAGGACAGGGATTCATCTCCACATGCCACCACTCTCCATGCCAGTGGCAGAGCTTGGATACTTTGCTCCATCTGATGCCAGGACCAAAGGCAACACCACCATTCCCAAACACTCACTGGGGCAATAACCAAACGTGAAATAAGAAGCCCCTTTTTTAACATTAAAAGCCCCTGAAACAAAGAGTCTTTTTTTTTATTCTTTCTTTCTTTTTTTTTTCTTTTTTAAACAATATATTCTGAGAGAATGAGAGATTAAGTATGAGGAGTCACTTCCAATCAGAAAGCCACCATTTAATTACAACACACAGGAAATTACAGAGTGAATGGCCGGGACAGTGATAAGAGACTGACACCGGAGGATGACAGGTACTGAAATCCGACCACTTCATCACAAAGCTACTTATCACAAGAGCCTGTCTGGAAGGCTGACAATCTGATTGTACTGTCAACTCAATTCATAATTAATATATTTATCAAATTAATTACTGAAAAAATCTCACTGGTGCTCACCATAAAACAGTGGCTAAATTCATTGCCTGTTGGCTTCGTTTACTGCTAATAACTGTGCTGTCAGTTTAATGAGGGCAGTGAGTGGGCCCTGTTTTAGCTGCATGACAGACAAATTGCCCTCTTATATAGAATGATACAGAGAATTTAAGAGAAGAAAAGAAATATGTCATTGTTTGGTGACAGCCACAATCGGAGCCTTGTCTCGGAAACTTAGCATCAGCTCAAACATACATGAAAGGGAGGTTGGGAATTCCTTTGTCAGCTAAATAAATACTTTATGAAATCCTGACTGATCCCTTCGTCTGAAATGACCTCGCGGCACCGCGTGGAGCTTTCAGTAATTCCCTGTTTATTCCAAAGACCTGACAGGAGCTGGTTGTTTGACAGGAGGCAGGAATTTTGGTGCCGCCTGTGCCGTGCTGGTCGCGGCGCTGATTCACGCCTGCCTGGGGGAGCAGGAGGCCCAGGGAACGGCAGGGATGGAGCTGCGGGTGTTGCACAGCCGGGTGATGCACGGAAGGGGCACCATCCCACGCTCATCCAGCAGTGGTGGCCACCACTCTGCTGTAACTTGGACGCAGGACTTATTACGCTTAATTACCGCGCATGAGCTAATTGAGGTAAACCCCAGATCTGGTGAACATTTCAGACTTGCTCCATCCCTTTGCCAAACAGGACTTTGATGCCGAGAGAGTGGTCCCTGCCTCCTGGAAATGGAAGCTGCTTCCTTGGGTGAGCAGTACTGGGGCTAAGTGGCCCCTCAGCAGCAAAATTCCCAGTTATTAGGTCAGATCCTAACTGGATGAAATGGGATTTCACGCACGTCATTTCAATTTGTTCAGCTCAGCCTGTGGAAGCTGCGCTGCAGAGTAACAGGGCAAATGCACCAAGGAATGAATAATTAACAGCAAAAGTCAGAAGAAAGTTAGGGTATTTTTCTTTAATGACTATTAAATCAAGTTGTCAGTTCTGCAAGGTCAGAAAACCCAGTTTAATCTGGGATGATCCTCTCTACGTGGTGAGAGAAAGCCACAACCATGGAGTGTGTACATTTACCCCCTAAGTCAAAATCCTGTGCCCTGAGAAGCACTTTGTTGATCTAGTGGCTTGATAAAAGTTTGTTTGTTCTGAATTACAATATATAAACAGTATTTAACTAAAGACCAGATAATTTAGACTGGGTTTACCTAGATTTTAGAAACCTAGTGTTTCTTGTTTAATGAAGGATTTTGAATAAAATGTGAAGAAGTGGTAACACGATGTGATTCTACTGCACAGAGGTTAAGTGATAAAGTTAATGCTGTGAAAAATCACTGTAGCAAGAATTCACATTAAAATCTAATATGTGTTATAAAGAATATAAACAGCAATGATCACTGGGGAAAATTGCTTGTGGGAGAAGAAAATCCTTGCAGGTTACTAATTATGCACAGTATATTCAAATCTTTATCATTTTGTCTTTGCAAAAGAATTAAGATTCTTAAATGTACAGAGAAGGACCCTGAGATGTTTGAAAGGTTATTTTATAGTGGGAGGAATTTCAGACTGTTTCCTGGCAGTGTCCTAATTATGTGTGATTGGCTCAAATAGAAAAATAAAACAGTGGATATGGTTGACAACTGTGACAATCAGACCTAAAAAATATATATATTCAGCACTGCAAGCATGTTGCCTTTGTGTGTGTGCACGTGTAGATGTATATTTTGTCCTTACGTTATTTTCATGAGTCATCTGCCTATTCTGCAATGCTGCCCTTGGTGTTGTCACCAGAATTTTATGTTTTCTGCCTGTCATCGACCCCAGAGATTCCAATGAGGACCCTGCTATGGAGACACAACCAGCAAAACTGCTGGGCTTGAGCCGCATTGTGACGAATACCGCGGTATAAAACTGAGCCCTGTTATTTCTCTTTCATCTGGGTCATACCTAGATCACAGACTGAGATTACCACTGCTGGCTGCTGCCCTGTCTGCCCCCCTTCCCAGCTGTTAATCCCAGCTCTGTGCTCTCCATCCCCAGAGTCTGTTCCCCCTCCCGGACGTCACCTTGCCCGGCTGCCTCAATGTTTCCCCTTGTCTGTCCGTGCCAGCAGCAGCAGGGCAGCAAACACAGCCCAGTAATTACACAGATACTCTCTGCTCTGCTTGGCAGAAAGAGGATTGCACTCCTGAGATCCAGGGAGCTGCTGGCACTGATGACTGGAAGCGTGGGGAGCTCTGGATCACCGGCGTGCCATCCTGGGAGCCGTGACCCCCAGCACTTTGGGCCTGGGACAATCTCACCTTGCTTTGCCTGCTTGGGAAATAAAAATCCCCCTCTTTCCCCAGCCTGGCAGCTGTTGTCATATGTTTTGCTTGGATTAACGTTTGCAAAGCCTTAGGAAGTGCTGGTGATCTGCAGGAATAGGTGCTTTCATTTTGGTTTAGCACCTGATTTATCGGGGTAACTACCCAGCGTCTGAATTAATAAAGATAAAAGTGCAATTGTGTCAGTGCCGGGCAACGCTTGAGAAATAAAAGGCAAGGCTCAGTTTGCAGCATTCATCCCTGAGGGACAAGAGTATGTCTGCAGAGAATGAACTCAGCTAGAAAGCCTGTCCACAAATAATAAAAATTATCAACTCCTTAGAGTTATCTTATCCAGTCATCTCCTGTGAAACATTTGGATCAGATATCCCTTACCTGAGTTATTTTATTTGGCATATAGCACTTTAGGCAAGATTTTCAGGAGGCAAATAGGAAATGAGAGTTGGAAAACATTAATTAAATGTGAATACAACAGCTTAATGGGTTTTATCTTCAGATGAACTGGAGATGACTCTTTGCCATTCACTTCTTAAAACTGCAAGAAGAGATAAACGAAATGTAGCAAGAAAAGTCGACCAGGGAAAAGATGAAAGATTTGGTAGATTGACAAGACCAAAGTAATTTGATTTGTATTCAGGCTGGACCATTTCACAAATTTCACATATTGCTGCCTTATGGCTGCATATCAAAGGCAGGTAAAAGGACACTTGATTCTCGCACCTGCTACTTTTAAAACTAAAATCATCCTTTTTAAATGTCCTTTTAGAAATAGTTTTTCCTGCCAGCTGTACAGGGTCCTCTCTCCATACAAAAGGTTTCTTCATGTCCCCAGTGAAATGACCAGCTTTGGTTCAAACTAATGTTAGTTTGGAATAGTTTATTCTGATATTTGACGGACATAACCGGAAAAGACAAAGACAGTTTTTCTGAAAAGTTCTAACAGGCTGAAAGTAAAGGTCAACGATTTTTCAGTTCAGGTCGTTCAGAATATATTGCACTTAAAATGTACTTTTATTTAATTTTTTTTTCCTCTTTATAGTTCAAGTTGTATTTGCCACTCCCAGCCAACTTTTCTGTAGCTCAGTATCCTGGGAAAAACCTTGTACTTCTCAATACTTGCAGAAAATGTTTTCACTTTATACAAGCAAACAGTCAAGTTGATGAGAAAAAAAGGGCAATTTTTTAGCCACAATGTGCTTTTAAAATAGCAAATAGTCATTTTTGTCTGGGTGTATGTGCATGTACAGATGCTCAGCATCTGTGTGCAGATTTAACTACATTGCTTCTCTCATTTCCTTGCATACGTGGAACAACCCATATCTTTGGACTGCTGTTACTTGTGCCTGAGGATTACACCTGCTTATCATCTAAGACCCAGTGATATCCTGAGTGTTCAGCTTTTTGCTCTGTAAATTGGACAATGCTGAGAAGTGCCATGGATTTTTGTTTGTTTTTTTCACATTGTCTGGACAAGAAGAGAACACAAATAAACGGAAAACAATATCAGAGCGTGTTTGCACCTTACTTGAAATGTTCCTGGAGTGGCAACAATTATTGTCAGTGGCCTGGCATAACTAGACAACAAGAAAAAGCTTTTAAATCGTGTCCGTTTAAGCTGCCACTTTTGTACCGTGTATATTTTGAATTAGAAGTTACTGACACAAAGCTGGGATCTGTTTCCACCACGGATTCACATCCCACCCCAGGAGGGCACAGCACCACCACTCTTCCTCCCCTGCTGATGCAAGGACATGCAGTTGGGGACAGTTATCTATAGATGGCAATCTTCTTCTGAGCACAGAGCTGAGGTGAAACCAGCAGCTCTTCTTCCAGAACAAAAATAAAACACATCTCTATGCACATATTTACAAGTACTGAAAAGAAGTCTTTCACCCTGGGCTCGTAAAGGGTGCTTTGCAACAGGGCTCCAGGCTTGATTTCGGTCCAGAGGGACTGCTTTGCTAGTAACTAGTCCTGTGTAACAGCAGGAAATTATTAATGTCTGCTAAACTGCCCAGTTATGGTATCATGTGAAATGCTGGACTGAGTTCTGTGCTGAACTGGGCAAAGCAGTATCATTTCTACAGTGTGTGGTCATGTGAATTGCAGCAGAGTATTGGGTCTCACAGTTTACAGTTTTTTAAAATACTGGAACATTCTTCCTATTTTTTTAATGGTTTTGTTAGAGAAAAAAAAAAGTGGTGCCATTTCTCTGGAAGGTGTGATGAAAACGATGCTCTGGCATTCACTTTACCTCCCCTCACCTTAAACCTCTTCAGCAGAAGATAAAGGGAAGGATACAGAACTCCTCCTTCCCCAAAAGAAGAGATGTTTTGCACTTTTCTCTGTAGGACACAGGGGAGAACACCATGGGATGGATGGTGAGCATCCCACTGCTTCTCCAGAGATTTGAGAAAGGTTCCTGGATGCACGAACCTGTCTATAGTAAGAGAATAAGTGTCTGTTAATAGTGACAGTGGGGTTCACAGTGGAACTGGGGACAGAATCAGTTTGCCTCTGTATCCTAGACATCTTTCCACAGGCAGATCTCCAAGGGTTTTTACCCGAGAAAACACAGAGCCAACCACTGCAGGAATCCAGTCAAAGGCTGGGCTTTTATACTGAAGTTGATTTTATATCAAAGAGCATGCTGTGGTGATAATATGCTTAATGGAGATGCCACAGACATCTCAAAGAGATTGTGATGTGTGTTTGAGATTGTTATGGCCTTCATTTAGCTCTAGACCTGGGCTCATCCTGATAGATATGGAATAACCAGCATGGACAATAGTATATGTTATAGCTGGAAGTGCTGTTCAATGAAGCCCCCTTCAGCTGGTAGGCCGGGAATACAAAATACATTAAATTACCACAAAACTTGTCAGTTAAATGCACAAGTTCTCACACGACTGAAAGATGAGAGTGGCATTATTCTCGAGCTACCAAAATACCTTTGGTATGACCCTGCACAGCGTTTTACTCATTTAACACGTACTGAGGAGCTGCTGCGCCGTCTGTTTTGAAACAAGTCCCAGAGTAGCCCATTTATTTAGAATTCACGAGCTAACACTTTCAGAGCCCACTTCTGATAACTTGCAAAATCTAAAACTCCTCATTAAATGCCAGATAAATTGACTGGCCTGAGGGCAGGATGGGTGAATGGAATACGTGAGCATGAGTCCAGTTTCCTGTAATTAATGAGATCTGAATAAGCAGAACCAATCCAGCCTGAGCGAGAATAAAATTACTGCACCCAGCAAAGTTCAGATAAGAAATATGTGAACTTTGAAGTAGCTGGACACAAATCAAGATGTTGAGTTTTTATAAAAACCTTTATAAGCTTCAAAATCTGGCTCACAGTATGTCTTCTTTTCTTTTTTTTCCCCTGTGGGCTGGCAATTTAAGATGAAGAGGGTACTATCTTTCAGGGGCCCCAGTTCAGAAGGGTTTCTGATGTGCTTCATTTTAGGTACATAAATAATTCTCTCTCTGTTCAGCAGACATTTAAACAAAAACTCTTGTCCCACTCTGTTCAGCCAGATGTAAGAATGCATTTCAGTTTAAGGTAAAACATTGAAAAATAGTGGGTTTGAGAACTTGGGTATCTTAGTCAAATCACTGAATTTCTTTACTTTCATGGAAATCTTCTTGAACACTGGAGTCAGGAAGCTTTTACAAAGTTCACTGTGTCCAAAATTCCTGAGAAACATTCCTCTGCTGTACTGGCCTACTCTGGGAAGCAACCAAGGAAGACTCATTCGTAGGAGAGGAGGAGAAGCCCAGTGTAAGAATATACTCTGCAGTGGCAAGTAACCATCTCAGCCTGGCTAGGTCAGCGTGGAAATGGAAATTCACAGCCCTGCCTCCATTTCTTCTTCTCCAAAATAACAACTGTAGCAAATGTCTGCTGCCCCTGGCAGGGAACGGGGGATTTTTGAATTTCAAGCTCTTTTTTCAGGAAAACTGTTCAAAATACTGTATCACTTAAAGAGGTTGTATGAAACACAACCGTTCTAGGTTAAAATACCTGGTGTTTATGTATTTTATACATTGGTCAAGTTAAATTTCACTCCCTGCAGTGTCATAGTTCTCTTCTTGATACTTAAACACTGCCATAAAGTATAATCGTAGCTCAGAGAAAATTGTGGACTGGAATAAAGGGTTTAAAAGAGTTTGTCTTTTGAAGTTTTTCTTTTCAAGCAGCAATGAAATTCGTGCTTGTTGGAGGAGGGCAGAAAAATCGTCTGAAACTTTGCTCGGGGGAAAATCCGAGAGTAACTTAAATACAGCTTTAAAGAAATCAGGTTTTCTCTGAAAAGCACTTTCTCAAGAGACTATGGTCAACTTCAAGGGTGCCTTTATCAGACATTCCAGTGGGGAAAAAACAGGAAGAAGAGCTGAACGCCCAAGGTAACACAATAGGAGTCTGCAGCAGTCACAGGAGTATCGGTTACAATAAGCCAAGCTGTGCAACAAGGAGATTAAGATGTGGATTACTGACCACTTACTATGTGTCATAAAGAAAAGAATAGTTTCAGATGCCAGCTTGACTTAATCTGGGACCGGCGGCCTTTCCGTGAAAGGATTAATGGGCACTTCTTTCCACCCAGGCATTTTTAAAGGGTTTGTCATAATAAAGATTGAGGGGAGCAAAAAGTAATGACAGAAATTTCAGCATGAACTATTAAAGGATTTGATAACAAATTATCCATTCCAGAGTCCAGCCAAACAGCCATCAGCTGTATGCCTTGCTTCATTAAGGCAGCATTGTATTCCAATGAAATTAGCTGTGGCAGTGATAGGGGCCCTTCAATCAGGTTCTGTAAACATGAAATCAGCTCCAAGTGGGCATTGATTTGGAGTGTGAGTCTAAGAGAGTATTTGTTTCTTTACCAGGGGTTTGTGATGCCATCACCTCTATTTTCTTCCCCGCTTTCCTTGCTGCAGATGCAAGAAGTAACTAAACATGCCAAAATTATCTCCTCCTTTCCCTGCTGTGTGTTTTTATAGTTTGCATTTGTGGTGTAATTTGAAGGAAGGTTTTCACTACCCAAAAATTACAAGGAAAAATGGATATTCAATGAAACGAAGGAAATGCTCCTGAGAAAAAAGAATTACCAGAGAGTGGATGCTACGGATGACATTTTCCAGCAGGGACAGAAAAGCACGAAGACTCTGCACGTAGGTGAAGGGATGAGAGGAGAGTCTCACAAGGGCACATTCCAAATGTGAGATGCCACTCAGAGCAGTTTACTACACAGCTGACATCGAGGGAGGCGCCTCCAGATACCAGTCAGAGCACCAAGTGCGGTAGGAATATCTGTCCACTGAAAATGCTGTCCCATTCCCACACGACTTCCTTCTTTACTGGTGCAGTTGCTTTCTCTCTCTTCAGAAGTGAAAGGTGACATCTTCCTCTGAATTGAACTCTTTCTGCTCAGCTCAACACTGCACTTCAGTAAACTTTTATACAAGCTGCCATACACACTAAAGACTGAGCTCTGAAAGGATTTCCAGACTTCTGGAAATGCACATCTCCATCACAGGAGATGGGCCACCCTAACCTGCAGCTGTGTGATTTCTCCTTAAAATATAAACTCTTACTTTCCTAACACTGATGACCTCTGCAGAACAAACATTTTCTGTTATTAAATGCTTGTATCTCCTTCACAGAGTATCAGGCTGTTTTGCTTAACATGGTTCCGTGCCTTTCCAGGTCAGATTCCTAGAAAAACCAACAATTAGGAGTGTTGTCTTTGCTTTTTATATGTGCATATATCTGCCCCATTTGGTGCTAGTGAGTTTTAACACATCCTATTCCAGCAGACCAGAAATTTTGGGATTCATCAGACAATATTACTTATGATCATTCATGTATTTTGTCATTTTATGTGCCTGTAATTCATAGAAATATGGACGTTAAAAGACAGCAATTTTCCCACTTTTTTTGACAAGACAAAGGAAAAAATGGCAAGTAAAATATTCAGTGAAAGCTTCCCTCTGTTTTAAAAACAAGAATAACAAATAAACCCTGTAAATCTTAACAAAAAGCTTGTTCTGTATTAATTTTAAATTGTGCGAGACATTTGAATTAATCTTTACTGTACTTTCTTTATGCACATGGAGTTGATTTACTAATATGACTTTTACAGAGTAAGTTTTTAAAATTTTCTAAATTTCAAAATATCAGAGCTGTGCACCACATATTAATGTTTTTCCTCCTAAAATCACATAGGATATATTTAAAGAAATATCTTTGTAAACCTACATTTGCAACCCACATGCTATAAGGAGGAATTTTGCCTATTAATTGTGGCACTGGATTTTTGACTGGCAATTCTTTCTTACTTCCCACTTGTTTCAACAGCTTCCTAGGCAGTGGTTAATTCCATTTCTTCTGCAAAACAGGTTTTAATTGTGGGCATTTATGGCTTAGTATATTCTCAACAGCCAAATTCTTACAGACATAACCATTTAAATTGTCTTTCTCTCTGGGTTAAGAGGTTGCAGGGCAAATCTTTGGCAAAGGTGAGCTCCACGGACCATTTCCCAGGAAATCATCCAGTGCTGGTAAAAGGTACAAGAGGTTATCTTTCTTTAGTTACAGTTGCACTCAAAATTAGGAAATAAAACTGTTTTGATTATGGCACTGGTTAACATAATACCAAATTTTAGGAGCAGAAGCATTTTAACCCCTTTTCCAAGGTAGCTTTTGGGCCTTTGTGTAGTTTTATCAACAACGGGCTTGATGTCCTGTCCATGCACAACTGCACGTGCACAAATGCCAGAGTTTATCTACCTTAGTTCATTTACACAGAAAAACTGAGAGAAGAAGCCAGGCAACATTTAGAGAGCATCAGAAAATTAATGTATACATGTACATATACCATGTGTGTATATATACACACCCATTTATACTCTCACTGCAGCATCAGTTCAACAAAATAGATGAAGTGCTTGTGTGCTGACAACTGAGAAAGTTTTTCCTGATGGGAGCTGATGGAGGTGGAGGCAGCTGGAGCAGCTATTGCTAAACCTGGGAGATCGATACTGCTGAGGTTGGAATTGTTATTATACTGTAAGAGATCTTTCACCATAGCCAGGTCCTTATAAGATTAGAAAATAATACAAACAAATGCTGGATTTGTCATGTTTTTATCAGCCAGGAATTTGGTTGGATTTTCTCCAGCCCATTTATGATCAAAATTAACCCCCCCCCCATTTGGCCAGTTCATAAAAATGCTCTAACACACTCCTCTCCGACCTTTGGAAATGCCAATGTTAACTGGAGCACTCAGGGACATCTGAAGGAGATTCGTTTTCATGGGTTGACTTGCAGAAGGGCTCCCCTCCGTTTTTAGCAGTTTTCCCAATGTACACATGCAAACCAGCCCAGATCTCATCACGTGTCATTTAAAATGTACAGTTTTGTCCTTCCATCCTGCAGCGAACAAGCAAAACAACAAGCTCCTATTCAGAGGTAATTCCGAAGGCAGCTCCGCCGTGTCTCGCTGGCTGCTCCCTAACAAGCCTTTCATTCATTGCACTTCCATGCAGCTGAGCTGTTTCTACCTGAGCCAGTGTTACAGACCTTTAATCAAACAAATGTACAAGGAAGCTCAACTACTTAACTGCCCTGCTTGTTTCTGGGGGCTGAGATAGCCAAACCCAACAAAAAGAATTTTATTCCGCTCAAGACGAGTACATTTCCTTGCTGTTGTTCCCAACAAAGGGCAGCAGGTACAAATGGCCCCACTATCTGTGTCAGGGAGAAGTGGAGAGCAATTTGTTTCTATTAAACAGGATGGTTCTATTTTTTATTTTGTTGGCTTAGGCTCTCCGCAGCCTGTGCCAATCATGATCTTTAATCTGAACTGCCCTTGACCGTTTCTGCTATGCCACAGAAGAATTCTCCCTTTTTTTCTCTTTTCTTTTTTCCCCCCCCTCCTTCTTCTTGCACAGGTAATTGTGAGAAAGCAAGTGAAAGCCCTGGGGTATTGGATTCAAAACACAATCCTGCCATTCTCAGAAGCGTACAAAGAATAAACTTGAATGCGACATTGAGTCGTCCCAGACTGCACCTGCTGGTGATCTCCCATCCCCTCCAGTTCATGGTGGGGTCACCGCAGGCTCCGCTCTGCTCTGGTGGCAGGAGAGCTCCTGTGTTTTCAGTTCACAGTGAGATTAGATCTGCAGTGTTTGACCCATCTAATCTGGTTTTTGTTTGGCAAAGCAAGGAGAGCCGGGCACACGGTTAAATGCCCACAGCCCCTGGAGAAGGCTGCTGGTGTCTTTCAAGGACCACTGGCGTGGTGGCATTTTGAAAGGCTGTCGATTGGGGTTGGTATAATTTAATGTGACCTCAGCCTACAAGGCAAAACTTTTCTGTGTGTCTGCACACTGCCCTGCATACTCTCTTTTCAAGCATCCAAGAGGAAAACCCAGTATAATCTAACCCATGAGCAAGTTCTGAATCACATAGTGTTTCGTTTTGTTTTCTTTTTTTATTTGTTGGTTTGGTTTTGGTGGTAGGTTCCTCTGGATTTGAAACATGCCCTGAAAGCACAGATCAAAGTTGTTTTGCTCACTGTCTGAATTTCACTGCCTCATTTCCCTCCTTTGACATGAAGAGTTAAAATTGCCTGGTGGTCAGAAGACCACAAGCTCAAACGAGTTCTCAAGGCACCAGCCTTCTCACAGGAAATATTGCTGAACAGGGAGCCGTGTCATACTGCCAAGATTCCTCCTGAGTAGCCAGGGCAGAATCCCAAATACTTCATATATCTGTAAGTTTTTGGTACACCAGCACGTGCATCAGTTTTCCAACATCTGTCTATCTCTGTAAAGATTCTCTATTCCTTCTTAAACAGAACAGACTTTTCTTAATTATTTTTTCTCTTTCTCATTTTATAGCAGACAAAAATTTTGGTTTGGGTTAATACAGACAATAAAAGGCATCTTTTAATACTCTTGATATTGATACTGGGAATGACATATGCTGATGTCCCTCTAATGGTGATCTTTTGGTGCCTTCCAACCCCAATCATTCTATAATTCCAATGACATTCCTTTCCTTAATGAAAATCTTGAAAATCTGTAGGACACTCGCCAATTTGGCACACAGAATTTGCAGCTGCACCTACTGTTTCTTGGTTTACCTCCATTTACCCCAGTAAAATCAGCCTCCTGAGCTATTTCACAGGCTCCTACAGGGATGAGAACACATTCAGAAGCTCAAGATTCACAGGCATGGCTCCCTTTGGAGACAGAACGTGTGCCAGAAGAAGATCAGAATTTTGAGCACTCACAGATAAAAAAATCCATAATTTTTCTTTTTTTTTTTTTCTGGTCATTTTGCAGTAAACAGAGTCTTTTGGCAAGTACTGCTGCAACCCAGGGACCCACAATTAGATCTGCTCTTTTTTGACCGTATTATCTCTGATTTTGAGATAAAAATCAGAAACCTCTGACAAAAAAATCTTATTTCTGTGGAAGGGTAATAAAAGCTGCAGTTGAGCAAGATTCTTACATTTAAAACTACTGCAGAAGGAGATGTTCTAGTTTAAATTTTTTAGGGAAAAATTCAGGTTAGTTATAATTTTTTCTGAGTATTTTTATCTACCCCTAAGGCAAGAGATAAATGAAGTGTGATAGTACTTTGGAGAGCTTAGGAACTATTTGTAGTGAATAATTTATTCGACAAATTTTGCCCTTATTTCAGTTCATGAATTATCTGTGAACTGACTGGTACTTTTACGAATTTATTCATAATTCAAAATTATTCCAGAAATGTTTCTGTCCAAACACATTTTGCTGTACACTTTGCCCATGAACAGATTATTGATTCAGCTATTTATAATCTGCAATGTATTACTTGGGGGATGAGGGGGAATTACTCCTTTTCAGAAGCCCTGTAACTCATCCTTAAACTGCATTTCAAAGGTTTCAAAAGAGCTAATCTTCCTGTTTGCTGCCTTTTTTGGGGTCTGAATTCGCTTCTGTTTATTTTTGTCGTGGTTATTTGTCCAGGCTGCTCTTTATTTGTCTGTTTGAAATTGATTTAAATAAACTGGCTTTAGTATCTTATTTGTGACTCTAATTAAAACAAACATAAAATTTACAAAAGAAAAGCCAGTATTCTGTTCTATAAAGAAAACAACCAACAGAATAGGTATTGTCCTCTGTCTAGGTAGGATTTACATATGATTTACATGATTTGCCTACCTGTGTAGGGCGGTTAGAGTCTTTTCTTAACCTGCAGCAATGTCCATGTATCTGAGCTTGTTTTAAGGAGAAAAATATATTAAAAAGGAGAATAGAAAGAAATTTAGTGCAACTATCCTCCTATAACTTCAAACTTAGTTTTCTGTGGTTCTAATGCCCTGCTTTAATTTGATACAATTACAATAAAAGCTGCAATCTAAGGCGAGTAAATGAATTTTGTGTCAAGAGTGAAATACAATCTGTTAAAATTGGTTTGAAAATACAATTTTAGGTCTAGTACAGCAAGTCCTGACATTTCAGATTAATCTGTCCTATAACAAAATTAATGACACTCAAAGTTGTTTAAGAATGGCTGTTAACTACACTTACCCTATTCATCACCGGCTCGATCAGTCTAATCCCAAGAAGTCACCAGGCTATTAAGTACAGAACATCAGTTCACTTTAAGGACATTTGGATTGTGATTGTTTGAGGGATCAAATGCCTAGTCACAGAAATGCAAGGTGCTGCAGTAAAAAACAAGAGAAATAAATATCCCTGGAAGTTTGTGGGTGTGATGCTTGTCATTACATATATGTCATTACAACAGATCTCCCTGCTGAAAAATAGAATAAGGTCAAAACCAGAGGCACATCTGGATGAACTTATCTGGCTGATCTAACCTTTTAGGACTTCCCATGGGGCAGCAGATCTCATGAGAGTGGTTTCTCCTGCTTCACAGCTTGAAGCTCCTGCCTCTGGCCATGTAAAAGCCGCGTCACAGTGAGGTTCCCCCTGCTCCTGTCCTACTTCTGTCCCAGCTGGAGCCTGGAAGGATCCAAGCTCAGGTTTCATCCTGCACATCAGATGGGAGGGTCAGAGTGCTGTCCATTACTCTTTGCTTTGTTCCTCTTGTTAGCCTCAAGCATGCCAGCAGTAATTGCAATTTGGGGTCCAAACTGGCCATAAAAAGCTCCACAAGCAATTAAGGCAGTGCAGAAAGCAGATGTGTTTGGGTTGATTTCTCAGATTTGAGAAGAGCCAGAGCAGGCATTGTTCTCTCCATTCTACACCAGGTTTTTTGTGTTTTGGTTTTTTTTTTTTCTAATTAAAAGTAAGATAAAAGAAGATATATTCTGTTTGTATGTAAAGTGGAACTGTTTGCTTGAGCCACGATGATTTTGATATACCTCTATTATATGGGGGGATTTTTTAAGGAAAAGGTGAAACTAGACTTTTTCACTGAAGATGCAGGGCTTAATATTCTCCTTCGGGCAAGTATTTAAGATCTGTGAGACTAAGATGAAGCTTCTCCCTCTGCCTAATTGAATTTGCACTCCAGTCTCCAGCTTCATCAGAGAAAGTTCCTCCCAGCAGATGAGTGAAGCATCTCACTGGCCTCAGTGAGATGAACTGAACTGAGTGGTTGAATAATGCCATGCAGAGAGGAACAACTCTAATATCATGTTCAGTGAAGACCCTGTCACCAGTGCAGATTTGAGAGAACACGTCTATGAAAGGCCAAAAATATTGGTCTAAGGACTAGAACATAAGTTTTCTCTCCACAGGGGAGGCTAGAGGCAGCTCCTTTACTTTCCCTGGAAGAACCTTGGGGTAAAAAATGATGTTGTTCTTACTCCAGCATTGGGTGACTCAGTACCTGCCACCCCATTTGACAAAAGCTACCTGAACCTGTTAATTGTCACAGATAACTGAAGCTGTTTTCTTCAGAAAAGGGAGTGTTCACTTTACCCAGAGACACCCAGTGCTAATTATTATTAATCTAATTGTTATTAATAATCTAAATAACTGGCCTGTTGTGAAACACATTTCATGTGGTGATGAAAATGGCACTCATGTTTCATTTGGCTCTGTACCTCTTTTTATTTAAATTTGCATAAATGAACTATTCTCTTTTCCTGCTGTTGTGAACGTGGAGTAACTTCACAGGGATAACTGGGAATCGATAGATTTGGCTGTCTCTGAGGGTGTAATTTGTGCTGAGCACATGTCAGGCTCAGACACCCTCTTCCCTCCCCTCCCTAGGGAGTGAGACCATTGCAGGGTTTCCCACTGAAAACTTTCACAGCTCACATAGCTGAATTGATTCTCCTTTACTTTTGACACCGAAGGTGATATCCGTTCCTCCAGGATAAAGTGCTACATTTGCTCACCTAATAGCCATACTTTTTGCCCAAATGTTGCCATTAAAAACTCAGGTATGGCCATTAGGCTCTCCCCAGAGTAAGGCTGAAGAAAATTCAGGACTAAACCTAAGCTGTAATTACCTCACTGAATGTTCAACCACTCACACATTTTTCATCCACTTTGAAATTGCATTCCCCCATACGTTTCCTGTATTCTAATGCCTCTCCTGCAGCTTTTAGCTCGAATCACCAGAGTAATCGGTGTCCTTCGTTACAGTCCAGGCAAGACTAAATGCAGAGCTAACACCCTGTGTGCTGCAGCGATATGAATCACGTCACCACAAAAAGCCTGACACCTGGGTTTACCACATAGGCATGTGGAAATGAAAAATTGCTTTTGATGCCTCTTTTCGCTGTTATTTTTATTATATTAAAAAAAAAAAAAAAAGGTGGGGAGGGAGAGAGAAAAAAAAATGAGAGTATGACCGTTACACAGAGATTTTCTTTTAAAGTCTAGAGGGAAGAAATGCCAGCATGGTACCTGCCTGGGTATGACACACAGAAGCAAATGCAAGCTTTCAAAGGGCAAGTGTGGGCTTCGATGCTATGGAAAATGTGGGGAAATTATAACACCTCTTTTCTAAGTGGACAGTGTAATTGTCCACAGCCCAGGCAATCCAGAGCACATGGGTATTCAGCTGGAGTGTTTTCCTTCTGTGTTAATAAGAACTACAGCACTTCTTACTCAGGCATGGGAGGAAGAAAGTGTGGAGGTGTTACGTGCTCAAATCCATTTTGTGCCATGCCAGGAGGTAGGGAAGGAGCAGTGAAGGCCAAAGGCTGGTGTGCACCACTGAAGGGCTTACTGGTTGTGGTGGCTTGACCCTGGCTGGATGCCAGGTGCCCACCAAAACCACTCTATCACTGTTCCACAACCGGGCAGAGGAGAGCAAACATAGCAAAACGTTCGTGGGTTGAAATTAAGGACCAGGAGAGATCACTCACCCAGTATTGTCAGGGGCAAAACAGACTCAATTTGGGAATATTAATTGAATTTATTACTGACAAAGTCAAGAGCAGGATAATCAGAAGTAAAACAAATCTTAAAAACGCCTTTCCCCACCCCTCCTTCCTTCCCAAGCTCTACTTTCTCCTCCCGCACAGTGGCACAGGGAGATGGGAGCGGGGATCACGGTCAGTTCATCCCAGGTTGTTCCTGCCACTGCTCAGGGAGAGGAGTTGGAGTCCTTCCCCCGCTCCCTGTAGGGTGCCTCTCAAGGGAGACAGTCCTCCAAGAGCTTCTCCAGCGTGAGTCCTTCCCGTTAACTGATGCACTGTGTGTCCTTCAGGCACGGGCTGCTCCATCGTGGGTCCCCCACAGGCCACAGGTCCTGCCAGCAAACCTGCTCCTTCCTCTCTCCACGGATCAGCAGGTCCCTGCCAGGACCCTGCTCCAGCACTGGCCTCCCGTGAGGTCACAGCCTTCTTGCACTGGGATGAATTTGTCTTTCCAAGTGATAGTCGTGACAGCTGCCTCTGCTGATGAGTCTCACTACACTGATCTCTGTCCCCTGCAAAACAAGCAGGAGTTGGGACTGATCTTTCCATGATTTTCATGTTACACTATAAGCTTGGGGTTCACCTCTAAAGCTAAATAGCTTTTATAAACACAAACCAGCCCATAACAAATGAATATTTGTTTCCACTTAAGATACTCTATCCATCAACAGTTTTAAATGACAGTAGTGGGCGTTTAAATGGTAGAAAATAAATAAATCCCATTTATTAACACCTGAATATTTCATGACTATATTGGTATTAAATATTAACTATATGGAATGTTTCTATATCAGCTTCTAAAAGAGCATGGAAATTGGTTTGCAAGAAAATTGTTCGTAGTTACACATACTCCTAAGTCACAGAGACTTCAGGATCTTTTATTACCGTTTTAAAGTATGAAGATGCATGGGGATAAATTTACCTGAAAGGCAAGCATGCACAAAGGAAAGGGCAAACAATAATATTTATTGGCATAGTAAAATCCTATTTTCCGTGTTAAACTAAATAGACATTTACAATATTTAATTTTTTTAGGTGCTATTTATTATTTAAAAGTGAACATGATTAACAGTCACGTTGCAGAGGAAGAAGCGAATTCAATTACATGGGACTATAGATTTAGGTATAATAATAACTTTCTTCCAAAGAGGTTGCTCTGAAAAACTTGAAAGACGAGTAAGAAATTCAAGTTTGGGGGGAAAA
This sequence comes from Myiotriccus ornatus, assembly GCA_036023395.1. NCBI lineage: Eukaryota > Metazoa > Chordata > Aves > Passeriformes > Tyrannidae > Myiotriccus > Myiotriccus ornatus. The sequence goes on along the minus strand of JAYRBT010000178.1, from coordinate 32,383,070 downwards.
AAAGCAGGATATTTTAAAAACTATAAATATTTGAGTGGAGAAAGTGTTATTCTTCCCATGGAAACCTGTGATCACGGACTGTGAGAAACTGCTGGTGTTTTCAGGGAAAATGTAGCTTTTTAGATGTGGTGCTGGGGCAAAGCTGTCCTGCCTCTTGAGTGGGGGTAGGATAGGTGGGAACTCATGGAGACAAAGCAGCTCTGGCTGAGAGCAGTGAAAACCAACATATTGATGGTGGCCACAGAGAGAAAGGACCTCAGGAAAGGAGGGAATGACACTGGCACAGAGGGAGGAGTCCAGCTGGGAGGAGAGGGATAACCAGTGTCACTGTGTGCGTGAAAACAGACAATGGCAGGGAATGACAGGACAACAGGGAATGCCTTTAAACTGAAAGAGAGCAGGTTTAGATTGGATATTAGAAAGAGATTCCTCCCTGTGAGGGTGGGGAGGCCCTGGCACAGGTTGCCCAGAGAAGCTGTGGCTGCCCCATCCCTGGAAGTGTCCAAGGCCAGGTTGGACGGGGCTTGGAGCAACCTGGGATGGTGGAAGGTGTCCCTGCCCATGGCAGGGGGGTGGAACGAGATAATCTTTAATGTCCCTTCTGAGCCAAGCCATCCTATGATTCTCTGAGTAATAAACGGATATCAAGCATCACAACTGGTCTTTTCAACTAACAAAGCACCAAGTTATGAGGCAAAATCAGTTTCTGCGTGCACAGATGAGCCATCTTAAGGCAATTCCTACTGCTTTTCCCACACAGAAGTTGTAACCTTAGTGACTGCACACACCAAGCAACACTCAGCATCAGGGTTGGGCTCATCACTGCCACAGGAGCTTCTCAAACCACAGTAACTGCTGCTCTACTGCAAACACCGACTCATGCAAAAGGTGAAGGCTGGTGTTACATTAAGCTTCACATTCCAATCCAAAAGGAGCACAGAGATCATAAAACCCCTGATGACAACTTTTGGTGACTATCATCATCAGGTCAGTTCTCTGGGCTAAAGGAGCTCTCCCTTCCTCTGCAGGAATGTGAATAATTTGATAACTGTTCTACCTTCTATTGCAAGTTCCCATTGAGGTTTTTCATTAGACAGTGCATGAACCTTGTGAGCTGTAAATTAAGCATGAGAACAGCTTGGCTGGCAATGTGCAGTGATCTTGGGACAGCCAGGGCCAGGGCTGTGCCCTCAAATAAAACCAGATATAATTCCTCTGCTGTCACCACACTTCTGCCATTTTTTTCCTCCCAGTGTAAATCCCACCTATCTGCCTGCTCTTCCTTTTACAGTCCTCAGCCACTGCTGGATTTGTATTTTTATCTTTCAACAGAAGAGACCAAATGGAGCTGATGATTTAAGTTTGGTAACTCCCTCCCCTCTAATGCTTCCACAATAATTTCCACTGGACAAATGCATTCCCCAAAGAAAGCAAAGCACAGAAATATTCACCTGGATCAGTACATCAAAACTGGATGTGGCTCTTTAATTTCAAGGGGATGACATTTGTGGCTGTGACCACAGGGCTGGACCTGCAACAGGCAATGGTCTTTAGTGGCATTCACAGGAGTCTGTGGATGCTGAGGAGCTCTGCCAGCCATCACCAGCTCAGGAAGAAGCCTTTGGACTTAATTCATGATCCATTACACTGGCAGTGCCAGGGAACAGCAAACCAACCTTCTGCACAAGGCATGCCTTTGCTGCTGAGATGCATCTCCATCCTGCTCTACCCTTAACGTAAAATTCATGTTTCTAGCTGTTTGTGCTAAATTTTGGGATTTGGGGCTATCTCTGGACGGGAGCCAGGTTGAATTCTTTAAGAGGAAATCATGATAAACCGGTTTTCTTAAAAGTGGACAAGCATAAAATGCTTTGCACAGCTGTAATGTGGACCCAGCTGCTGTCCTGGATTTCCTGCTGCATCTCATGCTAAGAGGAAATGGAAAGAAAGCCACAGTCTTTTTCACTAAAATCTTAAACTGCTGTAATGAAGACTTCAAAAATTTAAACAGCTGTGAGGATGGTCTGAAGGGCTGACCCCAATATGAGAAGGAACCAGAGTTCAATGGAAATCCATTTTCGTGAAAGCTCACACAAATGTAGTGAATATTGAAAACATCAGAAATACAGCTTCATGATCACCTTGGTGACAGGATTCTTCTCACAATAATTGAAATCAGATCTCAGTTTGAAAACACAAAATCAAGTAAAACCACAACAAAAAAATCTCGGCATTCATTCGAGGAATCACAGTTACCATGCCTGAGCCCAGGTTTTAAAAAGGCAAATACTGATGTAAGCCATAGAGAAATGGCACTGGGCTATTGCTAACACACAAGAGCAATACAATTTAAGCCAGGCTTAAAATAGTCTCATTTGAACAGTATTCTTATTCTAATATCAGGTTTCACAGTGAATGACTTTGATGTGTCATTTTCCTTACTCCACCGAAATGTTTCTCCTTGCTGAGGAGGAAACAAAGGCCTTTGCTTTGCCAAGTTATACACGTCAAAAATATCGAAACTCCATAAAACATCTGGTTCCCTCTGTTTCTCAGGATTCTTATTTGGTCACTGACTGAACTCTTATGGTCCAATTAATTAAATTAATGGCTATCTCATAAATTTAAAAAATATATACCCCTTGTCCTTAAATCTCTGAATCCCAGCTGGGAACCTGAAAGGCGTGAAATACACAGTAATCATCTCACATCAACAGAAACTGATCTTAACGCCGTAATTACATGATAAATGTCTTTATGACACATGGCCACTATTTGGTCATGCCCTAGAGACAAATGCTAAGAGCCAAGAGAAGGGGGAGGGGGAGGGAAAGGTACCTGATAGCCAATCCCTTCAGCCTGTTCGCAATTTCATTGGCTTTCTTTCAATGACCTGAGACTTCCAAGAGCATGATAGATATTTCCTAAATATTTTACATTCAGGTAATTACAGTAGTATATGGATTTGCTAGCCAGCTTAGAGGAGACCAATTAATTGCTGCAAATCATGGTGTAAGGGATGAGCTTGCAGCGGGAGAAGGGTCACATCTTAATAAAAAAGTCAGAGCTGGATGCATATGACTAAAGTCAGTCTCAGGTAAGTTTACCACAGACAGGTAACCTCTACAAAATTTGCTTGGGCAAAATCTTCATATATCTGAGAGTTTGCCTGAGTTAGAACCATTGACTTGGGCCTTAAATTTCTGCAGGTTGCTGCTGGCCAAATACTAGAGTAGAACAATTTTATGTCATATTTTATTTCAGTGTAACCTCCTTTATTTCATTATTTGTTTATTTCAATAGCACATGACTTTTATCTGATGTGTTCTGGGCTTTTTCTCTCCCAAGACATTAAGTTGACACACTCCTTTAAAACACCAAACAAGGCAGGTTTTGGGCTGTATTTTCAATGTCTCTCTATATTATGTCTTTCTTAATGCACATAATACACAAAAAGAGCATCAGCAAAACCTTTGTGGTGATCTGAAATGCACTTGCCTGACAAAGAACATTGCAGCTCCCTAATAATTGAGTCCACTGAAACTTGCTGGGACAGCCCATACCCTGAAAATGTTGTCATCCACTTGGGAAACTGATGGACAAAGTACCCCAAAAAGTCTCTTCTATTTCAAATTCTGTTGCTTATGTGTCTGATGAAGGGAATATAAGATAGCCAGATGATATTTATGTAATCTTGGAAATCCTTAAACTGAGTGAGAGCACGTATCTCTTTGTTAAACATGTGTTATTTTGTATAACATTTACTGAGAAAATTGAAAGAAAAGCAGTTTCAGTGGTTGAATTTTAAACATGCAAGTCCTTAATGGTGCAGAACTTCCCACAGAAGGCAGTTTTGTACTTTCCAAAAGGTACAAAAAGATTCATTCAAAAAGACTCAAATTACTGGTGTTTTACCTACTGGAGGAGTAATATCAATAGTTTTAAGAACTGATGATGATATAGGTAGCTAAAATTCTCAAGGCTTGCAAACCATTTTCAAACCAAAAAGTGGGGTGGAAGTTTCCCTGGAATCAGGTTTTGGTATCTCCCAAGTCACAGAAAACACATGTATATTTATTTTTCCCTGTCAGGTGATAAGCATAAGGTCACAGTTTCAAACACATCTGAGTTACAAAGAACTCAAGTGAATAGTGCAGCAAAGTCGTGAGCACTCTGCTGGTTAAAATGATCTTTTTAGAGCATCAGCATTGCACTCACACGTCTCTCTACTTCTATTAATTTCTGCATCATAACCAAATGCTAATTTTGACTGGAAAACAAGTCAACATGGTGACTTTTCCCTCCTTTAACATACCAGTAAACTGAACTCCATTACAGAGAAACTGGGAGCTAGCTGCAGCAAATCATATCAATATTTTTGTACCTTAATCTAACTCATCTTCAAATACACCTTGGAAATTGTTTTTGAAGCAGTTGTTTCTCTAAAAGCATTAGATCTTACTTACTGCCAGTAATCAATGATGCTTCTCAAGGTTAATGACAAAGATAACTTGGGTTTTTTGGCGTGTATATGACTTCTCCTACTGACTTCAGAGGCAGCCTCTCTCAAGACTGAAGCTGGCATTCAGAAAATACTAAAGAGCCAGGTTAATCATTAATCAGCATCAAGATGTAATTATTTTGATGTGAAATGTTGTTCCATATAAAACTCTGCCAAAATCCTGCCTCCTGCATTACTTGAGTTCTGCCTCTTTTTTAACTGAAAAGTAAATCAGCTGCCTAAAAGAAACATATGTTTTTACAGCTTTTTAGATCAAGGCTTTAACAACAACTGGCTTTTTTTCCATGCCTATTCACACGAAGCAGCCAATAAAAAAGGAGAGAACCTCAGTGCACTGATCACATTTTATAGCTTTACTGGGTATCAAATGCAGCAGTGACAGAAATAAAAAGGCGTGCAAAGTATCCTGGAACAATCATCTTGTTTCTCAACAACCCCTGGGGTATTTGCATTCTACCACATAAGGAAAGCATGGACACAACAATCCTGACAGGCTCTGCCTGCCCTGCACAGGGGGGAGCCCTTCTTGCCTCTACTGGGAGCATCCCTGGTGCAAAATGTGCTTGGAGGAGTTGTTGCCTGTCCTTATAAAAGGTTAAAACATGACTTTAAACTGAAAGAAAGTAGGTTTAGATTGGATGTTAAGAAGGAGTTCTCCCCTGTGAGGGAGGGGAGGCCCTGGCACATGTTGCCCAGAGAAGCTGGAAGTGTCCAAGGCCAGGTTGGACGGGGCTTGGAGCAACCTGGGCTAGTGGAAGGTGTCCCTGCCCATGGCAGT
>JAYRBT010000178.1:32366054-32377670 GCA_036023395.1 Myiotriccus ornatus | reverse complement strand
CTGGAAGTGTCCAAGGCCAGGTTGGACGGGGCTTGGAGCAACCTGGGCTAGTGGAAGGTGTCCCTGCCCATGGCAGTGGGGGGTGGAATGGGATAATCTTTAAGGTCCCTTCAAAACCCAAACCATTCTAAGATTCTATGATGACAGTGAATTTCCCAGACTTAAAAAAAAAAAAAAAAAAAAAAAAAATTATTCAGTAAAATGTCTCCACACATCATTTTTTTTATTATTATTTCTAAAAGGAATCTCATGACATTAAGGATGGCAACGAAAGGTTTTTCCGGAGCCAGAGAGCAAGGAGGGTACTGGAGATAATGCAAAAGAACTTCAGGTAGGCAGGGTAGGGTGACTAGATGCATTAAATGACTCTTCACGTAAGGACTTGCTTAATTTTAAGCCTGCGAGGAGTTTTGCATGCTCAAGGTTAAAATGAGTGACAAATAGCTCTGTAGAATAGCAGCTGGAATTCAGGAAAGAAACCAAGTGTGACAATGGATCTATAATGCAGTTATAAAAATACATAGGTGCAATAAAATGCAAATTTGAAGTACACAACAAACCCAGTATCCAAACTGTTCATCTCAGCCTGGTGTTCTTTGTGCAAAGACGAGTATGTAGAGTGGAATCAGCTTTTATATAACCTTAATCTCAAAGAGCTTTCCTAATATTAAATGCATAAATAAGGGTGAGGGTTTTTTTCACTAACAGTCTCAGGAAAAGCTGCAGTTTTAATGCAAATGAGTCCCAAAGAGACAAAGAGAAAATAAATATTTGTTTTTCATTCAGTGATCCTGTTAGGTTTTATCTTCTGTGACCCTCCCCTAGCCTTACCATCAGATATCCATGCAAACAAGGCCATTAGAAATGAGCAGCTTTCTTTGAAATTAAATACAGATTTGCCTGAAAATTTCCTTATCTCTTTCCATTTACATTTCTAACAATACCCATGTATTATTGCTGGGCTCACCAGTAAAATTCAAAGAGGTCATTAATAAAAGCTTGTTCACATATAAAGGATTTTAGTGACTTGTTCTGTGAGGAAAATTCTGCTTGTTTAGTACTCACTGTAATTGCTTCCTTGGGCCATCTGCTACACAGGGGAAAACCTGGAGTTGACAAAGGTGGTTTTTTTATTTATAAACTGTTAGAAACACGAAAGGAGAGTCTCCACATCTTTTAAATATTATCTGTGCCATCCTCAGAGGTGAAGATGCAATATCTGCATTTTACTGGCATTGCCTTAAGTACTGAAGTGTCCAGGCTCCTTGTCTGTCGTGTCCCTGCCAGTGTTTGTGACCAGAGGTCCCTGTACCCTCCTCACTCGTGCTCTGCTGTACATCCCTTTGCCCTGTCCCTGCTGAACAGCAGGGATATTAAAAACTCTCCTGACTTCCCACCAAACCTTTCAGGTGGCAGAAGATTTGGGGTGTATCAAGGACGGGGAGTGTGTCCTTGAAGCAGAGAGGAAACTTGATGCCACCTCCAAATAACATGCAAACATTTATTTATTTTTCAACATTTACGTATGTTTAAATACAAATGTGTTCAAGATCAGGTATGAAGTCCCACTAACAGAGCTTTTGCCTGGGACTCTATGCACGAATGTGAGTTAAAGGTGTACTTGTGCCTGTGAATACTAATGAGTGGTAAGGAGGTGGTGAAAATCTTCCAAGGGATGTTGCAGTCAGTCAAGCAGTACAAACACCTGAAATGTAGAACTAGGGTTAAAAGAGAAAGAAACAAATATTTTTTAAAAATTTAGAAGCAGTCTAGTAAAGACAACAAAGCAATCGAGTATCTGCGAATAACTTTCCATAGGGCATTTTAATGGTCCATAGAACAGTTTTTAATCACCTATGCACAAGTATCCAGTGAGTTTTAACCACTTGGAAATTTAGAAAAATTATAATGGTTTCAGGAGTGAGCTAATGGAGCGACTAAAAAGATCTGACAACGTGTACAGAAATTATTTAGGATCCAATTTTATGTCAAGCTGGATCAAAACCTAATTAACTGGCACCCTTTAAAGTTCCCATATATTCCCTTTAGGCTCAAGGAGAATATAGTTTCAAAGGCGGCCCATTGTGTCTTTTCACATGTGAAGTGGCTGAATCACAGCCTTCTCACATGAAGTGAGAAAGCACTAGAGATGTTCGCTGTGCTTACGGGCCACGCTCGTCCCTCGCGTGCAGCTTTGTGGCACCGGCGACGCGGCAAAAGAGGCTCCTGTCAAAGACTGCCCTGAAGGGCTCTGCCATCCTTAGAGCCCTTTTCCACTGGCAGCCTGAGAGCATTAAATGAAAGGCTGTCTTTTCTTTCAGTGGGTTCTGGGTGGCCCACAGCAGCGACGAAACGTTTTTCGTCTCGCTGCCAACTTTGAGAAGAATCCTCCCTGAGCACGAGGCGAGCGCTTCCCGAAGGGCTGCAGCCCCTCCTGGGATTTGACCTTTCACTGCAAGGAGAGATTTTGGCTGCTGCAGCAGCAGATCAGAAGCTTTTCTTTTGTCGAGCTGCCTGTGTGCTGGTCACCTTGCAGGCTCAAGGCTCTCACAGGTAAAGCGGCCGTCGGGTTTTACATCCACCTCCTGAAACGACCAGGAAGCAGAGCCTGCTCCTGCCCCTGTGGAAGCCGAGGAGAGAGAACTCCTCGACTGGGTTGGGAACGTGTTCAAGTAATGAATCAGGTGGTTTTGGTGGAAATTTGCAATTCAAAGGCTGCCATTAGAAAAGTAGCATTTGAAACTGTGTTGCTGTGTTATGCCTCATGTAGATCAGTATCAAATTAAATTTCCCTATTGTACCTCTTATGTTGTTAACACAAAGCAGGGAGTGTTGTTTGCCTCATCTCCATCCTTCTAACTGCAACATCCTTTTCAGTTTAAACTATACAGAAGTGAATAATTATTGAGGCCTTCTGTTTACCATCTTTAGAAGATTTAATTTATCCCAATAAACATTGTGAAGCAGACCTTTTGCATTTGCAATGACATATAATTTACTTGGAACAAATGCTTTGGGTTCAGTATAAAGACCATTCATCAGGCAAATCTGAATCAGAGGCAGCTTAGAAAAAGAATCCTTTGTCTAATTGTTTTCCATCACAAACAACATGTGGGAAGGAGATTTAGGCAATATTTTCAAACATTATAAGCTACATAATTATTGTCCTCAGCAAACCTGGTGATAGTTTTTGCAATCACAATTGCACTTTATCTGTCTAATCACCTATTCACTGTGACCAATTACAGACTTGGCATTGATGAGGAGGCATTTAATAATATTAAATACAAAACCCTAGATTTGAATAATGTTGAGTTTATGACACAAACTAACAAAAGCCAGGAAATTCAAAGGCAGGGTTTACGCTCCATCCTTAATTCATGGCATTCTGCCTAAGCATAAGAGCACATATGAGCACTGCAGAGACCTCCACCACACAAGGATCATTGCAGCGCTGAGTTACAAAGGAATAATAAAGTCCTGAGATTAATTTTTAATGCTTAAATCTTTTGCAGATGTGCCACGTAAGCTGCAACGATATCCTTGTTATGTGTTATGTTTGCAGTGCTATTTTACTGTACAAACTTTTTGGGGGGAAAGGAGTGAGAGCCTGATGTTTTCTACCTTCATTTAATACCACCATCCTGGCACAAAAGAGAAGGTCAATAAAACTGGCAGTTCCCTCTCCTTTCCCTCTCAGACCCTTCTATTGATGCAAGTTTCTCTCTGCAAAAGTGTGGTCCACTGTCAGAGAATGAAACTGGTACACAGAAAGTCCTTCTCACTGGCACAAACTAAAGGAATTTCGAGCCTGCTCTAAGTTTAACCAAGGTGAAATTAATTTCTGGGTACCCTGAGCAGAGACATGAAAGGAGGGGTATGGAAGAAGGGGTTAGAGTAGCATCTCCTCTACATCCTCCTGTCACAGGTTCAGTCCAGTTTGGCTACTCCTGAAAATAGGTCCCACTGTTATTTCAAGTTTCCATGGATCCCCACAAAACACAATATGTTAAGATAATGTAGAAAGTATATTTTTTTCTCTTTTTTCCTCAGTAAAGGTGCATCTTATTCATAGTTCATGGTGTACACTGCTTTGTTCTGAGTTTTCAGTTTCATTGCAAGAAATACAGTGGGTCTCAGAGAGATATTTCGTGGAATTGAGGATATAACTTATTATGATCCCGTTAAGATCCTGTTACTAATTATGACTCCATTTATTTGTGATGCTGCAACCTAGAATGGCATCTTCACAGGCAGCCAGACCTGCATGTCATCCTAGTTTTAAAACTATATCTTGCCCTGATGAAATGTAATGGCTCCAAAACGGATGTTATGGCCTATCATGTAAATCCTTCTTAGTTTGTGGATTATTGACCCAATGGACTCTAATGGGAGTTCTTTGGAGATGTTCAATCTATTGTATCCATCCAGCTGCATCTGATGTGCCTCTTATTTGCCCTTTGCAGCTTTAGGGCTATTACGTGAGTCCAGTGGCTGACAATGGATGCAAATAATCCTTATAAATTATCAGAAGCAGAAATAGGAAAGTTAACCCCTCGTTTGCTTTCCGATGTGCATTTTTGTGACTGTTTGTTTATTTTTCTCCAGCAGTATTGTTTTGACAGATACTTCGGCAGAAAAGAGGGAGAAAAGGCAGGAGCAGGTATTGATTTTTGTGAGCCTTCAGCTTGGGAAGCGTGAAATAGGAGGCAGTTCCTGAAGAGAAGGAGGAGAACGAAGCCACAAAGAAGCCTGTCCTTGTCTACCTCCTGCAGCTCTTCTGGGAATGGCAGCGAAGGGAATCACTTTTATTGTTACAAAAAGGAATCAGTTATTTCAGAAACACAAACAGACGGGTGAAAAGAAACTCAGGTGATAGAGATGAAGTTGCTGGCACACCCCAAAGGAGCTGGGGGCTACTGAGCCCCCAGAGAACCAGCCAACCATCCTTCCCTCGTCCCAGCCCCATGGTGTCCCCCAGAATTGCCAGCCCCTGGGTGTCCCCAGCTCCACCACTCACCCACAGGAGTTACAATCCACCTATTCCTGTTTCAGCCCTAAAAGGTGACTTTCAAGTCCTGACATGGTTGAATGCTGCGTTAAAGCAAAAAAAACTTCACTGGTAAATTCTCAGCAAGCAAGGGGAGAGGGGACGGAGGCCCATCTGGGTGATTTTTATGCCCAGAAAATAAATTTGATTACATTTTTTTAAAATAATTACTGGCAATAAGCCTTTCTAAAATATTATTTTCTCGAATTTTATTTATAGGAGCTCCTCTCTATCCTCTCTAGCCTCAATTCTAGATGTCAACAGAGCTTGAATGTCATAAATAACGCATATATTGGCATGGTTCATATTTATGCCAATATATGTTAAAGAGGCCTTTATTTTCTTCTGAATATTATGCTCATTTTAAAGACAGACCAAAAGAACCCTAGAGAAATCACAGATGACTTCTCATTCATGAGGCATGATTTACCATGGCTGTAATTCTTGACCTACAATTTCTGCAAGACATTTTAGAGCCATCAAACAACAGAAAAAGCAGCCCTGCACTTCTGGGGAATCAGCAGCAAAAGGGTTTTCCTCGAGAAATAAAGATCAAAACACAAATCACCTCGCTGCATAAGGAATACAATTAAATTAACAAATATAATCTATCTTAAAAAAATACATTCAAACATTTAATTTGCATAGAAAAAGGCAGTGCTATTCATTTTGAGACAAGAAAATCAAAAGTCATGGCTAGCAGCCACTCTTCTAAACCAGATTTTGAGCACAACCCCCCCAGGGCTGTTTCTACCAATTTCCCAATAAATCATGTAATGACTTTTAGAAAAGACAGATATTTAATTCTTGAATTAGAACTATAGGACCATAACCAAAGACTGACAGCCCTCTTATTCTGCCTTACACCCATACAAATCCTTTCAGCTGATTGGCTGTGAAATAATGCAATAATTAGGCAATTAGATATTTGGGAGAATGCAGAATGAAGCACTGAGCGCTGACCTTTATTACATAGATCAAAGTACACTGGAGGAATGGCCAAATATATCTTGTTTACAAGCCCTTCTCAATTTTTTTCAGGGCTTCAAAATTAAGAATTAGGGGTCATACCTCCACAGCTATGCATATATTTGCAGTTGATATGAGATACAAAGGAGAAAAGTCACTTTCTTTGTGCGTAGGAAGCACCAGTTCTTTAATTATTCGTTCTTTATTTGCATATATTGATTTAAACCCTTATCATAACTTGAGTAGCAATAAGTTAAACATTATAAACCAAGTGTTTCCAAATAACTTTTCCGTTACCATCAATTGTGTTACTTGGAAGAGTGGGAAAGAAATTGAAATTAATTATAAATAAAATCAGAAAGCTATGGAAATCACCTCTTCCCTGAGCCCTGCCTTGACACTAGAGGGGAGGATCTGTGGACATTCCAGCTTACAAAGGAGCTTTGGGTTTTCATTTTTACTCTTAATGGTGAAAAATGTGAGAATTACATGAGGTTGCTGAGGGGGGCTCAGGTCTCTGCCAGAAGGTGTCCCTGCCCGTGGCAGAGGGATTGGAAGCAGATGATCTTCAAGGTCCCTTCTAACCCGAACCATTCCATCACTCTATGAAAGCCTACTCATCAGTCTGAGCAAATACTTTGGAATAAGGCTGTGGGAACATTCAGGGGAAAGAAAGCATAGCTTAACAGGTAAATTAGCTAAAATTCAGGTATTTCAGCCATGGGAGAGCCAAGGACTATTTCTGTCGACCAAAAACTCAACCCTGTGCCAGGGAAGGAATTCAGATTTGTGTTTGACTGCAGAGTGATGCTTCTGGAACACCTGTTGATGTCTGTGGACCACACAGTGGATGGCTCACATTTCTGTGGGCATGCCTGTGTTATGGGGCACACAGAAAATGGGTTTGGGCACGATGTTTTTCTGGTTTCTATACTGGCATCAAGCCAGGGAAGGCAATTATTTGTAGGGAACCGTAGGCACTGGATGTAAACAAGCAAGGTCTTCAGGGTGTGGCAATATGAGCTGTCAAAGGAGGAAAGAAAAGCCCTGCAAAAGTTGTTTTCTTAATTTCTTGGGATGTATGTGCTCCACTTTTATCCTGAGAGGAAGGAGAAGGATTCGCAAATTTTTCAATTAGCTGGTCAGAAGTTTCAGATTGTCCCCTCGGTGGCCCTGTGCTTGTCATCAGGGACAAAAAGCTAATTAGGAGGTGTTAGATAGAGCTTGTGCTTTAGTGGCAGCTCCTCGAACCAGTCTGACTGTGGAGAAACTCCTTCTCAGTCTGTAAAAGTTGTGGCATAAAATTTTTATGGCTTGCACAGCTGGAAACTGTGAAAGTGGAAGTTCCCTCTGAGCAAGACCTACAGTGAGATGCAAAGTCTCTTTAATGCATAATTTGTGAGTGAAGCTAATTTTCTACTTTAAGTTGCATACTGTCTCTTTGGGGTTTTATAAAAATATTCCGGCTCTAAAAGGAAGGAATGTGATTATCTCTGTGTAAGCCTCTGGAAGACGAGGAGAAAGCCTGGAAGTAGCAGATGCATTTAAAATATACTTTTTTAAAATGTAATCCTGGCATCAGAAACTACTCACAGCCCAATCCACCTTCTTACCCCACTCCTAAATAAAAATACAGTTACACTGGCAATTAAGGAACATCTTACTTGAAGCCAGTGCTACTGGAGTCTCCATGGTGCTGTGGCAGACTTTGGAAAACTAATCCCCTTTTGGAGAGGTGAATTTTCATAGGCTTGCATTAGTTAGGGATTGACTGGGATGTAAATAAAAATATTCAGGTATAATTTGTTCAAAATTGTATCCTGTCCTGCTTTTTTATAATACTCAACAAGTGCCTGAAAGCAGCCGGTGCCATTCACGTGGCCAACTGCAATTTAGGAATTTAATTTAGGAATATCACATTCTACACCTTCTTCACCAAGACTTTTAAAATGAAGAAATAAACATATGTGTATGTCTGCATACTTTCTGAGGTTAGGATTTCTATGAATATATTGTAAACATATTTTATGTAGTCTACAAATCTCAACTCAAAGCAGGCATTCCGTGGTCTCCACCCTGATCCCAAGATACCAAAGCCAAGAGGAACTTCTGAACTAACTTTGCTGGGGTTTGAGTCAGGTTTTATAACTTTCTTAAGAAGCAAGAAAAATATGAAGTATGAAGAGCTCCTCATGAGTAGTAAAACTTTTACAAATGAAACTTTGCTTTTTTTCAAGCACATGTGAGCTAACTCCCTCTCCCCTGTGTGTGAAGCTCATCTAGGTGTCAAAGGGCTTTTGAAAGTCTCCCATGTTTTCACATCATGGGTGTGCCTTTCAAAAAGTCTACCCTCCCAAATAACCCATTTGAAAATAATATATTGATCAGATTGCATAGTTTTATTCACTTAGATTTCATATTCGAGTACAAAATGAGTGAAAAACAGATGCAAATACACTTACTAACAGGAATTTGCTGCTACTTCTTGAGTTCCTTCTTTCTGCAGACCAGGGACTCCTAATCAGGATATCTGCAGTTACCAGTCAGTCAGCATTTTCCACTGGATTTGACCCAGTGATCTATCCTGTGGTTTCAGACCTGGTGGGGTGGAAGCATCTGAGGGGCGTGAGAGAACAGACCCTTTGGATTCAGCATGGAGTCACCCTGACCTAAGGTAAAATTTCAGTCCTCAAGGGTTCAGAACCCAGCCCAAGCCCAGGGCTTCAAAACTGGGGTCTGGATTTGCAGAGGGGAAGCTCTAAAAGATTAGCAGTGTCTGCAGGGGACAAAGTGCCATCACCTTCTCCTGCCCTGTGTATGTGGAGACCTGTTCCTGAAGGGGGCTCAGGAAGTCACTGTGTATTTTGGGGGCTGAAATGATTATTTATTTATTTATTTATTTATTTATTTATTTATTTATTGTGATTGTTACCCTTGCTGACCTCCTAATAGTAAAGCCATTTACTATTTAGTATTACTGGTGACAGGATGCTGTCAGCAGATGTGCTGGTTAAGAGTAAATTCCAGTTGTAGATTAAACATGTACAGAGTCTTCTTGTTTTGGTAGCTGGTCAAGGAACTTTTCAAAACCTAAACTGAATAAAAGAGAAATACTTATTACTCTTTTTTTCTTTTTTTTTTTTTTTTCCTGGGAGCAGACAGAATGGAAACCTGCAATTATGATCTAAGGGGGGAGATGTTCTCATGGAATTTAAACTTACAGAGTCAGGATTTGGGGTTTATGCCCAAATGTGTATATAGTGCAAACTTAAGAAGGTGAATTAAGAAGTTAAACCAACGTATCTTTGCACCAAGTGTAGGCAGAGGTTGTGTTACCAAAAATACTTTCATTTTTAATGATTATCAGGATCACAACAGAATTAAATAAGTCAAGTGAATAAGTCAGGAGAAAGTATGCCTAGTTTAAGCTAAACCTGCCATAAAAGCCTTTTTCCAGTATAGTACAAACAGCAAAATTATTGATTAACTTGTATTGCTCCACAAGAAGAACAAATTATTGCTGATTAAAGCCATGCAGGTGATAAAGGAACTTAACCAACAAAAGCTGGCAGCTTTAGGTTAGGAAACAGCTGTGTCCCTAATTATGCAGTCTGATTTATACTCTATTAAATCAGTATATAAGTAACCCATTTCTCTGAAAGCATTTAAACCTCTTATATTCCACCAAACACGGCAATTTTATTTGAAATAAATGTATCCAGCTCTTTTGGGAACATATGGTATATTTCTCTCTTATTAATAATTCAGTTCAAATGAGCAAAAATTAGTTGGTGCAGTTACAGCTGATTTTGTCCTGAAAAGATCTGCATTAATTTTAGACATTTTGTAAATTGGGCTATTAAATAAAAGCATTATATGTGAATTACCCTTTAAATTTTAAGCAAGTTGGTAGTTTAATGGTATTTTCTAGTCAGATTCATTTTCGATCTCTAAAAAATTATAGTCATTATAGTAAGACAAATTTTTGAAACCTGCTACTTCCATCCAATTACATATTGTACTAATAGGTAAACTAGGAAACTTTTATGCTTCATTCTTGCTATTTTGTCTTCTCTGTCAGGTGACAGTTTCTCTCTTGTGTAAATAAGGAGCTGACCTCCAACGTCCCCACAGATGAGGTCCACCTCAAAAATAACCCCGTGATTTCTGCTTCTCATCATCATAACCTCTGCCAGTTGCTGCTCCCACACATCACTCCTCGTGCGTGGGCGTGTGTTTCTGGGCTGGCAGTGATTTGCATCAGGGAATTAGGAGGAAAGCGAGTCCGTGTTTTGCATGAGAGAGGTTTCAGTGTGCTGCAGTGTTAGTCTAAGGTGATCATCAGCTCTTTGTGATGTATTCTCCTCTCAAAGCGAGTGCACAACTTCTGTTAGTGTTAATGGGAGTTGTGTTCACGAATCAAAAGGATGTGCCCCTGTAGCTTCCAGTTCTGCTTCCATTGCAAAGACCAAATTGGTTTAAAGATGTGTGGATGAAGTGGGATAAGATGTGATGTGATGATGTTCCCAGCTCACTCGCTGCTAAACAGAAAGTCTTTAACTTTTCAAAGGACATCAAGAACCATAAACACGTGTAGTGGTTACAATTAATCCAGAAGTGTGAAACATGAGTAGATCTCTTGGCAGCTATTTTTCCTGGATTCTTTTGATCCCTTCAGAGGGTTTGTGGTCCATGTCATGCTGCTGCAAATGAGTTCATTGCTAAACATTTTCACAATCATGTTTTGCATGCAAGTCTAGGACAGAGAAGCTTAACTCCTTGATTTTATTAACAAATTTGGACCTTTGAGCCAAAGGCATTTTCCAATACACTGTAGAGTATCTAAGAAGCAGTGTTTTCTTTCCTGTTGCCCTGGATTTATTTCTGTAGTTTGGGTTAGTTTACCTGCTGTGTGCACCCCAATTAGCAGCTCCACAAGTGTATTAAAGAGAACATCCTCTTGGAGTTCCACATGGAGGATTCCTCAGAATATTACAGCATCAATCATTCTAATTTTAATAACTGCTTTGCTCACATATCTTCATTCATGTCTGCACCTTTTTTGTTATATTATCTACCATTTTAGAAAGCTATCCAGCTTACTTACAGAGTTAAATTCAAATAGTCTAAAGGTTAATGTGAAACACTGGCAAGACATTATGAGCACAGCAGTATATTTTAAAGGCACTCAGCTGTTGGAATCGCTGAGAGCCAATGCTCAGTGTAAGTCTCCACCTCTGCATACACGAGGTTACCAAAAAAACCCCTCCTGCATGATGATGGTGTTCTGAGTGCCCTTCTCACTGGCACGAGGGCTCCTCAAAGGTCTGCATGATCAGCAAGGAGAAGGAAGAGACACTGTGGAGTGGGAGAGGGCATCACAACCAGCACTGGCACCACTGGCCACGTGTTTCTGCTGTTTTAAAGGTTATTTGCTCTCCACCCTTCAAGTTCCTGAGGATGTTGTTGCTTGGAGGCCACCACAGTCCTGGACTTTTTCTACTCTGGGGAAAGGCCATGACCCAATCTTGGCAGGAGCTGCAAAGAAAGTACTCCAGGAACCAGATAGCAATGAAACTTTCCCTGATACTGAATTT
>JAYRBT010000178.1:32335412-32365954 GCA_036023395.1 Myiotriccus ornatus | reverse complement strand
ACCCAATCTTGGCAGGAGCTGCAAAGAAAGTACTCCAGGAACCAGATAGCAATGAAACTTTCCCTGATACTGAATTTTCTTCAGCAATTCCTGCCATTAGAGGACTCCCACAGCATCAATAGCCAGTTAGGAGACTGATCCCCTGTGTGGTTTATGTTGTTTTATCTACACTTGTTCCCATCGAGAGGGTCCTACTTTTACAGCATTCTGAGTATGCAAGAATAAAAACTGTCTTTGGTGGATGTTTACATTCATTAGAAACTGATTTTTTTAAAAAAAGTCTCAGATATTTTTGAGAGCACAATGAAGAAAATCCTTACCTTACACAAGAACAACATTTCTACCTGTACTGCCAAGTTCATAGATCAAGGGGAATAATTCCAAGCATCACTTAAAGAGTCATATTTTCTCCTGAAAAAAAAAAAAAAAAAAGCAGGAAGTTTTCCATAAAATGCAGAGAGAACGTACATATTTATCTTATTCTGGAAAACTTACAACCATTGAATGAAAAAAGACATCTGGCATACAATTACACCCAAACCAGCTGCACTGGGTGTTTAAATCCACTGACAGGTGCTTTTTTTTTTCCTTTTTTTCCTTAAACTGAGGAGGCAATATTTTTCCACTGGGCACTAAAGATTCTTTGTAGTGATCCAGACCTGCTTAGTCCCTACTCACAGTGCAAGGCAAAGGCAAGTGGACAGATAACATCAGACTGTGCTGTTTGTACACTCTCAGGTCCCAGCCAGTGGCAGTGGTGGTGCAGATCCCTGGCTCAGCACAGTTTCTCTCCAAGAGGGCTTTTGCTCTATGAGTTTTATCTTTATTTTATGAGGATATTTATCTGAGCACCTGGAATGTGCACGGGAGAAAGGGAAGAGCACATCGTCTTATCTCTCCCACACCTTACCTGTCCTCCTGCTGCCACTGCATCCCCCTGCTACCCCCTGCCTCTACAGCCCACTCAGATAGAAATCCTCAGGTTAATAATGGCAAGTGCTGATAAGATGAAAAAGGCAATAAAATGTGTTCAGAGGGGCGCTCTTTGATTTTTTCAGCAATATTCTACTTTCGCTGATGCTGAGCACTGTCAATACTTCAATGACACAAACAGCCTGGCCCAGAGGGTGCAGAGCTGGTGGAGTTCCATCACTTCACTCTAAATCTCAGCCTGAGCATTGCAAACAGAACCAAATAAACATGGCATTTCCCCCTTTGCCACGTGTCATGAGCTATAGATCAAGCTTTGTGGTCCTTTTCAGTGAAGTGAATTATTTGGTTCTACCCAAATATTCTCAGGGACTTGCTAGTCCTTCCGTAGAAAAATTGCCTTTAAGCTATGTTTTAGTTGCTTTTAATTTTTGTAACCTTTATTGCTTGAGATGAATAGGCAATTCATTAATAAAAATATTATTGCAAGCAATATCTAACAAAAAAATATTCTTGCAAATAAGCAGTAAGTTGGTCATATTGGCACAAGTAGCTGGGCAAGTCTTCCCTTTATTAGGCTATTTCTCCAAGATCTCCTCTCAAGAACTTCTACTTTCCCTTCCTTTACTTTCCACACCACACAAGATTCAGGATAATCTGTCTGCAAGGATGAAGGAGTGAAGTTTGTAACAGATAAGCCTTTGAGTTTCAGACACTTTCCCAGGGAAGAACTTTCTTGTAACTGCACATTTTCCATCATGAGAATGTGTCAGTTCTGGTGAGAGCCTAATTGCCTCATTCTTAATTATCCCGTATCTTCACCCTGTCCCTCTGCCAGCTTCTCTCAGAAGAGCAAACCCAGCTGAAGTGGGTGAAAGGGAGGAGAGAAGGATCTTCCCCAGCAAAAGAAATTTTTCTTCTGAGATAAAGAGACACCAACCCACCCTTTTACAACAGTTTGATCATTAAATCATTAAATCATTAAGATAAGGAAATAATATATCCCCAGAAATAGTAAGATACACATGATAAGAAGTAACCTTCCTTATATTCCCCATCATGCCCTGAAATTAGCTGTACTATTCCCTTAAAAGCTACTTTTTCCATAGTCTTTTTATCATTTACTTTGCAAAGCCTTAGCTTGGGGAAGCACAGTTGCTTTGTCACACTCACTGTCCCATCAGTGCAAATTCACTGTGGAAATACAAACAAATCTGTAAACAGTCCAATGCCAGCCTGTTCATGGCAAAGGAAATTCCATTTTTACAGCTGTGGCATCACCATAACTTGTACCAAGGTTTAATGTAACAATTGAGGAAAGAAAATATATATATTAATGTATTTTTAATAGGACAAAAATTTAAAAATGCAAAATATTGCTCATGGCACCCAATTGCTGGATATATCCCCAATATTTCACAGTCACCAGCAAATTGCCCTAAATGCAACTTAAACTAAATAGCAATAATAATTCTGATATATTTTTTAAAAAAGATTTAAAAGCAAGTTAGAAGAGCACCAGTAAACAATTAAACTGCAGTTTTACGATGACACAGAATTCAGCAGTGAGGCTTCGTATTTGTCTCCAGCACGCAATAGATTTGAAATAAACCCCATTCCACGTCAGAAAAAAAGCAAAGCCTGAATTGACAGTGCAGCAGAGAATTTATTTTTTGCCTTTTTCTCCTTAGCTGAAGTTATTATCACAACTGCTGGAGAATTTGTGAGATTGGGAGATAAGAATCATTATGATCCATTGGGGACTCGTCAATCACAGCAAACTGCTACCAGAATCGAAATTGCATCTGCATTTGAATTAGCAACATTACTCGCCAATTTAGTTCAGAGTGAACATTTTTCCATTGAAGATGGAATTAAATTAGAAAATGAGTGAGTCTTTAATTTCCAGATTATAAATCACTGAAAATAATTCAACTCCTGTACCTTAAGGCCAATTACATTATCCTAAGCGACATTTTATCTCACAACCTTCCAAGTGATTTCGTGATGGGGAACCATCACACAAATCAGTTTTGCTCTAGTAGCAAGAAATATATCTACCCACAGAGTTACACATAAAATACCAGGAACAGTTTTAATGCTGGAGCTTATTTTACATGAAATTTGATCGTCTGTTTGATAGCATATTTTCCTGTATTAACGAACTGATGCATGCACCAGGAACGGTCAACTTAGGTGTCCAAATCAGTTAGGAAATTTTAAAAGTCAGTAGTAGACATAATTTTTGCCCCTACCATGTCTCAAACCTTAAAAACAGCATACAAATCACAAAGATTTAAAGTCACAGGGTGAAAAAAGCCTTTTTTTTTTTTTTCTTTTCTTAAGAGCCCAAAGATGTCAAAGCCAGAAGAATTTGATGTAAATAGGAATTATTTAGTTTTGGCAGAAATAAACAGCTTGTTCATTGTTCTTATAGGAGAAATAAATTGTCCTTAAGTGCTGTGTTTTTCTCCCTTTTTTTCCCTTGACAGGGGCAGAAGACAGGACACCATCCTGCCAGTCTTGCTGCCCTGATGCTACGTGGTTTCCATTTCCATTTCCATTTCAAAGGGTGCAGCATTAAATCAGAGTGCATTTGGATGTCAGTGGGCATGGCTGGGTGTGTGTGCTTGCTGAGCTCACACTTTCTGTGAGCTCCCCCTCCTCATATTTGCAGCTTGGCCCCGACAAGGCTGGCACATCCATTTTCAAAACGTAAAGATCTTGGGTTTTCATCCTTGGCACATCAAAAAAAGACCCTGATGAGGTTGTGGTATCTTCCCATTCTGACTCAGCAGCTTGAGGGTGGTGAACCCAAAGCAGTTTGTTTCCTTGATCATCATTTTCTGCTCCCAAAATCAGTAGGATTTCATCTGCTTTGACCAGTTATTCATGCAAGCCCTTTTAAAGTGTGGAGGGTTGTGAATGAGCAGTTGCATTTGTTTTCTAGGCAGAAACCTATTGGCAGGTGATATCCTTTCGAGGAGCAGATTAATTCTGGCTACTGAGTATCTTATAGTGCTGGGAAAAAAGTCCTGTGTACTCACAGAGGCAACAGCTACTTTTCTATATGTTGTGAGGCCAAAGGAAAACCCTGTCACAATATTGCTCACAGAAATGTCCTTCCCTTTTCTCTGGGCACTCTGACAACAAAGACTTCATTTTCTCAGCACTCCTTGATCTCCTGAGAGACTTCTGCATCTTATACATGACTGGATTTTGCCATCTTGGTCACTGGTCATTTTCCTCTTTTATTTGCTTCATTTTTCATTTTCTTGTGCATCTTCTCCAGTGGACTTCTTCATCTCATCCTGCCATACTTGTTCATTTTCTTCTGCCTGTGCTTTTATGTATTCATAGTTCATTTTTGCCATGATGCCAGAGAGAACCAGCTCAAAGAAATAGTCTGTGAACAGTTATGAATAAAAAATATGATACTCATTTTTAGATACATAAAATATATTTTATAGAGACTTAAATTAAATATCTAAGATAGCAAAATCACTTTTTGTTAATTAGCCATCTGAGTGAAATTTAGCTTATTCTCATTGCTAATTACTAAATCTTAATTAGCTTTATTCATTTCATCTAATTGTTCACTTCACTGACTTGTTGCATTTTATCTTTATCAACCTCTGTTCCAAATAGATGAATCCGTCTTTAAACTTCTTAAAATATGAAATCATAATGTGCATGCCCTACCATAAAATATGTGCTTTAATAGTTTTTTAGAATGTATTTTTCTTGCTGAATGTCACCTGACCAGTCTTTGACTAGTCAAATATACCTACAATTTTTATTTTAAAATCACTATCATGTAATACAAATTCTGCTTTTTTTTCCTACATATGACTTTTGTGACTCTTTTTGCCATGTTCTCTGGAACAAACATAGATAAAGAAAGTCTAAAGACGGGCCCCTAAATTTAGGACATCTGAATTAACCCTTTAATCAGTTAACTTGGCTATTTAATCAGCCAGATCTAGGCTATGAAAGGTGATAAATTGACTGCAGATGACAGACTGCATTGTCTATTTGATCTTGGTTAGGCAGAGTCAGTATCAGACTTCATGATATTAAATGGATAAATATCCTACATTTCTCATTTTTCAGATCATGTCAGCTATCACAGGTCACTATTGATGTCCAAACTATTTAAAGAGAACTCTTAAGGAGCCCATCTGCAAAAACCTCCTGATGCCCTGCCTTCAAGAGGACCTAGAGCTGTGCATGAGGCACCCAGACAGGTTTTCTGTGCAACGTGGAAATGTTTATCAGACCACAATCCACAAAACCCACCTGCAGAGCGGGAGGGGATATTGGCCAGCGAGCAAGAATCACACACACTCATTCCTTACCCATCCCATAAGCTGAAATTCCTTCCCCTGTTCAAGGCTCACATCCATCCCTCTGTCCTGAACTCAGGCACCTGCGTGAGATGCTTCCCACAAGCCATGAGAGAAAAGGGATAGTTGATGGGCACCATGTCCACAATGCCCTGACTCAGACATGTCCTAAACCAGCTTGGACTCCTGCTCCACCCCTAGGAAGTTTCCCTCCCTGTCAACATTTGCATTTCAGTCCTCCTAAATAGGATAAAACCCTCTCAATTATTCGGGGAGATAAAGATTGGTTTCTTCTCAGAAATGGCTTTTCACGTGGGTAGAAGTGAACATGTCATGGACATTTTGGAGCCAGGACTGTGAACGTTTGTGGGTTTGACGTTATCTCACACCTCTTCCCCCTGAGCCTGGAGTCTCCCAAGGCTATCCCAAGTCTGTCCTGATGCACCAAAAAGTGAACCCCTACAAGTTGAACCCCAGAGCCCCACAGTGAAGAGAGAAGTCCATCCAAATGATGGATCAAACTTTTTCCTTGTAAATGAAGATATAGCCCCTTGGACAGATCATTTTCTGACAAAATTAATTGAACCATCTTTCTGTTATATTTAGCCTCTAAACCCCTGTAAATACATTTTTGACCAATCTTCCTTTCGTTTTGTCATGCTCTACAGACTGTGCCTAGAATTTAGCAATGCCACAGTAATTGAAAACCGAATAAAATTTCCCATCTAGATTTATTTGAGTTTTGTCCTGCAATACTGTTCTATTATTCTATTCATTTAACTTCTGGAAGGTAGCAAAATAACAATAAATATGGAATTGTTGCATTTAATTGAACATATAACAAAAAGTTGCTGTTTCTCAAGGTATTTTGTACCCTTTGCTTCCAGCACATTTAATTATGTATGAACTCTTCAGAAAAAAAAAAAAAAAAAAAGAGAAAAAAACCCTCTCAAATAATGTGAGTCGTCTACTAGGAGAGAAGATTTAAAGATGATAAATGTTATTTAGAATCACTATGATATGATTCATATTGTGATGCGATTGGGAACAATATTAAAACCCACCAAGGCTATTATACCTAAATTTTTGTTTCAATTCATGCAATATTGCTGCTGCTTAATATGATTTCTATTTACTTCTTTCCATTGTTAGTGTTTTATTGAGGTTGTGTCGGCTTTATCAAGCTAATCTCTGCTGCAAATGGAGGTCAGCAGAGCCAAAGCACTGGCAAAAAGCCTGTCTCCATTATATTCTACTTGGTATGAATTTACTGGAAAATCCTCTCTCTAATATAAACTCTTTCTTAGCCATTCTTCAATTATAATATTTCTACCTGCACCAACCCTGACAGCTTGATATTTAGAAGCTTTATAAACTCTCATAATCTAATTTTATACCCTTCTTGCATAAAGAAGTACTGTACCTCATTCAGACTAACAGTGAATGTGTTCATCAAAAGGTTTAAAATCAAGCAATCATGGCCATGAATATAAGCTTGGATTTCAGGTAATTTAAATTATAACTTAAAAACATGCACGGCTACTCTTAATGGCAATGACAGCGAGTCATTAATTTGTGTTCTTCTGGTGTCAAGGGTGAGGTAAGTAATCCTGTCATGCCCTTGCTGGAATACAATTTGGCAAAACAGGATATTGTAGAAGCTTTATAAATCTTATATCTCTATTTCTCCTTATACTGGTCTAGGGAATAATGAAAAAGAGCGACACATAAATTTACCTACCAAATGGGGTGTGCTCTGTCTCTTGAATACCCACACATAACTTCCATTAACATTAGTATAAAATATACATGCACAGCAGGAGGAAGGATAGCCTTCTAGATATCCAGAGGTCTACAACACGAGCAGAACTATATTCCCTTTAGTAGCTGCCAATCCATCCCAGATCACAGGGATTTATTTTTTGCTTCAGTTTGAGTTAAGTGTTGAACCTGAAACATTTGCATAAAAATAACCACAGCTAAGCTGAAAGGAGTCAACTGGACGTCAGAGACTGTCTGAAATCTTTTTTTTTCTTTAGGATGGTAAGTTTTCTTAGTTCTAGTCACAGTTTAAAAACA
The DNA here is from genome assembly GCA_036023395.1 of Myiotriccus ornatus. Classification (NCBI taxonomy): domain Eukaryota; kingdom Metazoa; phylum Chordata; class Aves; order Passeriformes; family Tyrannidae; genus Myiotriccus; species Myiotriccus ornatus. The sequence goes on along the minus strand of JAYRBT010000178.1, from coordinate 32,358,599 downwards.
AAGCAACCCAATAAAAAGACAAACAAAACCCCTCAAAGATATATTTTTGGGAGTCTTCGCAGTAAGTTTCTAAATACGTTATTGGATAGGTGATTGAAATCTTACAAAAAACCAGAGCGTTTTATAATAATGTCCTGCAGCAAAAGTATGGCACCAATAACTAAACAATACTTCATCACCTTTGCCACTCTCAACAGCTCCCATTAATACCGAGATCATAGTGTTAGGCCTCCTATTCCCCAGCTGACCACGTTAGTGACAGCCAGGGCTTAGGCAATGACATTGAAAAATATTTGCGGTGACACAGCCACAAATCACCACGAGACAAGTTTAAAACTCAATATTCACTAAACTTGCATCTGTTCTTTTCTTGTTAGAACATCTACAGCACATTTATTACAGGCTGAATTGCTCCAAGAGTCCAAACATTGATGGAAAGTGATAAAAAGTATTGGTTGATAAAAACCAGATGGGCAGAGGGGCCTTTGTCAAGTCATTTATTCATATGAGGTTTTTGTCTGAGATGGAATCAACTGGGACACTTGATGAAGAGATGGCCTCAGATTGTTGCTTATTAACTTAATATGCACCCAGTCCCAGAGCACAAGTACCTCTAAGTCAAATTTTCTTCATGGTCTTTCATACATGTATTGATTTGGATTTTCTTTTCTCCCAGGGAGCCCAAGGAGACATTTGGCTACTTGGCAATTGGCACAGGACATTGTCTCTTCCACGTGGTCCAGATCCTCTCCAGATGAGCTGTGTCAGCAGCTTCCTTTTTCCTGGGCACGGTGGTTGACACAAGCCCATGTGCATGCCCATTCCCGTATTTCAGCTTCAAATATCATGACTCTTCCTCAGACCATGCAGGGCACTTCTTTCCTGGTTTATTTTTTTCACCAAGGTGTGTTACTAAAATCACTTAGGCAGGGCATAGACGCTCCTGAAGACAGAGGTGACCATCTGCATATCTACTCCCAACCCTGCAGGAGAAGGGACCACGTAGACCTTCTACAAAGACAAAGTCCCTACATTAACATGCTCTGAGCACATTCATGGTGTTGCCTGTTTCTGTCCTGTCCTTGGACTCACACGACAAGGGATGGGCATACCAGGATACTCTCAGAGCTTCTACACCAGACTTGTCCTCTTGCCTTTTCTAAACATCCACTTAGACTGATCCTAGAGGGTCAAATATCTCATAGGACACACTCCAATGCAGCAAGGAGCCTCCTAAGCTGTTAAGGGGAAGGACTTACTTCTAAGGCACGTTAAACTCTGTATTGAAATTCCATAATTAGCTCTCTTTTGACCCACACCCTGCTAGATTACTCTCTTGACTGGGAATATTTTCCAACATGGCAACTTTTTGGAGTGCATTGAAGAGACTGCTCAAGAAGGGGAATGATTAATTCTTCACAGCAAGTTTTGCAGCATATTGAATGACACATTCTTACATTATATGTTGATATATTACACACTGCTCCTTTGCCATGCTGACTAGTAGTTCATTTCCAACAAGGCACAGTTTATAGATAATGCAAAAGGTGAGGGACAGAGCCATAAAACTCTGGCTTTTTCAGTTGTACCAAAATCTTTTGGAACTTCATTTTGGTTTGAATGATGACTGTCTTGGATGTTGATATTAAGCACAAGCAGCAATAAATGAGTACAATGCCAGTCCTGTCCCTGCTTCCCTGAGGCAAGAGGCACAGCCCAATAGACCTCAATTTAGAGGAACCATAGAAAGCCAGACACTTGTCTGAGGATTAATAAAACTTCTTTATTCAGAACTTTCTTGCTGTTTAGTCTGTCTTACTTCAGTTTCTAGCATGTAACAGGTGTATTAGTGGATTTTGCATTTACCAATTCTTATAACTATATATAGTTATATTTGGTTTACTACAACACTCATAAGTAAAGTTCAAAACTCCAAGTGCTGCTGTTTCCTTACTTTATACCTAAACTTGTACAGCTGCTTCAAAAACACACTTTCACTTAATACCTAAATTTTTTATAGTATCTTTCTCATTTTATTCTCACAAGTTTGTGTCTTTTCCTCCTTATCATCTGTCCAGTAGGGTGATCCAGACTTCCAACTGGCAATTCCACCAATTCCACAAATGTACTCCAGTCTTCCAAACCCTCTGTGAAATTCTGTAGGAAATATCTGAAAGTTCAACCCGCTATTAGTTTTACAATGGAACAGCCTAAATATTTTCAGTTGCCTGTTTTGAGGAACAAATCTTCAAGTTTTCTGAGCTAGGTAATAAAGTATTCTGTTCCTTTGGCTTTCATTTGAGATCAAGACAAAAGATACATTTTTAGAGATGAGATGATACGAAATGAAATTGAAATGAGTGAGTACTTTGGAGAAAGGAGACCTTTAGTGCTAGAAATGCTTTGTTACAACTGAATAAACTAAATATGCTTAATATGAAAGGTAATGATGCGACTGATTGAATAGTTTGACATTACTGCACATGAAATATCATTAACAGGTTCACGGTGGTTTTATATCAATACCAAATCTCAGAATAAAATAAATGGAAATAAGAAACTGCAATGATTTGTCACTGGAGCCTTTCGGTGTCATTTAAGAAAATATTTTCAGTGAAAGACCAGCCAGCACGAGCTGGTGCAGCAAAAGAAATTGCAGCCCTGTGTAAATTTGAGAACAAGACCAGTTAAACAACACAGGAGAGCTGCAGCTCATCTATACCTGTGAGAGGACATGTCCCTGTCACCTCAGGTACCTTTGGTTTCACTGGCATCAGTAATTCCTACCTGTAGTGACTACAGCTGCCAGATTTCAGGGTGATAGTTCTTAACATAACTCAGGCAAGGGATGCCTGTGTTGAGGCTGTCTCTTGACACCTTGGTGCTGTCTCTTGATGCTTGGCTCTTGGTTTGATGGTATCAAGTTTATTCTATGACTTGTGTGTTGAACATGAGAGCCAAGTATTACACCTCAGACTCTTCCAAAGATACAAAATGCATGTTGCACCATCTCCAGGTTCCCCTTACACCTCATCCTTCGCAAGTATTTGGTGGAGCCAGCTAGAGGAACGTGCTTTAAAATATTATTATCCACCTAATTCAATTGCTCTGTTTTCTGTTTAAAATTTGCTGGCCAGGTACAGATACTGCCTTCCATGGCTTCACTATCACAATTCCTTTGCCATCTTCAAATTTCTGCTATTAGTAAATTTGAGTGCTGAAACGCAGTGATTTTTCTCATTGAGGAAACCACTGATAAAATCTGAGGTTGGTGAGAAGACTGACAATATGTAGATAACTCTCCCAACTTCTCATGTTTTAATTTGGGAAGTTAATTTGATTCGATCTCATTAAAACTGAATAATATTTTCATTTGCCCATACATTTCTGAACTGGCCACTGTTGGAAGCATTAGAGGACTTGATTTCATTTGCTTTTTTCAGAACCAAAGTAAAAAATAAAATACAATCATTCATAAATAAACTTCAGTAAATGAACCAATGAGAAATGCAAGCCTGGTTTTACAAACACTGGGAAAAATTATAGCCTGGTTATCCGTATTTTTATAAAATTTCAATGTATAGCACTGGCTGCTTTCCCTATTTGCATTCTTTTACATTTGCAAGGATGGAGAAGAGCAAGAATTAGGACCAACATCTTAAAACAGCTATGGTCCACCCATTCCTAAATTGTTTTGCAAGTATCCAAGTGGAAGGGCAGATATTTTTCACATTTTAAAGTAACATCACAAATTTAGGTGAAAATAAAAGGAGGTAGAGAAAGGGGATGGATAAAATATTAATGTTCATAATACTGTATTTAATACAAATACACATTGTCAAGTATATTTGACAGCCAAAGCCTCTCTTTTGTCGGGAGCTGCAGAACACTGAGTCTAATGTCAGTACCAAGCCATAATATATGTATGAAAATATCAGGATTTGGAGGGAAAAAAACATCGTCAGGTTTTATAATTTCAACCTCTCTCACCAGATGACAGATTTTTTTAAAATCTTCCATTCTCATGGTTTCCAAATCAAAGGTTTTGTTTTCAAAATGGCATATTTTTTAGTTGAAGTTATAATGTGACAAAGATTTCAACTAAAATTTTAAATTGATTTCCTGGCCCTTATTTGTTTGGTTTTTTTTTATTATTGTTTGTCTTACTGAAAACTTTAGGAGAAGAGTTTGGTTTTATTTCTTCCAAAGAAAAATATCTATTTTTCTCAGCTATTTTCATGCGTACGTTATTTGTAGGTAATTTAAAGGCGTCTCTTTTTGCTAAATCATGAGAAGTTGCAGGCTTTGTTTAATTAAGAATCAGCAGCCCTAATGTCATTCCACTGGGGAAAAAAAATGTAACAAGTTGTCACACATTCACAGGATTAATGAGGAAAAGGGGTTGACTCCGAGTGTATTCTTTTACTATTGTTGCTTCTTTTCTTCAGTTTCTTTGGCAATCCTTGAAACTTTATAAGCTGCATTTACTTTAAGCTGTTCCTGATATGCTCCAATAAGTGTGCTTTAGACACATTGTTAACATAAGGCCAAATCTGTAATACAGCATGGACAATTAAGTGCACAATTTTTGTATAAATGCAAAATCCCTCACTGTGAATTATTTAATTAATGCTCTACAGTTCATTTAATAGCGCTCTTTCAAAGGCCATTTCACTCACAGAAAACTAATTTCATTCTCGGGGTTGATTTAATTAGATTGTATGATATATGGTATTGCTAATTCAGTGGCTCTCTTTGCAGTGTCTAGCCCGTTGCTCCTATTGTCGGCAATCTGTCAGCCCCATTTTTAACAGTATTGAAAAATTCAAGCTTTATTATTGCTCGCTCACTCTTTCTCTCCCATCAGGAGGAAAGTAATGAGCTTTTCTTCTTATGAGAGCAAGCAGAGAGTGTGGTGCCCTCAGCGCTTGAGGCACCGAGCAGTATTAACAGCCTGATTCATGAGTTAAGTTTCTAACTGCCCGTGGCTATTAGCACTCAGTCCTTTGGCTGTCATTTAGTTAAAAAGACTCTTCGGTTAATTCACTCTTTTAATGAGACTGTGCTATTCAACTAATGTATTTTACTGTATGAAAGGTCACACCAGGAAGCAAAACAGATTGGAGGGAATGTAGCGGGAAGCCTGGCTGTCAAGAAACAGTTCAAGCCTCGCAGGCATTTCGCCGTCGCGGCGCCCGTAATAGGCTACGGAACTGATGGGCCAGCGCTCACCTCAACAGTTGAGCACCATAAATCACGGCTAAATAGAAAGCAGATTAATCAGAGCCACAGACAAAAAGAGCACGTGTTTCATTACCCATATAATCACTAACATGATTGCCAGACAAGCCAGGGGAACTGTACGCCGGGCTGACAAAACGCGGCGCGGTGGCGAGCGAGGGACTCGGCTCCACGGAGCTGTGGCCACTAAATCTTTCCATTAAGGAGCTGCTCCATGAGACCTTCTTGTCAGAGGGACGCTTGCTCGGAGGGTGGCAGGAGGGGAACAGGCAAAAAGCGGGAATATAAAGGGTTGTGTTTGAGTGAGCAGGGTCAGAGGCAGCAGGGGTGGCAGAGAGGCTTTTCCTCCCCTTAGCTCAGTTTCCACCTCATTCCCACTGTGGCTGGGAGAAGCACGTGGGGGATGCTCCTCTTCCCCCCATCTTTGTATAAACCCACAGCGAGGCAGACCCAGTCTCTCCCCACATTTCCTGGTTCAGCACGTCATCCCTTTAGCCGTGTGGCACACGCCAAGTCTTAACAGATGAAAGGGCATCTCATTTTAATTTATTCTGTTCTTCTCCAGCGTCATTTCCTTCCTGCGCTCCCCCTCCTCGCTCACGCTCTTCACGTCATCGGGAGTTGGGTGTGACACACGTGTCCACATCCCACAGCTTCTCCCAGCTGGGCTCCGGCAGAAAGGCATGGTTGGAAATCTGGTTTACTTCAGCATCTCTGCTTGGGACAACCAATTGAAAATGTTTTTCTGAATATTGCTCATTAATTGACAAAAGAAGAAAATGAGAAGAACCTCTGGTTTTGATGGCTTCGCAACTGTCTACCAGGACATTAAACATCTGAATTATTGTGAGGGTATGTGTGTGTTTTGCTCATTTTTAATTAGTGTCATTGGGGGGAAAGCTCCAGCACTTTAGGGGCAAAAATACATTATTTTTTTAGAAACAGTAATTCCCTCAAACTACGGTAAACAAATCATTCTGATTTAAATTTCCCAGGCAACTTCCAAACCGGGAAACCGTATGTTTAATTACTAAACATCTGTTGCAAAGAACACCCCTTGCTTTTGCAGCACTAATATCACTGTATGAATTTTAAAATCTGTCAGCAAGGGATCACAAAAGCTTTGGGAGCAAAGAGCTGCTCACTTTAACCCCTGAACCAGATAATCTAACAGTAATCCATTCAAAACTAATCAAACATTTACAGAAACGCACCAGCACTGAGGAAAACAATTCATCATCTTCATATGCTCATTACATTTCCAACATCTCAATCTACCTATGTAAATGAGACCAGGGATCTGACATCAGGTCCATGTACAGAAATTATAAACAAATATTCATCCATTATGCTGCTGAAATTTAACAGCTGGAGCACTAACAGTAGCTGAACTCCAAGCCCTGAGTATCAATTATTTATGAACCTAAAACTGACAAGACTGTCTAGGTGAATTAGCTGCATATGTCAAGCTTTGTTATAAATCCCAGCCTACTGTAAAACTCATTTTCATAGAATGTATGTACAAGGCTGACAATATATCAACAGTACGGCATTAATAATTTAGAAGAATGGTACCATAAGGGAGCACCTAGAAACTCTGCTCTGCAATATAGTTGATATTACAAATAAAAAAGTCAAATAAAATGAATTTCCCATAAACAGAGAATCAAATAAAGCATTTTTCTATGATTTTATATTCAATTTTCAAAAAAACTTACCAGTTGATACTTGCATTTTTAGGAACCGTAAGCACCACCTGAAGTTGTTCAATTTTTTTTGCCATTGCTAAAAATGCCTTTGAATTTCTAGGGCTGCTGATGTACACTGCATTGCATTTATTTTATTCTGACAGACTGAGAACTAAAAGTGAGATGAGGGTAAGAGAAGGAAAGCACTGCTTGCAGCAAGAACTACTGCACAGTGTGGGTCCAACTCTGAAATAAAGTATGAGACTACCTGCAAATAAATTCAGTTCATTATAGGCTAAAATCTGCCCTGTGACACAAACTGAGTAAAGGCTGACCTGCTGAGTTTGATTGCCTGATCTGAGAGGGTTTGGTTAGTTATCTTAACCACTGGTCCCATTAGAGACATCACAAAATTTATTTGATGTACCTTTGTGTAAGACATCCACAGAAGAACTGCTGGACAACCTGTGTGTGACCTCCTACACAGAATTGGGCTGGAAAGGTCCTTAAAATTCATCCAATCCCACGCCCTGCCATGGGCAGGGACACCTTCCACTATCCCAGGTTGCTCCAAGCCCCGTCCAGCCTGGCCTTGGACACTTCCAGGGATGGGGCAGCCACAGCTTCTCTGGGAGACCCGTGCCAGGGCCTGCCCACCCTCAGAGGGAAGAATTTCCTCCCAATATCCCATCTAAACCTCTCTCAGTTTAAAGCCATTACCTCTTGTCCTCTCATGGCACAGGGCAAACTAAAGGACAAGGTCTACGCTGAAATGTCAACAGAGAGATCTGAAAAAAGGACACATCAAAACTTTGTCCGGTGTCTGTGAAATTCAAAACAGGTCTGAATTTTCCTGTTGTCTCCCATCTTCACTGAAGAGCAACTATCCGCTGCTTTGATGGAGCAATGGACACAATTACTCAAAATCTGAATTTTGATCAGAAGCTCCTGGTTTATTCCTGTGTATAATTCAACCTATACCCATGAAGGGATTGCTGGTTGCAGCAGCTTTTTGCTATTCAGAAAGGTTGTCCACAAAAAAATGAATACACACACATATGAGAATCTGGGCCTATCAAATAAACAAGATTTTATCTTGTATACAGAAGTAGCCCAGGTTTTGATCAACTGTGAACATCAGCCGCCCTTTTCTCCACAACACAACTTCCAGATTATTAAGAAAACTGGAAGAGGGAGGGAAAGAAGCAGGGGGAAGAGAGAGAAACTCAGACCCAGTCTTGAGTACAGACACCAAAACTGAGGGATGATTAAAAGGAATCTCTAATACTAACCTCATGATGATGACACTGGCTTCACGAAGATTGCTCCCACACATAAACTCAGTGTCTGTTTTAGATAATCCTTACCTGGCATTCATACTGACAACATACTAAGAATCCGTGAGGATGTGTTTTAAGGCAGAAAAAAATCCCTCAAAAATCCTCTCAAAACTGAGGATTACAATGTTTCGGAAGTATTTTATCCACACAGAAGATAAAAATATGTGTATTTTGAAAGAATCAATAGTGCTTAACAAGAGTTTGACAAGGAAGTTAACAGAGCATTTTTGAGTCAGGAGAAAGAATTCAGAGAAGGAAGTACGTTCTTGATGATGCAAATTTCTACATCTAAGCAGGAGAAACCCAGTTGATTTTATGAGTGAGGGTGAAAAATGCTATAATGCCATCTCCTCATCTGCGGCATACTGCCACTTGTGACTCAGGAAACACTCGCAAGGGACTGAGAAAATTTAATAAACATACTGTAATAGATAAAGAAAAAACATAGAGATTAACATGTGCCTGTTAATACCTGATGCCTGATACATGAGAGATTTATGAAAGAGGAGTTCTTACAGGAAGCTGCTGGTGGTGGGATGGGGGAGGACCCGTGGGTCATCCAGTGTACCCTTCTGCACTACAGAGTGAGGGTTTGTGTAGCGATTCCTGTATGATTCTTTAGAGCATTAAGGCTTTCCATTTCTCATTAATATTATCTGTATGGGTTGCTTGTTTTAGCTTTTCTAAATTAGATTTTATTATTATTATTATTATTATTATTGTTGTTGTTGTTGTTATTATCATTACAACCTGAGAGTGAAATTCACTCTCAAGCAGAAAGACCAAGGCAAGGCCTTTGCATCACTCAAGTCCTGTCAAAGTGCTTAAAACAGGACTTCATCTGGATTTAAATGACACAGAAATCTTATGTTCTCTCTAGATATGAATGAAGTCTGCCTTGAATGCCCCTCCATGCCATGGTGCTCCCTTAGGCACACGAAAAGGAGTTTGCTGTTGAAATCCCTGAGACATTTCCCCACAAGCTTCAGAAAACACTATAGGCACTTCACAGAAGAATCAACCAGGTTTCATTTTTGGACTTAATTAACTGACTTGGTGTCTGATGACATCTCTCAATCTATACGTGGCTGCTCTTGCAAGCTGATACTTTTATTAACACTTCAAGTCTTGCTTACCTATGTGACGTGAAATTTTCCCTTTAGCTCTTTCAGTTAACATTCTAAATCCTGCTTGAATACCTTCTGTCTTCCAAAAGCCATTGCTTTCCAGGGTTGGATTGAGTGGAGCTACAAGCTGGCACTCCTGTTCCTGCTGCTGCACATCACACCACGGCACGGGTAGAGTTACCTGTGCTTCCCCAGCACCTTGGCAGTGCTCATGGTCCTTGACACCTGCCTCAGGCACTGCTGAGGGCACAGTGCCCAGCAGGATCCCTTTGGGATCTCCCTGCTCTCCACTGGTAACGGGGAGCTGTGTCCTTTCCCCTCTCACAGAGAAAAAAAAGATGGATTCATGTTTCCTTTTCTAATTTCATCAAGGAGCTGGACTAGTAAGTGTCATGATTTTTGTTTGAAATAACCTAACAACTATTCTAGTTATTTACTATGCAGTGTTACAGCAATTATGTCAATCTGCTGACGTGGTTAAGGAAACATTCAGTGAAATCCATGCTTGTCCCTTCAAAGTGCTCTGTAGCTGCATCCCAACACCATCCCACGCAGAGCCATTCCACACCAGTGAGCCAGAGGGGTGAACAAACTCACCTGGCACTTTGAGCAGCAATCTTCAAAGCCTCGTGAAATAAAGTTGTTATTATTTTCTTGTGCAGTACAATCTCTATTTACTAAAAAAAGTGGTGCACTTACCCATATCTGAACATCGGGGTTGTTGAGCTGGAGTAGAAAAGTACACGAGCAACCAGACTCCAAATACAACTCCTTTGGGCTTTTGCAAGTGTGGGTTAAGCTTAAAAGATACAGGTCAGCAACAAACAAAGAGTGGTTTGAGTATTTGTGGGAGTTTGAGCTGACATTTCATGTGAGACCCGCTTTATGAGGGCTACGTGGTGCATTTCCAAGGCACCAGCTCAACAGCTGTATGTTTTCCTTTAATTTCTGAAAGGGTTTTCAGCACAATAGTTCCATGAATTCTTGAAATTTTTAGTTAGAACTGAGCCTAGAGCTGAGAGTCTCATAACCGTAACTCAGAAACCGGATTTGGACCTGAAAAATAATTCAAGGTGAAAAAAAATTTTTTTTTTTTGAATTGGCTATGCTTGGTGATAACTCTTGACTTATTCTTCTGTGCCATTGCAATAAGCTATGATTCTGGGGACCTGCTTTTGTGACTAAAAAGATAAGTCTCTTGTTGGGAAGAAAATTGCCTCTCTGACATAAATCTTTGGAGTAGGAGTTTACAGAAAAGTGGTAAATATATATTTTCTAAAAAAAAAAAAAAATCAAATTTCCCCAACTAAACAAGCTCTAATTTATGAACAGTTTTATGAAATTAATTTATAAACAGTAATTTAATGACTGCTGGGTGGAGTAGTCACCTGGTGGGCCCAGAAGAGCAGAGTTAGTCCTTGGCTGGGGATAACAGGAGACCTGAGGGACATATAAACTGTGGTCAGGGAACTAGTGAGACCACCTGGGCCACTGGATCACACCTTCGACTGTTGCAGCCACTTTGCATGATGTCTTTAACTCACACCTGCTGATTTTCACCACCTGGATGATTAAGGTGTTTTCTCTCTCCTTTCACTGCTTCCCTCTGGTCTGTCTTTGCACAGGGTGTGTATCACACTGATACAATATCCATACATTTGTGTAAGAATGCTGCTGTTGCTGGTAATTTTATTTCAATAGTTTCTAGCTGTGAAATCTCACTTGTAGCAATTTTGGGTAATGAATATTTTCATTTTTCACTGGTAAGTGGTTTATGCCTGCACAGGCCATGCTGTCCAAGTGTAGCTGGTTGTTACCTTGTCTCAGACTTTCTCTGCTGAGTCTGTGGCCTCATTGCTTTGTGCATTGGTGGTAGCAATAAAGAGATTTAAAAGGAGCACAACAGAAGATGGACAAAGATTTGCATTGCATCAGCCATGAAGATTACATAGGAATAACAGACATCATTTTTTGACAGCCATTTGATTCTTCACTAGACTTTGAAACTCACAAATCCGAAATTTTTTGCCAGCAGAAAGACCCCGTGTTGGCACCTCTTCACACCATGAATAGAGCTAAGAATGGATTAGATAAATATAAAATCCCAGAGTCTTATCTCTTCCTCTTCAAACTGCTGTCCATGGTTAAGGAATCCTGCATAACTACCTGTGGATTAAAATGATCTAAATGTCAGACGCAGACTGTACTGCAATATAACATAATTTAATGGGACACCCACTCACAGCCAGGTAAATTACAACACCCACAAAGCATAAAAAAAGCCACTGGCAGGATGTTCTAGACCTCAAATTGTAATGTTACCTCACATAAGTACCGGCCCACCAACAGCAAGATTCTCCATTTTCATCTCCTGAAGCTTAGGGGTGCTGAAAGGTAACAACCAGATAACTCCTCTCACTGCAGTGAGTCTCACCCTACCCAGCTGCTACCTTCAAAACGCCTCAGGGTGCATTTTCCTTCCAGTAAAGCATGTTAGACCTGCTTAGCCTAAGAAACAGAGCTGCTAATCTCGGCAGTGCTGCTGATTGTGCACGGCCCGCGCACACCTCATACATGGTCAATTAAATTTACAAACCATTTCAAACTTACGCACAGCCTGCAACAAAAACGAGCTTGGCGGTGTCTGCATGGCTGAACTTGATGCCTGATAAATCTCTCCTTTCTGCTTTCTTTCCAGCTCGTTCAGAGGGTGCACTGCACGTGTCAGAAGACTGAAGTTCACTTACAATGTTTTATGTGCTTGAAAATTGGAATGCCCTTGTAGTTTTAGTGACGCTGATTTTTATTTTTTTTTAAATGACGTTATCACAGATGAAGTTTAAAATAAGCAAAGCTTCTGCATTTCCCTGGTTACTGGTGAGTGGCTGCATTTCTCAGGTTTTAAAACAAACAGAGAAATACCAGATTGGTTCAAGTAAAACCAAACCAAACCAATCAAACAAACACATACCACAAAAACCAACCAAACAAAACATAAAAACAACAAAACCAAAACAAACCAAAACAAAACCCAATAAAAACAGACAACCAAAACCAAAACCCACATAGAGTGAGGAACATGTTTGTTGCTGACACTGCTAAATAGAGCCATGAATTTTAAAGCTATCTATGGTTGGCTGATTTCTGGAAGTCCTTTTCCCCACCTCATCATTTAATAAAAAATGGACAGAAGAAAGAGAAAAGTTAACTGTGTGTTGAGAACTGCTCTTTCATTTTGGTGTAGTTTTCAGATCTGACATGCACTGTTGCTCCAAATGTGTTGGCCTTGCCCTTGTGTTGTTATAACTTTTGGGTATCATATGGAAACTTTTTCTGCAAGTTGTTTTAATTCAATAGAAAACTTATCTTGGGAAGCAAATGAGGGAGAAAACGGACTGGTAAGTATTCAAAAGTTTTTGGAGAACGGTATGACAAGTTTAGGCTTTGGAGAGAAGCTGTGGCTGCCCCATCCCTGGAAGTGTTCAAGGCTGGATTGGACGGGGCTTGGAGCAACCTGGAATAGTGGAAAGTGTCCCTGCCCGTTGGTGACACGGATGATATTTAAGGTCCCTACCTACCCAAACCATTCCATGATTCTATGATTTTACTTCTAAACCTCTTATTTAACTTAGAATATAAAAACCCCTGTGACTACTGTGAGTGACTCTTCCCCACAGTGGCCAGTTTGAGCAAATACCCCCCAAGGGATGCCGTGTGGCTCCACATTCCTACAGAGTGTAGCAGAGCATTTAGTGACAGGGGAACAGACTGAGTCATTACAGTTGAATTTAATGGTGGCATTTCCAAACGTAAAGGGTGAGGAATTCAGACATATTCTTCTGGAAGAGGATTTTGTGGGGTTTTCTGCCTAAATATCTGCAACAGCAGTATATTATCTTGTGATGTAATGCAAGGGAGGCAGCAAGAAAACTTTATAACGGTGTGTAATGCCTGTTAATGTGGATAAAAGAAAGAAATGTGGATTATAAAGCAGATACTGTCTGCACAAAGAACTGAAGAGATTCCTTGCTGGTATTTTTCCAGTTATTGAACTATCAGGTGTGACTGTATAACACGAAATATGGAAGCCCAACAAATGTCATACTAAGTACTTTTCAAAGATGTAATTGATCATCAAATTCCAATAACAGTTTAGGTACTTAGTTGATATTGAGATTAATACACAGCTTGCTGCAGCAAGAACCTCTTCAGTTCTGACCTTGGCTGGTAGTAAAATCCAATCGATATTTAGACCAAGCAAGACTTCCAGAGAGGATACACTGAAGACATTAGTTTTCTTTAAAAAAAATACTGTCATCAGCTAGAAAATCTAATCCTCTGTGAGGAATACGATGGAACAGAATTGAGTGACTTAAAAGTATGTGAATATTCACCTGAATACAAGCAGGGTTTACTCCAGCTCTGGTTTTGCTCTTCTGGCTTCGTGATTTCCTACTGCCACTTCCTTCCCATGGAGAAAGGAGTTAGTTCCTGCATAAAGGCAGGAGTTTGCTTTGAAAACCTGGTTAGAGGAAACCAAATCAGCAATATGATATAACTGATATGTCCAGTCAAGACTGACCAGTGCATCTTAAATTTCAAGTTGCCAGGTGTACCCTGCAGGCAAGCATTTCATTGGCCAGGAATTATTCCTGGGAATACTCTGAGAGAAAAATAACACAATGCTCTACATTTCTTACCCAAATTTCTCAATAACAAGTCTGCTGAAGATGTAAGGTAAATGTAATAAACCAATACCTATTGCTTAATTAGAATAGAGTTTTCATCACACAGGTTATGCCTTTTTTCCTTCTATATATTTCAGCTATATCTATTTAAGAATATAAAACATATTGCTAAAATACATAATGTTTTATTTAATCAGTCTTTTTAATGTCTTTGGGATTCTTGGTTTGAGCTAATCATCCCAAGCACATGCTAGACTGGGGGAAGATCTAATTTCCAAAAAGCTTCAGTCTAATCTGATCTTGTGGAGATTTTTTTTGAGGGCATACAAAGCTATGTCTGCAAAATACCTGTGATATCCTTTTCCAAGCACATATAAGTGATGGAGACCATACTGAAGAAACCTACTGTCTTAAAATCTTTCTCCAAAAAGATTTCTTTCCACCAGAAGGATAAAGAAAGCTTTTTTTAAAAAAATTACTTTTTATTTCATGTATGTATATGGCACATTTGACTGTAGGGTTTCCATAAACAAAATGATTTATTAAATCTTGTCCCATGTCTTGACAGAAAAATCACCCTTTAAGAAGCTGTTTGGAAGTTTGAAAACCATTTATAAAATCAGAACTTTATAAGACTTAGACCTTTCCTAATCCTTCCCTTGCCTGCAACACAGTTTCTAAAACCAATTTCAAGATTTCTTTTTTTAATCTGTAAATTTCTGATACGTCTGAGATTTGGTGCTGGGACATGTGCAGCTTCACCAAGAAGGATTTAAGCAGGGTAACATCACCTCCCCACCCCAAACAGAGAAGAACCTTAGCACAGTCAAGGAATCCTCAAGTGAAGCTCTTCAGTTGTGATATTGTCTGTTTTTCACGTGATGTTCTGCCAAAACCTGCACTGACAACACTGACGGCATCCTGATTTCTCAAGGCTGCTTTGGGCAAAGGGGAGAAGGGTGAGCCGTGGAGGTTCAAGAGACAGATGTAAAATCACGAACACTGTATCCTGAGAGTGGCTGATCTGCTCTCCTTGCCCTCCTCAGCTCAGGTTTGTAGGACAAACACAATGCTTTGATTTCCTCTCTTCCATGGACTGATGACGGGTAAGGTTTATTTTCAGGCAGGTGCTTTCTGACACGTGGCAAGGAATTTGAGGAACTGCTCCTGCAAAAAATGGTGTTTTCTGCATTCCCCTGGGAAAGATACTGAAAGGGGATTTCTTCCAGTCTTCTCCTCCACTGCCCTCACAAACCTTCACATGGCACCTCTCTGTTGGCCAAGGTGGTACCGATAAGAAGAAGAAAAACGTGAAGGGAGTTCAGGGAAAACTGTATTCTTTTTTCCTTTTGGAAAAGGAACCTCATGAGCCTAAAAATAACTTTGAATAAGGACTCTTTTTTTTTTTTTTATAGCCTTTTATTGGATTGACTGTACCACTTCCATGTCTTAATAAAATACCCGTTTCCCTGTGCTGCTGGGCAGTGAAAGGTCTGACCCATATTCGACACACACCAGAGTAAAAGCAAGCAAAAATAAGTGCAGCAAGCACAGCTGTTAAATCACCACCTTTTCCCATCCCATTCCCTTCAGTGGAGAGCATCAATTATCGGTAAGTACAAGATTAGTTCAAGAAGAGCAGTGCAGGGATTGAGGCTGGAGCTGCTCTGTGCTCTGGAGGACACAGGTACTGTGCTCAGCACACATCTGCAAGGCTCACCCTCCTAAATCAAACCCTGTTCCACTGCAGTACCTTAATTGTTCCAGGTGCTGTAGTCAGTAAACATTTGCTCAGGATTTTATGTGTGTACTATACTTTGAAGATTTGTTTTCTATTTAAATTACTTGAATTTGCTTCTGTCTTTGTAACTAGGGGAAAACTTAAATCTGATAAACCTCTGTGGGATCATGGGTTGTTTGTTAACCTATCCTGGTGGGATTATATTCTTCTATCTGTTTTGGTTTTGTAATATTCTCACACCAGTGATAGCTTCCTGCTAGCAAATAAAACCAAAAAGGAAAGCATAGAGTGAAGTGAAACTTAACAGACAACACTGCAATAAGTTTTGGATGGCAAATGATAAGAATACTTTCAAATTTAAAAATTCTTTATGTGGATCACCCCTGAACAGAGCTTTTTTACATTATAGTAAACATCTGAAATAAAATGGAGTCTAACACCAAGGACAGCACCAGTAATTCCTCTGCAGAACAAGCACAGAAGCTTTATCTCTCTTCTGTGTTCAAGTGTACTTTTTAGTTTTATTGTCATTGATTGCACAACAAATAGAACAGCAATATCCAATACACTTAGGTGGTCAACTATGTCTAATGTGTCTGCTGTGGTTTGTCTGAAGTGTTCCAGCTTTTTAATCACTTTTAATCTCTCCCCTCCAGAAAAAGGAGTCAAGAAAAAGGGCAGTAGCTCACTCACAGAAACCTCTTTTTTCACATTCAAAGGTTTAAAGAAAAAACAAATAAAAGACAAATGGGTCCCATTCAAAATTGGACTGAATTTTGGAATTTTGCAGACATGCCTGAGGGAAGCAAAGGCTGATGCTAGAGGGGGTGATGTCACCATGGCAGAGTGGCTCCAGCAGCACATGGGCAGAAATGTGGCAGTTGTATTTATCACAGAATCATAGAATCATTAAGGTTGGAAAAGCCCTCTTAGACCATCGAGTCCAAGGCCACCACTAACCCATGTCCCTTAGTGACACATCTACACATCTTTTAAATCTCTCCAGGAATGTGACTCTCCCATTGCTCTGGGCAGCTGTGCCAGGGCTGGACAACCCTTTCAGTGAAGAAATTTTCCCTAACATCCAATCTAAACATCCCCTGGTGCAACTTGAGGCCATTTCCCCATCATCCTATCACTTGTTACCCAGGAGAAGAGCCCACCCCTGGCCTGGCTCCAGCCTCCTTTTAGGGAACTGTAGAGAGTGATCAGGTCCCACCCATCACACTCACTGTCTTCTTTGGCAGGTACCAGCTCCAAGGCACACAAACAACTGAGGGAGGAAGGACAAATCTCCCTGGACTTTTGGGGTTAAAAACTTGGCAGAACTCATCCTCTCCATCCACGCCACACCGGACTGGTGGCAGCTTTCAGTCTGTTCCTGCTCCAGAGGGGAAAGGTTCACCCATGCAGCTTCTGATTCCCTTATATCTCTGCACACATGGATGTTTGGGGGTTTACAGCTCCATCTTTCCATCCCTCTCCGGCTCAGCAGCGCGTGGGTGACACTGCCGGCACAGGGAGGCCCCAGGGATGCCCACGGTGGCTGAGAGACCTGCCGGCCCCTCCAAAGCAGTTTTTTTGCATTAGGCTACTGCTGCCTTGCCTTGTGGTGAGTAAAAGTCATAAAACCAGCATCAGCTCAATGACTGTAATGACTACTCGGAAGCTTTTTATAGGCCATAAGCTACTGCAAAGGTCTGCTGGTAATTTGTGGATAGGGTACATTACCGTTATCCTTGAGGAATTTCTGCTTCCTTTTTATAAGCCTTTTTTCTCTTGAGGGGACTCTGAAATTAACAGGAGGCCTTAGTCTGAAGCTTTGCCAGAGCCTCTCGCTGAGCACAGGCTGCATTTAAGTCTCTGCAGACACGATCCGGTGCTCCCGAGGAGAGCTGGGCTGGATGGCTCCCTCCACCCCTCTGCGGTTCAGAGGATGGCAAAAGGGCAGCGAAGTGAATTGAAATTTCCTGGAAATGGTATAAAAGGAAGGGACGAGATTCTAAATAACATAAAGCAGCAGAGAGCTTTAATGGTCAGGTATCATCACAAACCCCTCTGAACCAAGCGGGGGAGAAAATGCGGGAGGTCACTTGATTTGCGAACTGCACAGATCAGCGAAATGCTCCTGGTGACACCTGGGAGGGAGGCTGGGTGAAGGAGTGATTTCTCTATATAAAGCAAGCTTTAGTCCTAGATTTGGGACAGTTCTTCCCATGAAACTCAGCCCAAATGAAAATTGCCCGAGATTGAGTAATTTACTGAGTAATGCTAAAGCTCAAGTAAGTGTCCTTTCCCAGGCTGTGGCTGACACGACTGCCACGCCACTGCTTTTCCAGCAAATGCTTCCCACTGTAGACAGCATTGCTACCAACAAAACAATCTTCCAGAGATCATAAAATGTTAAGAAGTTCATTTGTTTAAAGCATTATGAAATAGTTCCCTTGCAGATCTCACTCTTTAATTTCCTGCACCAGGGCTGAGGTGTGGGACACCAATACTGATAGATCAGATTAACACCTCTGATGCTCAGGTTTTCCACTGTGCTGCTGCAGAACACCTCATCACCATTGCAATATGAGCTCTGGCTTCTGGACCTGTTGCTCTCAGGGGACTTGAACAAACTAACACAAAGCCGAAATAGCATAAGCAGTTCCTTCCAGTGGGGCAACTAAACCACCTGGGTTGTTAATTTGCCTTTGGAGGTGGGTCTGGGGGGGGTGGAATTACAGAAGCAGGTGACTTTTTCTTCTTTATTATTTCAATAAACCCATTTACTCTCTTCAACACAAGATTTCATACAAATCTGGTAAGTGCAGCAAAAAGCTCAGTGTGAACACAGTGGCTAAAATTAATCACAAGTTGGAGACTGCCTTGCTGTGATTTGACAACCAAGGTCTAAGGCCCAGCAAAAGCAATTTGTGTCATTACCAAGGAGAGAACTTTTGGCACATTATTTGATATGTTAAGCACAGAATGGTGCTATTTAAAGCAGGGGTTTATTTAGGGTGAAAAAAGACAGAGACGTGAGGAGAGGCAGGGAGAAGATTGGCATGTCAGATATCACCCATATCACAACAGTCCCTTCCAGCTGTCAGACCTGAGGACTGTGATTTCATTGATGTGGCTTCCCTGGCAACAAAAGGCTGAGGGATCTGGCCATAACCTGGCTGAGTCACCAAACTACAGAGCTACAAGACGTGGACTTGCTGGACTGGGTCCAGAGGAGGCACAAAGATGCTCAGAGGGCTGGGGCACCTCTGCTCTGGAGGTGTTCACCTGGAGAGGAGAATGTTCAAAATTTTAGGGCAGAAGATTATCTGTGGTCAAAGTCAAAAAATGCTCTCACTCCCTGCTAGAATGGCGGCTTCTATTTCTGTAAAAAGAGCAGCAAATAAAACTGGAGAATATACAATAAGTTTCTCTCAATATCACTGTGTTTATACTGTCCTATTAATTAGGATTTTTTTCATTAAAACCACTAGCGTTCTCTCCATCAATATTATTTTATCCACAAACCCTGCATGAAGGAACCTCATGTACAGAGATACTTGGTGGGTGTAGTTTCTTTGCTTTACTTCATTTTTATCAGTGCTGCAGCTTTACCCTCAGAAAACCAAGTTAATTGATGGGTCCAAGCCAAGTTTGGTGCCAAAACTAAGTCCACTGCACTAAAACATGGCCCAGAGAAAAGCCCTTCCAGTTGGACTGTCCCTCCTCAGCATCAATACCATGACTTTTTTTCTTCCATTATGACCTATTTGGGAGTCTATGTACCAGTAAAGACTTAGATCCAACACACACTGAAAATGTTAGGAGCTGATTTCCCCTTTTTTGTCCCAGAAAGAGAAAAAGCCAGTCACGACTACCAGCTACTCCACGTTGTTTTTACGGGACAGCAATTAGTCTCCGTAATGGAAAAGAAAAATACTATTAATTCAACCAATATATTACATATTAATTACCGAAATTATTGAAATTAACTTTTTAAGTAATATCAAAGGAAGTAATTAAAAAAGTAGCTTTGCACATACCACTTTTAGGTCTGGAATGAGAAATGTGTGTGACTACTAGGGGCCAAAACATGGCACATTTAATTTAAACCCTGGCAGCAAGGGGCAGGTTCCATTGCAGCTATAATAAATTACATACAAGTGCTACAGAACAATAACAAAAACTGTGAGCCATCCATTTCAGTACCATTTACAAGAAATCAATATCAATACTTAATGCAATACTGGTGAAAAATGAGCAAAGATACAGAAAGCATAATAAACCAGTAATGAAAGACCTTGCAGTGTTTCACTTTGGAAGAAAAAACTAACTGTCTATATTTTCATGTAGAGGGATATTTCACTGAGGCAATGTGCTGGAGGTATGAGTGTTTTGCAGATCTAAGTTTAAAATAACCTCTTTATTAAATTTAAAAAAAAAAAAAGTTCTTTAAACTGTGGATTACTAGCTTAGTAAACCTCATACATATGGAAGGAGGCATTTCATCTTCCTATGGTGCTGAATATTTTTCATGGGATTGCCTAAGATCCAACATCACTCCATTACTTACCTCTCTGAAGGCACAGGCAAGGGCCACTCACTTCTAGCAAATGCAGATCTTCCATTTTGGAGGGTTTAAACCTTCTACCACCGGTGAACTAAACAGGATATTTCATCAGGAAGCCCCATTTCCTCCACTGGTTTCAGTCTCCTCTAAGAAAAATGTGTTATAACCCCTTTCAGAGAGGATCTATTGCCGGGTGGAATGTGGGACAAAATAATCCTGAAAATAACAAGTGTGAAGTCCCTGTCGAGTGAGGCTCCCAAACGTAAGTGAATTGCCATTTGTCACTGCAGATACCATCCCCATCCACACAATCACCCTCACCCCTTTGCTCTCCAGCAAGATAAAAGGCCTCTCAGGAAAACTTCAGCTCTCCTGGATTTTCCTTCAGCTCCCCATATGCCTCAGAGGACGGTAAGAACTGAAAGGATGAGAAGAATTACAGCACCAGAAGAATTATAAAACTAGATTTAAATATTGCATGCTCAAGAAACGGCAAGATAAATGGTAGGAAATGCATTATAATCATACACAGTGTTTATAGATGGGTATGTAGATCATGGATACACAGACGGATAGACAAACAAACAAAACCTCCTGTTGCCATCACTTAATTAATATGGAATATGACCTTACTATTCCCACTGGAGTTACTCCACTGCCTGCCACGGTAAACTAACAAGAAGCAAAGGACATCTAAAAGAATTTTTTGGCCAGCAAAAGCTCTGCTTTTTATGATCAAAATGGAATTAAGAAAATACTCCCCAAAAAAGTCTCATAAGCCTTTTGGAACAGGATTTCAAAAGGATCCTGCAATGCAGCACTCAGTCTGTCCTGTTGCACCACTGCCCCTTCTAGTTCAGACCTCCACTAATCCTGTGTGGTAAAAAACACCTTTCTAATAAAACAAAGAGAAAATTCATAATATCCAGACAATTAAATCTCATTAATAAAAAATTTAGTCCAACTGATATAATTATATCTGTACAAATATAAATTTTTTTTCATTGAAATAATTTTTTCATTGGACTAATTTTTCATGAATATATCAGGGATTTGCATGCAAACGTTTTCAAAACTTGAAGCTTGATCTTACAGCTTCTCCCTCATGAGCACAACCACAAAAAAGCTTGAAATGAGGCTGGGTTCATCCCTTATTCACACTAAAACAAGCCTGAATGACCTATTAGGTTATCTTATGCAAAGAATACACTTTTCACATGGGATTTTCACCAGCACTGAAAACACAGAAATTCAATGGACCAAGCAGAAATATCTGACAGCCTTCAGACAGGCTGAAGCCTTTCACAGAAAAATAGGAAGATGAGGAACTTCATGTGTTTGGTGAAATAATAAGCAGGTTTAATTGCAGAAATGAGGTTTTAGAGATCAGGTGAAATGTAGAATGGTAAAAACTGAGGAGGATCTGGAGTCAGGCTCAGTCAAAGTAAGGTGCCTTGGAGCATCAGTAGCCAAGTAATCAGTAACCAAGACAGAGACACTCCATAATCCTATTGCAAGTCTTCCATGAGGGATTCAACGTGAGATAAGGGCAGCTCTTGCAGATGCCACCCAATATCAGTCCAAAGGATGCTGAGAAAAAGGTGACAGAGCTGAGGGTCGCTGCTCAGACCACTTTTATCAGTTGTCCTTCGACTCAGACAACTGGCAGAGCCATTCCTGGCTGTTCTGAAAGGAACAAAAATAATCTCACACATGAAGATGTAGCAGCGTTAGCTCACTCCCAACAACCACACATAGTTTGCCATCTGCTGCATTGTGCAGAGCATTTAATTTTTGTACCTGGATAGGATTTTTTATTTCCCCCCATCAGTGTAATTTCAAAGTACAATTTACTATACTTTGACTTGTTTGGTTTTTTTCATCAGAAAATGTGATTTTCTTTTCCAACAACACAGAATAGTTCAAGGAAGAATTAATCAAGTGTTAGTATATGAAAAGGACAAGTGAGTCTGCCCTTTTGGACTCAGAGCATCTTCTGTGTTTTGTTCATATAGTTTCTCAGTTTAAAACTGGTGTGATGGAGAATGAGGTCAGTCAGGAGGGGACTTTTTGCACTTGTTCATCCGTCACAGGAGAACACAACACTGTGGCCAGTCTCTCTACGTAACAGCAAATGGGAATGGAGAGCAGAGGGCTGTGAGTTGCTTTTTGGGGCTGTTGCACTTGCCGTCATGGTGGTTCAAAACCCAGATTTTGCTCCGAGGGCCAGGGCTCCAACATGAGGGGACCTCCAGGATCAGGTTCTACTTTCCCCAGCTATGCTAGTAACAGCCATATGTCAGTCTTTCCCCAAAATTTCTCTGATAAAGCATTCAAGAAATCCATTTACAGGCACAAAAAAAGAGTGCTATCTACTGAAAAAAAATTTTGCATTAGTGGCTTGTGTTGAGCAGCACTTCACTTGAGCAGTTAACACTTTAGGATCGTGGGACTGACAGATGGCATCCAGCACTACTCAGATGTTAGCAGCGTTCTGTCCAGAACATTTACAGCTGTGTGAAAGTCAGTGGGAGCCTGGATTATGTGCAAAATTAACAATCATTGGGGAATGCAAATATTCTAACCATTACTTCTGCTAATCAGCTTTTGAACATACCCTCTCTCTGGGAAGAAATCAATTTTTTTCCAAGTAACGCAGGGGATTCCTATTACATGTTATAACTGATTAATCCCTTAAGTAAAATTTCTTTATTTAAATTAATTCAGTGCTTTCTGCTGCCATTCAGTGGTTTTGCCTGAGGACATCACATTTGTTTGCTTACTCCTACCTGTCTAGGCAC
>JAYRBT010000178.1:32317348-32335312 GCA_036023395.1 Myiotriccus ornatus | reverse complement strand
CAGTGCTTTCTGCTGCCATTCAGTGGTTTTGCCTGAGGACATCACATTTGTTTGCTTACTCCTACCTGTCTAGGCACCACCCACTCCGTGCTATAATGCCCTTACTAGTTAAATGGATGATCCCTTGTTATAATTACATGAAACATATTGCTGTAACATCCTGTCTCACTCTTTAGATCTGTTTTTCATCACATGATCCAGGATGGTAATGTAAATATGACTCTAGGTGAGCACCACCAGAAAGAGCTGAATCTCACTGAAGTTAATGAATCTTAGTACCGATTTCAAGAGCCTTAATGAAATGAAAACATCTTTTTTCCCTTGAACCGTGTCCTGAAAGTGATCCTCGACTTTTACCGCAATAGAGAGGGTTTGAAAGGAGAAGTTCCATACCCAGTAGATGGTGCTGTAATCAAATCCTAAAACCTGTTACGCCAGAGCCGCTCAGCTCTGTGTCACGGCGAATTTCTGCAATTAATAAAGAAAGCATGTTTGTTTTAAAGACACGTGGTGTTGTGTTTAAAGCATACTTATTAACCTGGAGCAGTAATTATCAAGGCAGCCTGCCGAAACAATCCCAAGAAATATGTCGTGTGGGTTTTATATGTCTTGCAGAGAAAGGGTTTGGGGATCTTGCCTCGTGTCGCTCAGGCTCCATGGTCCAGTCCTGTGGGACTGCTCAGCTGTAGCAGAGGGAATGCACACCACCAATTTTGGGTAAGAAAAGCAACATTCCTCCATCTGCACTGTCTTGTGCCACCCCAGGGTCAGATTTCACAGGAGCAGGAATGGGATCAGCTGATAAGACAGGAAAGGAATATAATTTCCCAGGTGAATAAATTATTATCATATTAAAAAAAAACAAACCGAAGGAAAAAAAAAACACCTTAGATTTCTTTCAAACTCTTTGACTTTGTTACTACAGCCCTCCACCACCTGCACTGACATATCTGATCCTCAAATTCCCCTGTTTTGTAACTGGAACTGAATACAATGGCCGTGTCCTGAAATCAGCCTCTACTTTTCTCCTCCACAATCTTCATTAAAGCACACAGCTGCTGATAACCTTTGATCTCCTCTCCATGTCTGCCCAGTTCTGCTTAACTTCTGAATGGTGCACACCTATCTGATACTGCCAGTTCTCCCAGGGAGGGAGTGCATCCTCTTTGTAGACGTGCCTGGAGAATAATCTCTCAAAAGGAGCTGCAGAAAATTCAGCACTCGAGAGACGGGTCCCTTGATCACACAGACAGTGGCACCGCAGAGAGCAGGGACTGAGGCTGACTGGCAGAAAACCATGATGGCTGTTGCTGGGCCTATTTGAGTTCAATTTATAGATTTTTTTTTTTTATTTGACCTGAAAGTCAACTTGAACAGATGTCCTTTCTAATGGAAGCAACATCTATGCACAACTTTCCTGGCCAAGACCTCGATTTTACACAATATCCTGAATACAGAAGCGACCTTTCATATGATAAAACACCAAACAACCTTTTTTTGCTATTCATTGCCCCTCAGAACTACCTGGAAGCCACGGCCAGGACGAGCTGCAGAAGAGCTGATCATCTCTGTGATCAGCCTCTGGCACTCTGCACCCAGCAGAAGTCAGAGCACTTTTAAACAGAGTCCTCACTTGGCTAAACACTGTGATGGTGAATGCCACGTGCCTACATATGTGGACAGCTGAAGTCTAAGAAAACTGGAGCAAAACAAAGAAGACTTTTCCCTATAAATCACGTTTCCTGTAGTTTTCATTTATGCAGAGCTTGGGGTTGCAGCAAAGACTCCTTGGGCTATGGAATTTCATTTAACACACAGCGTGGTTTTTAAATAAGAAATACAGCAGGATGAATTCAGATACTTCTTAGAACATGGAACTCCCTTTCCAGCATTATTAATGCAGCCAGGGCCACATTCCAGCCTTGAGTGCACATGTGTGTCTGCACTGAAGTCAAAGAAAGCTGCACAAACACATCCGTGGAAGGAGTTTCCCCCATCATAAATTTTTCAGAAAATGTAATTATTATGTATGATAATTTTAGCTAATGAATACATTTGTATGATTCATTTATTATGTATCAGTCATTCATGAGGTGTTCACAGCATGTTTTATTAATTATTATTAAAACCTTGTATTTATTTTAATTCATATTTCATTAGAGTTACTCCTTTGAAATGCTGTAGACTTTCTTTTAGACTGATCTCAACCTGGATTTCTGCTTCTGTGAGGCTCCAGTCCAGTTTCTAGACAAAACAATAGGAGGCTTTCCAAAGATTTCAGTGGCCTATAGATCAGGTCAGTTGTACACAAAAGGGTATTATTTGGTCCTTACATGTGTAATAATTTGCTGCATAAAAAGTAGGGGTGAAACCACGCTGAAGAATCACTGAGCTTGACCCTCTTCATCTACATGAGAACGACCAAAGCCAGTTCCTGGGGTGGGATGTGGTGCAGGAACCACCACTTCTGTTCCATTCTGGTCCAAGACCTGCAGGAGGAGAATCCTGACTTCCTTAATTCTCCAACACGAGGATCTGCTTTACCTTCCTGTTTTACATCACGTTTTTTCTGCTGGTTATTTTGCTGCAGCGTTCTGCTGTCATAATGAAAGTAAACAGCATTCCCTGTAACATTTGCATTTTCTCTTGGGGATTTCTATGAAATGCAACCTTTGGGATAAAAACACCCATCTTTAATAAACACCATGTTTCTTTATAGGTGCTGCACACACACACACAGAGTCTCATTCCTCTTTATCACCAGTTTTGGACCAGACCAAGACAAAAATCTAAGAAATGAGGAAAAGGGAAATCCCAGTTCTTTCCAGCAGAAGCCTCTGTCTGTGACCATAAGAAGTATGAACAGTTTGCATATATATATATATAAAATATATAAAATTAATTCCATTCATATTGGTGGGAAGGAAGACAAGACTTGCAAAAGGATGAAGCAAAGGCTCTGCACACTTCACCTTGGGAGAACAACTCCAAATCTGTGAACATAAAACAAGAGCTAAAACTCAAGAGGGGCAGGAAGCAGACAGAAATCTGGAGGAGAAATATTATTTTAGTTTCCAGAGACTTCGAAAAATAAACCATTAATGGCCTACTGTAAAAAAGGAGCCACAGAGAGACTGAATCTGGTCATCTGCAAAGCAGACTGAAAGAACAGGCTGCCATTTTAGCTGCCCCCCCCCACCTCACAAAAAGAAAGGATAAAGGATGATGGACTGGGAGAAGTCCCAGAGCTGGAAAAGAACACAAGAAGCAAAAAAAAAAATCAGATTTTTTTCCCTGATATGCTTGATTTCTTCCAGATATGTCATTGCAATGCTCACAGGGCCTGGTGCAGAAACCTCTAAAGAAAAATGGAGAGGTTTCCATCCAATTCAGTCAACTTTCAGATAAATTCTTATGACCCAGTTTCCATTTTGGTGTGTGGTGCTGCCTGGGCAGAATCTCAGTTGTAATGGGGAGAGGCTTCAGGCAGTTGTCACCATCTACAAACAATTTGCAAAATATACCTTGCAAAAAGGCCGGCTCGTTATTAAAGTTATTTTCCTTTCAACACCCTGATTTCCAACAAATATTGAAAAATATTAAAGATGCTCTTCATTTTTTTATACTTAAGCAGATAAAAAAAAAAAAAAAAAACAACAACAAAACTGATTTTAGAGGTAAATGAGTAAATGCATTTGCTCCCCACATGTTTATGTGCTGAAATTCAATTCAGGATAAATTTTTACAGGTAAATCACAAAGTCTGGAGAAAAAGAGGGTTTCTATTTGGAGCCCTAATACAGTTTTCTGAAGTGGTCCAACGGCATTGCTGTGCCTTCGACCCATTATTCCTGAGGTGCAGAAATGCCTGGTTCCAAATGTAGCAAAATGAAAAATTACAGAGCCTGTCTAACAAATCAAAAATAAATGAAGTAACAACATAAAGGTAAATTTACTGTTATTTATAATTTACCATTTTTACCTTGTTTTCAATTGTCTCTTAGTCCTCTTCATTCGAGGAGCCCATTACATTTTATTATGCTAAACCCTATCTTCTGTCACATAAATTACAGTTAAAGATCTTAATATTAAAGCCTCTTAGCTCCCAGACCATATTTCAGGCTTTGTTCAAACCAGACATTAATGCTGAAATTGAACACAGATCACTTTGTCATCATTACCTACGATCTCAAAAGTATAATACAATCTTTGCTATATATGGCACAAAAATGCTTCTTTGTATAACACTGAATTATGGAGATATATTGATATTCTTAATATTTTGACAAAACAATAAAACTAAATATGTTAGCTCTTTAGCAGATACCAGCATACCAGCCCAGCTCTTATGACAATAGTCACAGAGGTAAAGGTTTATTTATTCCAGGTAAAATAAGAAATTAATCATATAGTTGTTTTAATCCTAATTTTCCCCTGGCATAATTTAGCCTTCCTGCTGGCTGATACAGGAAGCCTGTTGCCAGTGTTCATCATCATCTGCTTGGCTCACAATATCCACCTTTGTTACTGGAACAATATTCCCTTTTCAGTGGTCGTGACTCCAGCAAGAGGAAACACCAGTGCAGGCTGGCTTTCATCTTGGGGTGTGCCTTTTACTTCTGCCCTGGAATTACCCTAAAAGAGGTGTCCACGAGCCTGGATGGGGCTCTGGGTTGTGAGCAGGGCCGGTTTGTGCCTAGAACCCATAATTTTATTCTTTCTGAAGGGCTGTCCTTTCGTTCCAGCAGAGCCTCATGTTCAGGGCTTGCCCACTCCTCTCTCACCCTTTACAGACACACGTGTAGTGGCCAAAATTCTGTTTCTAGCTGTTATCACATCAGTCTGGAGAAACCCTACTGAATTTGCGTGGAGCTGAGAACAAAATATGGCATTTTTCAGGAGTTAGTTGTATGACAAGTGTAGATATGAGAGCATCTTCTGCAGGCTTGCAGGGTTTTTTCACAAGGCATCCCCTGCATAAAATCTACTCCAGTGAATGAAAAACCTTAGATGATTTCTTCTTGCCCTGGACAATTAAAAGTCCCTGCTGTTTGTAGCACCCCATCCTTCCACTGAAGCCCTGTTCCCGAAAGAAAGCATCACAAATGATTTTCCTTCATCTTTTGGACTGCCCACAACCTGCTCCATTTTTCTGGTTGCTCCTGGTTAGTCAGTGTGAGAGGGCAGGGAAGCCACGAGGTATTTTTTTCTGCAGCCTGGGTGGGTTTGAGAAAGAAGAGCCACTTCTCAGCAACAACTACTTCTGCCTGCTCATAAATTAACTTCATACAAAGAGCAAGGATCAGGCTGACAGATCTCAGGACAGGTGCATAGAAGAGTTGAATTCACAGCTCTCCAAACATAAGCAAACTCCCCCAAATGTTGCTCTGGTGCTCATTGGTACCTGCAGAGCAGCTGATGATAATTTCTCCAATGGAATACAATCCTTGAATACTTCAAAATATCTCTGTCCACTTGTATTAGAGTTTGGGGCATTGCAACATCTTTCGTTCTAAAGAGAGGGTTATTTTTTTAATATATACCTTTTCATTACATCTGGAAGTAAGGTCATGAGTTCTTCTCATGATGGAGGTATAAATATTACATTGCATGGCTGAAATAGTCTGCCTCTGCTCCTGGAGAATACCCTTGGGTAAAATACTGTGTCAGGGCAGCTGATTGCCTGCTCATTTCAGTTTGCTTACTTTTTACAAATAAATTGCCAGACAAATGAATAAAAAGAGAGCGTTAACTTCAGACAATCTTATTCATAATACGGCCCCATTAAGCTTCAGAGGCTTTAAGCCTAAATTAGAGTTATTTCTGAAATTAGCTGTGCCGGGGATTGTGGCTCATTTCTTTCCTCCCAGAAAAGGTGGGGGGAATCTTGTAGTGACAGCAAGAACATGGGATGCAGGAGAAATGGAGTTTGCTCTCAGGTTTTTTTTGTATGAAGCTGCACAAGCCACACATGCTCAGGTAGAAAACCTCTCAGCTCCACGTGGGTCTGGGGGCAGATCCCAGCTGGCTTTGAAGGGAAGACGGTGTGTAAGCATGTCACTTGTGCACCCAAACCCTTGGAGACACAGAGGTGGACAATCCTATCCCTTTTCTCCCACTTTTTCCCTTTCTTATCTTTTGAATTTGTCCCCTCTTTTTAGGCACAGGCGATGGTTTCTGT
Source organism: Myiotriccus ornatus (assembly GCA_036023395.1). Lineage (NCBI taxonomy): Eukaryota > Metazoa > Chordata > Aves > Passeriformes > Tyrannidae > Myiotriccus > Myiotriccus ornatus. Next base: position 32,329,132 of record JAYRBT010000178.1, on the reverse strand, counting down.
CTGTGCATACAGCACCAAACACCATCAGCTCATTTCAAGCACGAACCAAACCGCAGAGACTCCGGTGTTTTAAAATCTTTTATGTTTCTATCTTTCTATTTTTGACATTCATACTATTCTGGAGCTGCCTCTTTCTGGTAGATTTTCAAGTATTCCCTTTTTTTTTGGTAGTTTTTACATCCTGTTATTATCCCATAAGCGCTAAATGATAATGATTCATCTGTTCATTTCAGTAGATACACATTTGTTTGCAGGATGGTTATTAACCAGGGGCTGTTAATTATAGAAGATAATTTTGTGTCAATGTTGACCTTAAAAAATAAACTGTCTCTCTGGGTTTTGCCCCAAGAGCAAGCATTTGGATTTGATTTTTTTTTATTATTATTTTTGCTTTTGTGGTGGGGTTTTTTTTTGTTTGTTTTGTTACTTCTTGTTCACAAGTGAAGCAAGTGATTGATTCATTTGAGTGAATGAAAAATGCATCATAATTGCTGCAGTCTGTCCAGCCTGAATTATGTGCTGCTGGCACGGGAACAAGTAAATAATACTTCATCTGTTTACTGCTTTGCTCAACCCTGCCAGTCGAGCTGGTGGCTGACAAAAGAGAAAGGAAATCCGCAGTTTGCAGGGAGTGTGAGCCAGGAGGTGGCAAACAGCAATTACTGCCCAAAAAGGGAACTCAGGCAAATTTTGCCTGGCACTCCATAAGGCTGATAAAAGCAGAGGTTGTCTTCTCAGCCTGATTTAAAATTGTCCCCTCTGGGAAGACTCTGTGTGTGTGTGTGTGTGTGAGGGTTATGTCTGCACTAGAATGAGTGAGGAGTCTTTTCCTGGTGGGACTTTCCTACCAGCAGTGCTCAAGTGAGAGAAAAGCAGAGCACAAGGGGACAGTCAGGCTCATGCAACCTCTGAAACATCAGCTACGAGACATGGGACCTCTCTGGCAGCCAAGGGCCTCTAGTCCTGGAAGGGTCATCCATTCCTTGTCTGCTTCCCAAAGCTCAAGAGCCTTGGACTGCTCTGTTGTCCTGTGATGCAGGAAGTGCTCCCATGTATGGTGAGGAGTTTGTTTCCATTTTGCTCAAATTTTTTTTAGCTTAAACAGTGTTGTTGCTCAGTTTGTATGTGTTAGACCACAAGCGCCATCCAGCCTGACCTTGGACACTTCCAGGGATGGGGCAGCCCCAGCTTCTCTGGGCAACCTGTGCCAGGGCCTCCCCACCCTTACAGTCATGCATTTCTTCTCAACATTTGATGTAGATATACACCCTGTCACTTTAAATGACATTTTTCATCTAGAACAAAAATAGCTCTAGAAATCCTTCAGCAAGCAGCTACTGTCCTGCATTCCCATCTGCAAGTGACTTCCCAGTGTTCTGTTCTTATTTATCCTTTAAAGACACACACTGGTTTAAGGAATATAAAAATATCTAGTTGGAAACTGGTTTCTTTACTATCTGTGTTTCTGTTCCTGCCCCAGGTAGTGGCTGTGCATAGAAGTAAAGAATACATAAAACTCAAAAAGCCAGTTACTGACAGCTGAAATCATGGACAGAAGGACCAGAGTGCTTTAAAATAAGTATTTGACCTCAATGGCAGCAACCCCCAAATTTCTGATGGTGTCAGCAGGTTGGACTCAAACACAGACTTCCAGAGCTCTGCATGGCTTTTTCCCTTTAAATCACATCATCATTAGATTTAAAGCTAGAGCTGAAATCCACAGTAAGCAATCTGGAAAGCTGGAAAACTCTCTCTCTCTCTCTCTGACTTTAGCTTGCTCAGTGAGGATTTGAGTCTTTCACATCCATGCTAAAAGAAAAAAAACACAATATTTGGTTTTGTGTTTTTCTCCCGTATTTGAACGCCGATGTTTTTAAAATTCTCAGCTTTAAAATTCAGATCAAGCTTTTACGATTTTTGCTACTGACCTTCATTACACTTTTTCTTTTGCAGCTGTCAAATTAAAGTGATTTATGCTTTCTAAAGTTAAAGCATATTTCCAATGATCGTGATAATTATCTCCCAGGTAAGAGTCCATCACGTTTAAGACATTAGGTCGACAGGGTGGGGGAATGGCAGCCATAAGTCACATGAGGACTCATCTCTTGGGGATTACCTTGGTGTAAACCCACAGAGGGATGCCCTGGTGGGCCCTCTGCTCCAACACAGACCCAGCAGCACCAAAGCTTTGTGTTTTAACACATAATCCAGCCAGTATAAATATTATTGTCGCGATGTTTTGGGGTTCTACTTACAATTAGCTTTGCAATTTTTCATGAGTCAAACCTGACAGATGTCATTCACACACTAAACAAAATTATTTTTTTTTTATTTACTCCTTCCCTCAACAGAATTTTATTTGGCAATTAAACAAATACCCACGGAATTTTGTAGATTGAAAGATGCTGGCTTTTTTATTTTGCATTGCATGATTATATTCACAGAAAGAATATTTTAATGTGTTATGTTTTCAGTATAATTTCTTTCCTCGAATTAAAGGAAAATTTAATTTTACTTTCCAAATATAAATTAGATCCAGTAAAATGCAATGAACTGTAAAGTAGATGAAATGTTCTTTTATATGGAAAATATTCTTTCTACAAAAATAATTGGTCCTTACCTTAAAATTTTTTCACTGGCAAATCCGTGTTCTCTATGTATATGGTGTTATATGGCAGTAAAATTTATTACCACCTGAACTATTCCTCCCCATATTTCAGGACACTGAATATCATAAAGATTGTTCCCTTTTGCTGAGGTGAATGCTTGCTCAAAGCACAATCATTTCAATTTCAAAATGATGAAAGACAGTAAGTGGAAATGCATGAGAAGTTTCAAGTACTGTGGGTGAAAAAAAAAATCACCTTTTGAACCGTTGAATCCTGGCAGACACGTAATAACTTATTTGCTGATTTCAAAGGTGAATTTTCACAGATAATATCATGTGGGACACAAATCTGATTTTACAAGATACTGGGTATCCTGTAAGGTCCCCAGCAGGTTTGTACTCCCGTGGTACAAAGGGCTGTGGGCTGATTTCAGCAGGGGCTCAGCACCAACAAGATTATCCCCAGTGAAGCACAAAAATAACTGTTCCCATGTGGCTCCCTCCCCTCACAGGAAGGGCTGAGCTGTGCTGCTGGACAGACTTGTTTTCCATCCTGCTGCCCCTTCCATTGCCACACCAAGGCCCCCCTTGCACATTGACCAAACTCATTACAGAACACCCCTATTTTTGGCTTATATGCTGAACAGAGACCCAGGGTTTGTGTGAAAGGTGACCAGTGACAAGACCCCAGGGAATGGCCTGAAATTGTGTCAGGGGAGGTTCAGGTGGGATATTAGAAAGAGGTTCTTCCCCCAGAGGGTGGTTGGCACTGAACAGGCCCCCCAGGGCAGCACCAAGGGTGACAGAGCTCCAGGAGGGTTTGGATGATGCTCATGGTGTGACTCTTGGGGATGGGCCTGTGCAGGGCCAGGAGTTGGACTGGATGATCCCTGTGGGTCCCTCCCGACTCAGCATCTTCTGTGATCCTGTGACTCTGTGATCTGAACAAGAGCTGCCACTGATGTCAAGGATTCCACCTTGCTTTCCAGGTGGTGGCATCTGACTAACTTTTGCCTGGCTGCCTTTGGGAGGTCCTTCCCTGGAGAGATCACTGCAGCTGGGAATGTGCCTGACTGATGGCACCATCTGTACCTTTGTTAGTGCCATCCACTGCCACAGACAACAGCACTTGTCCACAGGCCTTGGGGCCGCTTTGTAAATCAGCTTTGAGGGTTTTTAGCAGCTAAAGTATTTGTAAGACAAGCAGCTTTACCCTTTGAAGCAACCTTTTTCCACCAAGTAAGCATTTTTCCACTTTAAACAAGGAGCTTTCTTGGTGATTAGTAGCTGGTTTTTTGGCGTTATTTTCTTGCTGAGTTTTCAAACATACCATTGGATTCACCAGAATTGGTTTCCTGCTCAGAAACGTTCCAGATGGTGAAGGGCAAAGCAATGTCTGTCTTTGTCACTCCCCCAGCAAATCCCTCCATCCTTCTGCTAACACTTTTCCATGAGAGCCACGCTTTCTTTCCCTGGTGTTCCACTTGCTTCCCTAAATAAAGACAACCAGTCTAATTTTTGCTCAGTTACTTCATATGACTTCAGAATATGTGGAGTTCAACTGGGAAACTATCAGGGCTGTAAAAATGGTGCTGTGGTAGGAATAAATCCTCTTTGGTGTGGGAATCCCCTCTGGGACATCTTCCAGCACTGTAGTAATTTTTTCCCCCATAACTGTGTTTAAGTCTCGCTGCAGCTTGTGTATCGTAGTGGAGAACAGCAATATGTGGAGAAATGAAACTCCTTCTGTTGCTTTTCTTTAAGGCCCTTGCTCTTTGCACAGCGAGGTTTGTTTTACGTTGCTGCAAGAAGGATGGAAGAGGAGGAAGTTATTTCAGAGATCTGGCCTTCCATTTAAAGATGGAGAGGAATTTCTTTTAGTTTAGTTTCTTAAGACAAAAGCTGCCTAATAAGGGCACCTATGAACTGCCTTTAAAAGACATGTACCCTGATTATATATCACCTTGGCAACCATTCCAAAATTACTAGGAGAAGCCAGAAGTACAAGCTGGTAAACCACAGGACTTGGCAAACTTTGAGATTGGGGTTGACTGGGATTTGTAGATAAACCCATCCCTGTGACAAAACTCTTCCTTTATTCTCAGCAAAAACATTGCTGTGCCGCAGAGATCACAGCAAAGCGAAGCATTTTCATGGAAGAAAGGCATAGGCTGAGGATGGTATGAGTCATCTTTTGTGAATCTGAATGAGCCGAGCATCCTACCCTGGAGAGAGTGGATTTCTGTTCTCTGCTAAGTTGTTTCTACCTGATGACCCTTTTGTGATATTTTTGTGGAGACTTCCCTTTTCCTTGGGTGAATGTCAAGATGGTCAGAACATACAAAGCAAAAGCCAGATAAGCATGTGCTTTTGGAACACGCTGATACCGCCTGTTTCTAGAAAATGAGTATCACCATCTTTGTTTGCATCATCTTTGAATTAGTAACCTCTCCAAATAATTGCTGGAAGGACAATTATTCATAATTGAAGTTATCCCAGTGTCAAACAGTTCCTATCCTCATCACAAATAAGTCCAGTTTTAATGGATTGATCAGGGGAAAATACAGACATTCAGTTGATACGCAATACAGGCTTTTGTTATTTTTGTGTACATCTCTTTTCTCACTCCCTCCTTTTGTCTCCCAGCTTCACCTTTCTCCTCGAGGCCTTAAGCCTTTCCACAACTCTTCCACATAGTGACATTGCTAAGAAACCAAGAACAAATCCCTGTGCTTTCTTTCAGCAGAGGTATTTTGGCTCTGGATATTTTTGCAAAAGGAAACCAGGAAAAATGAAGTCCCAGATGGCAATTTGAACAAATCCAGAAGCACTTACTGAGGCTTCTCCAGCAGAAATCAAAGTATTTTGGAAAATCATACTGGGAGGAGTTGGCAGCCTCTGCAGAAGAATCCTCATGTACACTTTACAGTAATCCCTATGTACTTCGTGTCCGTGTCTGGGTACAGTTTCTTTACCACCTGCACTGATTCCAAGGTGCTTCTGCATGATAGTGCTACTACTGTGGTTTCCAAATACTTGATTTAATGGACATTTGCAGCTAATGATGGACTAAACCCACTGTAACATTTACTGGTTGTTTCAGACCTTTCCTCTGCAAAAATCCTTTTAAAAAGAAACACACAGAAAATATGTAGATGCAGGAGACATATTTCTGAGTAGTTTTGCATTAAATTATTCATATTTTTCATCATGAAAATCAGAGATTAATCCCAAAAAACAAGGGCTTTTCCTAGTGATAAACCATATGATGGGGCTGCTTTTTCCCACTCTGTATAAACAGCATTTAAACAACACCTGATCTATTGCATGAATGAGAAGTTCCCCCAAAGCCTGATTTCATTCGCATTGATAATTTGGTTAAACAATAATTTCCAGAAACTACAACCTTTTAATAAAGACATTCACTCTTGGCAGAAATCTCCTCTTGCTCTCTATTTATGCCTTTAGTACATTTTCTAAAGGTTCTCTGCACTTTGTTGCTTAATTATGCATCGTGTTTACCGTGCTCATTTTACAATTACATGACGAGGCTGTTGTAGGCAGCAGCTGCTCTGGGAGGAGAGGAGGAACCTCGGTTATCTGATAGCTCCCTTGATTCCCCTTCCTACCCCAGAAATAAGAAACACCTTTGATTGCTCCTTTTAAAGACAGGGAGGCAAGTCTCTCCAGATATCCCATCAGCTATTCCTGGCTGTCACTCATGGCAACTGGTTAAAGAGCTGTACAATTTACACTGTTATCTCCTTTTGAATGGAGATGCATAATATGTTTGTAATGGCTATAGATACTCCAGCCTGTGTTCTGTCCATCAGCTGTGTGTGTCACCAGATCCAGCTCTGATATCCATGGCACACGTGTGTTTGAACCAGCCAAGGCTCCCTTGCTGTGGCAAATGTCAGACAAAGGGAGTAAGAGCCTTCCTGCTTCCAGGGGCCTCGGGGGTAGGACAGAGCGGATTTGCAGGAGTGTCGTAATCACCCCTTATGTGGCAAACTGCTCTGATGTGACTAAAGAAAGAGTTGTGATGGTAGAGCCATATGCCTGAGACCTCTGGTTGGTCACTAGGGGAGAGCCATGGCCTCAGCAACCCAGCCCTCACCCAGTGGTGGCCACGCCCGAGGAGGGCAGAGGACAGGAATGTCCCCAGCAGGCAGCACAGGGTGGCTGTGGGACAGACACCCCATCCATGCTGTCCCCTCCAGCTGCCACCTGCAGGCCGTGATGCACAAACCCTCTGAGAGGGGAGTTCCACTTCACCACCCAGCACGAGGAAAAGCTGAAATATCTCCAGTATCTCCAGTTATAATTCCACACACACAAGCTGGATTGTTTCACATGTAGGACAAACGTAGGGTCAGCCTCATCCAGTGCTGCAGGAGGGGAAAGGATGTTGCACAAATCCTCGAGGACAGTGCACAGATCTTCAGATGGGGCAGGGTTTGGTCCTGGGGGCAGCTGGCCGTGCTTGGTGGAACTGCAGGTGCAGGGCACGAGGCTCTTTCGGCTCCTTACAGGCATGATGGCACATTGCCAACGGAGCAAAGGAAGAGCAGGGCTCCCCTGCACACTTGAGGGACATGAGCTGTGAGATGGGCTCACTCCATGATCTACCAGTCCCAACTAATTCATGGCAGGCTTGGAAACCCTCTGTTTTGGTTGCTACTGATTTAACCAGTATGAACACAGGTCATAATGTACCACTTGATCTTAGAGTCAAAGAATATTTCTCAGCAGCTTAAATCCACCTTGAGTCCCACCAGTTGGACCCAACTAAGGAGAGAGGTAAAACATCATAGCAAGGCCACATCTTGTGTGAACACCTCCCTTTCTCAGTTTGCTGGAGCAGTAGAGTCTCTCCAGGAGCTTGTCTCTGAATTTGGCAGAAGTGTCCTTTGCTCCCAGTTCAGATACAAGGATAACTTTACTCACCATCATCACTTGTGGAAGAGGGAATTTGGGTTTTTTTCACACGGGGTGGGTAATTCTGAAATACCATGTTGGAGCAGATAACACTCAGCTGAGGGTGCTTTCAGCTGCCCATCATCACGTTGTATTTCAATCCTTCCCTCTGCACATGCAGTCCTTTGCACCATGTGTGCCTACACTTCTGAGCAATTCCTACTTACAGAAGGTAAGACAAATGACCAAAACTAAACTTGCCCAGAGGCAGATATGGGTTTTCTCACATTAATTAAAGAAATTAGGAGATGATGAAGGCATAGCCACGGGAAATATTTCAGTTTTTGTGTCACAGGCTGATAAATTTTGATTTAGAGGAAAGATTTTTAAATCCCTCATTGACAGCTTTCAGCACATTGTTTTCCAAAAGTAACTAGCAAGCACAACACCGACTGCTGCCTGTAATAAATTGCCAGTAGTAATAAAGCTGGGGCTCTTAATTATGCTGGCACTCACTGTTTGCTTGTTTCTGAGTTTTCAAGGTTTAATGAGTTGAGGAGGCCAAAATTGGAAACCTCAAGTAGCCAAAGCCTCCAGTTTAAGAGATGTCAGCCTTTTCCTTCAATAACAAAGTGACAGCATTCCTGTTGTTCCCCCACGCAGGCAAATGTCATTTTTCTCAAACTTTTCCGATGTCTCCAAGACCCATTTTTCACAATTTATGATTTTCAAGCCCATTTACATTCCCATTGAATATCAATAGTTGTCCAGAAATACTAAAAGGTAATGAGAAAAGCTGAAGGGCACTCATACATGGAAGAAAAAGGAGCCTGAATGTCTTTAATTTGTCCCTTTCCCATGTTATTGACTAATTTCAAAATGGTGAGTGTTTCAAATAGTTTTAAACACACATTTGAAAGACAAGGCTTTGCTATATTGACGGATCTCATTCCCAAAAGATAAAACTATGGGGTTTTGTCAGTTTTTCCAAAGACAGAAGCCTTTTATTAGATCATAAATTATTGGGAGGACAGAGTTGATAGACTTCTTTAGGCTGATAATGTACTTTGAAAGAAAAGGCAGTTTTACACTTCTGCAAAATCGTATTTAAAATATTTATATACCTATCAACGGAGACACTGAGGTAATTCACCTCTGGGTCACTGGTTCAAAACCAAACCAGCCCTTTTACATCCAAAATGTGCTGCCTTCTGACAGCTGCGGAGTGGCCTAGATTTTTTTTATTATGATCCTATTAAGCTTGTTCCTTGCATCCTATAGTCCTTCTGGATAAAATTTGGCAACATACAGAGGAGAGGTCTAGGACTGGACAGAAAAGACAAAAAGTTGAACCTTTTGTTTTAGCAAGAACTTCCCTACTCGGGCTAGTACAATACATACTATTAAGAAATGCACTGTACAGAGCTCATAAACTACTTACTTTGCTGAACACAGAATGCCTGCAGTCTCATAAAATGTTATTCTTTTGCTTTATCTTGTTAGTATCATGTGAAGCTTCATTAAGCCGCCAGATGAATCATATAGTAATTGGATATAATGAATTTAATTATGTAATTTCTTTTTTCATAATGAAACAAAGTCATATTTTACAAACAGGCAAAGTACTGTTTGGAGTTACAGATTTAAGCTAAGGTTTGGCAAGAATAGCACAACTGAGGACTGACTGGTGGATCTTCTTCTTTTTCTTTTTCCTCCTCTGTTTTTGTCTGACCTTCACTGTTGGATTTATCCATGCCACATGTGTGCTAAACAGAGGAAACTTTATGTTCAGAGTCTGTGGGTGCTGGTGGGAGGTGAACCACATCCAGCACATCATCCCCAGTCAACATGGTGGAGCCAGCAACTGAGAGCAAGTCTCATGCCCGGAGGAAGCAGAGTTGGGATGGCAAAGCAACATCACCAGAATTAACCTAAAGAGCTTGACTCAAGATCCAGGACCTTCTCTCCGTTACTGGCCAGAAATGGATGGTTCTTTTTGAGTTTGACCTCAGCAGCTTGAAGGGAGTAAGAAACCAACACCTCTGTGTTAGGGTTACCCCGCTCTGCAGTACCTGCTGTCAGGCCATGTCAATCCACCAGCTGAGAATTCAACTTTACTACCATCCCCAAGGGATGTCCTTTACTCTGGAGCCTGATCCTGCTGCTCTCCAGGAGATGGAGATGGAGGGGCTCTGAGTCTCCCAGAGACAGCTCAGCATTTCAAAAGGCGAGGTATTAATGTCAGCCCTTCCCTTCCTAACTCCCATTAATGACTTTCTGATGACCCGTGCTTATAATATCCTCCACCCTTCTCACTACTCGGCCATTGAGGATGTTCCAAGGAAATGAAACCTAATGATAAAACAGTACTTGAAATATCAACATCCCTGGCCTAATTAGAGCCGGGCCAATGGGCCCTAATTGCATCACTGAAATGCACCCAGTTGAGTTCTTTCTATTGTAACTTGACTACACGTCTCAGCCCTGATTAATAGAGCCAGCACTGCAAACTAAAATGCAGTTAATTTATTGTAAGTTTTATTAGGCATATAAAAGGAGACCAGGAATTACTAGCCTTTCGTTGCTAGAGATACATTTCATCTATGACTCAGACCAGATTCTTCACAGATTAAGCTTGTTAATTTTACTTATTGCCAACATTCTTCACCACATTGCTGGAGCGAGAGCCACGGGCTCTTGTCTAGAGCGGGCGGTATGAAAAGAGCCGGGGGCCTCGGACAACAGTAACATTAACTACTTTGTCCTTTTAATTCATCTAATTACATGCAAGAAAAAAGAAACAGACCATTTGCAGGCTGCCTTTAGTTGCCTTTCTGCCGTGATGCTGAGCCAGTGCTTTTGTAGGCTTTTTGTTGTCTTATTAGCGAGCTTTTGTTCAGAGAGATGGTTAAAGCCATTTTCAGCAGCTAGCGAGATGAAACAGTTTCAATAAGGACACAATGTACTTGTTTAAATTACCTTTCAAAATGCTTGAAACCATTAAGGGGGAGGTGCTACAAATAAAAGTTGGATTTTTTTTTGTTATAATGTTTTACCCTAATAATAGCTTTTATTTTATTATAATCCATTAGTTGACAATATTATTCTATAGATTATTAGGCTGCAATTTTGTTATTTCATCACACTTTCAGCACTCACTCACAGAGCTGGAAACCACAAATCTCCCTATAATATGCTTTCAATTTTGTTAAAATATGTATTTAACCGGTTTGGCTGTGAAACATCTTGGGAGAAAATGTGGTTTTAATTCTGTCCTGATTAGCGTAACAGTTGACAGGGCTGAGTAGTGACATGATGGTGTCTTATTTTCCACTATTCCTACTGTTCCCTTTTCCCTGACAGATTTTATTTATGATTTTCACTTCTTCAGACCTAGCAAGTCCAAGTGTACTCTGCAACTTCCACTAAAGGGAATTTATCCCTTGTTGAATGAACATCACAGTTAGAAAATCTAATTAAAAAGAGCTGATGTTCCTGGTTTGCTGGCAGGCTAATAGCAATGTGACGCTTTTGAAAAATTTGGTGCCTACAGGTAAAATAAAAGTGTATTTAGCATTCAGTGGTCACAAACAGAAGGTGATTCAAAACTGCAGCAGAGCAAGGCTGGGAAATGAGGGAGGCAAGAATTCTTGGTTAATGTAGGGAGAATACATTTTCCTGTTTCACATCTTCAGGGGTTTTACCTGAAATTGTGCTGGAATCACGGCTATGGCAGAGAGCTGAGCTTTCTGCAAGATGAGGCTAAAATTTGGACTTTATTAATAAAAACTTATAATCACCTTTTTATCTGCCTTTTTTTTTTTTTTCTCTCATTCTTAGAAGTGAACTTAGTGCTGAGGAAAGATTTCTTGTGCAATGCGCAGAGCTAAACAGCAGGCAACCCAAGACAGACCAGCAAGGACAACTTCTGTTGACTCTGCGGCTGCCCTGGGTGCAAATGGTGTGACCACAACTGGGTGAACTGGAAATTATTACAGAGATGTTGCATTTGTGTTGAGTTTGTTGTGGTTGATTTCTACCTGTGCCATCAAAGCTTTTTCTCACACTGGTCCAACCCTTTCTGCTGTTTTGGTGTGTGTCAGGGAGACCCTAAATGGCCTTAAGCTGAAGTGGAGTAGATTTAGATTAGGTATTAGGAAGAAATTGTTGTTCATGGTGTGTGAGGGTGGGGAGGCCCTGGCACAGGTTGCCCAGAGAAGCTGTGGCTGCCCCATCCCTGGAAGTGTCCAAGGCCA
>JAYRBT010000178.1:32300224-32315030 GCA_036023395.1 Myiotriccus ornatus | reverse complement strand
GGCTGCCCCTGGATCCCTGGAAGTGTCCAAGGCCAGGTTGGACGGGGCTTGGAGCAACCTGGGCTAGTGGAAGGTGTTTGTGCCCATGGCAGGGGGTGGGACTGAGTGGTCTTTAAGGTCCTTTCCAACCCAAGACATTTTGTGATTCTGTGATTCTGTGCTCTCCAGTGGGAGTTACCCAGCAGATAACTTTGTGCTGTCACACAAAATAAAACTCTTCATACAGTAGCAACCTCCTACAGCTGATGTCCAAACCACAGGCAAGAATTTACTTGGTAAAGAGGCAAGAAATGAAGCCAGGAAAAACAGTTGTGTCTCCTGAGTTTGTGGCAGGGACAGCAGAAGGACACATCCAGATTCCTGCTGCCCTCCAACCTGGCTCCTGGTGACCCTCCCAAGACCTCTGAGAGCTTTAGGTCAGGACCAGAGCAAACATCTACTCCACATGTCGAAGACAAGCCACCCCAAATGATGCTTTCCTGCCATCTCAGCCTGTGACAGAGGGGCCATCACATCCAGTCCTGGCAGCCTAAAAGTGACACTGTTCGTGGGACATGTGTTTGGGCTCCTGTTAAAGCAACCTGAAAAGCTGAAATTATCAAAGACATTTCTTTACAGGCATTTACATCTTATGTCATGGATTCACTATCTGCCAGCAACCAAATCTCAGCTGGGGCAGCTCATTTCAGTTCTATCTCACCCATCAGAATTAGGATTAAAACTATTTCTTCATACTTACAAAGAGATCAGCCAGTAAAGTGGCATTTTTACCACTTTTATGCAGATACCTCTTGAGGCCAGCACAACTAATAGCAGTGAGATCACAGGTAGGCCAAAAATTATGTAAAAAAGCTAATACATTATTCTCACTACTCCTGGAAAGTTAATTCAAATGTCAATTATCTTCTTGTTATTAAATAGCTCATAAAACAATCATGACATTCATGGATTAACTCGCTCCTCGAAATTATTATGGGTTATCTGGGGAAAAAAATAAACATATTTTGGTTCACAGATTATCCCTGAATCAAGATTCATTTTGAATATTCTGGCAGCTTTTTTATTCTGTCTTGTTGTATGTCCCACCTCTCACACAATGCTCAATATATACGTGCTTTCAGGGTGTTTTTACCTTTTTATCTCTCTGTGACATGAGACCTCAGGTTTCACTGAGATGCATCACATTTCTATAACCCTCTGGACCCAACTTTTTAATGGATGTTGTAGAGTATAAGGGCTCCAAGTATGGAAATCTGGGTTTGGATATCATTGCACAAAGACACTTCGGGCAGCAGAATCTAGACCAGAAGTTTTTGAGTGATAAATATGGGACAGCACCTACTTTTGTAAAGAGAAATAAATTCCTTGGTATGTAAGTAGGTGCTTAGAGTGTTTTAAATCTCCCTCTCAGCAGTGGATGGTGCTAAAGTCAAAATAAAAATCACTGTTAATTAGGCAGCTGGAGGGTACAAGTCTCAGTCAGCTCACAGTTACAACCTTGCTTGAGAAAACACGACATGTTCACTGTTTCCATCTTTTTTTCACAGCCCTACCTTTATGCAAAGCACAATTCAGAGGAGCCATAAAACGGGGAAAGACACTAAAAATCCTACCAGTTCTTGTAATAAAACGCTAATTTGTAATAAATTTCTCATTTCTGAGTGGGCCAACGTTCCTGTGGTTCACACCAGACTCTGCCAGGTCCCTGAAGTTTGCCACTCTTGGGTCCCAACTTGAGGAGCAAGACCTGTATCCCAAGGACACTGGTGGAACAGCCGGGGGGTGTCTCCCTGCAGCCCAGGAGCTCTGAGGCACCAGGAGATGGGGACATGACCAAGGAAACATGGAATCAGCCCTCCAGAAAGGAGCTGGGAAGAAGGCAGCGCAGGGAGACAAATGTTTTGATAAATCGCTACAAACAAGAGTGAATGGAATTAATTGCAGGTTTGATGCTGTTTTAAGCACTGTCGGATAAAGGATCCTTTTACGCAGCTACTATTGAATTAACTCCTAAAGTTACTGCAAATGCCTTTTGGCCAGAGGATTCTTGAAGGGCAGAAATATATTTATGGAGTGGAAACCCAATTTGAGGTGGAACTTCCACAGACACAAACAAATGCCTCAAACCAGTTTGGCAGTACGTGATAACTCTATTTGTAATTAAAGGTTAAAGTATACTTAAACCAGTTTGGCAGTTAAAACCAATTTTAATTGAAAATATACATTTGTAATTGCAAATGGAAAGATTTCCTGTAATAGCAGTAACAGACCCATTTTCTAATAAGATGAACAATACAGTTGATGACTGAAGCATCTGTATATAGTTACATACAGCATTTCTGTACTGCAGGCTGCCAATTTATTTCAGCAGTGAAAAGCTTGATTTATTGTTTGTAGCATTACCATCTGTTGTAGTTATTACAGAAATTATATATAAACCAGTTAGTAAACACTTTGCCCCATTGTCTGTTGTTTTGATAATCACCCATAATAACATCTAGCATCAATATGGTCTTTAAACCCGATTTGGGAGTTAATGGAATAAGAGGAGGCAGTCAGTATATGCACCAGGGTAATGTCATTAGGAATGTTTGTGAAGAACAAATTAAATCAGTTGTAAATTGTGCTCTCAAGTCAGCCAGAAAACCAGTCTTGTTCAGGAGAAGGGATTTATATTTTAACCTCGTGCAGAAAATGTACTTAAGCAGATTAAAATAAAATAGGGACTTCGTCGATGGATGTAAATGGTAATTGCTGGAGCTCTAATGGCTTCCTGTTGGCTATGTCATGCAGTGGGCACAGCTATTTTAAAGTTAACCAGTGCTTGAGGTCATACTTTTACAGATTCAGTCATTAAACAGAACTAGACATGTCACTAAATGGCTGATTATTCAAATGATGAGCCTGCTCAAAAGTTACCCATGTCATATTCTGGACAGAGGATTGCAGGGAAAAAAATCTAAGGTAGAGTTGAAATAAAATAAAGATGAAATGAATTCAAGTATAAGTCAATAGAAGCATCTGTATGGGGTCTCATTTGTTTTGCAGACTCTGCTTTCTATCAGCTCATAGTGGTCGGTTGAATTATTCACGTTGGGCTTATTCTTGTGTACAAATAGTTTCATGGATCAGAAATGTAGTCTCTCAATAAATTATCATATACTGAAGTATTATCTGGATGAGAAGTTACACAGGTTGTAGGTATATGAGAAATAGATTTATTAGATACTGGTACAATTTATTATGTGCCTGTGACCATTTCACTTGCCCACCTACATGTCAGCAGTGTGATGTTGTTTTAGAACCATTTTAGTGATATACTGAAAAGTCGAATACAGAGTTTTCTGAAGACTCTGGCTGCATGAACATTTTCTTCCAAAACAAATTATCATTTCTCATAGAAAATCTTCTTGTTTCAACCACACCAAGAATGATCAATATGGGCTTGTTTATAAGTGAAATAGTAAAGGCACGTTCCAAGTTCCAGTTACAGTTGAATTAGTGAAAATGGCAAACATCAAGCTAAAAATAATGGAAGGTAAGAAATAGCCACTAATATTTAAAACACAAGCAACATTTTTGCATGATTACTGTTCATAAAACCCCAGAATAGCTTGTGTTGGAAGGGACCATAAAGACCATTTACTTTCAACCCCTGCCATGGTTGTCTTCAACTGGACCAGGATGCTCCAAGCCCCATCCAACCTGGCCTTGGACACTTCCAGGGATGGGGCAGCCACAGCTTCCCTGGGCAACTTGTTCCAGATCTACTTTTCCAACAGGCCATACGAGCTTTAGACCTTGCCAAGGAGAACTGGAGAGGAGACAGAGTTTGCTTCCAGGGTTTGAGGGCATCCTGGACAAAGCCTTGTGATGCCACCTTGTCAACACACCATAAACCCAATGTTAACTCCGCCAAAATAAACTGAGAAGGAGAGATGTGTCATGGATAAAGGTCCTCCAAGCTTTGTGAGCAAATCCAAGATGTTGTCTGTGCCCAGAACCCCCCAGGTTGCCAGTGCAGACTCCAGGACAGAGCTGGCACGTGTTGATGGAGAGAGGGATGGAAGGGTTGGCTGTGCAACCCCAGGCTGAGCTTCTGAGCAAGGGCAGAATGAGACAGAGAACAGAAATATGGGGTTTGTCCCACAGAGCTTCCAAAACTCAAACAGAAACAAAACCAAGAGGGAGAACCTTCATGTTTAAGAGTCTGGGGAGAAACTGTGGGGATCTAGCATGGAAGAAATGAGGGGAAGGAGGAGACCTGCTGTGCAGATGGGAATTAGAAAGCAAAAGAGAGAGAAAAGGAAAAAGGAATGCATTTGGAATATTTTCTGTATGGAACAACTTCAGGAAGAGAGTGCTTTTCATAAACTAATATAATTATTTTAATTTTAAAATCCTTAAAATATTAATGAAAAACATCTAAAGGCAGAGTTAATTACAGCTGTGCCACTCACACATTTCCATCATGAATGCTGGGTTTTTGAGATGTAATAACTCAGTCAAACCAAATTCCCTAACAGGTAACTTTATGCTGAAGTTCTCAGCAAAACCACTGATTTTTTTCTTGTTTGTTTGTTTGTTTGTTTGTTTTTTCCCCTCTGTTGTCCCTATTTCTCAATTGGTTTGTTCTTATTAGGAATGGAAAGTGTTGGGGTGTGGACATTTGGATAGATGGACAAATGGATCAAGGTTGCTACAGTTTCAGAGCATCCAGCTTTCCTTTGGTATCCTGCAGAGAGTGGACATTGGAGGCTTTGTGGATATGAAAGTACAAGTGGGACTGATCCCAGAGGTCCAGCCGCACCAGCACAGTAAGAATGGGATTAGAGCAACAGTCCAGCTCCCAGCAGGGATGGAATGCTGTAATCTGGGTGCAGGAGACAGAATCTGGGACCACCTCAGCAACCTTGTCAAACACTGACACTCCACCGGGAAATAAAGTCATAGCACAGAAGGACTTTGTAGGGTTCTCTGTAGACTCTTGGGCACAAATCTTAAGCATCTCAGGAGCAAACTATACCTTTTATCACTTGCATTAACACTTCTATTATTTTTTTTCCTTGGGAAATTCAAATGAAAGACTTTAGCAAATAACACCTCTTGAAAACATGCAGAAGAAACTGTCAGGGTGTATTGGTGAAGTTCATGCACAAAACATCTTCTACATATATTTAGTTTTCAATTTCACATAAATTTCATTCACTTCAGATGAAGAATATTCGTTATTTTCCCATTAAAAAAAAAATAGAGAACACAAATTTATGTCATTGCTGAGAGCAGAACCTGCTGCTAAATATCAATTCTTTTCTTTGCCTAAACTCAGCCATTAAACCACTTTCACTCTGGTGAGAAATCTGGCTTGCATATACCATACTGGTGTGAAAATTACCCTAAGTATGAATGCAACAGCATTGCTTGCAGGCTAATGGCTAATACTGTATGCACTGGAAAAAAAAAAAAAATCATTGCCTGCATGTTTACTGTGTCATTTGTGTTAGTTCTGCTGGCTGATTTTCATAGCAAGTTCCAGCTGCTGGGGGAGAGGGGGAACCAGAGGAACTGCACAGAGTTTTATTGCAAAGCATCCTTCTGTATCCACACAACACTGGTACCTTACACTTTGTAAAGATATCTGCCAGCAGGTAGAAACACATTCCTGTCTCACCACTATTAAGGATTATTTGGTAACCATTTAATGAAAGATTGTAATATGCTGGTAGCAGAATATTTTTTCACCTGCTGGGTAGTTGTTCAACTCAACCTACTTAAAGAGATGGGCTGCCATGAGAACACAAAGACACAGCCCTGAATAGGCTATCAGTGGGGTTTTTTTTAAACAATATCTCTCCTAGTATTATGCAGTCACAGTAGTTATTACAAAGTAAAGCACAGACCCTCCACAAGTTTGAAATGTGAGTGTTGTAATAAGAAAAAATTACATTTGTTTCGTTTTCTGTCCTTGTTACTTTCTTCCTTGTGATAATAGATTCAGATTTTGTGCCATTATCTGGTCTTATTAAAGGAAAGTGGTATCAAATTTAATACTTCCTATATAAAGTAAGCGAGCACCTGCTCATAAAATGTATTTCCCGTGCACCTCTCAAACTACAGGCAAATTAACAAAATGGCTCTACTATATTAGAACAAGGGCACAACTGTTACTATCTCTAAAAGATTGATTTTGATGAAGATTATGGGGATGGTATTTGTCTGACAAAGCCAAGCACTCAAAATTTATCCTTTTTGTGTTTTTTTTCTCTTTATTCAAAATTGTTCCTTCTTCACGTGACATTGTAAGAAGTATTTTTCTAAATTACATCTTTTTTAATATAGGGTTTAGAAAGTACATCTATGTCAGAATTTTTTTCATATATAATGTCCTGGGTTGCATTATCAAGCAGACATGAGGTACAAGCCCAGACCATTAATGCATGAGATGATACAGCCTTTCTTGGATAAAACAAGTGCTAACCTGGAAAATGGAACAGGTATCATCAAATCAAAATCCGCATTATGCATGAGACTCCTCAGCTTGGAACAAGACCATCACCTAGAGCAAAATGGACCCATCCCTGAGAACAGGAACATTTTGACCAAACCAGGATTTCACCTCTTCTCTTGCAAGGTGCCTGCAACCCTGTGCTAATGAGAATTTTAGCTGTATAAAAGCCAGGCTTACTGACCAGCCTTTCCAGACCAAAATGCTGTTGAACATGGGCTCCTAATCATGGTGAAGCATCAGGGCAAAACAGCACCTGCATCCCTCAATTCCCAGGTGAAATCAGGTGGTCCATCCAGCCCTGCTTTCCTCCTGAAGGGATGAGTGGACCCTTCATGTATTGCCTGCCCAAGAGTGCTCATGGAGCCAGTTACACCACTTCCAACCCTCTGGAAGATCCTTTCTGCTTAGAGGGATCCCTGATGGCCCCATTAAATCACTTCTCTTACCCTGCTGGAGAGATGAAAGGGACCAAAGCTGGAGATCAGTCCCTGGCTGATGATTGCAGCAGCGTGAGAAGCAGGGGAAGAGGGAGAAGCAGGTCAGAGAAGGAGAGGTGATGCACAAAATCTGATTTTGAATAGGTGATTTAAGACCAGGTGTTTGATGGCATTTCTGCACCTAACTTATCAAGCTAAAAGGTTTTACAAGATGGCAAGAAGCTTTCAGCCATCTACTCCCTCCAAAAGACTATTTCAAGAGTGTATGGCATCGCTGCACTGCCCTGCCCTTCCCCTACACCTGGTCCAAGCAATGGCTCTCCCATCTAAAAGAAGAGATGTTTATTTACATGTATAATACACTGATATTTGGTAACATCGGGCTCTGGGATTCAGGGATGCAAAGTGCAACGCATATTGTATTTTATTGGCGACTGAAATAGAGAAAAATGGTTTCTTTTGAATTGGCTGGTCCTGGCAGGTTGCAGGCAGCCAAGCTTGAAGGAAAAGATAAAGTGAATACTCCTTGGACCACATCACTCTTTTAAATATAGCACACCATTAAGTCCAGCTTGGTTTTACATTCTTGCAACATGACTCTTGTTTCAGTTATTTACTTCTGTTTCCACATAAATGTGGGAATTCATAATCCACAGAGGCTGCCCATCCATTGCACTGTACTGAAACAGCATGTGCTGAACTCTTGAACTGTAAAATGTATTGATTATTGTTTCCTTTTGTAATTTTTATTTACTCACAAGAAGATTGCTCTTTATTACTCATCTCAGCATTTCCTTTATATAGATATTGTTTCTACTCTAAGGCCCGGATTCAGGTCCACAATTAAGCACTTCCCTGCAAAGGGAACAAAAATCCTGCCTGAGCTGCAGTTACTCTAGAAACCTCAAACTGCAAATGCTTCCAAAAGAGAGTAAATATATGCAAGATGCTTATTACTTGTTACTCACATGTGCAAGTGACTGCAGATCTCAGTCCAACAGGAAATAGCAGCAGCAGGAGAAAACTGGAAATTCTCAGGGTAAGTTATCTGTCAATTTTGCCACAGCAGCGTTGCCAGTTACTCTACAAGGGAGCTGTGGAATTGTCTTAAATAAATTTAAGATTTCCAGGGTATTGCTGCAATGGAACGAGAGAGATCTGTAAGCCACTGACTGCTTTAATCTCATTTCTTTATGCCCCATTGCACTGTTAGAGTGAGAGCCCCAGACAAACTGTGAGGGTTCAAATGATTTTTGTGCAGGACCTTGGTTATTCCTTGTTAGCCATGAGAGCAGGATATGTTGGCATGTGAGAGGATACCTGGGGGGTACCATTTCAGAGGAAATGATGCTCCCAGCTTTGGAGTGGAGTAAAACCCATCCGAGATCTCTTTGCTAAAGTGCCAATTAGTGACACCAGGCGTGGTAATTGGGCACAGCATTTAGCTGAGGCTGACCTTGCCTAGTCCCCAGGCCAACAAACAATCACCAGAAGAGTTTACACTTTGTATTAGTTCATGGCCAGGAATGAACTCGTAGTGATGAAACACAGGTAACACATACCAATTTCATTAAGTTTTAAGAATGATTTCATATTAAAGGATTGCTTCATTTCCACAAACGTGGGGAAATGTTTAAATAAAAAAATAATAATAACCAGACACATCTTTGGCTGTGTTGCAAATCCATAGTTCACACTGGTGGCAACACAGAGTTTAACAGCATCTACAACATCACCAAAGCCTCTCCTGTGGCTTGGTGATGTAACTGATCCCCAAGAACATAAAGCAAAACCAAGCAAGACCTTCAGACACATTGTGCAGTTCACCCAGACTTGTTCCATGAGTAAATATTTAGGGATGTTTTCTTTGGCTCAAAAGCAGCCATGAAAAAGAAAGACCAAATTCACTGTTGCTGTTAGATAAGTGTGATTCCCTCGGGATGACTCTAACACATCTTTTTTCTTTTTTTTTTTTCCCCAAGTATTTAGGTACTGTCCCATATCAATAAATACCTCTTTACAGAAAGCTCTGTAAATTACAGACACTATCCTGTTGGGTCAAAAATGTTATATTCTACAAACTTAGGCACTCTTGGGCATAAATAGTTAAAGTAAATAAGTAAAGAATTCGAGAATTTAGGCACATCAAAACCACGAATACATGACAGTTAGACCACAGAAAAAGAAGAAAAGCAAAAACAAGGAACAAAAATAGGACAACTCTTCCAAAACAACATGTTGATCTCGTTCAGGCTTACTCGTGTATCACATCAGATATCACAGTTCTGGAAATATCCATTAAGATTCCAGATTAATGTAGCTCTTTGTCACTAGCCAAGTCCACATGAATAGCATGGATGCTGACTTGGATCACAGAAGGAACTGAATAAACTGGACACTGAGCCAAATTGACTTGTAATCAGGCTGCATCTTAGAAAAAAAACAGTCATGCTCCCCTAAAAATGCAAGCATATGCTGTGTTTTATAGGATCAATCACAATTACTACCTATAATTACTGACCCAGTTCCATCCCTGACCAGTACGTTTATAAATCTGGCAGGCTTCACAGCCATGGCCATGAACCACGTGTGAAGAAACCCCAGCTTCTGGCCAGGTTTGTGTCTGGGATAAGCAGGGCTTGTCCTCCTGCCAAAAGCCGTTTGCTCACACTCACTCACACATACACATCCAGCCACAGATGTGGTCTCAACACTCAGGGAAAACCAGATCTAGAAATTGTCTGTCTGGAGAAATAATCCCAAGCACCTCTGGCAGAACTCATTCTCCAGGGCTGTCCCCTCCCAGCCCACGGACAGCCCTGCTCCAGCAGCTCCTTGGAGCTACTCTGGGCAGCCCATGATGCTGAACTCCACAAAAACACTTGGAGTGTTGTATTGAAGTATCTAAACTGGGAGTTACTGAGGAGTCATTATCACGCTGAAATTTAAACCCCACCCTGGTTCCACTCTCACTCCCTTGTACACACCAGCTCTCGGTATTAAGAAACATTTCCCTAAGCCAGGGAAAAAGAGACACATTATTCCAGAACAAGGAGATCAGCTGATTTTAGATGGACTTTTGACAGATAGTAAGAGCCATGTTTTCAGAACCACTAGTTCGTTTGCCTCTCATTTTTCACAGAATATAGGTAGTCCAAGAAAGGGCAGAGATGGGCTTCTCTGCTTACCTCAAATTGATCCAGATTCATTTTAGGGAGAGATTGAAGCACCTCCCAGTGCCTAAAGGGGCTCCAAGAGAGCTGGAGAGGGACTTCGGAGAAGGGCATGGAGTGATAGGACAAGGAGGAATGGCTTCAAACTGCCAGAGGGCAGGGTTAGATGGGATACTGGGAAGAAATCCTTACCTGTGAGGGTGGGCAGGCCCTGGCACAGGTTGCCCAGAGAATCCGTGGCTGCCCCATCCCTGGAAGTGTCCAAGGCCAGGTTGGATGGGACTTGGAGCAATCTGGGCTAAGGGAAGATGTCCCTGCCCATGGCAGGGGGTTGGAATAAGGAGATATTTAATGTCCCTTCCAACCCAAACCATTCTGTGATCCTTTGAAACTTACTTTTGTTGTTTTTCCTAGAGCCTCCATTGGGTACTGATTATAGAACTTCCCAGATTTTGGGGATTTAGCAGATCACACACTCCTACAGCTCCCAGTTTATTTCAGCAGGACCTAGCACCAAAAATGCGAGGCCTCATTTTCTGTTCACCTTATTTTCCTTGCTGCATTTGATGCATAAAACCCTATAAGAGGGTTCATCATCCTCCACTTCCCTGTCAGTATAAGGAACCATTTCCAATGAGCTGTGAGGATCCTTTTCAGCCATCCGTGTGCAATGAGCCCACTCTCCTACCAGTGGATATTCCCAGTCCCAGCCTCTAACAAGAAGGAGGTGTAGCAGCTCTCATTTGTGCTCTGCATTTTATTTCCAACATTTAGAACTTCAGAGCGGCCCAAACCAATCTCACGCTCTCAGCGCAACAAACGAGTGGATAAAGACCAGGAAAATCTGCAATATTTCCACTGCCAGATTTATGGAAAGAAAATAGCACATGACCTTTGTGATTCTTGTCATTATGAGCCACTTTTCAGAACAGCTTCAAGAGAATATCTGAACAGTTCTTTGCTTTTCTACCTGAAAATGAAACACCGCCAAATTTCTGGTCTTCAAAGTAGACAAGTAAAGTAAATTTGCTTTATCCAAAGACCATTGAGCAGGACATCAGCACAGTGCCTTCAGCTAAATGAGTTCCCCAAGCAAAATGAATACTCCTAGTGCCAATGAATCACACCACCAGATCTGCCATTTGGCATTCAGCATTTAGATGTAAGTTTTTAGCTGATTGCTTAATAAGCAGAGATTTTTTTCCTCCTGTCAAAAGCAACCCTGAAATGAATGGATATTAAAAATTGTTATAAACCAGAAAAGGAAAAATTAAAAAAAAAGGACTTAAGGAAAGGTGAAAAACCTTTTTGGTATAAATATTGGCATCAGCTGGCTATTTGATGATATAGGAAGGCACTTTGGGAAAGGTAGATTGAAATGGCTGTGGGTGAGTTCCTAAAAAACAGAGGTGGCAAATTTTCTGCCATTCTGCAACTTTTCCTGCAACTCTTCCATGGAAAGCCCAGGGAGGCTCACTTGGTCCACCTGCCAATATTAGAGGTCAGGTTTGTACCTGATACAATAAATACTCAAAGGGAAACTCTCTTACAGTGCCTGATTCCTTCCAGGATGTATAGGACTGTGCATAGCAGTTAAATCCTGCTCTCTGCCAGCAGCTTGTGGATGAACTGAGGGTGTAACGAGAACAAAGTGCCATCCTGAGTGCAGCACATCCACCAATAAAGTCCTGCAATGGCCAGATACTGCACTTTCATATCTACATATTGAAGTAAACTCCATGTTCCTAAAACATTCCTCAGAAATAGTCCCCATACCACGTCAAAAAAGACCCTCTGTCTGTGTGGGAGAAAAATACTGGAGGGAGATGACTAAGGATGGATGAGAGCAGGGACAGGGCTACCCCTGAAAGGAACAGGTAGTATTTTCTATCCTTCCCTCACCCATGCAGGTATGAATCACCCTGCTGCTGAATTCCTTCTTGTTTTCACCCCTCAAAGGCTGACAGGTATGAAAATACACTGCTTACAGGATTCAGGGTGCAGGTGAACCCCAGGCCTGAATGCAATCTGATTTCATACACATTGCTGCAGACTGTGCTGTCCCATGAGTATGTCTGGAAAGGCAGAGAGCAGATCAGATGGACTGCTGAATTTAAACATTTAGAAACATAGTCACCAGCAGTTCCTCAGTGAGACAGAAGAGGTGAATATTTTCATTAGTACATCTGCTTAAGGAAGAGACCAATCTGCAAGAAACAGCTGCATTGAAAAGTTCAAAAAGACTGTTCCTAACAGGCATTAGTGTTTCTAAACTAGTTTCAGCTGAGGCTTTCTCACTTCTCATCTCCAAAAGCAAAATACAGACCTAGACTTTACCTCAAGAGGTAACATATATATATCTGTGTATATATATGTGTATGTATAGGCAAACTTTACTTCCTCTTTCCAGTTTCTTCAGTGACCAGGCAAAGTTTGAGGGTTTCAGGGCGCTTTCAAAGGCAGGTGTTGACTTCTCAGTGGTCTTTTCCCCCAGCCAAACTGACAGAGGACGACTGAACCTTCCAACCTGGGGGATGAAGTAATGTTAAGGTCCAGAGATTGGAAGAATAAAAGCGTAAAGGATCCAGTTCTGCAACCACACACGCTACTGAAAATTGCATGAGTTGAAAAGTGATAATGGCCAGTGTTGACCTAAGCAGTGGGAAGTCCAAGGGCCATGACGTTACCTGCACAGTCTATATAATGTCTCAGAGTGACCCAGGCTTCGTGTTGCTCAGTGTAAACCTCTTCTGAGGTGATTTGCATGAGCAGGGATCCTCTCAACTCTGCTTCCAACCAGCTTTCACAGTTAAGTTTCAAAGAAATTTTGATTCTGCAGAATTTCTTTGATTTGGTGCTTTTGGAGATGCCCTGAGGCAAATATTTGCCTTGTCTGGTTCCCAAGTATCTTTGAACATCTGGGTGATGGCCAGCTTTGTCTGTCTGTCTGTCTCCCTTCCTCCTCCTCCTCCATGGCATTTTTCAAGGGTCTGTGCAGATACTGATTGATTGACTGATGGGAAAATGGACAAAGGCCTTCAGGTGAGCACTTAACTACTCACTGAACTTCAGCCACGTGCTTAAAACCTTCCTCAATCACAGGCTTTTCAGAAGTCAATAAAGGAGAGGAAACAGCTCATCCTGCTTGCTTTGAACAACCATAGGAAAGTCAAGCCTTATGACTGAGAGTTATAACTAGGAGTGGATTTCTGCTCCAGAACAGGATCCCAGATGTCCCATGGACACCTACAAGTCTTGTTAGCCTTGGTCTGGCTATTGTGGATACCCAGCTAGTCTGTCAGGCCATTCCCGCATGAAGGACTTGGGAATCAGTGTTCCAGGTTGTTTTCCTGTCCTCAGACTCCATGAAAAGCCTCCAGAGATGTAGAGGTACCTGTGAAGGACAAAAAATAGTCCAGCATCCTTCCTTCTCCCATGCCTCTCCCATTTCAGCTCCCTTTTCTCTTTTCTGTAACACACAAAAGGGGGAACATCCAGATCAGTGGAATTCTGTGTTTTCCAGCACCAATACCTGTGTATATTTTCTGTAAAATCCCTGCAGCTGCTGAGTATCAGCCACTGTTCCTGTGCACACCATCCACACCCTGGCTGATTAATTCCCTGTGACAGAGCAAGGCAGGCAAGCTGGATGTGTGCGGGTCCACAGGTGGATATTTTTGTTATTTTAATTTGCTCAGTGACAGTTTTTGAGACCATACACCAGCAAATGTCTCTTTCTGCAATAGTTGGAAGAGTCAAAAGTGAAAACCTTTTCAATTTTTACAACCTTGCCTCTGTGGCAGGCTAAGTCATTTCCGAGACTTCCTGGGCAATTTGTCTGGGATCAGGCTATTTCCCCAAGCATCCAGAAAAATCAACCTTTTTTTTTTGTGTGTTGTTGTTCAGCAGGTTCACAAACAACACGAGAAAAGCCACCTGAAAAACAAGCACATTGATAATGCTAAGCAAAGAAGCTGTAAAAAAGATAACACAGAGTGGAAAACAGTAATAAAAGAAAATGTGTGCAATCCTCTTGGAAACAGTTTATCCCCCATCTTTACGTTTGTGTCTCAGTCCTCAAAACTCTGGTACCTTCATTTCCATTTCACAACACTAACATTTTGTTTGTGCTGCCTTTTAATCACTGACCAATCCATTAAAACATGGCTATATATTACAACTCTTCCACAGGCATCAATATGGGTGTCGAGAGGAAAAAAATAACCTGGACAAATAAAGAAGGAAGATAGATTATGTCACTTCTGATAATTTCTGTTTTATTTGAATAACCACTACAAGTAATAGGAGTCTTTGTACAACTTGAGTTTTGGAGAAAGTCTTTTTCTCATTAAAATAATGAATCTGAAGTGGTTACATGAGCAAAACTTAGTTTTGGCCAGTACCAAAGGGGTGATCAACCACTTTGCACTGTCTGTCCCTCCCTGGAGTCACAGCTCAATTCTGTGTCATCATTTTTACAATTTCTAAGTAAACAAATGCTGTCTTAAAGCAAAAAGGAAGCACAGAATCACAGAATGGCTTGAATTGGAAGGGACATTAAAGCTCATCTTGTTCCACCCCCTGCCATGGGCAGGGACACCTTCCACTATTCCAGGTTGCTCCAAGCCCCGTCCAACCTGGCCTTGGACACTTCCAGGGCTGGGGCAGCCACAGCTTCTCTGGGCAAC